>JADMLD010000667.1:0-588792 GCA_017589585.1 Phylloscopus whistleri | reverse complement strand
CCCTGCCTCCATGGAAACATGCTTAGCCTTTTTGTATAGCTGATGTAGGACTGGTTCCCTCAAGCACATAATTAGTTAGAGAGGCGTTGCAGCTAGGCATACATGCTTCTTCATTTGTTTTTATAACTTGCTATCAGGTTGCTGTGTGAATTTGGAAATTAACTGTGTTAAGAAAGCATCTTCAGAACTTGGAAGAGGGAGAATGAGACATGACTTCTTCCCCCTTCCCCCTCCCCCCCCCCTTCAGGGGAATTTTTTTAAAAGACTTTCAGGGTATCTCACCTTTATTCACATTCTGAAGTTTTGTTTGAGCAGTTAACATTCACCTATTTCAATACAGTCATTTAAGGTCTGGGCATTTCCAACTTTTAGTCAGTCAGAGTTCAGTTATATGCAGTTGAAGGGCTGGAAATGACTGAAATTTGTAAACTGGTTCTTGTCTGCTCCCTTGTAGCAGCCAGCTGTACCATGGAGCAGCTCTCCGGTGTGCAGTAGAGTACTACAAACAGTGCTCTAATATCTGCCAGAATTGTGAGAGTCCATCCTCCCAGCCTGGTGCTTTATCTCACCTCTGACAGTGGTGGATGCCACAATGGAACAAGGTGGCACAGGACACATGGCTCTTGGTGGATGTCTGCAAGTTAGGGCAGCAGGGTAGCAGTACTCCAGGTGTCACCTGCACCAAGGTGAGCCTGTCTTCTGGCAGTGCTGCAAACAGATGTAACCAAATCTCTCCCCAAGTAATCCCCAGGTTTCATTTCACAAGATAGTTTTTAATGGTAAAACAGGCTTTAACATTTTTTCTGCTGCAAGTTGCTCCTGCTAATAATATTGTCCAATTTAAGAAGTAATTGAGCAGTGTTAGATGGCATGGATCCTTCTCCAAATGCTGAGAAGCTTTTGCTGATAATGGAAATGTAACCAAATGCCTAACAGCAATTTAGTTCGGAAAAAGGAGGTTTCATTGTTGTTTTGTTTTGTTTTTGTTTTTTTGCTTAGTTGTAAATTTCCAGTGCCAATAGGATAATGTCAGACTGTAAAATTCTGTAGTATCAACCTTAAAAGGATTTGTCTTGCAGCCACAGAGTTTTGAAAGAGCACTATTTAGAGGAATAGCTAATTGGGGATTTTACTAAATACTTTCAGTACCTACTTTTATGGGTACAGTGATTTATTCTAGTTCTCATGAAGGAGACCTGATTTCCCAGCTCAACATTTATAGTAGCTGTGCCAGCTGCTGAATTCAAAGATGTCATTCCCCATAACAGTGGTCTGATAAAAGATCTGAAGTTTCCTACAGATTTTTCCTAGCTGTGCTGTATGTGAACATTATCTGTCTGCTCTTTAGGAGGAAATACGTCCGCAGTTTGAAGCCAAGTACTCCAAGAAAGAACGAATGAACCCCATATCTGGGAAGCCAGAGCCTTATCAAGCATTTGCAGATAAATGCAGCAGACTCATCGTTTCTGCATCTGGAATATTTTTTATGGTTTGAGAACTTTTATTTATTTACCAGTTAAAAAAGAACAAAATATCGTTATCTCTGCTAGTAGAGTAGGTAAATATTGGATATGACTGCTTGAAAGTGAAATAAGCTCTATGCATGTTGAAAATCTACACAGCAAATCAGTTGAGTTTCTGTCAAGTCCTACACTGGTTCACTCTTCACTGAGTCTCACAGATAGTTAATCCCTTCCTTCAAGGCTGCACCTGTGACACTGTATGTAGTGACACACACCAGAATAGTGACACTATCACACTCAGGCACCAACTTCAGTTGACTGAATTAGCTCACTGGTAGCTTTCCCTGTGTAAACAGTGCAGAGCGTTGGAGAAAGTTGCCACAGGAGAAGCAGTTGTTCTCTTCACAGAGAACCTAAAAGCTTAGAGTGCTTAATGATGTTAATACAGCCTAGTTTCTCAGTGTATTGAGGAGGTGAGGAAAGAGAGTTCATATTCCTAGTGCAGTTGAAAGGGAGAAACCAATGTTCCTTGATTAAAATGATGCATTTATCCCCTTTACAAAGTGCAAAACTAAAAGGAGCAGCAAAATCTCTCCTAACAGAGAGCTGCAAGCATTTCTGCAGAAACGCCCCCGTCCTCTAATTTCAGTGAAGCAGTTGTGGGCTGTTATTCACATGACAACAGGCGTGGTAGTGCTGGTCTTGAAAACACAGTGCTGGTCTCGAATCAACAGACTGCCACGGAATTCACTAAGGCTTTTCCAGGAGACAAGAAAATTATAGATGTGTACAGCCTCAGGAGCTGTGGAGAGCCAGGTAGGTGAGCTAACCCAGCAATAGGGCAGAGGACACTAAGAAACTGATAACTTCAAAATTGTTCCAAACAATCAAGGTCAAGAAAGGCAAGAGCATTATTAAGATGAATTGTGCTCTGGTACATCAGGATGCACACTCTGACTCAGCCCTTGAGGACACATACTCAGGACTGCAGTCTCTGCTCAAAATTGACACTACAGCTCTGATATCTTGTGTGCTTTCCCCATGTTTGTTTTTTTTTTTCTTGAAGGGTGGCAGTATTTTACCCTATGAAGACTCCATCATTAATCTTCTTAGACTAGTGATAGATCTTACTCAAAGTGCCAGAGAGAGTAGCTTTGCTCTAAATTGCGTGCACCACAAATTATTGTCCCCATAACAGCCCTGGAAACAGGGCAAAATTTATCTTCACTGAAGTTATTTTTATTGTTGGCATAGAATGGGCTTCCAGCAAGTTAGAAAAACTCCACTTCTTTTGACCATTTAGATAAGAATATTTTTTTAATGACACCTATGTTAGGAGATACACACTTACCAAACTTTAAGTTAGAGCAGTTCTCAAAATTTCTCAGCATAGACTCTCACAGTGTAGTAAATAATACAACTCAACTGTTGCATAAGAAATATTAAGTGACTAAGCAGCCTGGCTCAGCTGTGGCATTCTCATTCTGTCACATTTTCTGAAAGTTTCATCAGAGAAGAAATCACAAGGGCAATTGAACTGGTTACCTTCTCTAGATAGAAACTTCCCAGAACTGTAGGAAGAAACAGCTAGCTAGGCTAGCTTGGCAGGGCTGTTTTTGAGGCAGTGCTTACAAATGGAGACATTTATGTGAACTGTAAAGTCCATGAAACCACAAAATCCATCCCAAGTATGATACCATCAAGCTGCAACATCAGTTTGAGACTAGCCTTTGTACATCATGTGCAGATAAGGAAAATTTCTAACTCCCAGAGCTGGCAATACTGTTTTCCACATTAATTCTAAGGAAGAGGAACATTTTCAAGAAAATGTTTAAAACTAAAAATTATTTTAATATTATTTCAACCATATTTTTCATTATGAGAAATAAAAAGAACTTAACAAGAAGAAAAATCATCATGTTGAAACCTTTCTCTGGAATCAAAAGGAATACACTTTTGAAGTCTTTCATTTAATTTAATTTTCAGAGTTTCAGGGAGAAGGTAACTCTTGTTCCACTGGAAGTTTTCAGGTTCTTCTCTCTGATTTTTTTCTTCCTTTAGATCTGTGTGGTGATTGCTGCTGTTTTTGGCATTGTTATTTACCGTGTTGTGACTGTCAGCACTTTTGCTGCCTTTAAGTGGGCTTTAATTAGGAATAACTCTCAGGTTGCAACTACAGGGACTGCAGTGTGCATCAACTTTTGCATCATCATGCTACTGAATGTGGTGAGTAAAATTTATGTATCCAAAGTTATATCTAAGCCGCCAGAGCAGTAGATATCTCAGTCAGCAGACAACCAAATGCTTGCACTTCCTTTTTTAGCAGGAGTGGAGTGTCTTGCTAAGCCGTGGAATTATTGTTTACAGACATCATTCACTATTTATATAAAGTGTAATTCCAAACGCAAGTATTATGTAAAGTATGTTTTAATATTCTGAAAATATTTTAGGGAGACATGATCATACCCCTGATTTATCCTCTGCCACTTCTTTCCCTTTTCTATGTTTGCAGTTTTCAGTCCACATCATTAATGTTCTTCTTTTTAATTGTGTTTTCATGTTATTTTTTAAATATAGTGACAAAGCTAAGTTCTTATTTACACTATTTTCAGTAATTCCAATTTCGGTTTTCATGGTAGTTTTCCAGTGAGGATATGCATATACAGACACAATGTCCATAAGCAGAACTCCTGAGCTGAAATTTGCACAAGGCTTGAGCTGACAGACATGATTTATTCTAGGGTTGCCCATAGCCTTTGCCAGCGTGCACCAGAGACATGGTCTGGGTGCACTGCAGTGGGGCTGGCTGATGGCAGGTTATTGTTGTGAGCTGTTTTGGAACCAGACTTGGGACAAAGATAATGGAATCTCTATGTGGCAACAGTCCCAGTAAGATTGTATAGAATAGATCAGATAGGGAATGAGTTTCCTCCTTCCATTGACATGCTGATACTCCTGTATATTGCAATGTGTCTGCTCTTTGTTGCTCTTGGCAAGAGGTGTATGGCCTTTCACTATCAGGTTTTGTCAACTGACATTATACGAGAATGCCTTTTAGGGGGAAGGAGGGTTCGACCTACATACCAGCTGGGTACTGGAGCCAGGGTGGAGTAGTACCCCTACCTACTCAATAGTAAGCATCTTCTGCAAACAACTTGTTAGGCTTCACTCCAAAAGATGTGCTGATTTACCTTCCTAGGGAAAAGATGAGATGTTATTTCAGGTCTGCTCATTTCCAAGGCTGACTTGGAGACTTCTTTCTTTTCTATGCAATATCCAAGCATTTCCATAATTAAAAATTAATTTTGACAGGTCCTTTTTTATACAGCAGGAAATTCCAAAAGTCTTTGCTGCAGGACTTTGCTTCTTCCTTTGGCATGGGCAAGAATGGCTTAGTGACTAAGACAGTCTATCTAGAACTGTTGTTTATCCTATGTTTTCCCTTAGGTGGGACTATAGGCTGAGAAAGGGCAGAAAGGAAGAAGCTGGTTTTCTGAGATTGTACTGAGGGTTTTCTTTTATGTTATTTTTATTTTATTGGGGTCTTTTTTCTCCAGCCTTTGGGGAATTTCTTTACTCCACCTAGAGCACACAATAAGCATAAAAGAAAAAAAATGAAAACTATATAAATCTATGCCAGTACAACATCCATTTTCAAGCTCTCAGTGTAAGTCATTGTATATGCAGTGAAGCAGCAACAAAGAAACACTGCACACTTGAAATTTTTTCAGTCCCAAAGGGTTTCACAGGTCAGAGATTTTTCTTTTAAATAATGGAAGATTGCTTGAAGGTGCCCTTTGAGAAACTTTCTTTTATTTCCTAAAATAATCAAATAAGTGGAGAACAGCAAAAATGGATTTCTTAAGCCTCATACTCCTCACCATTCAATAAACACCACAACCTTAGATCTGGATATAGCTCCTGGAAGAAAAAGAGCCACAAAATATGGAACTGCAGGAGTTTTTCAAAGGAAGGTTTTAGGAACATAATCCCTTGCTTCCCATGATGGATTAGTGGTTTACTGAAGGGCAATGGTGGGATTTCTTTTGGGAGAAGAAAAATCCCCAGAAGCAATTCAGGTAGTTGAACCCTCATGGACTATGACTCAAGAAAAGTGTCAGAAGAGGAAGAAAGGATACAGTTATAAAACCAGAATGGACCAAGATGTGCATAGCAGTAGAGAATTTACTGCTAGATGCCTTAAAAACCAGGAGTGATTCTGGCACAAGTTGATAGCCTCTCAAAGCATCAGGGGAAAGGTCTAGACCACAATTCCAGACCAGATGTACTGAGTACTAGGTACCTATTCTGACACATCCATCACAACAAAACAAAATGACCCTCAAGCATAATATCTCCCAGATAATCTTGCAGCCTGACCTGAAAACAATCACTAGCTTTACCTAGGCTATGTAAAACTGTTAAATCCAGTAATATTGCCCATGGAAAATATGAACAGAGAATAGAATATGATCCCCTTGAGGGTACTAGTGTTAAACTACAGTAGCAGATAATTAGATCCAAACATTGTTAGCAGAATCTCTAACACAGTCTTACTGTTCCAAATGGAATAGCAACAAATTGAAGTTTTGATAAACCCTTCTGTAGAGGAGTGAACATTTGTTAAAAAAACAAACTCCCTGCTGAGACCAGGATATAAATGACCCAGACATTTAGCACATTTACAGCTGCCCTTAGGAGATGCTTTTAAACCAAGAAGAAACTACTGTTTTCATTACTTGAAACAAAACCATTTACTCCAAAGGCAGCGGAGAGCTATTCTAAGTATGAAGTGGTTGTTAACATGGATGAGAGATTTCAGGATGACTTCACTTCTTAAGCAGTTTGATCTGTAAACAATACATAACTCAATTTATCAAGAGACTCTAAGGATAACTGCAAATAAAAAGAAACATTGCTGACATGCACTGTAGGAGTAGGTAAATACTTGAGCCTGAAATATGAGCAGCTTTGTATTCCTGTAGGCATCAGTGGGAGTTAAGGACATTTAGCAATTTGTAAGAACGGGCTCCAGACTAATTTAAAGCAAATGGAAATCACTGTATTAATTTACTCTAATACTGATGGTGTTGGTGATGTAGTTAATAGGTTCAAAACTCCCTTGCATATACTGATTGTGAAAACCCTCCAAGTTAGTTTTCTAATCTTTATGAAGTTTGGAGTCTCCTGGAGAGTTTGAGAGCATGGTACCTGAAAGTGCAGAAAGCACCACTTACAATTTAGAAAAATGACACTGACTCAGAGTAAAAAATGTATCTGGTGGTGGGGATTACTAAAGATCTGAAGTAACCCTTTCTCTGAAGTAACCCTGTCTCCCTATGTCTTTCCTTTCAGCACCAAAGTGCCAAACAAAACCAAAAAGCCCCAAATAACCAACATATCCAACATACCATAGCATGCTCTTCTAGGATGATTTTTTCTTGTGAAGTGAATAACTAACTAAAACAAAAATCTCAGTTGTGATATTGTTTCTGCTTTTCTGTTTGGAAAAATACTCTCACCCTTTTTCACTCTGTATGTAAAATAGGGTCAGTGACAGCACTTCTTCTCCATATATTATGGATGAGCATTAGATATAAAATCTTTACTTTTCCTTGTTTGATTATATAATTTCTGTATTATTATGTAATTTTATTGTCATTATCAGAACATCACAGAATCATCTGCATGTCAGATTTAACATGATCTCTCCCTAGAAAGCAGTTCTATGTTTTTGAGCCAGCCATGTAACTAAGAGGCTGTTTCTTCTCTGTTACAGCTGTATGAAAAGGTTGCTCTTTTCTTGACAAATTTAGGTAAGTAATATTAAATATAAAATTGAATAATATTGTACTGATTTATTAGTCCATACACCATGATAAAATTCAAAACATCTGCATAAATATGAAAAATACTAATTTGCAATCTATAGGAATTAATATTTTTCTTAAATTTCTAATAAGAAAGTATATAAACTAAACTACTGTGCCATTCAACCAATGGTGACAATAATCATCCACCTTTGTTCTTGCTTCAACCCCCTACCATCTAAGAATGTAAACAAATTGTTTGCTATAAATAAACATAAAATTTTTACCTTGGAGGAAAAGGCATGAGTTTCCAGACAGACTTAGCACTCACAACCTCCAGGGTTTGTAAAAATGGAAAAGGAGAGTCACTTCTGGAGAACAAATTCATAGCTTGAAACTAAGGTGCTGATTGGCTACCAAACATTTGCCTTTAGAAGGGCAGTAGGGAGCAAAAATGATTAGGTGAATCATCAACTCTACCTACATCTGAACTATATGATGTTCTAAATTTCAGTAATCCTTTCAGCTCACTCACAAAGGCAGTCTTTACGCTAGAGCAAGATAATCTGTTTTCTAAGGAGAGCATCCACTATCAATGGGGTAGCAATAGGCTATCATCCATATATCCATGGCTCAGACAGGATCTGTGGAAATCCTGGTATATTTGGAAGATTGCAGTAGGTGATGGCAATTGGCTATGACTCCTTAGCGTCAATAAGCCTGAAATAAGACTATAGCTGAAGGCCTATTAAGAAAACTATATTATTACACATATACAAGTGGTTTGAGGAGGTTATTTTGAGCTCCTGGAAACCACTGTGGATTGATGATGTTCAGTAAATTATTTTGGACCAGATGGACAGATTTTGATGTTTTAATGCTCAAAGGAAACAACTGATTTTAGCTACTCTCAGGGCTTTTCTACATCCCAGAAGTCATTGGTTATGTGTTCAAAACATACCTGTGTACAATAGAATTTTATTCTTTTGTTTCTTAGTAAACTGAGAATCCTCATTTATATGCTGTAGTTTTAAAATATTTTTGCTATCCTATATCTATGGAGAAGATATCTGCTAACTACAGTTGAGAAATATGACTTTCAAGTTTGTGAAAGTAAGATACATTCTAGAGACCTTGAAGCTTGATTATTTTCTGTTAGGTTGTCATCTGCTTTTTGCAGAAAGCACTTGTATGAAAATTCAGCGGGTCAAGTTTTTTTGATCCTGTTCAGTTTTGTGATTTTTACTCTGGTGGCCTAAGGAACTGATTTGATCTGAATTAGCTTTATTAGTGTAAGAAGCTCAAAGTAGAACTGGCAGCAAAATTGCATTGATGACATTGAGGATGCCCTTCTTCAGCTTTTGCATTATCTTCTTCAGAACTCGTATCTGTGCTACTCCAGAACATCACCGTTGTCTCTGATGGGCATGTGAGCAAAGATTCAGCTGCAGCAGCCTTGTTGTAGTCAAACTTGTCCCTCTTGCAGACTGGCATGTAATGAAAAAGCAGCTCTAAGTGAATCAAGTTTATTGCTTTTTCTGTATTTACAGTACTTTACTGGAGGCTGCTTTGGAAGCAGTATATGGGTACTATCATTATGATACTCAGAATCACCACTAGTAGCTCCACTTTTCTGATTACTCCAGTTCACAGCAATGGTCAGCTAACAACAAGCTACTGCCAGCTGGAAAGTGATTCCAGAATATGGCACGGGTGTGCTGACATTGACCTTGTTTTGTTAACTTCTGTCTTGATATTTCTTGAGATGGAGAATAAGGGAACGGTACCTAAAGGCAAGAATATGTCTTCCCTTTCTTGTTTGCCTTAGCCTATCCATTGCAAAATATTTGTTCTTGATTTTTTGTGATGAGTTCTCTGGGACAAGGAAGGGGAGTCATGCAGTGGCACTCCACTGATACATGTGGACAAATCCATGAAACAGAATTACCAGGAGGATTGTCTTCAGTTTAGTGTAGCATCTCTAAGAAAAAGGCACTTAAATAGTAGAATACAGAAATAGGAAACAAGAGAAGAGCCTGTAAAGACCACTTAAATACAGGTGGGATGTTTAATATATGCATTACCTCAACTACTTTCTTATAGTCTCATGGGAACAGACATATACAGATACCAGAATAGATTTCTATGTCTCTGCAAGCTCACTTGCTGAGTGCTGCTTCTGTATACAATTTCTTCTGCCAGGTTATATTTTGAAAACAGCAGGCTAATTTACAAATACATTGCCAGCTCTTACAGGTGTGTGCAGCCTTTGTGCCAAGGGAAATTGATAATCTGAATAAGCCTCTGAAACTCTGATAATTTTCTTCACAGAGCAGCCTCGCACCGAATCGGAGTGGGAGAACAGCTTCACTCTGAAAATGTTTCTTTTTCAGTTTGTCAATCTGAACAGCTCTACCTTTTATATAGCATTCTTCCTTGGAAGGTAGGATTGATGTCTGCACACTGCACAATGATATGTGCAAAATGAAGTAGGGAGAAGAAATAAAGTTGTTTGTAATGAAACAAAATGGATCATATTATCACACATGTCAAAATACAAATTCTATCCTAGCAAAGCAGAACAGATTGCAGTTTTATACTCCTTTCAAAAGCCCAGAAACAGATGCAGTTTTCATTTCCTATCACCACATGGTCTCAATATTAACTTAAAAATTTCACTATTGGAAACAGATGGATCTAACAGTACTATATTTGCAGGTAATTTCACTCTGTCTTTATGTGTGTTATTTGTACAGATAAATAAAGGATAGGATAGGATAGGATAGGATAGGATAGGATAGGATAGGATAGGATAGGATAGGATAGGATAGTTGGAAGGGACCTGCTCTGATTATATAATCTGGACTGTTAAGAGGGAGTTATGAGCTATCATTTGAGGGAGTTTCCACATATATATTTATTACATATATGTTTATTGTATATTTTATATACATGTATTTGTGTGTATCTATGTATCTATCTAAATATATATTATTTGTATATCTCTTTCTGTCAGTCTCCTAAGAAAAAAGACCTTTTCAGTAGAGAAGGTTTGAATATAACCCATTAATATGGATCCATTAATATGGATTATTTGCATATAGGAATAATTTTGGGGGAAAACATGGGGGAATAGTTAGAAAATTATGACTTCTAATGAAAACTAAAATTTTCAGTGATTTCACAGGAAGGCAGGCATCACAGAGCATTTTTTTGGTGTAAGGAATGGACTGGCAGTTGAAAGGCATTTTCCAAACTGACATGAGCAGTTTCAGTCAGATTTTCCCTCTGCTCTGCATATGTTGAATGTCCAACAGCAGAGTATTGGTATTGAAATAAAACTGAAAGTAAAAATATCTGTAGTCCTTCATGGGGATTATCCCAGGAATACCCATGTTACAGCATAACATCTTTTATAGTTATACCAGTCACATTAAGATAACACCAGATTAAAATAAGAGTGTGAGCTTTCTTTTACTACTGTGAACAGACTGCTTACACAACATAGTTGATATATATTCCTGTGTTAAAGATTTACAGGACACCCTGGTGCCTACTTAAGGCTGATAAACCGGTGGAGGCTGGAAGAGGTGAGTGTTTGATAACTGCATGCTGATTTATCTGCTGCCCAGAGATGCCATGAATGCAAGCAGAGGCAGACACATAAATCTGCCTAGGCATTTTTGAGTATGTTACTGGGTTTTCAGTTGCTGTCTAACTCCACACTATTGACAGTACCATCTGCTACAAAAGCATCTACATATTGATATATATATTCCCTTTTCAATGCTAGCAGTTCTAGTGTTTGGATCACATTTCAAACAGTGGTATCAGATGGTTTAAAGATTACTCACATATTTATGTTGGAAATATTATATTCTTGGAAGGAATCAAAGTCAAATACAAACCTGACAACTTTTTGCTTCCAAAAAAATCCTTTCTTCTCAGCTTTTCTAGTCTTGTGGATCAGAGAGCTAAAATAATAAAGTAATGAATTAAAAATCCAGACACATAAAATGTATGTGAAATTTGACCAAAACAACTAAACAAACTTCCCAAACAAGCTACTGGCATAATGCCCCATGTCTTTCAAATTAAATTAATATGAAAAGCAATGAGAGTTTGGTTTTGCAAATTACTCAAGGACCAATCCCATTTTATTTATTTTTTTTAAATAAATACATTCATAATTCAAAGCCCATTTGACAGTTATAGGAGTTGAATAGCAGCAGTTTCTGGACCAGTCATTTACTTTCCAATGCTGCTATGTGCACACTGAAATCCCATGGTTTCCTTCCTGCTTCACAGATGAATAATTGAAACAACTCTGCAGATAAATGGTAAGTGGAAAATGCCTACCAACTTGAATTTTCAAACACTTCTGGATACATAAATATTTTGGTTAATAAAGGCCATTCAAATATTAGAAAAACAAATAAATTTGAACTTGAATAAAACAATCTTAATTTTGTAGAGAATTCTGTTAATTCAAGGAAGGAATACTTGATAAATGGGCAGACAGAATTTTGCTTAACATCCCTCCAAAATCTGGCTGGGGCTGAGCTGACCTAAAAACTTGCTATGGTCAAAGGAAAACAGTTCTGCTCTTCCGTTGAGTCCTCCCACTGAGGTTTGCTCCTTCCTCTTCCTCTGCATTGGCTCTCACTTGTCCAGTCCTGTGAGGAGCCTATTCAGTTCCTTGTATCAGCAGTAAACTTCCTTTTTCTGGCTGAATTAGTCTTCTGATGATTCAGTGGGCTGATTCATTTCACAGAGGGATCAGAGAACAGGGAAAGAATCTCATCTCTCTGCAGGAGCAGAGATGGAAGGAAAAGAGAACCGGGTTTGAGAGGAAAGTGCAACAATGAGGTATTACAGGTTGGGTTAGTTGCTGGTGCTAGTGCTAAGTCACTCTTAGTAGTCCCTGTTTAGCTTTTCTCAGAGAAAAAAAAAGAGTCTAATAATAAAAAAAAATCTAATAGAAAAAGTCTTGACTTTATTGACCGTTACTGTTCTAGGTCTTACTAGAACTAACCTGCTTTATGTTCAGATACCCCTCTCTTCACCAGTTGAATTTAGCTGAGTCTAAGACATTTAGTAACGCTAGTCCAGTGTCCATGGACATGCTCAGACCACAGTTTACTTATTATTGATGTTATTGTTGTAACATTGCTATTTCATTAACACTGCCTCACTGAGCTTGTATTCACTCATGTGATGACCAATTCCTAAAAAACAGGAGGATGATGATTTAATAATAATGACAGAGAAGTCAAAAAAAAAAAAAAACCAAACCAACCCAGAAAAAAAAAAACAACCCAAAATACAACCCTGTCACCCTGTTAATCTAAAGAGATGCTAAATTAGGTCAACAAAAACCTCAGCAGTGATCCAAGTTCTGAGAGCTGGATAATGCAGTATCTATAAGAAATTAATGTCTCATTTTATTCCAGGTAATAACTATTTTTTCTCCATAAAAGTTAAAGAAATAATTCCAGTTCTGTGACGGTGATTTGTTTGACTTATCTGTATTACTCAGGATTTTAAAACATAGTTTGAACTACACTGTTTGGATCTGCAAAGCCAATTGCACAAAGTGCAGTTAGATGGTAGAAAACTTCTGATACCTTTCTGTTTTTTCCAATATTAGGTAAAATTTACTTAAATTTATACTATCTGAACACCTCTCCCAAAACCAGAACCGCAGCTTCAAGGTCTGGAGCCACTGCTAAAGCAAGCAAGCACTCAGCAAGAAACACTAAGAACTGTTGCTCAGCAGTTAGAGATTTTTAGTTCTTTGAGAAGACAATAGCTTTGCATTGTCTACTCATAGATGTTAAACAACACTCAGTTAATAGTTCTAGGTCTATCCTCTAGACATAAACTGTTTCATTTATGTGCAGCCAGGAGGAATTTTCTCTTCATTCTTTGATTTGGTGCACAGTCACCTTCCCCAAAAACTATTGAAATCAATGGAGAAACTTGGTGGCCTTTGTCTCTGCCCTGCCCACAGTAGCACAGCAGGTTAGAAACACTAATGTGAAATCTGCATTGGTTTCGGCTGACTCTGACCTCTTCAGAGAATTAGATGATAAGCTTAAATGATGACAGTATGATACAGTGTCCTCTGTTCCCATGAGTTCACACTTCTTAAAAATGCGTTTAATTTCTATTTAGTAAATGATCCAGTATCATTTATAGCCTTCAAGAAATGCTTTAAAATTCAGTATAATTCCTGTTTAACTTTTTCTTTCTTTTTTTCTGTAGTGCCACCCTAGTGGATGCCTTATTGATCTCTGTATGCAAATGGGTATTATAATGGTGTTAAAGCAGACATGGAATAATTTCATGGAATTGGGATATCCGTAAGTAAATACAATACCTATGCTTCTGTAGGTCACAAAATACTAAGTTTATGCTTTTCTTATTGCCAGTTAATAAAAGCAAGATGTAGTAGTCATTACAACAGAAAATCCCCCCCTAGGATACAGAACTCCAGATATGTAGATGATGTCTGGGGCTTTTTTCCGCATTAGACACAGTTTGCAAAAGTGAAAGTGTAATATAAATATTTACAAATAAGTAAATACAGGGGAAGTACTTGATTTTGTTAAATTGTATTCTGTGTTCTAAAACTCCTTAAAAATAACTATGTGACCACTGTGTTGCTTACATGAAAAATATTATATGTATCATTTCTTAGTTATACTAGTAAGTTCTAAATTTGATTTCTTGTTGGGTGATAAAAGATGCCTGAAAAAGCAGCTTTGAGCTGGAAAAAATGCACTATTGGCATATGCACTCTGAAAGATAGAAAAATGTACTGATTGGTACAGAGACAAGTTTCCTTGTGATCTTCAAGGTAACATGAAGCTGTGCCCTAGATAAAATGTTTGCAATTGTTCATTTCGTATTGGTTCATTCCTTATTGATTAGTATTTAATGAGCATGTTTAATATGTTTAACAGAGGTTTAATATGATCTGTGTAGTTGATGCTAGAGACAGTGTGCATGGTCATCAAGTGAAATTAGCAAGTTTTAGCAATGGAAAAATCCAAGAGAGCTGACATTCTCAGAAAGTTTGCCCTTGCAAAGTTCAGAGGGATTTGCTATTTCTCCATCTTTACTGGGCCTAGCACTCCTTGCCAGTATTTTGGAGATGTTAGGGCTGCAGGGATTAGTTGGGATGGGCAGGAGGGAACAGTAGCAGCAGTATTGATCTTTCTCTTTCCGTTCCCTACCTCTTTTGTCAGTTTTCATTAGAATTCTCTGCTTTCTATTAATACAGATTTTGAAACTTAACAAAGAAGAGAAATAAAAGAAGGTGATTGATAGAGATAGGAGGAGACTGTTTAAAACAAGTGATTCAATAGTTCAAACAGCTTCAGGTGAAGTGAATCTTCAGAGTCACAAGGAAAATCACAAGATAAAAGACACAGTCACAACACTGTGAAATGCTTCAGCTTATTCTGATGAGAGATGTTTGCTCTCCTTCAGTCCACCTTCTAGCCCTGAAATGCTGCAAGCAGGTGCATTTCCTTTTTGTGTGAAAAACACCTTTCTGCTAAGAGCTTGATGGCAGCCAACACAATGTGAATGGCCAGAGGACTTGGAGGCAACGCTGCAATCTGTAGCTGAATTCAGTTGAACTGCACTCAATTGCACATACACTTCTTAAGGAAGACAGGAAAAGCTGTAACCTTTCTGATAAATTATGTAAATGAAAAAATAATCTCTAAGATTCAAGAAAACAAACAGCTGTCCAAACCCTTATCCAAATCCAATGACTATTTGCCATCACTTTGCACCATTCACAGACCAGACCCGGCCCTTGTGAGGGCAAAAAGTGAAGCATTGTCAGGAAAAGGACTGAATTGTTCGGGTGATATATAATGTTTTTTCTTACTGAAACAAAGTGGCCAATCACAATTTCAGAGAAAATCTCTGTCATTGTGGTTTGGGGTTTTTTTAATATTAACTCTTAACTAGTGTCCTTTGTTGGCCAAACCAGTGCAACTCCCTGAAGAGGTGCTTATTTCAGATGTGAGAATTCATTTCACTTTTGGCTCACTGCCTTTCACAGTGGTCTTACACGTACATTTCTCTGGGAACAGTATCTTCCCCCTGATGTCCAGTACAGGTCCCCCATTTCTTGAGATATAGGTAGCTCATATGTCAGCCATCCATCTCTCAGCCACCATGTATTGTCTGTAGTTCAGACACTTCTTTCTGCCTCTTTCTCCTCCAAATGCTTGGCTGCAGACACAATTCAGGGTTGCCTTTTCCCTACCAGGATTGCCCAGAGACTGTTACCCTGCACACTGTAGAGCCATGCAGAGATGCCAGGTCACACACGGGAAAGAATCAAGCAGAATTGGCACTCTTTACTTACTGAGCTCAGCTATCTCCACAGAGCATTGCATTCTGCCATATAAAGAGGCCCTGAAGTGATTTGCCATTCTGTGCAGAGAAAAATAAGTAAATAAATAATGAAAAATATGTCAAAATCCTTTTACCGTTTTAACAAATCTAGGCTGGGATTATAGCTCATCAGCCGTATCTGTTTTCATACCTATTATGGTGTGTCATCAGCTACATGTATTACTAATGCTCTGTTTTCCTGTACATTGGGAAATGAGTTTTGCAAGATATGTTGTGCCCACTTAACCTCTTCCAGTTTTATGATAAATAGCCATTAATATTCTTTACTTTGTTTCTTTAATTTAATTTAAAATGTAGGCTAATTCAAAACTGGTGGACCAGGAGAAAACTACGGCAAGAGTATGGCACACAGGGAAAAACAAGCTTCCCACAGTGGGAAAAGGACTATAATCTGCAGCCTATGAATGCTTATGGACTCTTTGATGAATACCTAGAGATGAGTATGGTTCTAGCCTTCATTCTCTCTTTTTCACTAGATTTTAATGTTGTTGCTTGTTTGTTGATGCGGGCTGGTGAATTCTTTAATTATTACTGTATGAAGCTAAGGAGACTGCAAAAAGGTTTTCATTCTCACAGGTCAGGTGAGGAATGGGAGTAAGTTTTTAATAACCAAACCAATGTAGTTAAGCACACTGCTGATAGTTTCATAACCTCCCATCTATGAAACACTTCGCATTCTGGTTTGTTTTTCCAAACCACAGCCCAGCTTTTTATCTGCATATATTTCTGAAGAACTTTGCTGTTATTTTCTAAAGAAAGTTGCCTTGTGCTTTCCCTTTGAAGTACAGACCTGCATGCTTATTTATGTTTAAAATCCTCCCTCATTTACTGCCTCATATTTACAAACTTAGTTACATATTTACAAAGTAACTTACTGCCAATAGGCACTTGCTCTATCCTGTGGAGAAAGAATTGCTGCTCAAAAAAATACTAAAAAAACATGAACTTTTGTCCTATGTGGCTGAACTGCATATGTTATGACTTTTTTTTCTTTTCTCCCTCACACAATTCTTTTCAAGGTAATGGGAAATCTGATAAACTGAAAACCTACCTCTAGAAACTTAAACAGAATTTCAAACTTCTTCCCATCTAAACTATTAAAAGAAATGTATTCACCCCTAATCTTTGCAAGTATTGAGAGATCCTAAGTGATGCTGAGTAAAAATGTCCCTTTTTAAAAGCACAGTTTGTCTGTCTCTGAACTTCACTCCAAATTACAGAATTTAGATGGTGCTGTCCATTCTGGGGTCAGATGTCCATTTGCTCTTTTCATTCTTTCTTCTAGCTTTTGGCAAGGACTTGTTATACAACTGCCACTACACCATTATATAGTATGACATTGTAAGAAGTGTCTGTATACTTTGTATACTGCTTATTTGCATACACTGTTTGGTATCTTAGACACTGGGATTAGATCCTAACAATTATATTGTGATATTTCCTTTTTTCCCCCCAGTTCTTCAGTTTGGGTTCACAACCATTTTTGTGGCAGCTTTTCCACTGGCACCACTTCTGGCCTTACTAAACAATATTATCGAAATTCGGCTTGATGCTTACAAATTTGTTACTCAGTGGAGAAGACCTTTAGCTTCAAGAGCCAAAGATATAGGTGAGCTCTTTGTAAGGTGTTTGTTATATATATGTGTTATTTGTCAAAGCTTTGACCACTTCAAGTAAGAGCAGATTAAGGTATTTTCTGTCATCTTCACAATTAATAATATACCCCTTGATTGTTAAAAAAAAAATCAGGTATCTGATGCCAATCTACTTATGCAAGTAATAGTCTATATTGGAAAACATCTTTTAATGATTTTCTGGGGGACTTAACAGCCAAGGTGTAAAGTGATCAGTGTGCTCTGCAGGTGCTTTGTTGTTGTAGACACTCTGCAAACATATGCTGCTGCTCAACTTGAATACAACAACCAGACAGATCAGATGAAACATGAAAGTCAAGTTAAAGTAGCCACCATCCTGTAAGGGACCTGTATGTTTTATATTTACCTGGCCAAAATCAAGCTCCCCTGTGACTCAGGGGTCATGCCCACCAGGTCCCTGGTGGGTCAGACAGGGTGGATCTGGATCCCAGCAGACAACTTCCTCTCAATGAGTCACACCTGCATTGCTAAACACAAGGTCCACATAAATCTGAGGTAATCCAGCCACGCACTATTGCAAAGGATCTCTGAACTTATTTTGACTACGAATCTCTTCTGTCCTTGCAGTATGCAAAAGCAGAACACCTTTAGGAAGAACTCTAAAACGAAGTCATTCTGCCTAACACTGAATCCCTGGTTTTTTCAGAGGGGTAACCAACCGCATTGCCAGAATCCATAGCCCACACCAAGAAAGAGCAGAAACTCAGGCTTTGTGCTCTTAGAACATTCTACCATGTGCCTAAAGTCTGTGTCTGATTAAAGCTTTAAATGCAAACAGTGTGTATCTGTGGGTTTTAGCACAAGCCTAGACAACAGCCAGTACATGGCATACACTGCAGACATAATTTCTAAAAAACCCTAAATATTTCTAAATATAATGTAATTAATAGAAGCATGGCAAAGCACATTTTTTCTTGTTGATTCAGATGTGATTTCTCAAAATAAATTGCAGTCAGCAAAGTTTCCAGGGGTAGTTTGATGCCTCATTAAATCAATGGGTATTTCTGACCTTCCTTTGGTGTGATTCACAGTGATGAGGTCTCATTTATTTTTACTGAGTAACTCTTGGATAAAAACTACTTAAAAACATCTTGTGCAGTGGGAAAAACTACTTCAGATCATGCAGTATTTCAGGCACCTTGGTTCTTGTTTTTCCTGGAGCAAACATACAGTCCTTGTTGAACAGGCATCTGGTACGGGATCCTGGAAGGCATTGGAATTCTTTCGGTTATCACCAATGCGTTTGTTATAGCAGTGACATCGGATTTCATCCCTCGCCTTGTCTATGCCTACAAATACGGACCTTGTGCTGGCCAAGGAGAAGCAGGACAAAAGTAAGGCTTTCTTGGGGATGGGGGGAAACAGATGTGCACGAAAATAGCTTACTACTTGAATAGATGCAGTATTACTGTCTGTGTGTGTTCTGATTCCACTAAACCAAATGTATTGTTTGTGTTTAGGTAACAGATACCAGCCATAGGTACTGATGCTCTGCATGTTTACAGAATGGGTTGCTGAGTGACTGTGATTCATGACGTGAATTCAAGGCAAATAATGGCAGAGCTATTTTAGAGATTTAGTGTGTGTGACAGGATGCTCCCCAAGCTGTACTTCCCAACTGGTAGTATGTGGATATAATCCTCTTATTTTTTTTTTTCTGAAGCAATGCTGATACTAATCAGTAAAGAATTTGTTGAGCAATTTAAATGTGTACACTGGGGCTTTTTCCTGATGTAATATTCAGCATGTATTACTCAAAAAAGTAGTGTCTAGCAGGAGAAAGCAATTTCCAACTAATATATCAAGATATACTTACAGAGAAAAGTAATTTTTCTTCTAAAACTAGAGTTCTTAGATTAAATCTTCCAGGAGACATTTGTGATCTGAATCCCTGCTGCCTAAGTGGATTTTCTTTCAGTGTTGCTAAACACTGAGATTATATTAGCATGTGCACACTATCAGCAAGTATGAGATAGTTGCTGCATGGCCGCTTGTGAAATCTCAGCTGTTGGGCTCTGGGAAGGTCACTGAATCCAGCCAAACACAGACAGAGTTTGCAAATGCTCTAGCAGTGCCATTAGCAAGGAAACCTGCTGTTCAAAGAAACCCAGGCTAAACAGTAGACAGTGACAGAAAGCTTGTATTCTGCTATTGGACATATGGCAGATGGATGTTTTTACTCCCTGCTGCAGAAAGTGAGTTCATCTGTTGCTGCTTTTTTGACATCTTTTGACTGTCGATACATTTAATCACACTAATGGAAGAAGGGCATCTGGTGTTGCAGCTCTCAATTAGCACATCTGAGACTTGCTGTCCCGCAAGAAACCAGGCATTTTAGCTGGGGCTAGGGAAGATGTTCTGTTTACTTTCATGAAGAGTTTAAGTCCCTTCAGGGGTAAAGTTGTCTGGTGCGAGTTGTTCCTGAGCGTATGCTTCTGCTCATGCTTTATAAAGATCTGTGCGATACTGTGGCTCTCTAAGCTACTCTCATTGCTGAGGAAACCAGAAGGAAGGATTTTCTCAGGACCACTGTGCATGAAAAAACAACACCTTCAGAAATATTCCTCTTAAGACTCAAATATGACTCAGTGGCTTTGAAACTAGTTCTGCATATGGGAAGTAGTTTGGCTCACAGTTTGGCTCATCTTCTTTTCACAAACCTCTAGTACAATGTTTTCACACTTCTGCTTTTTTGGGCGAATTTCTAGATGAAACCATCAGGTAGTAATACTTTGAAGGAGCTAACCTGTATTAAAACTGCTTATGTCAGCATTCCGAATAATGTTATTAGTAAGTACTGTTACAAAAGCAGGAAGGTATCAAAAATCCACAGGAATAGTGAGTTTTCTCAAATTAAGGTGTGAAGACCATCTGTTATTGAATAGCTTAAAAGAGAGAGGTATTCTCTACTTTCAAAAAACATCTGTAGGTATTAGATCCATATGACACACAATGATACTAGAAAAATACTGGAATTAAATTAAGTTTCAAATCTAATCAGTATGGAGACAAAGCCAAATGGTGTTTGAATATAATTTCTCAAAGACTGTAAAGTCCATATTTGGAAAAACCAAAATCCCCCCAACCCTTACTGTGCATTATACTCTGCACCAAACTGAGTAGTGTGCCTACACTTACCTGTGTTTGGGCAGTGCAGCATGAACAGCACAACACATTTTGGCCAGATCTCCTCAGTTTTACTAACACCAAATTTGAGCCTTTTGTTGACACCCAGAGCCCTTCAACAGGGGACATAACTTCTCCTACTCAGTGTTCTCTAAATTTTGCCTGGCCCTCACAGTGCTCAGTCACCCTGGGGTCTTCTAGACATTAATCAGAGTTCCTCTGATTAACTGGACATTTTCTAAAAAGCTGTTTTAAGTGTATTATCTCTCCATCTAATTTAGTCTCCCTTTATGCTAGTACCATGAGTGTAACAGTGGGAATATTTTGATTATCTCCCTAACGCTCCTCATTATTTTCTCTGTCGCTATTGTGTTACCATTTAGGCGACTTTTCAAAAGTAACCAGTTCCAATCTTCACCATTCCTTCCCCCATAGAAATCTACCATTGCTTCACTTTTATTGTTCATCTGACCTACTTTAGCATTTCTTTTTTATTGCCTCAACATCCTTTTCAAATATTAATAAGCATCAAAATTGTATTTTGGATTTTATGAAACTCAAAGGACATCCTCCTGGGTACAACAGTTAATGGAAAAACCTTGCTGTGTCCTGCTGACAGCATTTTGTCCCCTCTAGGTGTATGGTTGGCTATGTTAATGCCAGTTTATCAGTATTTCTGGTGTCTGACTTTGAAAATCGTTCAGAGCCAACATCAAATGGAAGTGAATTCTCTGGTTCACCATTAAAATATTGCAGGTAAGTTTCTGGTCGACATACTTCTCTGCTTTAGGACATTGAAATGGAGAAGCATCATAATAAATCTGGAGTTGAAACTAATTTTTAGAAGTTAAAAATGGAAAATTTTAACTGTGCTGTTCAGGGTCATGCTCTTCTAGGTACTACTTGGCTGTTACCTGCATGATTCCTTCCTCAGATAAAAGGGAAGCCAAAAAGTTGGTATCTGGAGGGTGTTCCTAATGCAGGATTTTTATGGTGTCATAGCTTGACTCAGACACAATCATCATGAATAAATATGGTATCAAAGGGCTGGTAAAGGTGCCTGGTTACTTAGGTGTCAGTGAGATGCAATTGTGAAGAGATTATATCACAGGACATGCACAGGGCAGTCAAGGTTGCGCAGGAGCAGCCACACTGAGGTATTTCACAGGCCTGACAGACATAAAGAGGCTCTGTAATAAGCTGTCTTTACGAAACCTCAAATCCAGCATTTCCGAATTGTTGAATTGTTAATATGTTTATGACTTTGCTTATTGGTGTAGTTATTAGTAATGATTCAAACTTGTGGTTTGAATCAAAAGAAGATGAGCAGTTAATTATCTGCATGTCTGTCCTCAACAACAGATTGGAGAAATTGCAGTCTGAGAAAAGGCAGATTTGCACCTGAGTGATTTTAATGGCCAAAAACCTCAAGGATCTACATAAAGGTCTTAAACGGTGTCCCAACAAAAAATACTTAACAGATACAGCTACCATTTTAAATTGCAATATTACTTTACAAGCACAAGATCTGGAAGTCTTTTAGCAGATATGCTTGCTCCCAGTATTTTTCACTGTGAAGATTTAAATTACCCTTTATGAGTGCCTAAAGAACAAAAGATACTCTGTGATATCTGAAAGGTCTGTCTATGATACAGCAAAAAGCAGTGATACTTGCAATATTGTGATGTTTTAATAAATAGGAAGAATTTTGAGTGGTATAGCATAATAAATGGGGGGAGAGGTGGCATTAATGCTTTCATTTAACTAACTAATATTTAAGATTGTTGCAACTTATGGCAGAAGGAGTATTCCAGTGCTGAATTCACCTGTGGAGCAGAACCACAGTGAGAATATTCCATTCCACATTGTTTGCTATAGCATTATTTAATATTTTTTGTCGTTCTGACCATTCTCTTCTCCCTGTTTAATTCCTTTCTTCCTCATCTTCTAGCATGAAGTTGCTGTTCCTTAAATCTGATGATGGAAATCCCACAATTAAAAAAAAAAAAAAAAAAAAAAAAAAAAAAAAAAAAAAAAAAGTCTCCTCAATATCTCCTAAGCAGAACACTATTAAAATTGATGTGATAAAACTCCAAAAGGTATATCTGTTCCTTTGGGAGACATTGAGTTGTTATGTATATCTACCCTTGAAAGAAAATTAACATCTTTCTTTAGCTGAGTTTATCAGCTTCTTACCCACCTGCATTCTCCTAAAACATCAGTCATTTTAATTGCACTTCAAGGCAGATATTGATAGGGAGGTAAGGAGATACATGTTGTATTGTGTAATAGTGTAGGCATTTTTCCACAAAGGCAGTTTGTCCAAAAAAAAATCCCAGTTAACTTCTGGTTGCCTGGAACACAGATGGTGCTGTGCTATTCTGGTTGTTTATAAAAGGTTTCCCCATTTTTTTCATGTGTAACAATGGATTCCTAATGAGCAAAAAAAAAAAAAAGAGACTCTACTGGGACTTGGTCCAGGGATTTCTCTTTTCAGGATGCTTAGAATATTGTAAAACATCCTAAACAATGAAGTCAGAATGCTACTTGCACAAGGAAAGATCATCTCAGTTTTAAGAACTTATTCTAGAAATGCTGCAATTTCTGAGAGATTTGGTGCTGACTAAGATGTCAAGACAGTTTATTTCAGTTTGTATAGCACCCTCTGCAATCTAAGAAGATGAAGCTTCATGGAGAAATACAGATTATCATAGAGATTAAATAACTGTTTATTTTATTCATCTGCATTTTCATTAGTTTCTTAAAACTAACGTAGTGATCAACCTGTACTATTTGTTATGGTATTTTCAATATTTTTTTACAGTGGGTTTTCTCTCCCATCTAGGAAACAGATTAAGAAGCAAACAATTTTTACACTACTTCTAAATAAGGTTTCCTCAGTACTGTTTTAGAATTAACAAATTACTAATAAAAATGGACTCCAGAATGTGTGACTTAAACAGATTCATAGTTTGAACATAATCTTAAAGCATTCCTGGATCCAACTTTCCCAATAGATATCTACAGTTAAATTTTGGAGACCTAAAGTCTTCCAATAAACCCTCTGTGAGAAAAGACACTAGATCATTTTCTCACATGGTCCTCACCCTGTTGATATGCCAAGAGGTGCAGTGCTGACTCCGCTGAAGTCAGAATGAGTAATTTTTTACACCAGGGATGGCAAACAAATTGACCATGGGTGAATTCCACAGGGCATTTTATATGGATTTTGGGAGAACTATCAGGCTGAAAAAGCTGGGGACAATTATAGGTTTAAAATGTCCTTGAAGTGGGAATAAAGTGTCCCTTAAAAGAGTAGAGCATCCCACCCTTCTCCAAGTTTTGAGGAGATGCCTGAAAGGGACGTATCACGCTGCCAAGGAAGATGTTGTAGGGTCAAAGCACCCACCATCCTGTGTATTTGCTTCAGGGGTTTTCTTCAGACAGACACTGGTTTTGGGTCCTTTGTACCCAATTTCCATTAGCACTCCTGGAGTGTTACCTACTTAATGGTAGGTTTCAGCTGAAATAAATCCATTTACATGAAGAAAAGCGTGGTAAGTGGAGGTGATCGGGACACTTGCTTCAAAAGAAGGCACCTGACCTGAAATTAAACACTAGCACAGGCCCAGCCTTAGAAGCAAGCAGTATTAGGGTAACCTGTACAGTTTGAACTGAGCTCATTTCTGGTGCAGAAAATGCAATGATCAAGAGAAGGTGAGTATTGGTTTTGCCTATGGCCAGGCAGCAGTGCAGAGCTTGCTGACTATCATACTGTGCTTGTCTTTCAGGTACAGAGACTACCGAGACCCTCCTCACTCCCCAGTGCCCTACGGCTACACGCTGCAGTTCTGGCACGTCTTGGCAGCGCGCTTGGCTTTCATTATTGTATTTGAGGTCAGTGACCATTCAAGTGGCAGAACAAAACCAAAAAGAAAACAAATTTCCCTCTGAAGATTTGCATTGGGCTGATCTATGATGGCAGCTGTTGAGATGTTTTTGTCTTAGTTTCTTCTGCTTTTATTGTGCTTTGTATTCTCAGCTTTGTTTTCTGAACAGTCACAGGCATGTAGGTTCTCATAGAAAAGGGAATATAACACTGAGAACTATAGCAGTGGGCTGCAAAGAGGGAGAAATAAATGAGGCTTTTATTTACTTTTTGAGTAACATCTAGGTTGGGAAACCATATGCTGACTGTTGTGTGAGAATAGGGGTGAAGGAACATGAGAAGAAAATATTAAATCTGAACAACTGAAAAACAATGATAGTTAAAGTTACAGTATTTACAAATCTAGCTTTTTTCTTAGGGTTTTTTTTTTTAATGCCCTTCATTCCTTCAGAATGACTGACATCAAAAAGATTATTACAATGAAAAGGATTCAATATCTTTGTCTGTGTTCATAATATTAGTATTTACTGTCAGATGTCTTTAAGGCAAAACAAAGGTGATAATACCAGCTTCACATGAATGATTTTGGGGTATTCCCCTGCTGATTTTGAAAAAGAGAGCTGGAAGAGTAGAAAAATAGGATGAAATTATTTACTACAAAAGAAAATGCAGTTCTTAAGGCCTAATTTCAAGTGCCTGAATATCCCCACCAGAATCCAGGAACTCAATATCTCTCTAGCACAAGAATTTTGAAATGCCTTTTACACTGTGAAGAAGCAAAAGAAGGAACATATGATTTTAGAAAACTCTTTACTCAATCCTCTGCTCTGAAATCATAGCAATAGGGCATTCAACACAGATATGGAAACTGTAATGACCATACTGGCATATGGCATCATGTTCATGAGCACATATTGCATTCCAGCTCACAAGACAGTGTAAATTCTGAACTGAGCTTTCTGTGCACCTCTTTGGATAACACAACAGAAGCATTTGTGTTAGAGCAAAGGTGGAGAAGAAGAATCTTTTGGATTATTATTTCTATTCTTCATGGCTCAGCAGAAGCCCAAACACTTTAGCAAATTCCCCATGATTGTAATTTCCAGACCTTCCTAGGTGAAGGAATATGGCACTGCAGGTTGGGCTCATATTCCTTTACACTGGGTAACTTATTAGCAGTTGGTTCCCAAGGAGATAATTTCTTTCATCATCTGTTCCATGCTCAAGGAAGCATTAAGGGAGAGAGAGGGAGGTAGGGAGAAAGAAAGAGAGAAAGAGAGAGAGAAAGAGAGAGAAAGAGAGAAAGAGAGAAAGAAAGAGAGCAAGAAAGAGAGAAAGAGAGAAAGAGAGAAAGAGAGAAAGAGAGAAAGAAAGAGAGAAAGAGAGAAAGAGAGAAAGAGAGAAAGAGAGAAAGAAAGAGAGAAAGAGAGAAAGAAAGAGAGAAAGAAAGAGAGAGAGAAAGAAAGAGAGAAAGAAAGAAAGAGAGAAAGAAAGAGAGAAAGAAAGAGAGAAAGAGAGAAAGAAAGAGAGAAAGAGAGAAAGAAAGAAAGAGAGAAAGAAAGAAAGAGAGAAAGAAAGAGAGAAAGAAAGAGAGAAAGAAAGAAAGAAAGAAAGAAAGAAAGAAAGAAAGAAAGAAAGAAAGAAAGAGAGAAAGAGAGAAAGAGAGAAAGAGAGAAAGAGAGAAAGAGAGAAGGAGAGAAGGAGAGAAGGAGAGAAGGAGAGAAGGAGAGAAAGAGAGAAAGAGAGAAAGAGAAGAAAGAAAGAAAGAAAGAAAGAAAGAAAGAAAGAAAGAAAGAAAGAAAGAAAGAAAGAAAGAAAGAAAGAAAGAAAGAAAGAAAGAAAGAAAGAAAGAAAGAAAAGTCTCACTGTCCAGCCAAATTTGTGACCAACTGTGGAATAACTTTCTTGTGTCTGCCTGTTACCAGCACATCTGATTTGACTTTGCTTTATCCCAGCCAGAGCCATAAGCTGGTTCATATCTGCCTCCCACAACATGAGCCACTCTGTTTATTGACATTCCAAGCTGATTCCTTAACTATATCTATGAAATTAAAAAGGTAACTGCAGCAGCAACCACAACTTTGTTTTGAAATCACTAATGGGTGTATTGTGATTGCTACAGTGCTTACACTAAAGATTGCACTAAGAGATAGGGGATTCAAGGTAGGTTTTTTCATAAATTAAGTAACTGCCTAGGCTCAGACCCCTTTTTAGGCGCTCTGAGCGTGGTTTATTTTGAATAACTTAACCTCCTTTGAAAACAAACTAAAGCATTTCCTATGACTGCAAAAGGAATTATTTGTCCAGGCTAAACTTATGGAAGAGGCTTTTTCTCTCTTTCTTTTAGGTTTGGCAAAAAAAAACCCCAACAATTAGAGTATTGTGAATTTATTTATCATGAGGGAAAAATACATGGGAAAACATTTTACATTCTCTTTTCAGTGGCTTTCAAAAGAAGGCTTCTGCTTGGAGAAGAAGAAATGCCTTTATTTCTCCAATCTAGAATGTATGTTCTTTCTGAGATGGAGGATTTTTCTGTTTATCTGTTCCTCCTCTCAAGTGATGTGAGTAAATCTCCAAGCAGCATTTTTGATCAAACAGAAAACGACACTCAAGCAATCCTCAGGCATCAAACTCAAGCTTTGCTGTGTCATGCCTAAAATAGGAGGGACAAAGGATCAGTCCCTTATGACTGATTAATTGTGATGTTTGCTAAACAGGAGTATGTCTCTGGATAAGAGACAGAGCGTAAGAAAAAATGTTTGGATTTTGTTTTGTATAGATATATTGCTACTTTTGTATAGATACATTACTTCAAATTTCGATGTGTTTATGGCAACAGGAAAGTGCTACATCAATTGAGCCTCCTCTTCCTGCAGAGCAGGAACTAACACCAGTACTAATACCAGGCTCTGTCCAAACAACACTACAGCAAATCATGACCTCCAGGCTTTGAACACACAGATCATAGAACAGTTTTGAGGCCTTATTTGAAGCCACCTGCTTCAAATGTATGGTCTGCTGTGACCCATACTCCACTGATTTTGGTTGGAGTTTTTGTGGGGAAAAAAACTTCATGGTTAGTTTTCTTAAAATTTAGTAATGCATTTAGTTTAAACACAGCATCTGTCTTCAAATTGGAAAGAGAAGGTTTTCGGAAGGTATGAAAAATATTTGTTTTCTTCCTGAGGTTTTAAATTTTTCATTCCTTTTTTTGTGTTCACAGCACCTTGTCTTTTGCATAAAGCATCTGATCTCCTACTTAATTCCAGATCTTCCAAAAGATCTGAGAGATCGAATGAGGAGAGAAAAGTACCTGATTCAGGAAATGATGTATGAAGCTGAATTAGAACGTCTGCAAAAAGAGCGGAAAGAAAGAAAAAAGAATGGAAAATCTTATCACAATGAGTGGCCGTGACAGGATAAGGAAAAAACTGCTTCAAAGAAGATAAGAACACTTATTTATAAAAATTCCTGGTTTTCTACAGCAGAAAGTGCACCAAAAGGAATAGTCAGTAAAGTTGTGTGCACTTAGCACATGTGTGCCCCTGTTCAATAGGGTGGATTTTGTCATAAGCCTTTTGAAATTAGAGGTGTTTCCAAGGCTTAGTCTTCTCCAAAGCTGATGTCAACACGAACACATCAGACCAATATCAGACCAATGCTAAGTCTCTGCACTCTTGCCAGGAAGCTCCCAGGCCCTGACTAAAATTTGAGGCCCTGAACTTCAAAGCAGTTATTCAATTTACAGTGCTTTACAGAACTTGGTGATCATTCTCATGAAGCTGCTACTTGATAAGCAGTGACTGCGCCTTGGCAACGTGGCAGTGTTTGTCCATGTGTGTGGCCACCATTTGCAGCACGTGCATGGCAGCCTTGCTCTCTTCCACTGTGGACCCAACTGCGTCAGTTTGCATTTGACACCAGTTAAGGTCACGTAGGTGGACCATTTCCATTACTCAACAATACTGAAGTATTATCTAGAAGGAGATGCATGATCATGAGTCTGATCAACTGGTCTAACAATGCTGAAAAATGTAGGCATCAGAAGTGCAGACAGATAGCCAAGCATCTAAATGTGGCCAGAGGTATCTAACTGTAGGGTCATTTATTTGGAAATGACACTGTGAAAAGTTGGGAATATATGTTAAAGTTTTGAACAGTGCCTTTTCAGCTATAGGAGTGTCTGGTGTCTGAAGGAATCAAATCAGGTTAGAGCATCTTGCCCAGAACTGCCCATGTATTTTGTTGCCAGACCACATTGAGGCCTAGTCAGGAATTAGGGTGTACTTAACACCTGTTAACAGATGTCACAGTGTCTTAAAGACCTAACTGCCTAAGTAGAACAAAGCAAAACAAAACAAGACAGATGAACAAGGTCAGCAGAATAAAACACAGTCATCCAGAATATCTACACTTGTAGCACTTTCTGTATTCATCATTCCATTATCTATGAAGCGGTGGAGGGAAAAAACAAAACAACAGACTGTAGTATGAAACAGTTTGAAATCCTTAATGCAGAGCAATTCTACACAGGCTGCAAATTAGACTTGGGCAAAATAAGCCACGGTCAATATCCTTATCAATCCCTTAGTATTGAGAAATTAAAATTTTCTGATTTAATTAAGAAATTAAAAATTTCCAGATCATTAACCCAAAAGAGTGGACTCGTAGCTTTGAAGACATCATAAGTGTTGGATGGAGCAACATGAATCAAAATACTGAGTGTTGTGAAAGCTCTTCAATCAGTTGTTTCTAAAAGTTATTCTGGAAGCAATTTGATAGGAAAAGCAGAATTTGCCCTTCTGGACAGACCACACAATGCAAGTTCCTATGGATGGATACCTCAAGCTCCACATGACAACAGGACCATTTGCACAAAGACAGTATCACCAAATTAGATCTATTAACTTTTTTCCACTGCAAAGGAGAACTGTGCTTTTTGCATGAGAGGGGGAAGCTTTAATGAAAGGTAATTTGATTTGAGGAAGAAGAGGGATGAAAGAAAATGTGAGCACCCTCCTCTCTGTAGCCACTGCCTGCCTACACAAAAAAAGCAAGGAACCTCTTCCAGTAGCAGCCCACCATCCTACCTGAAGAGGATAAATGACATAGCAGCTCCCTTTTATCAGCTGCTCCTGGCCCAAGCCTCAAAGTCCAATGAGACAACATAAACACTGAAGGAATTTCAGGATTAATCTGTTCTGTGTTGGCTCAGTGCCAGACTGAGTGGGGAGTACAACTAGTGGTTGTGGGGTAAATTCCTGACTAATGGGGAAGTGAACTTGTTCATCTTTGCCTCTGCTTACAGCAGCTGTGGACACATCCCACAGGACAGTGGGGAAATAGGAGTATTTCTGTCTCTGTGAATAGGGGGTGGGGATCAGGTAATGTTGACCTCCAACACAACATGCCAGACGGGTTAGTATTTATCATCCACCACCCACAATTGCAGCCTGGGGATTTGGGGGCAGGATTGCTGTGCAAAATCATATTCACACCAAATTCTCATGAATAACTGGATTATTTTGGATACCCTCTGTTTAATGTCTAAACCAACAGATGACCAGAGCTTAGAAACTGTTTGCTAAGTAGTTAAGTGAGACATGAGCCATGTATAAAATCAGTGTCACACATATGAGCAAAATGGACCTTTGCAAATCCCTGCAGTAAGATGCAACTTTGTCAATTTAGATCTCAGTAACTTCCAAGGACTGAACTGAAACACAGTAGAATACAGTAGAATATAAACTGACTTCCACTCCAGAGAAACCACTGCAATAAAATGTGCCAAAACAAATAATGCATAGCAGAAATGCAATAGATAATAATTGATTTTGAGATTAGTTTTCAAGATAGCTACATTATGATGAATTTTCTTGACAATGCATTGCTAGAAGTTGTGTCCTGCTCTGCTCTAAGTGAGACCGTAGGTTGGCTGCTTTCCAAGTTTGTGCTGAGTATGATGCTGCAATGGGCTCTGACCTCCATGGCAGACCCTGAGTACATCTTTGTCACTTCAGTTTGACCAGTCAACCCATCGAGGTTTCTCTGCTGCTGGTCTGATGAATAGATTTCCCAGGAATCCTTCAGGTTTTAGAGAGCTACATGGCAGAATACTCAGGAAAGATGCCCCCTTTTTATTTATTAGAAAAATAAAAATACAAATAATAGTATAACAATAATAATAATAATAAATGGAATTTTAATAGTATCTAGAGAATTAATTTATGCCATTCTCTTCCTGATCTGATGATGGGTTTTGTTTAACTCTCCATGTGACAGTCCTGTATGTTGTTCAAATACTCCAGCCCCAAAAGAGCACTACCTTCAAGGGTATAAGAAAAAAATGCAACCTCAAGGCATGGCACAAATTTTTACATAGCGAGCAGGACAGCACACATCAGAGGATTTACTGTGAAATCATCTTGCAATCAGCATAGGATTGCTCTCCATAGGCCATTCTTGACAGCAGCATGTACTTCATGAGCAATTACACGCCAGTTTTTAAAACCAAGGGAGAAAATGTATATTGGGACTGCTTTTCAGCCTATTTGCTAAGTTTTTTGCATTCTGTCCCATGCTGGTTTTACAGATCTTAGAATAAAAAATGTAAATGAACAACCTGGATACTCTGACAAAAGAAAAATCTGGGAATAGAACGTTATCTACATTCAAGCCACCAAATACTACAACAGAAACCATGTTTACAAATCAGTTATTTTTTATTTTAAATCTTTCTGAGGGGAGTTACATTATTGACCATATATATTATATATATATATATAAAGTATATAGAGAGATTGTTTATTTGTAAATAGAAAAATTCTATGGAGAAGAATGTCAAGTTTTCACACTTAAAAAAACAATCATCAACATAAAGCCATGTTTAATGCTTGTATAATGTGATGTAATAAACTTTAACAATAAATTATGCATATGAAATATTTACCACTTGTCATTCATGAGCTTCTTTCTGTTTACCTTATTTGTTCAGCAAGCAAACTGACCAGTCAGATAGAAATAAAATTTAAATGCAAACCAAAAAGAGACAAAATATAACACTATTTTCTCTCAGTGGTTCTTTTGTGTATTCACATAGTCAAATATTGTTACTTTTGTGGTTTTAGGGTTGGGGTTTTTTAATGTTTTTACTTAAACAAGTTCCTAATAGTTTTGTCTCGTGACCCTGCTAGATGCTGCATGTAATTTGGACACTGTGGAGTGCTCCAACTCCTGTGAAATGAATCAGTTTTGAGCATCCCACATTTCTTTATCAGGTGGGCTTTTAGCTGGGAGAGATGAAGGATCAGGTGCAGGAGTATGGTGGAGACTCCAAGAATTGTCTTGCTTTTACACAGACAAGGAAGGCCCTGGCTTAGAGTTCAGCTAGCAGAGGAGTGTATATTTTCCCATATATTAATTGAAAATTGGTGCATTGTTTTAATTAATGATGCCAATTAAGAAGAATATAGAAAAAAATAAAGCCAAAAGAGTCACTTTATAGCTCTGCAGCAGTCATGGGAGGTAAGATTGCAAGAAATGGGGTAGTTTCACAGGTCACCTGCAAATCGTAAGGGTGTTTGTCTCTAGACCGCTTACAGCAAGATATACTTCTCAGTGAAAACTCATCTTGATGTTACAATTGTGGACCAATAAATATCACCTGGCCCAAACTTTCACTTCATACCAAAATTCAAGTTAAATGACTGCTGAGTGCTTAACTAGTGACTTCAGCAATAAAGGGGAGGTAGGATGGTAATTCACACGTTTCCTCTGTTTTAAACAACTAAGTGAATTCAAAGCACAGAGAAGAAAACTACATTTTTTAACATGTAACTGGGAAGATCTAGTCTTCATGAACAAAGCGGTTAGAAGTTACAGATGAGCTAAGACGGTCAAAGGCAGCATCAACTACAGCACAGTAATTTCAGCACAGAGTGATGCAGAAAGGACACACTGATGCTGTTTGACACAGCAGTGACCAGTCACCCTCTGGAGAAGCACATTCAGATGGGAATTCAGCATTTGGACTGGGAGGGCAGTAGCCATACCAGCAGGCACAGAGATCAAGTGCTTGCTGTGGGCTTCTGTTCTCTGTTACAGCTTTCTCTCTCTCACAAAGCACAGGTATACGGAGGCATACCAGTACACTTCAGCACTCTGCAGCATCATGGAGATAGCAGTACTTACCCTCTTTCAGATCTGTGGGCTGAAAGTACCTGGGAAGTATAAATTATTATATTCCAAGGCTGAAGAAGTATTCCATAGCACAGAACAGAATCTGTTTCTGGGTCATGAAGCCAAGGCACAAGATTGAATGAGCTGCACTTGTTTTCTGAGACTTAAGAAGCATAGCTGGCTGATTCAATCAAAGGGCTAATTGTCTCAGAGTAACTTGGATAGTTCCAAAACAGAGATATTCCTGTCCTGAATCCTAGAAGACTTTATTCAGGATGTTATTGTTTGTCTCAGATCTTAGATATAGGGACACAAGACATAACTCATGGGATCTATCCCACTTGATCATAGCCTTTCCACACAGTGGCTTTAGGCACTGACCTTTGGAGCTGCAGCACAGGAGACTGAGAAAAGGGGCTGGCCCTAAACTCTGCACTGGATAATGCAACAAAAATGCTTCAGGAGGCATGGGGGAAACCTGCCTCCACTACGTAGTTTTGCACTGGGTTAGCTGATGGAGTCATGGCCTTGGTGGCACCCACAGAGTGGCTGGCTGACCTGTTCTCCTGGTCTGGTCCTTGGAGTCCATTTTTTCACCTGCATTTTCTGATCCTAACAGTTCATCTTATGCAGTAGATCATCAAGTGCCCTCTGTCACAAGGGCACAGAAAAATGATTCAGATGCTACAGAGCCCCAGTCAAGGCAACTAAGCTAACACTATGTCATATTCCAAGTCACAGCAGCTCAGTACTTGGCACAAATGCACTTTAACTTTTAGAAAGCATTTAAGACACGCAGTCAGTTTTTCACTTGATTCCCAAGCATGACTGCCTTCTAATCTTCACAGCTCAGCTTTCCTGCAATGACTTTAAATTTCCAACTTGATTTTGCTGCTGTAGAAGAGTTTTAAACACTCTTGTATAGCCATAGTAAAAGTCTGAAGTACAAAAACAACACAGTGGGTCAGAGTCTGTTCCCCACTGTACCTAAAAGCAAGCTGGAGAAAAAAGCAATGGGGATTTTCACCCTTCCAAAACACCAGCACAGTGCATGGTCTCACGTGGATGGGTTGTTAATACTGTCTTGGCAGCCACACCAGAGGATAAGCCATTCCATAAGCCCTGCAGCCCTGAAGAAGCCTTCACCATATGACATCCTCTGTGATCCCTTCTCCACCCTGGAGAATTGCACAGGGAGCTCTGCATGCCTGCCAAAACACAGTGTGCACTTGCCTGATCTGAACCAACCTTGAACATGAATCCCCAGAGTGAAAACAAGGACTGCAAGAACACAAGAGGCTAAGAAGGTTTCAGCTCACAGCTCTGGAGAGAATTGCTGTGGTAACTGCAGATGCAGCCTTCACTCTTGTCCAATACAGCCAAATGGGAATCTTCTTTATTAACATCTCTGCTGCACTGTGCCCAGCCCAGTGCAAGAACAATCCTAGGCCAGCAAGCTGGGCATGCAGTAGAAGGCTACTGTGGTTCTGGTCTATGGCACTGAATAAAAAGTGTCAACAGATGATTTCCTTCATGAGGATCAGCTCTGTAAGGGCAAGACAGGGGAGAAGAGGGAGATAGGGCATGAAGGGAAAGACAGTACTGACTCTTGCCTCTACCACCACCAAAGTCACTCTTGCAGCTCTTGCAGCTAGTGAACATAGAGGAGAAGGTTCAGGTAGCCAAGAAACAAGTGGGTTAAAAAAAGACATAGATGACAAAACCAGCAAAGTGAATATGATCTCAGAATCAGTTCTACAGAGGAACCAGATAGCACTAAATATACCTCCTATACAAAAAAAAAAAAAAGGACCCACTGTTTCTTGCAATCTGATAAGGTCCCACACCCTAATCCGTTCATACTTTCAATGCCTTTAAAGAAAAAAGGAAAAAAAAAAGGCCAGAAAAACAGCCATGTCTGGGCGAACAGTACTCTTCGCAAATAAAAAATTCACTCTGAGGGTGAAATGAGATTAAAAGCAGATATTTTCCAGAAGGCTCAAGAATATCAGGCAAACATTTCACAGAGAAACATTGGTTTAGACTCTGTCACCAAAAAACAGAGTGAGAGAATGAGGAAGTGCAAGAAAAAACTGATTCCTTTCTTGACTAATGTCAAGGTCATGCAAAGGCAATAGCGTCACAAAGCTCAGCCCATGACCCCAGCAGAGCTGGTAACTGACCCAGAACAGGAACGTCAACAGTGCTTTACATGAACAAAACTGTCCTCATGGGCTGACATGGCCTTGTGTCATATATGAAGACCATTGACTTTGTTCTTGTCACTTGCAACATCCATTTCAATGTGGCTGAAGGCAGGGTTGTCAGTTCCTTCATCTGCCATGGTAAATGGCTTCCAGTTCAACACTTCCACTTTCTCTGGCTAAAAAACAAAAGACAAAAGCCATGCTGTGAAACAGAAGAAACAGTCTTCCTCTCCTTGACCTCTCCTTGACCAGCAGAGTCAGGCCTGACATGCAGGGTGCCTTGCAGGAAAACATGTTGGTTGCAGACAGAGCACAAATACTTACTCATTGCAGTAGATGATATTTTTCTAGGGGCATGGAAAGTTTTGTATTGCATAAGGTACTAATTGTGTAAAATGTTCTTGTCCTGAAAATTGTCTAAAGTAGTTTTGGGTGTGCAAAGTTCTAATTGCTGTTTTCATGTCTAGTGATATGTCACCATCAGGTCTTTGGGCTATTGACTCCTAACCCTTCATCCTTGCCTCATCTGTGACAGGAAGAGCAGATTAGCATGCATCATTGCTTTGATGTTGCATTTCTGTTAAATAGAATGACATATTGAGCTCTTCATGTGCAGAAAGTTGCTTAGTTAGCCCTGATTTTATCTCATCAACTTTCTGCATTGTGATGCCAACCACTTGTTATTCAGCTCTTAGCCATATAAGAGACAGATACTTGTTTCTGACTCCAGGCATAAAATAAGTATGGCTGTGGACATTGGCTTCCATGTGGGTGGTGGATTGTTTTGGTTTTTTTCAAAAGACATCAGGGATTAAATTCCCATATAATGGAAATAGATGTGGACTCATTAAAGATAGTGAATGACAATAACTGGATAGCTGATCTCCAGTACTGACATGGGCAAACAGCATTACAATAGTATGGTAAAATATCCCTTTTTTTCACCAGTGTTCTCATCCAGAAACTGATCATTCTAGAAGTTGTCAGTGTCAAGGAAAAACATTTTGCAAGCTGGATTGTCTTAAAGACGTGATTATTGTCTGAACTACTAACAAAGCTGAGCTAGAATGTTCAGCTGACAATACTTATTGAAAAGTTATGTGTAGTATATTTTAAAAAATAATTCCCCTGTATTCTCCCTTCTAATGGATGTTATTACCCAATAATATTTCCCCCTTTCTTTTTTCTTAGGATGAGAGCTAGGAAACAGATACACTGACTAGAAATGTTTTCTCCCAAACAGTAGCCAAAGTTACAAAAAAATTCAGACCTTAGAGAACACATGTTGACAAACAAAGGAAGCTTTGCTGAGTCCAAGGTGTGCCTTAGGGCAACTTCCTAGAGGCCAGTTAGGGAGTTTTTTAGTAGAAACATGGAGAAAACTGTCCCTTTACTCAGTTGCTTCTGTTGTTGACTGAAGATGTGGCAAAACTTCTTCCTTGCCTGTGGCAGCTGCCTTACTCCCACCTGCCTTGTGCTCTGCTACTGCCTTAAAGCAGATAGTCCTATCAGGCAGCATCAGGTGCTATTCATCCTGATTGGAAAAATGTAAGCCAAGAAATTTGTTTGCCTTTGTCCCCAAGAGGAAAGGCTGATTTAAATCAGAGATGCACAATTACACTTACTTGCTCAGTTTCAGACCGTGAGAAGTTGGACAGGAAATCCTCCTTGGTCAGCAGGAATTTACGATCTATATTCTGCTTTAGTCCTCCTACAAAATAGGCAAGTTTCATTCAGCCACCTTTACACATGCAAACCATGTGTCAGAGCCCAGCTGTGGGCACCAGGCCAGGCAAGCAGAACAGTCATGCAGCAAAAGCTGTCAAGCAATCACAAACCTTAGAGATCATTTCTTTATGAGGAGGTATACCCTGCCCTTCTCAATATATAAAATGATCCCTCAAAGTCTATTTGAAATGCCTTAGCTATTTCCCTGTTTCTTAGATCCTCCTCAGATTTCCAGTTCTGGAAAAAAATGGAATCTGGCAATCCCCAGAAAAGAATGAATCACATACAATGAGGTCTGGGACTACTCTGCCAGTCCAGGAGCTGTGGCACTAAGTGCCACCCTGAACCCTGAGCTCCAGTTCTCAGCTCCCTGTCAGCAAGACTCCTGCCTCCAAACTCACCAGCATTTTTATAGTGAATTATTTAAGGGTATCCCCAAGATGGGGCGGATGAGGGTTATTGGAATGTTAATGGGCATTTTAAGGCATGGATTAGCTATTCTTGGGAGGCAAACAAAAGAGATGTAGGTGCTAGGAATTAGCTCTGCTTGCCACCTGAGGCTTAAATGGAATCTTGCTCCATGAGAAGCAGGGTGACATTGTGGCTGGGTTAATTCTTTTGTGCTTCTGTTCTTGGGCTGAGTATTTCTCATGTGGATTTAGTGAGTTGTCTAGTTTTCATGCTTTGTTTCATGGCCTATAGGTAACCTGATCCCTGCATGGTAAAAAGCAAAATTTGGGTTCAAGCATCACTGTAGCAATGGGAAGAGCATGTGCTTGAAAGAAAGTGTGGAGCAAATCTTCTAGATACTGAGAAGGAAAAGAAAATGAGATAAATGTAACTTGTGCTTATTAGTCACAAGGCATAGGGAAGTTAATGGAAGTGAGTTTTTCTACTGAGTTTGGAGTTTCATAGCCCTGGAGCTGTTGTGGGCCAGTCTAAAAGTTTGAAATCTAACAGCCTCAAAGATGAGGGCTGTTATATGAATCTGGCTGAGGATACTGGATAAAGCTGTGAGAACAGCAGCTTTTTTGCTGTTTCTGCCATGCACAAGGTGAATGACAAGTGTAGTCTGTGTCTGACCTGGATGCAAAAAGTAGTGAGGTCATGGGCTGGAACTGAACTCCCCACTCTTACCCATGGCAAGCTGCTTTTCCCCTTTGCACAAAAGTACTAGGAAACTGAAAAGAAGCTAAAATACTCATGCAAAGGATTTGCAGCTCTTAGGCATGTTCTTGAGGAATGTGGTGAAAAGCATGCACTCTTATGGATGCAGACAACAGCCCTTGAGTGCTGAAAAGTAAAACTGCTTTTGTCCTCTAGAAGCATGGGTGTATATCCTTGCTCGGAGTTGTTGCCATGTCCAGGGACAAGTCTTAAACCTCCAGCCCCTGCAGGCATCTAATAAAACAGAAAAGACAGATGCCTTTTTTCTTTTCCTCTTTTTTTTTTTTTTATGGCCCCTTAGCTTTAAAAATACACTGAAATTTCTTTCTCCTTAGAGACTTTTAGTAACTTTTGCTGTGAGCAAAGACCAGGAGTGGGATGCAGAAGCACTGAAGGGAGGAAATTCGATTTATGATGGTAACCTTTACACAGTGTTTGCAATAGCTTACTGGCACTTCCTCTGGCTCTCAGGACATCCTAGTCTGAAAGAGATCTGAGAGACATTCAATCACAGCTCTGAAACTCGTACCTGTTAGGAGGCTGATAATTATTCCCACAGCTACTGTGACAAGTGTCCCAAGTGTGCTGAAGTAGAGATAAGACAAGGAATACCAATTGTCTGCCAGGGCAGGCCTGAAATAAAAGCAGAAAAAGTGTTAACCTCTCCTTTTCTGTTCCAAATAACTTTAAAATGTTTCTTTCCAGACAGTGCATAAATACAGAGATACTTCTGAACTGAGCAACCTGGTAATCTTGAGCTACCTCCACACAATCATCTGTGCACTGAAAATTTGTTCCAAAATTTGCAGAACAAGTTCCCTTGTAAAAGACAAGGCTAGTCAGTGCTGCGGGGCAATGCATGAGACAGAACAGGTAAAACAGGACAGTCCTGTCTCTGCTATGAATCTAGTCCACAGCTGAACACTCCAGTTATCTGGATTAAGGGATTAGTTTCTGTAGCAAGGGTGATGTTAGTTAAAGGAAGGGACACCAAAAAAACCAACCAAAAACCAACAAGGAAATCAACCCCATACAGCTCTAAACAGCCAGAAACAGTAAAGCAACTGTCTTTACACATCATTCTGTTCTCCCTGACTATATGCTCTGTTGCAACAGGTGCTTCCCAGCAGCCAGGAGCAATGCTGGAGGGCTCATGCAAGAGGCGTGGTATATGAAACTGGATGTTGGGCACCCAGGTGTGTGTCAGGATATCTCTTGATTGTACAATGCTCTAAGGTGTAAGGATTTGGAAACCCTAGAAATGTGTTTTTTCAACTTCTTTCTGTTCCTGATGTTCCCTATATTGTCATTCATGCTAAACTTAATTGTGATCATCCAGAGTAAGATATTTGGCAGTTGCAGACCAGAGGAAATCCCTTTATATTGTGCCCATTCTGAATGTACTGAATAGAACTATTCTGCACAGATAAGTTGCTGTAGGTAGAGCTGCTAATTGGCATTTTGCCATTTAACTGCCAATTAATCTAATTCATGTGGAAGTTAATCCAATAACTATAAATGATACCTTTGTTTAAAACTCTGGTCCACAGTAAAGCATGTCCAAGCCTTTGAACTCAAATATTGAACTGAAGCTTTTCAGATCAACAGGAAAATTCACTTTGACTTCTGTTGTGGGATAACTCAGACAAACTTCAGTCTGATAGGAAAAAAAATCAACTGCATCTCAATGTGGTAGATAAACCAGAGAAGGACAGTTATAGTAACCCAAATACTCTGCAGATGTTCATGTTTCTTTAAAAAAAATACATGCTTTGTTACTGCACTTGATAAACTCATATACCTTTCTGCACCTGGTGTGCTGAAAACTGTTGTTAATGGAATTTCTGTTGATGTTAAATTTCCTGAGGATATATTACACCCTGCAGTTGAGAGAGAGAGTGGTTTGGTCCTCTCTGGAAGTGGAGGATAAATCTGAGATCCAATTCCAACCCAAAGTGAAATAACGAAGCCACTGACAAGACCCACAAATGCTCCCTGCAAAACAAAAAGTGAAACTTGGATTTACATGAAAAGCAAAAGATATTTGAAAAAACAACTAGCTGAGTAAGAAATAGTCAAGATCATCTCAACTGTAGTCTCCATAGCAGAAATGAAATATACAGTTGGGAAGTGCTGGGGAGTTTACTTCATTCCCCTTTGGGGAAATACAATGTTTTCTCACAGCTCCTGAGCATACCTCTTTTTATTTGGCCACTAGGTCTTTACAATCAAAGAATAACTTTGGTCTGCAAAAGGTATATGGGAAAATCCTGCTTTATTTGGGGCCCTCCTTGAACAAATACAGAAGCAATTCTTCAATTTTTTCATGTGACCTGATCTAGCAAAAAAGTCTCTCTTACATCAGAGGTAGGTGGGATTTTGGCTGAGACCTAGTAATTTTTTTATTTTTTTACTTTAGTATATATAAAAAATTTGCAACTACAAAGAGGTAAAGATCAGTGATGAGTAAACCCGGCAGGATTACTATTTAGTAATACTGCCAGACTAAACCATGGACCATATTAATGAAGTTTGTCAAATCCTTTTTTGATGGAAAAGGTTTTTCCTCTGGAAACGATAGTTTTGCAATACAGAAGCACTCTGAGAATACCCCAATTTGGTCTGTAAGTGCTTAGACCCCATTTTCCTGGCCTTCCACCCTTTTGCTTAGATAAGCCAGCATTCTCTGAGCCTACTGGTTATTCAGCTACATCTCAAGATGCATTGTCCCTGCTTCTAAAACTAGTTTTAAGAAATCCTTGTCAAAGTTTCACTTTTATTCAGATTATTTTCCCCCATCCAGATGTGTAAATCTCTTCATGGGATGGAATTTCAAGTTCTATACAGCTCTGTTTGTCATTTGCTTGGGATAAGGAAGAAAGGGAGCAAGGGGAAATGTCCTCATGGAAAGTACCAAAGACATCTCCCTTGCTGCCCAGCATCAAATTACTGGTGGGAGAGAGGGAAGGAGATGCCCAAAATGATCAATAAATTTTGGATGAACAGGTCTTTAAATTTCTACTTACAATTCCATTAGCAAAGGAGCAGAGGATTCCCAAGGCAAACAGTCCTAAAAGGGGGCCACCAACCATCCCAAAAATGCTGAGTGCTGCCTGAGGAAGGAAGACAGTCTGCTATTAGGTGCTGTGCAAGGAAGGTAAAGCTTCCAAAGAGACAAGAAGATGTTCAGAAAGAAATTATGAGACTTTTTACAGTGTGTACTCAGCTGCTAGGATTTGATACATGGATGCTTAAAACACAGGCTGAGCCATGGGCAGTTTCGCTTCAGTACCCAACAAAGAATAAAAACTAATGTCATAATGGTATTCAGCAATTATTTTCTTACATAATTTATTCTGGGTCATTCAACATGGGCATAAAAAGCTGTCTGACACCTACCTGCAACAAGGCTCCCAGGAGAGATGCCACTGCAGCCATAGCAATGCAGACTCCACCATAAAACAGGCCTGTGTGTGAAAGGCAGAATAATGTATAAATCTACCAAAGTTTGAAATCACTAATGGAAAAGTTTCTGTCTAACCCAGCATGGACCCAACGTCCCCCAAATAAATGTGCTAACATCTGGAGTTTTTCTAAGAGAGTCTGAATTGGCCAAAAGGTCAAGTTTCTGTTTACATTAAGAAGAGATAATGCAAACTTGACAAAATCCTCTTTCTGTGTTTACTGAAGATTAGTTAATAAATGTCAGCCATATGGATTAGTCATAGTTGCAATAACCCATTTATTGTTCATATTTTTCAGCCAATCACCCGTGTCATTGTCCTTATTTTGAGGGAATGATTTTCCCTTCTTAGTCTAAAGTCTAGAAGCAAAAGAGTAAATGCTGGCAGATCACTGGAAGCTGGCACAGTGACAGAGAACATCCCAGGTCACCAGGACACAGTGTCTCTTTCCAGGAGCCGTCACACTGGCTTACTTGTTTTTTTCCACCTCTCCCCCTGACGAGTTTCACTGCTCTAGCAAGAGGTTAATCTCACTATTCATTGTGATGTGTCAGGCAACTCCTGATACCACAAACAACAATTTTGGCATAAGCATGGTTTGCAATGTTTAAGAAACCAGCACATTCTCTCAGGTGAAAATATTTAACAGTTGTTACCCTCCCACCAGTCTGCCATGCTCCCTGGTATGGACTATGACACCATGTTGGGACTGAGGTATTTTCATTTTTACTGCAAACACTTTCTTGGGCTACACCTGCAGCTGGTCACAGATAGTACAAGTAGCAGACATGGCAATGGCACTTCACCAATTTAAACCATCTGTTCAGTCTACTTCTGATTCTCTTTGAGTTACACTAAGCAGAGGAGCTAAACAGAGTGACAGTCTGAGAGTATATCAGAGAAGATGTGAAATTTTTTGTTCTCTGGAATATTTTTGGGACACAATGTTATTGCTTGCATATCAATTCAAAACATTTGTTATAAAACAGCTTCCTTTGCTTCTATTTTTGACAGAAGAAAGAAAAATAGCAGGTGTTTAAGTCAGAGATATTTGACTTTGTAGAATTGCGAAACAGTACTGAACACAGATGCAGTGCATCTTTGCTTATTAAAGACCAAATAAGATGGTTTCCTTTTTTCCTTAAACTCACTTGTCCTCCATTTGTGTAAAACCTACACCCCTGATCTTGTCTCCCCCAAATGCTGCACCAACATAGTCCCACTGGTGTGAATTATTTACTCCTGGCATACACCATCAGAAGCAAGATCTGATTCAAACCTTCACTTTGTAAAGCAAAAGCAGAAAAGATATTTTCCAGACATACTCATCCCCATGGAAATCCATGACAGCTTCTTTTCAGAGAGAGATTTGAAGTAGGGTTTAATGAGGTCTTCAACAGTCACAGCAGCCAGAGCATTGATGCTGGAGGACACTGTACTACAGAAGGCAAGATTTATACAATTTTTATATCTTAAAAACTGAAGTCATAGATAACAGGTAGGTTACTGGCACAGAGAAACTGCCACTGTCTAGAGCAGTGTCAGAAGACTAATGTAACTGCTGCATAGGTTTAAATAACTTATTATTCCAGAGAATGCAGTTAACAGCTTAGAAAAATTGTTTAAAGTAATTATCCTTGGTGAAGTCAAGGCACATACTGATGAAAATTTGGGCTGGGCCTGGAGAACTGAATAGAAATATCTATTACATATAGCTAGACTGTAAACACTACTGGTATACATTATACTTTCACAAATGTTCTACGGTATATATCTGGGTAGGTAAAATTCCCACATCACTGTTTACTTTTAGTGCACTCTCAGAGGAGGATTCAGATAATCTAATTATGGTCACTTAAAACTTAGGCATCTAGTCCAAACCAAACTACTGTAGGCTCCCTGTGGGATCAGAGAAATCAGCACTCCTGAGGCACAAACCAGGTGATCCTTTGTCTGCATGTACCTTGCTCTTGAAAGCCACCAGCTTTTCTTCACCATGTAAAACAAATATTTTGGCTGTTCCCTCTATTCATGTAGCTACAAGTATTCAGAATAAAACAAATTATTCTGATGTCACATTCCTAAGTTTCTTCATTTCTATCTGCTTACTGTTGTTCAGAGCCTTCCTTGAGACAGGCAATGTTTCTTAAAGATACTCCTTGGGAAAGCTGAACAAAGCACTCCCCTGTACAGGATAGAAGGGTATCAGTCTCCTACAGTAAAATTACACAGTGGTAGTTGCTTAATGGAATTCATTCAAGACAACTGGAAGCCCAGGAACTCTGGAAAAGAAGTCTCTAAAGATCAGGTGTGAGGAAAGGCAGATGGCTTTGAAGTTATGCAGGTTTGAAACTGGAAAATTAAAGGTAAGCAATACGAAATGTCCCCAACTGTAGCTATTTAGTGTAACTATCCATTTGTAACACTCAAAAATTCCTATAGTAGAGGGGCTTCAAAAGCAGAGAAAAGGATCACTTAGTGTTTTACATTGCATGTGGCTAGCTGCTTCCTCATGTTGTTAGTAGGGAACTCCAAATAGCTTTGAGTCCTAGGACCCAAATATTGGAAACTATGGATTTTTAAGCTGCATCATCAAAGAGGTCATGGTGATTTTTTCAAAGACTACAAAGAATAAGTATAAAACTTTTAGTATAAATGCAACTTTAGCTCCAACAAAAAAGGGGGAAAAAAGGTAGTAGTTTCTAGATGGCTAAATTACCTTAACGTCCCACTGTAGGCACTAGCCACAAAAAGCCCCGGCACTCCTGGAAAATCACGCAGGATATCCAACACTAGGTATGGCATTAGCTGAAAAGTTCAGATTAAGAAGTATTACCAACTTGCCTTAATTTTTCATTTTATCACTGTATTGTTTTTTACAGCCTTCTCACTGGCATTCTGACCAGCTGTTTAATGTCCTATCTTGCTTTTTTTATTGATTTTCTACAAAGAAAACCAATACTAAAATGTCTGCTAGAGCTACAGAGACTCTGTTGAGACCACCTAGCTGGGGTGCCATGCCATCAGGACCTTGGTTTCCAGTGACAATTGTAGAGGAAGCTAGGGCTGAGCAGCAGGTGGTCTGTACTGTACATCACTCCCTTGGAGCAGCTGGCTGCCACAGATGCTTTTTCTGCTGTTGACTCCACAAAAAGGGGTTTATATACAGTCCAAAAACGTCAGATATTGGTACCTGAGATCAATTTCCTTATTGGAAACTGTGTGCCATTTTTTGATGTTTGCAAGGTCTGAGTGCTGGAAAGAGAGACGAATTTTAAGATTTTCTTCCTGTGAACCATTTTTTTTTTCACAGACAAGTTGATATTTTTAGTACCTTGCTTCCAGCTTCTACCAAATGAATTTGACTGACAGGAACAACTTAATTTCCTTCTGGTTTCCACCTTGGCTCTTATTTTATTCTTCTCTTAAAGACCAAGTGGTCCTGCCTCCGGTACTCCATTGTCTGTGCTCTTCTCCTGGCTTTCCAGCTACTGTCCATCGGAGCATTATCGAGAGTCTGATTATCTTAAACTTAAATGTACAAATAAAACTTATTTGATTTCATTTGGCCCGGGCTCTGGCCAGTCTATGGGCTGCCAGAACTCTTGTTCCTCAGGTAAACCTGATGCTCAAGGTCTGTTTAGGGAGATGTCACCATCTCCCTGAGGTAGCTTCTCAGCAGCAGTTTGACTGCCCATCTCTCCTTCTAAGGAGGGAAGGATTCACCACCACTAAGAAAGAGCTGCATGATGGTAGCCTTCCTCCAGGTGTGTGCTTTGGGTACAAGCATGTTTTGAATCTAAAAAGGATTTTGCCTTTGTCAGCCCAGAGGAATTTAGGTTGGATGACACAAAGCAGCTCACCAGGACCCACAGTCACTCACAAGGGCACTGTTGCTCTCTTTCCCTCACTTCTGGTCAAAGCAATTTCATGCAATGCTGGCACCCCTAAACCCATTTTGGGTGAAAACGCCACACATTTACAGAGGTGGGTGGACTGAGTGCTCCCACATTGCAGCTCTCCCTGCTGGTCACCTTACCAAATGCTGAGGGACTTGAAGCTCCAAGATAGCTGGGGACTGAACAGTGCCAAGGATGGGTCTGCTGTTTTCTCCAGGTTACTCCCTTGCACTGTGGTCTCAGCCTGACACAGGATTCCAGCATGTCACTATTTCCAAACCCCTGACTCTTGAACACTTATTATGGCTGCAGAGGAAGGATTCCCTTCCGCCACTTTCCCCCAAAATTTGTGGGGCCCTACCTGGTCGAGTGCTGACACCTGGTTGGCCGTCCATGGGTCACAGTCTTTGTAGATGGAGTAGAGGGCCAGCCCACACAGTGTGGCACAGGCCAGGATTGCCCAGAGTCCCACCAGGTTGATGTAAAGGGACCTGCACCAACACACATGGAAACACCATGTTAGAGATCAAGATCCCACAAAAGATCCTGCCAGGGCCAAGCAAGGAAGCGCTCGCACCTGCACCCAGGAGACCCCCCTGGTGAGTGACTGCCTGCCAGCAAGGGAGATACCATATGACTCCCAGCATTTCACCTGGAGTGAGATCACATTTCTAAATGTACAAATAACACTTCCGGTTTTGGTATCACAGTCTGAGCACTTGAGCATTGTCTCCTGACAGCGGAGATGATGGGAGTGACACAGCAATCCCCACATTTCATCATGTGTACGAGTTGCACATTGCAGGCAGCTCTTTCCCCCATGCCACACCCCTTGACAAACCCCAAGCAGATTTGTAAGGCAGGGTGGCCCAGATCCAAGTGTGCGGTACCTTATAGTCAGCACCAGCACTCCTTTGTATCTGGAGCTGTAGTATCATGTTACACAATGCTGGATTTGTCCTTGTAAAGCTACAAATCTCTAATTTCCCTGAGACAGTCTCTGTGGGAAGCAGCAATGAGAAACTAGGGCCTGGGACGTGGTCTGGAGCTGCCTCTGGCTGCCACCTCCAGAGAGCAGGGATTCTCAACAAGCCCATGGTTTCCCCTTTAGTAACTAAACAGCTTGGAGTCTGGTAGTATCCAGAAACTCCATCACCTCCCCAGTCCGGATGTAAGCATCAGCTTCAGCTAATGTTGAGACCAGAAATGTGTTTTCATCAGGCATTTATGCTGCCTTTGCCACACAACAGGCAGCTTCTACTGGCAGTGAAAACCACATTGTTCTCCTTGCTTAGTGAGGGCTTTTGCTTTCCATCTAAGTCTCTGGTTTTCTCAAATGTTTCTAAGCTCTTGATGTCTCTTGGGTCGCAAAATCCTTGGTATCTCCAGGGTCACAAAGTTTTTCTCACCTGCAGTGGTCATTACAAGCAAACATACTGGGAGCAAGGCCTTGAAAAACAGCGTTCCTTTCCAGCAGTTGCCTCCTGGTTATCTGTGTATCACTGACAGTGATTTAACTCCCTAACAGATTACATACCCTGGACCCATGCCAATCTGTAAGACCTCCTCCAGGAGGGAGAATTTGGTTTCTGTGCAAATATATCCATGCCTGCAATGCTTAAGGAGGCCTTTTAGTGCTTTCAGTTCCCAAGTACATAAGGGGCGACAGCCTTTTTATTTCTGTAGAGGACCAGCAGGATGAATGAAGAAGTAAACCTAACTTTATATGCCTTTCTAGACATTGAAATGGACATTTTCAGAAAGGCATAATGTAGATTAACTAACTGAACAATCAGTTTTATCCAATAGAAAGGTTATTTGCAAGCACAATGCAAACTCTTAAAAAAGACCTATATAAATAAAAGCTAATTTACACATAGCAAGGGGAACTCTGCATTTTTGCCTTGTATTTGCAATTAGGGGTGGTCTAAACACAGAACCAACAGCACGCTAAATTTTTCTCTAAACTAATTTAGTAAAAATGAAGCAGTCCTCTTCTCATACATGCTTACATATTGATTGGATGTCTTGCATCCACCTAGGAGAAGCTGTTCCTGTACTGCATAATCTATGTTGATATACAATACCCAGAAACTGATGTAGCACAAAATTTAACCAATGAGTAAAATTAATCCAACTCTTTTGAAGAGATGTAATAGAAGAATTAGCCTAGAGCCTGCAGCGAAGATCAAGAGAAACATATAGCAGCAAAATAAATTGTTCATCTTGTTTTTAAACTGCGTCAGTGTTTGACAGAGAGCTGTTTTTTTTCCTTTTGATTTACATCCCAGCTCATGGTACACCCTATGACTAAGCACTGGAGAATAATAATTGTAGCACTGTTCGAGGGAGGTGTTTCCACTAATTCTGCATGAGTAACAGGGGGTGGAGTTTGGGTGAAGAAGGCATTTTGACTGCAGAAAGCTTATTTTCAATTGTTTGTTTCAGCCTGGCTCTGAGAAGTTAGCACTGAAATATGCCAGCTGATGACCTTGAAAGGAAAGTAGCAGAAAATGCATTAGTAGCCCATATTTTTCTGACAGTTTAGCTCTCCTGCTCTGAGTGCCTCTTATCATTCAGCTATAAACATTATGTTCAGTTTGCTTAGTGATTGTTTGAAGATGACAGAATATGCTCCTACATACTTGTGTTTCTTGAATTTCTTGGTTTCTTTCCCAAAGCCTGAGAAAATTCCTGTTCCTGTGCTGCTGTCAAAGGCCTTCCCAAAACCTGCAAGCTGGGATCTGTGAAGGAATTATTTTCTGAGCTCTAATATGTTACTGTGCTGTCTCTTAAAAAGCCTTACAGTAAATGGCATGGGGGTAAAAATCCCTATTACTTTGACCTGATCACATTTTGCGCTTCTGTGTACAGATTAAATGACAATAAGAGATACAAGCCAACAACATGAGCTGTCAGATGTGTTTAATTACATCTGAATGTAAAATAGATAGTCACCACAGAATAGCAGTGTTTATAGTTGTGATAAGTTGAAATGATTATGCAAAATGATTATGCAAAATGTTTTCTCCATGCAGAAGAAATATCTTACACAAGTGAGACACCAGCAAGATGCCATGGAGTCCAACCACCCATGCCAGCAGGACAGGGCTCTACTGCTTGAGGCTCCACAACCATTAATATGAGAGCCTAAATTCCATCCAACCCCCTACAGAACCAGATAGCTTCCAGCCCTGGCCAAGCCGCTGCAACAGCTAAGAAAACCTACCCTGAGGTTGCCATGGTGTCAGATTCCCTTTGGTCACACTCTGATTCTGAGACACTGGAGGTGTCTCTGCCCTCTAAGAGGGTAGGGGGCGCATAAGAGAAGGGCACAGCCCTAAGTGGAGCAGGTGCTGGGAGTAACAGCCTGACTGGCACACAAATCTGGTGCAATGTATGCATCTGTTCTCCCATATGCAATCATTCCAGGGAGATGTGGGATGTGCCTTCTGCCTCTGCAGTGCTGAAACCTAGAACTCAGCCACGTGCCAGAGACTGCAGAGAAGCAATCTGGTATTCTGGAGATGTGGCAGGGAACGCTGGAGATGTGCCTGATAATGAGCATCAACTCATTCCTGTCTGCAGCACAAATGGGTGACAAGCAGATTTTCTTTACTGATATAAACAAAACATTTCAGTTGTAAATGGTGCATGATTTTCTGGTATTTTGCTAGCTTTATGAAGTGAAAGCCTTCATAAAGCTTCTTCTCTGTATGCCACTGTACCATAGAATGACAGAATGTATAGATAGGGACTATGGTTATGATTCTATATTTCTTCTATAAATGAACTTCATGAGATCACTAGTAATTCTTAAATCCTGAGCTGTGAACTAACGGATTGATTAAAGAAAAATAAGAAAGAATATTATAAAGATAAAGAAAAGATAATAGAGCTAGTAAATATACTCCATTCTAGAGTAACATTCAAGGAAAACATAACTCTCTGCCAGTTTTCACAGTTAATTCCTTAAAAAATAAGTCATGATTATTATGAACACTAAATACATGATTACTCAGCAATTTTATCATTGCATAAGTAATTTCTGGATTTCCTCACACCTATATTCATTGTTATGGAAAAATTGTAAAGTCTTTATTTATGCAAAATCCCCACACCGTGATTTAGGTTTAGTAGAGCAGCAATTCATGATACTGTCTTGATAGGACTTCAGGATAAGTACTATAATATTTGGTCTTTAAGTTGCACATAAACTTAATGCAGCTATTTCTATATGAGAATACTGGCACAGTGAAACATTCAGGCGCAAAGTTCAATCTTACAGCAATCACATGTAACTCATATGCCAGTACTTACTGTGCCACATTTCTTCTACCTGGTCCACAAAACAGAAGGCAAAACTTGTTAGCCTTTATAAATGTAATTTATACAGACAAAATACCCCCACATTCCTTTAAAAAAACCTCCTCTCTTATAAAGAACAGCCACTGCTAAATTCAGACAGTAACTGCAGACAGACTTACAATTTTGCGTGGAATCTGTTTTTGCATGCAATGTATCTCTGGACTTGAGACTGGTTAACCCCATATATACCAGTCCACGTGAAAGTCCCACCTATAACAATGGTCCAGAAGGTGTGCCTTTGCAAAGGATTGGGATCAAAGCTACAATGAGAGAAAAAAGAGAAAACAAATTCAGAATATGGAAGTCTTCTTAATAGGTAAAGAACTTAATGCTTAGAAGAAATAATTTCTCCACGCTTGTTCTATTACAAACTTTCTTAATTTGGGCGGATTTTGAACTAATTTAAGTTACTCTAACTTTACATGAAGTCACAGAAAGCAAATTTTAAAACTCAGAGCTGACATCCTGAGCCAATGAAACACTCTGGACTGTCCAAAGGTGAAGCTTTATTTGCCTATAAACTACAGTCTTATGTAAAGCTGTATGATGTCTGTGATGGTTGTGATGAAATGATGCTGCAGTAAAAAGTGTAATGTGCCTGCTTATCTAGAGGGACATCAGTCTAACACCAGTATAAAGGTGTGTTTACAATCCCAGCCTTTGTGGACAGAGACTCTATAAAACATTTTGCTGGTTTAGCTTTAAGTAAATAGCAGATTCTAGGTGGCCATGAACAATTATTATTTTTAAATCAAACTTTGACATAGCAATAAATTATATTTATCTTGGTGAACATTGTAGTATTATTTCACCTATTACATCCTTTATTCCTTTTATTTTTCCTTCTGTGAACTCTGTGACTGGGAGAAGAATCAATGCAGTACAACCACTGCAAATGAGCCAAACAGATTCAAATAAATTGCTGTTCATAAGAAGAAAAAAATACCCATGGATTAACTAACTGAAGAATATGGTGAAGAATTTTACAGAACAACATGATTAATATTGTGAACTGATAGACAAAGGACAAATCGCAATATGTGTCATACTGAACTTTCACTAATAGCACTGGGTGAAGGTTTGCAGAAAAATCTTGTATTCATCAAAGGTACAAAAACTTTTTTTACTTGAAGTGGTCTTTGATTCAACATTGTCAGACTGAATATTCTTGAACTTGTAAAGTGATATTTTTAGGCTATGATTACTTGCAATAATGGAGGATAAAATACTATTAAAACTACTTCTGTTTTTTCTTTCAGGGAAAAGAAAAAGAATTCCCTTTTTCTGATTAGGCAGAAACTATTATTTTCCTATTTGTTTTGGTCCAGTCACTGAAATGTCAAAACAGCTCTTTGCAAATTGTAATTATAAATACAAATGTGCTCTCCTATTCACTGTTCTCTTTCAGTGGAATCCCAAATGTATCCTTAAAACACCTACTTGACAAAGTAAAAAGGTTTTTCTCTTTCCAGGATTTTGCATGGTGTAAAACCTAAAAAAAATCACTCAAAATAGGTAAGCTTGTTTAAAAATATACAGAAACTGGGTCACAGCTTCTGCCTTCCTCCTCCTTCAGTAGCAGTTTAATTTCACAGTTTAGTCACATGAGCTGTATTTGTAGGCATAGAGAGGCACATCCTCTTGAAGTACAAACTCACTCCCAGAAGTTTAATCTTCCTCCATGGTAGGAATCATTTACAATGCGTCCAATTCCCTCCTGAACCACCACAGCTCGTATAATCACAGATGAAAATCCAGCAACCATGATTCCAACCTGGAAAACGTCTGTCCACACCACTGCCTTCAGACCCCCCTGCAAGAGGAACAGCATGTATCAGGTACAACAATGCATCAGCACTCCTGCTTTGCACTCACATTCAACTAACAGAAACAATACCATCTGTATTATCCGTAATAGATGAATTTCATCTCCATCTTTAATGGAACTAATTCTGTACTGATGTCTTTAGGAATTGTATTCTGGAACCTATTCAGGACATCCTGGCCCTTTTTTGAAGTGCACAGGAATTTAGTTTCGCCATACACATAGTTTAATCCAGTATTTCCTTCACCACATAACCTGATTCAGAAGTTTGTATCAAAAGATAAATTTTCAGACAGTGCTTGTCTTACTTATATACAGGACCACTAACTCCAGAAGGTCTAGCAATCATCTGAATAAAAATAAACATTATTTAATCCACCATATGCAAATAAATTTGTCACTGAGGTTTCATTTCATCATTTCTAGACACTTGGTCAATTAACACTAAGTCAAAGATCAATCTGTTCCTGTGGCATGCTGTTTTCAGTAGCTCTATTCAATAACACACTAGACTGTTACAGTTGCATTGAGGTGTTTCACAAATTGCACAGCAAAGCCCTACTAGATCAGAAGGAAAATCACAGGAGGATGTTTAGAACGGGAAATCTAACTGTTTTGCTATTCTTTCAGCAAGAACAAAAGTTTGAGTGTATCACAATAAAAAATATTTCAGTTGTATAATGGCTGCCTATGCATTCAGAGAAGTCCCTGGATAAATATGGTCCTGTGGCTACACGTGTAAAATGTGACTCCACAGAGTAACCTGATTATTAGGCTATTTTTAATAAATTCCATATATGATGTGAGTGGTGAAAGGAACAATTTTTTCTCAACTGAAGGGCCCACGTACCAGTGTGCAGTAGAATGTGCAGACCACGCCAGTCGCCACCACTGCGCCCCACAAGTCAAAGCCAGTGACTGAAAGAGAGGGAAATAGCACCAGTGTGAATGAGGCATTGGGCACAAAACACTGAAGGTCTATTATAAGCTAGAAATAAATTAAATGCAAGAGTAGGAGGTATAAATGGCAATGAAAAGATTAGTGTGTCTAAACCATGGGATTCACCCTGACCAGTTCTCAATCCAAAACAATAGTTACAGATTTGGAAACCGCTAAAAAGCTGAGATTTATTTCAGGATCTAGGAAGCTATTTGCCTTTAATGTGAATGCTGCCAAACAACACGTCCAATATGTCCCAACACAGGAAGGTTTTAAAATACATGTCCTTCCTTGAAACGCCTGTATAGCTGCTACCGAGCCCTTAGGCAGGGATTTAAGCAAGTAAACAGTATAGGAGTTCTCCACAGGTTGTTCAAGCATTGTCTGGAAGAAATGCGTCAGAGTAAAAGCCCTTAATTTATTCTTCCTTCTCTTAAGGATCATGTGTTCCTGCTATACAACACTGTGCTGAGCTGTGGCTGACAGTCTGTCACTGCCCCGGCTCAACAGGCTCACCTGCTGCCAGGCAGGGCATCAAGGGGCTCCCTGACAGAGAACTCAGGCTAATGAGAAACACTGAAACAAAACTAGTGAAAAATATAAGTTATTCTAATTAGAAGCCAGCTAAGTCATAGCTCAGTTTAGCATGTATTTGCAAGGCAAATATGAATATCAAAGTCACAAAACCTGAGGGACTTATACACTGGAGGAAACCAGTACAGAGAGTGTTGGGTTTTTTCTTCATTTTTGTTCAATGAACAGGGCAAAAAAAGCCACATTCAATAAGCAGAAAAACTGTGACTTGATTTTAGCCAAAATGATTAATTTTTTATTTGCATTTTTCTTGCCAAATGAACAAATTAATGGTGTCAGATTAAAAGTTTCATTTGGTTCCATAGAAAAGCTTTTGCCCTTTTAGAAATGAATGTGGTTCATTTTCAAATCGAAGAGTCATTGTGAAGTAGAAAATGGAAATATTTAACTTTGTAAATATCATAAGAAACAACTTATGTTAATAGTCTCTTTGGTGTTGATTTGGTTTTCCTGGAAAAACGACAGACCACATTAAACAGTTCCAGGCAGCCGAAAATCATATTTACAGAACTTTTGCCTTGCTCTCATGTTGAAGAATAGCACTTAACCAGAGGAATTAAATTTGTCTTTAGTGCCTGTATTGCCTTTAAAATTTACTTAAGTCTTCTCAACTTTTCTGAATAAGCCGTTATCTACAGATATTGCATCACAAGTAGAGTAAATGAGAGCCATATTCCAATAAATCTCTTCTGCAATTCCTTAGAGGCAGGGATTAAGGAACTAGGATTACAGAGTTTCGCATGAAAAGATTTCATGCGAAAAATGTCAAGCCCTGAGCTATATTTTTAGGTGTTGCTTTACCAAAAAAACCCCACCATACCAATACTACATGCAGAATAAATTATATCAGTAGAGGAACAGTTGCAGTATACTCATTTTACCTTGATTTAGTGCTAAAGCTGGAGCATAAATGACAATACCAGTGTATAAAGTCTAGAGAGGGGAAAAAAAAAGAAAATGTAAATTCCTGGAAAGGTGATAACTTTCTGACATGATTTCTTTTCAAGCATCTATGTAGTTGATATTTCCTAAATTCATAACTGTTAACAAATAATTCCAATTAGAAGACAAATGTCTGAAGCTATTAAGCTCTGCAGTATCACAGCCTAACATTCTTAAAACAAATACCAGGGACTCTTAAATATAAAATCCATCTTCATCTTCTCCTGGCTTTTATAATTAATTTATTCTAGTCCTTTAAAACTGCAAAGAAAACAAGAGCAAAAGGAAGTTAATGAGGTTTATACATGGTTTGTCAAGGAATTTCTTACTATCATTTTCTCAGTCTTGAGATCAATATGCCTTTCACTATACGGTTATAATTCATGTGAGTAAGAACACAAACCATGACATTAGTTAGTCATTACAGATAGCGTTACAAGGAATTATAACCTTCAGCCTGTAAAACAAAGCCACACGTGATTATATTTCCAACCACAGTAAAGACACAGACAAATCAAGGAGCTACTCCATCTACCTTTGTGGGCACAATGGGATTCATACACTGATATCCTCAATTTCTTTGTATATTGTTTTAAACCCTGTTTGCTTTTTTATCACTGTTATTACTGCCACAAGTTCAGCTGTGACATGAATCAGGAGAATACAGCTTCCAACATGCTGGTGACTTCTGTGAAGGTCAATGATCTTGACTCAAAGCATCTAGATCACCAATAGGTCGTGAGCTGACGTGCATCACTTTTCCACGGCTGGACTCTTCTGACTTTCTGATTTACAGGGATGGGATTTGGGCATGAAAAGACAGCAGAATCAAATGTCATACAGCAATCAGCCAGCTTCTGCCCTTCCTGCAAGTGTCCACCCTAGGCACAGGTGGCAAACCAGAGCAGGATTGCTAACCACTGAATTACTTGCCATGGCTTTTGAGCAGATCGAAACCAGTTCCTGAGGTGGAGCTCTACCACATTGCCAGTGGCTATGCTGGGGACAGAGCCAAGAGGTAAAGGGAGTGAGCAATTCTCTAGCTGTATGAGGAAATTAGTATGGAGAAGCTGCTTCACCCAGCCTAACCTAATTGCCCTGACCCCCTGCTGCACACCTGCTACAAGCACATGCCAGAAAGGATAGGGGGTCATTGGGGAAATAGTTATTCTTACCTGTGTGCTACTCCCTGCCACTGGGTGTGCATGCTTGTTTCTCTCAGTGCCATGAGTCCTCTCTAGATTTTCATACACAGCTTGTATGACAAGAAAGCTGCCGGTCCTGACTAATCCCTGGTGAGTATCTCCTCAGAACTACCTGCAGCACTGCCCAGCCAGCTCCTGACACCTGTCTAGCCCAGTCAGTGTTTGACTTGCTGTCCATACAATGACTGTCAGCATGTGCTGCTGGAACATAGAATCATAGAATGGTTTGTGTGGGAATGGTCCTTTAAAGAACATCTAGTCCAACACCCCTGCCATGGACAGGCACACCTTCCACTAGATCAAATTTCTCAGAGCCCCATCCAGTCTGACTTTGAACACTTCCAGGGATGGGCCATTGCACTTCTTCTCCAGGCTACCTGGTCCAGTATCCCACTATCCTTGCTGCAAATAAATTCTTCTTTATATCCACTCAAAATCTACCTTCTTTTAGTTTAAAACTATTATCCCTTATCCTGTCACTACAAGCCTTGGTAAAAAAAAAAAATCTCCACCTTTCTCATAAGCCCCCTTTGAAAGGCTTGCAATAAGGTCTCCCCACAGCCTTCTCTTCAAGTTTGACAATTAATCCCAACTTTCTCAGCCTTTCTTCACAGGAGAGGTGATCCACCCCCAAGACCATTTTTGCGGCCATCCTCTGGACCCTCTCCAAGAGTCCGTATCTTTTTTGTGCCAGGGACCCCACAGCTAGATGCAGTACTTCGGGTGGGGTCACACAAGAGTGGAGTAGACAGAGAGAATCACCTCCCTTAACCTTCTGGCCACACTTCTTTTGGTGAAGGATAGAATTGGCTTTCTGGGCTGTGACAACTTTCTGGCTTGTGTCAAATTTTTCATCCACCAGTATCTCCAAGTTCTCCTCTGCAAGGCTGCTCCCAACCAGTTCATCCTTCAGTCTATACCGATATCTGTGATTGCCCCAATCCACGTGCAGGGCCTCTCACATGGGTTTGTTGAACTTTATAGGGCCACTCCTCAAGTCTGTCAAAGTCCCACTGGATGGTGTCCTTTCCCCTTAGTGAATCAGCTGCATCACTGAGCATGGTGTCATCCACAAACTTGCTGAGGGTGAACTCATTCTCACTATCTATGTCCTTAACGAAGGTAGTAAATAGCATTGATTCCAGTACATACAGTACTCATTACTGGTTTCCATTGGAATATTTAGCTGTTGACTGCAATGCTTTGGATGCAATAATCAGGTTAATTCTTTTTCCTTCCAATCAGTCAAACTCGTACCTCTTCAAGCCTGTTAATTCAAGGGATCCAGCATGAGAACTTGTGGCTTTCTCACACACAGAAAATAAGTGCCAGAAGCTTGGAACCATCAGAAATTAAAATTTGTCACAACTATGATCACATTTTTGTGTCAATTTAAATAGGATTGATGCAATCTTTCCACTTCTTTAGTAGGGTTTTTTCAGTTGTATTATTTTATATCATTTTCTTTACCTTCTTTTAAGTATTCATATTCACAGAAGAGTTAAAATTGCACCATTGAAATCTTGGGAGGTTTTCTCTCCTCACTAGTATTTAATTTATTCAAGTTAAATTGTAAGTGCTTGGCAGAGAAAGCCACATATTAAGTCTGTGGTTAATTTCCTTGAGCACATATTTAAGTTGCATAGAATTATTTTTCTCATCTTTGCAGGCACAGATTATGCTTAGCTCTTCCAACTTACACAACTGCGGTGTCTTCATATGTGCTGGTGAAACAATCTCAGGTTTCACACATGCCAGCACTCTACTTTATCCATGAGCTTGTATATCTGTAAAAACCAGCTAAGCAGTACTGCTCAAATAAGTAATGAGCATTGCATTGGGAACCATCTTACTAGTGCAAGTGTGATTGCCCTGTAACTTCAGGTGTGCCTTAAAAAACACAAAAATGGACAGAAAACAAGCATGTAACTTTAAAAGCTTTCTGATTGCATAGTCACTCTTACTCTGAATTACCACAAAAGTCCACTTCAAAATTGTGAAAAGAACACATTTTAGTTCTGGTGCATTTGACATATGCTCACTAAAAGCCGTGCTCATTTAAAAGCTGTGGTCCTGTACTGACTCTTTGAAAGGGGCAGATACAGCAAACGATACCAACAATAATTTCAGAGATTGCTTTAGTTTACCATTCCCCAGGGCAGTAATTTTCTGCTTTTCAGTTTGCAGACACCTAAGGTTTTTCCAGCGGTGGTGGTGCAAACCCTTGTGCAGTAAGTACATGACAGCTCCTGACAGCCTGTTTTGCCACCTCTCACTGACCCTTGAGAATTAGTCAGACTCCAAGAATCCACACAGCAGAGGATGAAACTGCCACTGTAGATCACTGGCACACATTTACATTTTGAACTCATTGTGGATTTCTCTAGCAGGCAAGAGAATGACTCCTCTTCACGCTGCTATCCTGCAGTGAAGGGTCGCTCGTCTCTTGGCATGGTGCTGATGTCAAGTGACTGCTCTGGGAATAAATACAACAGCGCCCACAGAGAGCCAAGAGGCAGATAGCTCAGCACCCGCTCCCCACTTCATTGCTGTGGAGCAGAAGAAGCTTTGTTTCTCCTGCTCCCAGCCACCCAGGCACTGTCATAACCTCATCAGCTGCTCAGAGGAAACAGCCAGTTACATGCAACCAAATAACTCTGGTGGCCCTGAGGACCACAGAACACCTTTGAAGTTTACTTGCCGTTTGTATTATGAAAAGGACCGTTCCACAGAGGCGTAGATATTTATTAAATCGAAGTTCTAAATACTGCAAAAAAGAAGAAAAAATAAATGCTTATATTGAAATTTGACACTATTGATAGGACTGGAATGAAGTAATGAGCAATACAAAAAGATCAGAGAGTAGTTTTTACATTTTCATGAATGGGCAAAATTCCTAGAGTCCCTTTGATATCTCTTTCAACTTGGTTTGATATTTCTTTACAGACCTCACCACTGGGTAATAACACAAACAAGTGAAGTAGATATAAGCTAGTCACTATACAACAGAGTCTACAGTAAAAACTAGGACATATCACAGAATCACTAAATATGCTGAGTTGAAAGGAACAAAGATACACAAGAACCATCAAGTCCAACTCTTGACTCTGCACAGGGAAACCTAAAAGTTGATAATGACATAGCAGCCAAAAAATAGAACCCGCTAGTTTTGTGAAATCAGAGAAAAAAAAAAAAAAGCCACCATTGTGACCATGAGTCAGTTTGGAAACTCTGGCATTATGTGTGTCCATCTGAACCGCTGTGAGAGATGGCAAAAGACTTTCAGTGGTCAGCAGCTTCTCCCCATGTTAACCTCACCTTCTGCACTGCCCAAGGCAGCCTGCTATATTCTACTGGTAAGTCAAAATTTAGCATTTTGTGAAACAAAATTTAGCATTTTGTTTTCAGGCTATCAAGCCTGAAACAACACAGCCTCTACATGAGTCTGTCATGCTTAACACCATCTGTCCTAAGAACCCTCTTGGTGTGTGGTTATACAAAAGAAATCTCATTTGCCTGACAAATCTGTTCAGATTTGTCACAGATAAACACTGAAGCACCTAAAAGGGCTCACTCACAAACTGAGCATTTAAAATGTGATCTGTGAGCATGTCCACATAAGGAAGCAGTTTTGAAGCCCTGGACAGACACAAAAGGTTGCTAAAAATCTGAAATCTGTCCACAAATAGAAGATGTATCCTTTATAGATAATTACTGATTCAACACCAAGATAATCAGTGAGTTTCCAGTCATGATCATAAGCCTTTATTTAGGAGTCCTATTTAAGTATCATCATGACAGTCCAAAGATTAGTAGATTAAAATGCACTGGAAGACACCAGAGATTTCTGTTGGTGAATTCTTATCTAAATCTACCAACAAAAATCTTGTTTGCAGCCTCCAGTGCTGCAATGCCTCTGTTCAGTGTAATAAAATGCTAAAGATCAGAGTAGTCAGTCAAGGACTTTCACCTGCACTGATGCGCCTTTCCCAAAGTCCTCTGCAAAAAGAGCAGTTTGCTTTCAAATCTGCAGCCAGGAACTATCTCCATGTAGGAAGATAAACAGGCTGCACGGACATTCTGAATGAGAAGAAAGCACTGACCAGATGCTTCCCCACCCCAAAACTGTCAGACTCGATCTGTGGTTATCCCACTACCCCAGCTGTCTCTGTGCTGATGACTACAGCTTTAACTTACATGCTGGGCTGAAGACCAGTTCAGCCTTATTTTGGTGGAACTACGAAAACTTCCACAGACACAGAGGATTTGCTGATTTCCGTGTAATCATGATGGAGAAGACATTCAGTACTGTAAACAGCCTCAGGTGACAAGGTGTGTCTTCAAAATCTCTAGGAACACCACAAATACATACTCTGCCAAAGGGGGACTTTGTGGTTGCACCTAAGCTTAGATACCAACCTGGAAGGAGTGTGATATGATAGAGAACTCTGGTTCCTATAGTAGATGCTTTTGTGCTCTGGTTTTGGTATATTAATTACAGATGGTTAATGACATGTCACAAGTCAAGCTCCACTAGGATTAATCCACCTACTGAACTGAGTATCTGGCATGAGGAAACAATTCTGATATGACACACAGCTCCTCAGTTACGGCAGCAGTGTTGAGCATCACCTCTCTGCAGAGAAAATGTGGGCAGACTTGGGGACAGAGAGGGTTGCAGTCTGCTCTCAGGAGTGAGGTGATATAGGACAGCCAAGAGTGCAGGGAATTTGTGGGAAGACGGAGGGCAGACATGTAGAAAGTAGGCATGAGAAGCCCCCCAGCTCCCTAAAGCTGGGGAAAGATTCCTTCCACTCCACCTTACCTCATAGGTGCTGGTAATGCCCAGCTTGTAGAAGACAGGCAGGAAGATCTCAGCACTGCACAGCACCACCAGGGCGTAGGTGATGGCAAAGACGCAGAAGACGGCACCGTAGCGATAGATCTCAGCAGGGGTGCCCAGCACCGTGACGGCTGACATGAAACTGGCCGTGAGGGAGAGTGCAACCGGGAGGGCACTCATGCTGCGGCCTGCCATGAGGAAGTCCTTTGATGTCTTCTGCCCCCCTCCCACGCAGGCATAGTAGATGCCAATGATGGCTGAGATGAGCAGCATGGCCGCAAAGACCACATAGTCCCACACGGTGAAGCGCCCCATTCTACCGGAGGAACTCACCCTTGGAACCAAGGTTCTTCCCCAAAATCAGAGGGGCTGCTGCTGCCTCCGCAGGGCTGGCACAGGGGGGCATAAGCAAGAGGAAGCAGATGAGGATGGGCCGCCGGAGAGGTGCCCCCCGCCGGGGCTGGGGCAGGTGCGGTGTGGTGACACCAGCGGGACAGAAGCAGAAAAGGTGCGCTGCGGTGTCCGCGGGTGGGACAGGCGCGGAGCGGTGCGGTGTCCGCCGCCGGGACAGGTGCGCTGTCGAGAGGGGCGGGAGAGGGCTGCGCCGGGAGCCGCTGTCCGAGTGCCGCAGCCGGGATGGCGCGCCGACCTTATACCGTCCCGGTGCCCGCTCCTCCCCGCGGCGCTGAGCGCCTCCGCAGAGCGAGAAGGGGCGGCGATCCCGGGCCAGGGCAGCCCGCCCTGAGCCTCCGGACTGCGGGATGGCGCCACCGCACAGCCCCGCCTGAACGCAACTTGGGTCGCGGTCCAGAGCTTTTGGAGGGAAGACATTTCACACGAGAGCTCCCCGGGAAAGGGAACCTACCCTCTCTCACTAGCATATTCCACCATCTCCCCAAAGGGCGGAGGTGAAAATATAGTTCAATATATACATTTCCATGAGTTGTGCAAACTGGAAGGAAACTCACTGAAGGTGAGTTGCTGAACACTGCAGTTGTGCAACAGGGAAACCCTACTACCTACTACTCTGTGCTCACAGAAGTTTTACTAACAATCTTCAACTAATCATAGGTTCAAGAGTCAAAGTGCACAGGAGTATCACAAATGGAACTTCGCACACCTTACCCAGAGAGGAGTACATCAGAAACACCTATGGGATTTTAAGGTCATGCATTTCAAGTGGTGGAGATGTGCCTGTTTCTATAGCTAGCAGTACACACAGGACTAACACAGCAAATACCTCATTTCGCCACTTTGCCATACATTAGCAACCCCAGATGGGGAATGAAGATGAAAGGATGCCACAGCTGACTAAGATGTGCTTGACAGCAGCACAGCCACACAAAGCACACTTTGCAGCAGAGATTAGAAACTTTGCATAGTAGCTTTCCATCTTGAGCTGTACATTGGCAAAGTGTTATGCTGGAGGTGATTACCTAGTAAAAGTCAGAACCAGCTTGAGGATTAAAAATTACCCTGTTTTCCTTCATGGAAGGTAGAATAATTTTCATTCCTGCCCAGCCTCTTCTGGCTCTTATCCACAGCTGGATAAGCTGGAAGTAGTCTTTGCTGTAAGTGCTCTGGGGTCAGCTCAAGGTGCTCTGACCTGCCTGTATCTGACCATTTTGAGACATGGTTTTCAGCAGCCTTCTGTATCTTAGACAGAAATGACCAGACATTGGACAGCCAAGCACAGACGATGGAACACTTCTTTCTCCTTGGGAGCTCTGGAATTGCAGGTCTTTTGGAGTTATTTCTGAGTGCATTTTGGAAGGCGGGGGAGCAGGTGGAAGTCTGGTCTGGCAGGATTATTAAGTTGAGCTGTGAAATCATGTCTGTGTTGGTCTGGTGTCTAGATACCTATCTGGGAGTATAATTGTCCCTGAAGAGACAGAAGCTGGCCATGGCGTGCAAGTGGCACATCCAGTCTCACCACAGCAGGTTAGGGCATCAGTCTCTCTAGCCCAATTACTCTCTAATTAGTTGTATCATGAGTAAGAGCATCCAGATGTCCTGTTGAGGAAGAGCAAGAAAGAAACTTATGCTCTACACCTACCAATTAGGCTATTGATTTACTGACCATCTGAAGTGGTTGCCCTAAATCAGCTTTTGACAACAAGAAAGATGAGAAACCTTCCAAGCAAAGCTTCAATCAAAACCAGCACATCCCCACTCAGTGCAATGAACTGGTGTTGTCCAAAAAAAGTATTTGTTGTCAAAAAGTATGACCCCTTATTCTCAGGAAGAATATAAACGGGCTCTGGCCCAGACCCATAGCTTGTGCTGCTCAGAGCTTCATGCTCAGTGTCCCCTGTTTGCACTCCTTCAGGAATTATGTTGCTCAAACAATTCAAAGCATTTAAAGTATTAATTACACAGAATTAATACAATTTTGATTCTCCTTCTTTATAATTTTTGACATAATGTAAACACAGCAAGTGATAACGTGCTGGAAAACAAATCATGTTTCTTAACCTGAAACATAAGTAGCTTTGAGGAAATGCACATCACACTGGTTTCAGGTGGCATCCTTGGTTCTTTTACCAGTAGCATTAAACAAATTGTCTTTCAAATGTCATCATGAGCAATATGGTATGAAAGGCTGGATCCCCCCATGTGGATGCTTCCATTTTTGGAGTCAGCAGCAAATCTGTATGACGGCCATGTTCTAAATCACAGCAACTGAACCTGGAGAACAAGACTACACATTTTTCTGGATTTTTCACCAGATTAGCTCCATTGGTTTGTGCCATGTAACAGAGACGGAACTGCAGGTATTGGCTTTTTCTCATTGCTACATTAGATATGTAAATGTCTTCCAAACTCAAAGAGTGTATTTCATTGTCTTCTAGTAACACTTCACTGCGTCTTCACTGGGCCTTATGTGGTGTATCATCACACTGCCACTGTGACCCTGTTTTTGTAAGATCTACTGACATCAGTGAGATTCAGTGTTTAATAGAGGGTTAAGATTCACATCACTCCAGCACCCTCAAATACAAAAGACCACGGACCTGACCAAACAAACCTGACTGCCCTATGGGTTCCAAATGGTTTCTTCCTTGTGATTGTATTGGGCTTGTTTCCACTATGGGACAGCTCTTTGAGGTGTTACTGGAAGTCTGTAGGGAAGGACATTCCCTTCCTGTTATTTTTCATGTGGATGGGCCCCTGCATTGGGAGATCAATCTGCAAAAATGGATGATTTGTTAGGAAATCAGGGATGTGGGACCATGCTCTGTATGTATATATACATGTATGCATGTGGAAGGTGTTTGCACTTCATGAAATAACCACAGTATATCATCACCAAATCTAGAGACACTGGGGCCTCAGAAAGATTAAGGAACTATCAGTTGCATTAAAGTAGATGGCAAAAAATGCAGGATCCCATAAATATTCCTGTAGAAAGGAAGACTGCTGCAGGAGGTGAACCTCTATTAGGTAATGGTGAAACCATTTGAGAGAAAGACCTTAAAAACACAAAAGTGCAGGCAAAGCTTCTCATCTTCTTGTGTTCACAAGCCAACCAACACTAAGACATGAGGATGTGATATCAGCAAGTGGTATGAGGATCTAGGTTCCATTTACTCCTCTGTTCACGGCGCTACCTGTTAAATTTCCTTTACATCACAGTTATTGTTAGGAATAACGTATCAAAATTAAACATTGACTCCTAATTAGACAGTCTGATTTTTCTCACAATGCAGTACTTCAAGTAAAAATGCATTTATTTCATATTTGGAAGATTCTTATTGCAGCAACTGCTTCCTATACAGCATCACTTGTGTCACCTTGAGAAGCCCATTGCCTTTTGGTGTAAAGGAAGCTCATTACTGATGGTGTTTCATATTTCTGAACATCAGCTCCGGTGTGTGCATACACCCTAATCTCTTCTATTTGATGTGCTTTTCCACACACTGCTGTTTTGAATTCCTGGACACAGTATAGCTAGTTACCTGACTACCACCATCACTGGCTTTGCTTCTCGTGGTTTAATGCTCCTGTTGTGGTTTAATCCAAGCCAGCAGCTAAGTACCACACAGCCACTCAATCACTGCCTGCCCCTCACCTTGCAGTGAAGGGGAGAAGTGGAAAAAAAAGAAAAGTAAGACTCATGGGTTAAGAGCAGTTTAATAGTTGAAACAAAATCAAATCTAATAATAATATTTATAATAATGACAATAATAATAATTTTAATTAAAGGGGGTGGCAGGAACCCAAAACAAACAAGCAGTGCACAATACAGTTGCTCACCACCCACTTGACTGATGCCCAGCCCACACCCGAGCAGCAATTAGCATCTCCTGGGCAACTCCTCTCAGTTTATATATAGGAAATTATATTCTATGGTATGGAAGATGCCTTTGGCTAGTTCAGATCAGCTGTCCTGGCCATACTCCCTCCCAGTTTCTTGTGCACCTGCTCACTGGCAGAGCATGGCAAACTGAAAAGTCTTGGCTTAGGGTAAGCACAACTTAGCAACAATAGAAACACCTGTGTGTTATCAATACTCATCTCATACTACATTCAAAATTCAGCACTGTACCAGCTATAAAAAGAAAATTAACTATCCCCTGACAAAACCAGGGCAGATGTCTTAGAGAAATCTCCCACAGTCTTGTTTAGCGATTTTCTTAGCTTTCTTTTTAGTTATTTTTTTGTCAGCCCCTTTTCTGTTAATTGTGTTTGGACATGACAGAATTACCCTGAAAGGGTATTCAGAAGAGCAGCATCATCATTGATATTCCTTGTGAAATTTGGATGAGTTTATTAGAAATAGTCCCTGGCACATGTATTTTGAGCACAGGGATTTTCTTTTACAGAAATTTCCCATAATTGTTACCTCTTTATTTCCAATAATATCATTAGACTACATTTCCAAGTATCCTTTTAGAAATTTTTTCCAGTAGTAATTTTATAGAAGTGTCTCTTGCACAGACTGTATTCTGTTTGTGGGCAATAATGAGGATGCAACGATATTTGCAAGTGTCTTATGTCTTAGAAAACCATCATAAACCTAACAAGTTAAGTATTTCAAGAAGCATGGTTCCCTAACTCCATGTCTGTAGCATTTCCAATCCTCATCCTATCCAAATCCTATATTTGAAGAGGTGTAGATTTGGGAAAGGTCTTTGCTTCAGATCCTAATCATCAGGAAGTCTTTCAGGGTAACAACTTGTTTGATTGAAGTGCTTGTCCTCTCATGCTTAGCATGTCTGGGACACAAGGACAGAAAGAGTGACTTGCAAAGAAAGATATCAACAAGGAGAAAAGAGCCAAAGAGTCATAAAAGTCATGGTTTATGCTGACATTTTGAATGACACCTTCTTTGTTGTTTGTTTTTTTCTATTTTCACATTCCACTGAAATTCAAATGAATGCAGTTTGCAAGAAAAATAATTTAAATGTGAGTACTTAATGGTCTTGAGAAGGAAACTTCAGATTGTGTAACCCACTAATACCAACACACCTTTTAAAATCAATAGTGAGTGAAAGAAGTGAAGGAAGTACTTAAGATAGCCTTGACTACTGAGCATTTAAATTTGAATGATTTGGGGTCTATAATGCATTTGTTGGAGAATTCTTCTCTATCATCTAAAAGAACAAATTTCAAAACTTATTTATGGACTGTCCATGCAGTGAGATGTAGCATACATATAAATACTTGCTCAAGAGAATGAAAGTATAGAAATAAAATTGCAGTACAGATTTTCCTTCTTTAACTCAAATGGATAAATAAGTTACATGTTTGAACTTTACTCCCACAGCTTTGGGATCATTTGTTTATTTAAGGTGTCCAATTCTGCATCAACAGAATTACAATTCAACTAGTTTGCTTACTTACAGTTAATGTATGAGAAAGGGCTGTCAAATGTTCACCAGAATGATGAACAAAAAATTGATTTTTTTTCTGAGTAAATTTTTCTGAATTTCTGTATTTTGTTTCTGTTGTTTCCCTCTTTTTTTTTTTTTCTTTTTTTTTTCACTAGCTGCTACCTAAACTATCTTGGTTCACATCTTCTAGTTGGTGTTATTTTGATATGTGTTTGCTTTAGGTGTACCATGTTGGTACTTCAGTTATGCAGCTTGGCTCCCTACTGAAGGAGAGAGACAGGCTGTTCAGAAACTATTGCTTTGATACGCTCCCTGGGGGAGCCGTCTCTTTGCATTTTCTACAGAGGACGCCTCTAGAAATAAGCCTGCTAACTCTGCCACTTCAAAATACTCTGAAAAATATTGCCAGCCACTGCCCCGGTGACCTAACTAGCTTTTTGATTATTTTGATTTATTTTTCCATTCATAATCCTGAGTGTCTATCACCAGTTCTGACATCTCCCTTATTATCTGCCTCCCATTGTTCTTTGTAATTGCTACTGCCAAATCCCCTGTGCTTCCTCAATCCTTTCATCTCCACCCCCATCTCTTCACATTAAGAAACTTTCTCCTCCCTCTCACACTACTTCTGCAAGAATACCCTTCTTTTGGACCCACAGTCCCATGAGGCATTTCCACCAAAATTGCTGTTTCCTATCTACTTCATTCTTCCAATTCTTAATGTCTCTAGGAACCAACTGCCTTGCCTCTCTTTTAAACCCCTTTTTGATCATCTTCAGTTCTACTCTCTGTCAAAGCTGCCCATGCGGAGGTCACAGACACATTGCTTGGAAATGTTTGGAGGCAGTTATGCATATTTACACTAGCTCTATATGTTTAATTCCTTTGTTTGTCAGATATCCTCAAAACAACATCCGTCACCAAAAGTAGATAAGGAAGGAGGTTTTTCCCTCCAACCATCTGCATCTGTTGACTTTGGCTTGGTTTGTTTCTTCTGTTTTCCTCTATAACGTAAGATTTGTTGCACCTATTTCTGAAGCTATCTGGACATTTCAAATAGCAAATCCCTGGTTTTTCTGGAGAGTGGAAACACTGCCAGCATCCTTGGTCTCTCCCAATATGTTGCTGGGACACACCGTAGGTTTTTTGGCCTCTTTGACTGCAGTCTTATGGCTGTTGCAGGATGCTAAGGAGTGGTGGGTGATCTGTGGTGCATGGGGGACAGTGGACGTGTCGTGGATGTTCATGACCAAACTCCATGGCAGGGGGACTTTAATAATTCAGGCACACTAAGACTCTTAAAATTGTCTGTTGCTTTAGTGTATTGCTATCCAGTGTTAGCCTGTGTTCAAATAGACTGAGTGGGTTTGGATGAAAATGTGGATTTGGGGCTAAGGCAATGGGGAAGAAATAATAACTTTAACATGCTTTTATAAATAGGCAAAAAAAATTGTATTGATCCAGCATCATAAAGCCTGCACAGCTTTTGCACAGTCAGATTAATACCATGTGATAGTGTTTGCAGTTTGCAAACCTGGTGAATGATGTGATGCACAAGGAAGCACAGCAGTAAATGGCAGTCTAGGAGAAGCATTTTGGCTGCAGCTGGATTTAAGGGACTCCATCTCTTGGTACAGCAGATGCTCTGTTGTACAGTACCATTAGCTGATCATAATTTTAAAGGGGCTCATTTCATCTCATATGAAAAGAGGTGCTGGTGGGCACCCACCCTGCAACTGATCTTCTTCTACTGGCTATGAACACCAGGTGAAACATAGGCCTCTGTGCAGCCAGTAGCTATAGCCAGAGAGGTGAACTCCTGTGGCTCCCCTGTGGTAAGTGCTTGCCCAGTTCAAGCAACCAGGACTTCATCTGCTTCAGAGTCTTTTGGGTTTTCTCTCTTACTTGGAGATTGAGGCTCATTTCCTTCATTACTCAAGTGTCAGTCTCCAGCTAGATATCTTTTATACAGGGATCTGTTATTTCAGTGTGTTTGTTTTATCAGTTCTTTCAATGGCTCCTATTTGATCTGATCATAAATTAGACCCACAAATCAGTATTAAAAGCAGCAGCAGTGTCCAAAAACTTACCTAAATTTATGGTAAGAAGAGACAGCCCTATTTTTTTTCTTAGCGTTAGCAACATCTCTACAGTTACAGCATCAATAAATTTTTTTGTTGTTTTTTTTGGTTGGTTGGTTGGTTGGTATGGTTTGATTTTTTTTGTGTTCTGTTGGGGTTTTTTTCTGCTTTACATAGACCAATATTGGAAATTTCTCATTAATATCTATAATTTAGCAGCTGGTACCAGCAGCGTATGACACACTGGAAGTGCCAAGAAGGGCTTGTCTCTTGATGTTGTATAAGTTCTACCACTTTTCTAAGGTACCCACAAATATTTCACTGAACAGTAGACATCAAAATTAGACTGCTTCCTAGCAGTTTCAGCTTAAGGATATGTATGTTTAAATGTTTTTTTCCTTACAGTACACTGCAGAGCTGAGATTATTTGACCTTCAGAGTTTCAGCTTTTGTACACTATGTCTCTTGGATCTATGAGATCAGGAATGGATAACTGAAGTACTGACTCTATTGGAACCTGAGAGCGAAGTTAGAACTGCATGAATACTATGACAGTTCAAGCTTCAAATAAGAAAAAAAAAGGCAGCAAATTAATTAGCCAAAACATCATCTACATACCGAACTTTTGTTGCATGAATGAGATGGATGCAGATATGAAGAACAGTACCAGTTACTTTGTACATTACCTTCTATTCCATGCCAGGGACATACCATTCCTTTCAGTGAGCCTGGCCTTATTTTCCCCTGAATGGCATGCTGTAAACAGACTGTTAGTAGTCCCAGACACATGACAGACAGCCTGAAATCCAAATAGTTTCTATCAAATCCAAATGCCCCTCATTTTAATGGTGACCATGAAATGAGGAGAGCATTCACATCTCTTTTGGGGAACAAGACTCCATCCTGCCTTTTAATTTTTCTTTCCATACATCATTATTCCTCTATGAATTCCTCCTCCTGCTGCTTCCATTACTGTTGCTTTCAACAAGGCTGTAGCCAGTTCTGCTGCTGCTGCTGTGGCAGAGCAGTGGGTGAGGAACAATAGCAGTAGCCACCTCTGCAAACCTCTCCTGTCCTGGGGCTATCTGTATACGTGGTCTATGCAGAAATCAGACCTTTTTTCTTTTTCTTCTTTCTAACACAAACAAATTCTAAAACTTGCTTCTCCACCCCCAAAAAACCACAAAACCAAAACCAAACAAACAACACCCCCAAACAACAAACAAAAAACCAAAGCCTAAAAAAACCCTCAGGTGTGGGTTCCTACTAGGCAGAAAAGTGACATGAATCAACATTGTGCCAGGGATTGTGTTGATGATTTCTTGGTGTGGATGGTCCCTGTGCTCTGGCCCTGTTCAGTTCACTTCAAGAGATGGAGCTAGTGCAGCCCACCCATTTCAGCTCTGCAGCAGGACCCTGACTTGAAACAGATGAGTCACTGGCCTAGGTGTCTCAAGGGTTGAACCAGGTTGTCACTGCCCCTTGTTGTGAGGAAAGTCTGTAAGTTCAGGGTATTTCAGACATAAAATCTGGGATCTATATTCCAGCCCCTTGTTCCAAGTCTCTTAGATCAACAAACCTAAGGGTAGATTAAATTCTTCCCATGACTCAGCTAGCACTGACCTGGAGTTGCATTATTTGCAGAATCTCTATGCTTCAGGCATATTAGAAAAAATGTGGCCAAACAGTTCCACTAGATTGCAGAACCGGATTCCAGTATCTTGTCTGCTTTGATTTTGACGTGCTCTCAACATCCTACATAATCTTGTGGGGTTTTCTCCCACAAGGCAAGGCAAAATGCCTCAGCTAGAAGCTGAGGAGGAAACTGGCAGTGAAAATATGTCATTGTGTTGCAAAGGGCTCATCTTACTTTGCAGACAAATTAAAAAAATATAAATCTGTTTGCTTCAGTTGAAAGAATACACCAAACTGCATGATACACTTGTATAACCTGCCTCCAACTCATGCCAGCTTCCCCCTACAGGGGGATTTTAAAGAGTTCCTGTGATGCAGTAGGTTTACAGCCACATCCACCCTAGCCCCTACACCCCACCTTTGTGATGACTCAAAACAGGCAAAGAGAAAGGTTTCTGGGTTCACAACCAGCTCAGATAACTGTTTAGTGTCTTTAATATTGATTGAACAGCCTAGCTTTGGGCATCCAAGATTGGAACTTGTTTGGTCTAATTCACAGTTGTTTCTGTTCATCTATTAGCTTGTGATAATTCATTTTGAAAGGGAAAATCCTCTCACAATATAATTACCTATGCAAACTCCACCATGCCTCTATGAATATGGTAGGGAAATGAAAATTTTATCTTACACCTGTGCACCTATGCAATCTACAACATCCTCTGGTTAAAAACAGGCTGACCTGGCTGGTCATTGTCTTGTGTCAGGTAATATGTCCTTTAAGTCAGAAACTCAGTGTCATACAGACTTCAGGAATATGCTGTGCTTGTGATTAATATACACAAAAATACGACAGAAGTAGAGCAACTCAGTAACAGTTTGGATACTGTGTATTTATGTTGTTATTGAGCCATGTCATGTGGGAGGCATCCACAGGAGCAGTTGTAGATATGCACATATAATGGGGTCATCCAGACTTGCAGAGGCTACCAATTCTAGGATTAATTCTATTCCAACACAGATGTTTCAAGCACAAGAATGTGTCTAGATCTTCAGTGAATATAAAAGGAGCCTGAAGTCGATGCTCAAAGGTGGACACACGCATTGTAAACATGTAGGTTATCTGAGATGAGTTCTGCCCTGTGAGACCATCCTGAGTTAAATATTGAGGTATTTCACCCAATTACTACTATTAGGCTAAACTACACATTGCTAGAAGGCAAGCTTGCTTTGCTTCTACATAAAGTGGCTCTGACTGAATCCAGCAAGTAGATTTTGAATTGCAGGACTAAAAAGCCCAGGAATGGAAGAGACATAGGAATCTTAAACCTATTTCAGAAGTGCTGATGGATTAGAATCAGGGACTGGTAGCTGTAGCCCACACTGGGTGTTTGAAGAAGTCAGATCTGCATTGGTGACTACTTTGGTAGACATGCATGCACTATTTTACAGAGGTTTCCTCTATGTGCCTCTACAGGTATTACTACCAACAAGCCATTCCTCTTCAGAAGGCCATCTGCTTGTAATTTTTAATGCCTTTAGCATAGATTTCCAAAGGAGAATTGCTAGCAGGGACCATCAGATAATCACAGGGTGCTGGAGCTGGGGCCTGCCCAAAGATGGGAAAACCACATCTCTTACTGGGAAAGTAAAAGAATAAGGCCTGAGGCTTGAGGCATTGCAGTCAGAGGGGAGTGTATGTAGTAAACATATTGTTAACATCGCTGCAGCTCATACACAAGTGGGGAAGGGCCCTTCTGGGTCACTGAACCTTGCCAGCTGAGGCACCAGACCTACCATCCTGGCCATACTCAGGGTATTGATACCTGGGCTACTAGCCTGAGTCTCACTCAGACGTATCTCCAAGTGTGGTATTCAGTGCTGGCTGAAATGCAGTCTGTGAGTAGCTCTTGCAACCAGAAACTCTCAGGAACATCAGCAGCTGTAGGTCTACCCTGTATCAATCTCCTGAGAAATTTCCAGTTTACAAACACAAAAAAGCATTTTTAGCCTTTTAAAAACTTCCTCTAATGTCTAGTATTTTTGCTGATGATGACTTCTGCAACAGCCAGAGCACACCTGAGCTCTTCTCCCCATTACTTTACATGAATGTTAGATTTTGCTCATTTCCTTGGATGATTTTGTATTGCATGCATCCCACGAAGTTCTACAGCTCTGCTATAAATGCTATTCATAATGGGAAAAAAGATCTAGACTGTTTTCCACAAGTATACAATATGTAGGAGACATAGTAAGTGAATTTACTAACCACTTCTAGAGGGTTATTTGTGCTCTTAAACAGTTGCATATTGGTGCCTAAGCTCTTGTGGATCTAGACCTCTCGACACGCATTTAGCTGCACTTTCTATGGAGATATTTGACCTTGAAATCACTTAAGCCAACCTTTTCAAACTTAAATGCCTAATTAGGCATTCTCTTCCTACCAAATGCAAATGCCAGAAGTCCTTTTTATCCCTACAGCAGAAGAGCAAAGTTTAAAGCTAACAGCTGTCTCAGTAGCTCTGACTCCACAGGTGCTGAAGCAAGCACGTTCCCCTACCTGCCCAGATGACTATCAAGTTAATGGCTTACCGCCTGCCTGTGGGCAGCCTTTCTGGATGCACCTGGGGGTGTTTAACTTGCTGGGTCTGTTCGAAGTTGTGGGTCCCTACGTGCTCCTAATCGTGAACTTCAGCCGTGCTCAAATCTCCCTTTATGTCTCCCCATCTGAATAACCTGCAAGCCTGGTTTCTGGAAGCGGCCTTGAGCTGCCTGCAGCAGGCAGGAGAGGCGGCCCCGGCAGGGCCAAATTCTCAAGCTGTGCAAGACGCAGCCTGGAACGGTCGCGTGGTTCTGAGCTTTTTGTTCCGCACCTGCCCACACCAAAGCTCCTTCCAACCTTAAGTTCATCTCCCACCTCACTCACACGTCTCGTCCCACAACTGTAGCCGCAAGGCAGAAACTCCCACAGGCCGTGGGATTGCTAGGGACGCCCAGTCCGTAACCATTTGCTCTTGTGCAAGGACTTGGTCTGCATGTACTTTGTCCGCGATGAACATTTTTGTTTAAATTAAGGTCCGCACAAAAATCACTGCTAAGATCAGGAAGCTGGGCAGTGGCCGTTTCGGGACGAGGCATCAATGCTGTGCTCCGCCACATCATGCCTTCGCCATAGCACAAACTGGTCTTTCCTGGCACCGCCGCGGCCTCCCCCTGGTACCGAGGTGCCCCAGCCCTCCGCCCTACACCGGAGCGCACGGACAACGGCGGAGCGAAGCTGCTCTGCCCACGGATCTCAGCGAACCGCCGCTCGCCGCCGGCGTGAGACGAGGGGGCAATCCCCGCCGGCTCCGGGCACGGCTCTCGTTCAGCATCGCCCGCCCCTTCCGCCGGCGGTCCCGCCCCTGCTCCCGGCAGCCCGTGCCCGGCATGGCGGCGCCCGTCGCCTAGGCCCGCACGTGAGGACTCGCTGTGGGGCTCCAGCGGCCGCCACCATGAAGAGCAAGCCCTCGGCCCACAAGTCGGGGAACACGCACCGGGTGAGCGCCCGCCCGGACACGACTGCTGGCCGGGGGAAAGGAGTTCAGGCTTCCGCCGTCGGTGTTAGTTCAGTGGTCGTGCCCGCCTGCCGAAGCGGCGCCGCGGCGGGAGACGTGAGGGCGGGCGGCGTGGCAGGATCTGCTCAGCGCTGCGAGGGTCCCGGCCGAGACAGCGGGGCTGGAGTGCGGCTTCTGCCCCGTACCCGGCCCTCCTTCGGCCGGGTCACCGCCCCTGGCAGGCAGCAGGCGCACCACCGCCCTAGTGTTGGAAGGGCGGACATAATTCAATGAAATTACCCAGGGCGTTGTTTCAGGAAGGCTGAGAGGGGGGCAGATTGCTGAAATCTGGGTAGATTTCTGTGCATCACTTTCATCGTGTTGCGGAGACGTGTGGGCTAGGAGCCTCGGTTTTGCATGTCGGGGTGGGGTAGAGGGTCAGTCCTGCTCCTGGGCGTTTTGCCTTGGTCTTGTAGGGCTGATACTGGGGTGTATAGTCTGGCAGCCTGTCTTTAGAAGTGGGGTTTCTGTTTGCAGTGTGTGTGCTATCGAGAGAGATTTAGAAGGGCTGTGCTCAGAACTGAGCAAGAAATGTGTCCTTTTCTTGCAGTTTCTTACCTTTTCGGAGCGCCTAAGCAACATTAATATTGATATTATTCATCGGATTGACAGAACTGGAAGCTATGCTGAGGTGAGAGCAGCAATTGTGATTATTTTCTGAAATCGTATCACGAGTAGATATACTCCATGCAAGAGTCACTTAAAAATTTATTTAGGAGGAAATTGGAAAGAAACTTCTTCAAGAACTGGTTTTTCTGAAGCCTCATTTCATGCTTTGTTCCCTTTTACTTTTTTACCTGGATTGCAGTATTGCCATAGAGGCGCTTTGACAGTACCACCCTGATGTCTTCCCTGTGGCTGGTGGGCCTGTTTCTGAACATGAGAGGTGCTGCTGTATCATTTAGCAGGCCTAGGACCAGACTAAGAAGGACTTGCAGGTGCTGAGTAGTTGCAATAGAAGCAGAAGTTTGAAAAGTTGGAAGAGACCTCTAAGATTATTGAGTCTGACTGATAACCCAACACTGTCCAGTTCATTGTTGAACTATGCCCCTAAGTGCCACATCTACACGTCTTTTAAATATTTCCAGGGATGATTACTCAGCCACTTCTCTAGGCAGTCTGTTCTAATGCCTGACCACCCTTTCAGTAAAGAAATTTTACTTAATATCCAGACTAAACCTCTTCTAGCTCAACTTTTGGCCATTTCCTCTTGTCCTATCACTCGTTACCTTGGAGAAGAGATTGACACCCACATACTGGCAGCACGTGTACAAAGCATGAGTGTGTGTCTTCATGGATCACAAGGTTCATTTTTATGTGTCATATAAGATCATAGGGAATCATAAGGATTATAGTGCTTTGCAGGTTATTGCCACCTGACCTACTGGATTGTTCTGAACTTCCCACTCAATAGCTGTGAGGATGCCAAAAGAAATCCCAAGGCATTGTGCTGGGTGAACTATGGCTCAGCATCTTAGATTATCAAGGCTAGTCAACAGAGGTATAAAAAGCAATTATGTAAACAAGTCCTGTCATCAGAAAATATCTTCAAATCTGTTTTGAATATTGAAAGAAAGATTTATTTTCAGGGAAACTCCATAGTACCTGTTGAAATTAGTCATTGAGATTTCTTAGAATATTCTTTAAATGTTTAAGGCACTTCATACTTGTCTTCATTTGAACCTCTCATTGTGTCATTACAAGACACATTCATTAGGGTTTGTAGCTATTCTTCATCTTTGTTTTGGCAGGAAGTTGAAACCTACTTTTTCGAAGGACTGAGGAAATGGAAGGAACTGAACCTCACTCAGCATTTTGGTACGTCATTGATATTCATCTTTTCTACTTTTGTTAGACTGCTAAAATATGTTTTTTCTTCATCCAGAGCCCAATGGGAAATTACTGGTAGGTTTTTGGACAGGGCTCTGGAGCACTCTTATTCTAACACCCTAAACATCCATGTTTACCAGGGACTGGTAGAAAACTGGTAGTTTTCAGGGCTTCTCTTCTGTTGTTTGAACAGTGCAATTCTACAATGAAGTGGCCAACAAATGCCAGTCCTTCAACCAGCTGGTGTATTACCAAAGTGCTGTTGTGCAGAGCTTGAAGACACATTTGCAAGTCGAAGGCAGTCTTGCTTATCAACCCCTACTAAAGTAAGTATATGGTCACAAAAAGTAGTTGTAAGCCTTGATGGTATTACAAGTAAACCTGAGTCCTGTTGTAAGTGTTCTTTATCTTTATTGTGCCTGAAGAAATGAGATGCCCAAAGTAGTCATATTACCCTGGTAGAGCTTTATGGTTCTAAGTCTTCAAAAAAATACAGTTGTGACAAGGCAAACAATTTGGCTGGCCTGCTTACTGAATGTCACACATTATGTTAATGTGCTTTCTTTGGTATTAATCATTTGTTTTCTTGTTTACTGCTTGATTTTTTGAAAATCTTAAGATTCTTGCCATCCACAGCTGCCTAATAGGTGATATTTTTTAAAAAGTGAGAAGTAAGAGTGATACTGCCTTTCTTTCCAAAGAGACTGTGCTGGCTTATGCAATGTTTGACTAGGTTTTTATTGGCTTGTTTTTGAAATGCACTAATGCTGGTGTATTTTCTGAAACACAGTTTAGTGGTGCAGCTGGCTCGAGATCTTCAGGCTGACTTCTATCCTCACTTTCATGACTTTTTCCTGGCCATCACCAAATTATTGGATACTCAGGACACAGAGCTGCTAGAATGGGCTTTTACCTCTCTTTCCTATCTCTACAAGTATTTGTGGAGACTGATGGTGAAGGACATACACAACATATACAGGTAAAAAACTTAGTTCAATGTCTGTCTTGATCAGCAGTTGCTAGATGCTGTAGAAATGTAAATGCCACATGAATACTTGGCTTAATGCTTCAGTATACTTTTTAGCATGCTTTCTCAGCTTTTCTCAGAGAGAAACTGGCCGGTCTCCAGGGAATTACTGAATGCAGGGACTTCTGGACCTGGAGAGTTCCTGAGCTGCAGGTGCTTGAAGGCTGATTTTGTATGTGCTTGGTGTGTTTTTAAACCTTTCCCAGGTATCAGCCTTGGGCAGCTGCTGTAGACTGAGCATGTGGCCTGACTCAGTGTGACCACTTGTTCAGTCTTAATTGCTGATGTAGCTGGGCTCTTCCTTTTGACATAGACAGTGGTTCCATGTTTCTTCCTACTAATTTCAGTTTGTAACAGATGGAGCAAAAAACTGGTTACAGATTTCCTCCCCAGCCCAGGCTAAGCTGTCAAACAGATGAAAAATGATCTGCTCAATTTGAGAGAATCTGAGGCACCATTCCCTCTGCAACGAACCTGTGATGAGCCACCTGCCACTGTTACTGATACCAGCAAACTGCAAATATTTATCATCCTTGCAAGCTGAATATTTCAAAACTTTTAAGTGTACAGGAGAGCCTGTTAGCTCAACTGAAATACAAATCTGGCATATAAATCAACTTTTGTTTTACTTATTGCTGTTAAACATGTCATGAAAATCTTGATGCTGCAGTGAATCTGTGTGGATCCATAGATTTGAAAGGTGTTTCTAATTGTGATTTAATATGTCTGGCACTGTCATTTGACCTTCTTTGCGAAACTCTTGTTCTTTATGCAGGGAGAGTGGAAAGGAGTCTAGATGAGAGAAGGTATTTGCCCTCTCTAGAAGGACAGGTTCTTAGTGTTTGTAAAAAGTGGTAGTGTAAACTGGAAATAGTTTTTTAACCAGCTGATGGCAAGTCTTGCATTGCCTCTAAGACAATGGATTATTTTGTGTCTTTGTAGCCTGTACAGCACACTGCTGGCTCACCACAAACTCCACATCAGAAACTTTGCTGCTGAAAGTTTTGTCTTTCTCATGAGAAAGGTAAGTTGGATGTTTGTGTTGTGGTGCTATCTTCATTTTGAGGTGGTTTTTGGATTCAATGTGCAATATTAGGTTTTCTCCAGAGAAGGGTTAACAAGGCCTGAACTGGCATACAGCATGTCCTGAGTTGTCATTTTTTTTGTCATTTTGTTGGGGTTTTTTTTGTCATACTGAGAATGTCATGCATTCTATGTCAATAGTGGCCTTAGCACTCTGTTTAGAGACATTAAACTGAATGTGTGTGGTTGCTTTATGTAAAATGACTAGAAATAGTAAGTTAATACTGCAGAAGGGAGGCTTGAATTTGTATATGCACATTTGTCCACTGGCTTTTTCACAAATACTTAAAGGCCTTTGTGGAACTGAAATTCTTTTGACATTTTTGCACTCCTGAAGATCACTGTATGTAACATTCCCGGATGGATCAGCCAAGATCAGACAGCAGCCTTTCATGGAGTAAGGAAAGGAAGTGGTAGTTGTAGGGTTTTCTTTATCAAAACGTACAAAAGCCAGGATTCCTTAGACTGGTTAGCAAGTTTGAGTATCCTTATTTTTGTCCTAAGTTGAGACACTTTAAGTTGAGAGGCCTGTTCATTTGATTGATTGTTTTTGGAAATTTCTGAACTTTAATTCAAATCCTCAGAAACTGAGGCATTTAAAATATTGGACCAGAAGTCCCTGTAGTATTCTCAAGTTCAAATTCAGATGACTAGATTCTGTGTTCAGCTGATACACATCTCTTTCTTATCAGGACAGGGACTTTTTTTGTTTCAGTTGTGACCAGTTTAACAGTGCATTTATGCACGTGTTTAAAATCATGAGAAGAGTCAAACCCATATATTTCAGCTGCAGTGTATACCTTCTGGAGCTGTGGGAGCTGTAGTGACTAAGTAGCTGATCAAATTTCTTCTTTGAATTTCCTTATGTGGTCACAGAAATAACGAGTTTGAGCTATTGTGGGAAGGCAGGACTAGGAGAGCAGCACGATGCTGCAGAGCCTTTTGATTGCCTCTATCCATCTGGCAGCTCTGAATAGAAGATAACATTTTTTTCTTCTTATGTTTTGTAGGTTTCCGATAAAAATGAACTCTTCAATTTAATGCTCCGTGACCTGGGAGAGCACCCCGAAAAGGTGGAAGGTGTAGGACAGCTGCTTTTTGAGATGTGCAAGGGTGTTCGAAACATGTTCCACTCTTGTGCAGAGATGGTAAAGACAAGATTGCTGCTTTAACTGTTACTGCAACAGGCCTTAGGCACTGCTTACTGAAACCATCCAATGTTTCCTCGTTCACCTCAGTGGATCCTTGGTGATAAGCATGTTGGTAGTTACTTAGTAGGCTCTGAAAGCCTGCTAAGAATATTTTCTGAGACCGGAAGGTTGTTTTAAATAATTCCTTTGCAATATTCCTGTATGCTGAAATCATACTTCTTGCTCATATTTCAGATTTTAGGTGATAAGCTTTTTTTTTTTCTCTGTAGTCATTCTAGAAAAAATTGAAATCACTGGACTATTTTAACAATGCATTGCACTAATTAGTTTTAGGATTGCTAGATTTATTTTCTAAGTGTAAGAACACCATGTGCTCTTTTCCTGTGCAGGCTATAAAGTTAATTCTGTTGAAGCTTGGGCCTATGACTGAAGAAGAAATTGAGCTACCGTGGCTAGCTGTTGGAGAAGCCTTCAAGCAAATGATCAGATCAGCTGCAGTGCATATCCATAAGGAGCATTTTGACATTGTCTTCAAGTGCCTGGAGGTACACTGATTATTTTTCTTCTTACTGTTTTTGTTTGTTTTTTTTTTTAGTTCATGAATGACTGAGAAAAAAATCTGCACTTACTGAGGAAACTATTTTTGTTTCATTGACCAAAACTGGGTTTTTTTCTGCTTTGGAAACATAAAATACAGAGTCATGGGAAAAAATCCTTCCTTCTTTTCTAAGTTCAGAATTACCCTGGTGGCTGTTTTATGAGTGAGAAAGGAGCTACTGTCAAGTAAGACTTAAAACTCAATCCTATGGCTGGGCAAGGATGGTTTGTACAGTCTGCCCTTGCACACATTGCAGAACCCTTGCTGGAAAGTAGTGCTTGTTTTATGTTACTGAACTGCTGTGGTTCAAAACCACTTTATAACAGTGAAAGGGAAGCTTTTTGCCCTATAGATTTTTTTAAAGCAAAGAGTTGGGTTAAACTTGGAAATCCAAATTTGAACCTTGCAGCCAAGTACTGAAAATCAGAATGTTTTCAGTCTTGGTGTTCCTGTGTTGCTGCCTGGGGGTTACAGTCTGGTTTGAAGGAGCACAGCTGAGTGCTGTGGGCTGTGCTGTGATGGATCAGGGTGACGTAGAATAATCTGCAATGACACAGCCTGACAGTGTGTTTTACTTACCTGACCAGTATTTAAAAGTTTGCAAACATCTGATAAGGGGGATTTGCTAAGGAGGATTGAAGCCTCTTGCAACTGACAACAGACTGTGTCAGTTGTGCTCCTCAGAGGGATGAAATGGGAAATTGCAGGGAAATGGTTCACATGAGCTTTTTTAAGGTAGTCCTTTCTGCATGGGTGAATAATTCCTATTGATTCCTTCTTGAGACTGTTTTCCTGTGACTAACCAGTTTCCTAGAAAATCCCATTCTGTTCCTCTGGCTTCACCCAATATGATAAGCAGTTTTTACATGACTGTCATTAGCTACAGATTTGTTTATCATTGAATGTTGTGTATCCCTGAGGTTTCTTTGACTCAGCATCTGCAGTTGTTATGAAATCTTGGAAATTCATGACATACTTCCTTTTATTTTTAATGAGGCTTTTTCTTTTACCCTGGGAACAGGTGGATGCATGGGAGTATCTTGTTCAGAGGGAAATATTCATGTAATCTGTGATAGCTGTCTAAATTGAGTTCAACTTATTGGATCAAGGATAAGAGTTTATATCTCCTGGACAGAAAGAGACGCTAATGTCAAATGTACATTATATGAGTAATCTTTCAGCATCCACATTAGCAAAATGATGCATAGAGTGTAAAAGTAGCTAAATTCTGATAATTCCAGTGAAAGCTGGGTGCTTCCAAGCCATTATGGGTGTGGAGCCCAGTATTTCTCTTTCCTGTTTTGTATGTGAAGTGTCAGCCTTTCTGGAGACGCTCATTTTAGGAGTTCCTTGTGTTTCTGTCCGAGGAATCTGGGATGTGTTTTTACTGAAGGGAAATTTCACAGTGTTTCTGCACAGTTTAATTTGTGGAATATGTATGAGAGAGCCAACAATAGTTTGTTGGGCAGGTGAGGTACTGATTCTTTAGAATGTCCTTCAAATAGTAGTAAGTGAAACAGAGTCGGTTCATTTATCTGAAGCATTTCATTTCCTTATTTTATTTGAACAGGAGTCACTCTTGGATTTGCAGAGGAAAATAACTAAGGTTAACTGCTCTGTGGCTTCAGAGCAGATGGAAAGGATTCTGCAAGCTTATCTGATCTTAGTGGAACATGCAAATGGGTCTAAAATCTCACTGCCTGAAGATGTCTGTCAGGTAGGTCAGACTGTCACTTTGATGTGTCAGAGAAGTATCGGTTGAATGTGGAAGAGGTGTGGTCAGCTGAAGCATTCATACACATTTCTGATGCATCACTGGGCTTAGGATTTGACTTGAGTGAACAGAGACATATATTTTGAGTATTGCTACCTCTCTGATCCTGTGAGATTTTACCTCTATCTTGTAATGCTAGTGTAGCCAACTTTAAATGAGCAATGGGGAAAATGGGCTACTGTTTTTAGAGTCTTTTAGACCCCCCCCCAAATCAGTGGTATAGAGCAGTTCTGCCAGATTCACATACATTTGACCCCATTAGGGTAGATTTAGGGCCTTCAAACTTCAGTGGGACTATTAGGATTCATTTCTGTGGGCTGAAGCTTAGAACTCTGCACCCTCCTGGTCCAGGGACTGTCCAGGCCATTCAGACCAGATAATCATTATCTTCATGGACAAATATGAGTTCTCTCTTTTTCATTTCAGGTTTTAATAAAAATGCTACAAACACCTTATCTCTCATCATCTTGCTGCAGTATGCTGCTAAACACCATTTCTTCATTCCTGCTGGCTGAAAATGTTTTGTTGCCAGATTCTTTGACCAAGGAAGCTGTTCAGAAGGTAACAAGGATTGCTGCCTATACCAGAAATCCCAGACTTCAAATTACATAGAGCAGGGTGATTTCTGGACATTCTATTTCAGGCTAGGAAATATGCTATAAGGTTCCCTTTAGCCTTTTTGCACAGTTAATGAGGAAGCTGCCCAATGCGTTAAATAAGGTTTGATGGGGTCTTGAGATTGTCAGCCTAGCAATTGTCATTGCTATACAATATAGCAATGCCACCATGGCAGACATCATTGCAATAAAATCCAGGCTCTGATTCAAACACCTACAGGCTCTGTTGAGAAAGGAAGGAGAACAGTGAAGGAATATATGTCCTGCATGTGGTGATAAAGCAGATCATTGAGTCAAACTTAGTGAAAAAATACATTTTTTCTTTAAGTTTCCAAGCATTTAATGAGCATGCCTTAACCTTGTGAACAAGGTTCACACAAGTGCAGTTTTGATTTAGAAAGTACAGGGGTAAGCATATTTCAGTACTACCTTTGTTCCTGGAGCATTGAGATGATTAGCTGCATACATTCCTATCAAATGTAGTGTTGGAAAGATTAACAGGAGATTATACTATGGAGTCTGATTCTTTAGTTTTCCAGTTGCAGTACAATTATAAGTTTGCAAGTAACAGTGTGGACCATAGTTTTAGTGTGCGTGTGTGAGAAAACATTTGAAATAAAAATGCCACACAATTTACAATGGGAAAGCAAGACTTGCAATTGTTTAAAAAAGATCAAATTTCATCTGGTTTTCAGTGTTGACTTGTGCTGAAGTAAGATTGGTTCTGCCTGTGGCATGAGGCCAGTTTTGCTCAGAGACTTCTTCAAACATTTGAGGATATTTGTGTGGGCTTCTGTTAAACTGGAGGAGGCTTAAAACTGTCCTTGTGTTCTGAAGGGTCTGGGAAAGAGATCTGGGTGTGTATTTTATCTTGGCATTGAGGAGTACTGATCCTGGGTATCTCAAAGGACTATTCCTGTTTTGAATCCTTCAAAAGCAGAGGTTTGCTCTGCCAAGAGGTAGTAAACTTTCTGCAGTGTGCTACACAGTAAAAATGCCGAGTTGAAATATGTTTTAGGCCTAAGCTTTTTCCTAACAGTTTGTCTGTGCTTCAGTCCTAGAGCTTTCAACTTATTTTTTCCATATCACACTGAAGAGATAGTTCAGTTGTCCTTGCACAGAGACAGTAGTGTCCAGCAGTGTTTGTCAAAAAGATTTGTGTCAGTAGGGTTTGTCAAAAAGGGCTGTGCATTTCTGTACCTGAATTGTCACTTGGAAACAATGCTGCTCTGTGTGCTGGGATTAGCAAGAGAGCCAGGCAGAGTATCTCAGAGTTCAAGGCATCCTTGATTTGTATACCAGAAAAAATGTCCCTTGGGTAGTGAAGAGCTATGAAATGTCTCTCTTTCTGCAACCTTTCACTTATGTCTTGCAGGTATTTGCAAGTGGATTTGAGCGGCATTTTCTTTTGGACTTCTCTGAAGCAATGTTCACAATGAAGCAATTTGAGAGGGTAGGTGGATGTGATTGTGCATTATGTTTATTTTTGTTGCTCAAGGGAACAACTGGAGAATCCACAGTATATTTACCTGCCTTGTATGCTGAAGGATTGTTGTGTATTGAAAAGATGTTTATTTAAACTTCTGGCATGATCTGATAAGAGGAAAAGAGGTTACTTTTGCTATTGTGTTAAAAGTTGTGTAAGGGTTCTCAGGGTTGGAGAAGGTCATAGGTATCTGTTCACAAAAAGAGGCTTGTCTGTGGGGTCTGAGGAGGGTGAGTGTGTTATGGATGGGAGGAAGAGAATAAGTTCTGGAGAAACTAAGTGGAAATAAAGAATAAGCCCTATAGCTGATGATCTGGGAGGAATCAAATTAATTAAAGGGAGTGGGAGGTGAAAGCCAAGTCAAGGATCTGGAATGTCCTGATAAGACTGGATCTGGTTCATAATGAGATTTTGCATTAAATTACCGTCCCTGCTGGGATACGAAAACACCTGCTGTGTGCTGGTGTCTAGGGGCACCAGAACTGATAAGTCCTGGTGCTTATCAGTTCTGATAATGCTTTGCTGGCTTATTTGTGAGCATTTGGGTTTCCCTGTGATTGGTGTCATGGGTTTTTTTGTGGGTTTGATGATGGTTAAAAAGACTTGCCAATCTTTGACTTTCTACTTTTCTTTTTTTTTTTTTTTTTTTTTTGTCTCTTCAGCATTTTCTCCCATACTTTCTAGAATACATTGAACATTGCTTTTCTGGCACAGATGCCGTCACAAAAGATGAGACCGTGGCAATTCTGGCTAAACTCATTTTGGTGAAAGCAGAGCCTCCTACCATTGGGTCAATGGCATTTGAAAAGTATCCTCTTGTTTTCACTGAACCATCTGTCAGGTGAGACTTCTCAAGTTTAGCTAACACTGGATGTGTCTGTGTGGCTCTAGGCCTGAAGGCAGTGCAGAGTACATAAAAGTTGCCTTCCAGTATTTGCTGGAGTTGTGTAAATGGCAGCATTGCTGGCAGATTTGCAAACCAAGTGATATACTAGGCTGTCACTTTCCTTTTTGAAATTATATGAGAAGAGATGCTGCTTTGTAACAGTGGTCACTGATACGAGCAGTGTTGGTGTATGATGGAGATCTGTTACACCATCATGCAAACTGCATCTCTTGCAGTTAATCTTTGTAGTGAGTGCAGCAGTTCAGCTTCTCATCATTACTATCCTTCTGCCTATGCTCCAGCTTTTTTTCCTGTATGCATATGTCTTGTCCAGGAACTTTCTTGGCAGCAGTACTAAAGTCTTGCCATAGAGCACAGCTGGATATCAAAGGACATGTAATTAATGCAGAAGCAGCACTATGCTGGCACAGCTTGACTGCTTTTAGTTGCATACCTAACTTAGTTGCAATGAAGTAGTTGCTTTCCCTGGAGCCTGTTTGGAAATATTAGGGGTAACCACTGAAGCACAGAATGACCACTGCTAATATAATGATTATGATTTTTCTAGAATTCCAACTCAGTTAATTCAAAACTTTTGACTTTGTATTGCCTTTTATGTAAGGTTTTATTTTTCCTTGAAGCAGTCTGCTTTGTATGGCTTTTCCCTATTTTTATTTAGTAATAGTGGAAGCATTGAGCTTTCGAGAACAGAAGGTTGAGTCAAAATTATTAAATTTGGTTTTCTTCCCTTGTTTTCTTTGTTTCTTGATCTCTCTGTTTTTTCAGTGGTTTGGGGTACAGAGTTGCAAGGACCTTGGTCCTGCTTGGACTTTTTTTTGTGCTCTTGCAATGTCAATGGTGTAAATTATGGCCAGGAGGCATCTCAAGAGTTGCATACCCTGTCTCCTACCTGTTTTTTAAATACTCCAATTGTGGAGATTCCTGAGCTGCCTCTAGCAGTCTGTGCCAGTACTTTGATATCTTTATACTTTTACAGGTGTTTTTTTATTTATTTGGGCTTTTTGGCTTTTGTGGGGTTTTTTGTTGGGTTCTATGGGGTTTTTTCTCCAGTCCTCAATGTATAACTTAAACCTTCTTTATGGCAGTTTAAATCCCTTACTGCTTATCTTATCTGCTGGAAACATAAAGAGCAGAATATTTCTTACTCTTTGCATCATGCTTTTACAAATTGTAGGCTTTCATCATCAGACATGTCTGATGTCTTTCTCTGGATCAGCAATCCTAATTCCTTGAAGTTTAAATCATAAATGTTTTTTCTTAAGCCTCTAATGATTCTTACTGTTGGCTTTTTATGAGCTTCTGTGTTTCTGGAAGGATGAAGCCTATGCAGCCTTTTGACTGTGATCTTGCAAGCACTGGGTGGAATGGAAAGATTGCTGCACACAGAGTGTGAAGGACTCCTATTCCTATGTTCCAGCGTGGTGTCAACCCTTTCTGCCTGCAAATAGGCTTGTTGATTTGGAGTCACCTTGTGATTCTATTTAATTCCCAAAACTTCTGCCTCACTGATTGTTTTCTGTCATCCATCTATGTCAATGTTATCATGGTTTATTAACAGCTGTCATAGATGTGACTCTCAGGTGTTCCTAGAGTCTGTATGTCCCAGTTGTGAGGGTGTCCAACTGAGAACCAGTGTCTTTTCTTCTAGAAATATTATCTCAACTTGAAATAAAGTGCTGACATTTCTTGTGGGCCATGTTTTGTGCTCTTCAGTATGACTAGATGATATTTTGTTCAGTAGAGAACATTGAGAAGAAAAAGTATCTTGTATTGTGAAAGTCCTTTTTGCTAGAAGTAGACAACATAATTTTGAATATCATAGGAGCAAAAGGAACAATCTCTGATATATAGTGGTGGATTACTAAAAAGTTTGGTTTTATTTTTAGCTCTCATACAAGGCAACAAACAAGTAAAAGACAAGGAGAAAAGGCAGAAGTTCCAGTGTTGGATCATGTACTGTCTTTAATGCATTTACCAGAGAAGGAAGACATCACTGACCTTTCACAGTCTTGGGTTGCCTTGGTTGTACTGCCACATATTAGGTAAGGGATATTCTAAGGTACTATTGTCATGTATTTCAGTAATACTGTCTACTTTCTTACTGCCCATTAGCTCTCCTTCTGTAAGAAATCACTTTACTAAAGAAAGGACAATAATTGCTAATGCTAGGCTCAGGAAACTGGGGTTAGAAGACAAAAACAAGTGCTGCATGGAAACACCATGAGTCAACAGTAAAGACTGGAATAGAGTATCAGCTTCTTGATTGCCTACTCACTAAATTTGGTGCTTTAGTATGTAGAGATGTTGTTGACACATTTCAGTTTGTGTCTTTAAGCACTGTCCTCTCTCAACAGTGTTTTTTCAGTAATTATTGAAGGTCTAGTTAGAAAGAAGATGCAGTGAATGCTAGGACTTAAATTGTGAAGTAGAAATAGCAAAAATGTTTTGGTGCTGGTTTCAAACTTGGAATGAGCTATCTGTAATTTAATAGAGATAAATGTGATAGAAAGCTTTTATACATAGGTGTCAGTGTAACAGAAATAAAAGTCTTCCCATTTATTTTGAACAGACCAATGAACAAAGACCACATTCTGCCCCGTGTGACAAGTTTTATAGACTCTCTCTTCACAGCCATTGAAAAAGGAAGTCTCTGCAAAGGTCAGTTACACTTACTTCCTGTTTATTTGCTTTTGGTGATATATGAAAAAATAAAAGCAGTTTTTCTGATTGCACAAAGCATGAAAATGAATAGTGATAGCATTGTATCCAAAATTACTTACCAGCTTGACTAAAACTAGAAAGCAGAACTTGGGAGGAAACAACCTCCAGGAAACAATTCTGCATTTGCTTTTCATAATAATGATGGGGTGACAGATGTCTTGCATAGTGGAAGATAGAGGTAATTGGGAAGGAAAAGAAGAAAGTGAGAAAAAAGAGGAAGAAAATCTATCTAAATCAAATCCAGGCTGAAGCTATCAAGTGAAGGAGAGACTATTGACTCATAAGCTCTAATTTAAACCTATAGTGCAAAGTTTAGGACATTACCATCTGTCAGTTAATAGCTGCACATCAGTAACAGCTATAAACTCAAGCTAGCACACTCCAATTAAATGTCATTATCTCAAACCCTTTGAGCTCTGTGTTAGGTGCCAAAAAGGATCATAGTGGTTTAACCCCAGCTGGAAACTAAGCACCACACAGCTGCTCACCTGCTCATATTTGCCCAGTGGGATGGGGCAGAGAATCAGAATAGTAAAAGTGAGAAAGTTTGTGGACTGAGATGAAGGCAGCTTAATAGGTAAAGCAAAAGCCACACACCAAAGCAAAGCAAAACAAGGAATTCATTTACCACTTCTCATGGGTGGGCAGGAAACCACGAGGAGAGCAGGGCTCTGCCATGCATAATGGTGACTTGAGAAGACAAACACCATCACTCTGAACATTGCCCACTTTATCTGCTGAACATGACCACATGGTCTGAAATATCCCTTTGGTCAGTTAGGGTCAGCTGTCCTGGATGTGTTCCCTCCCAACTCCTTGTGCACCCACAGCCCACTCTCTAGTGGGCTGGCGTGAAAAGCAAAAAAGGCCTTGATGCTTTGTGAGTGCTGCACACTGATAACAAAAGCATCCTTGGCTTGTCAACACTATTTTCAGCACAAATCCAAGCCAGAGCCTCATCCCAGCTACTATGCAGAAACTCAGCTCTATCCCAGCCAAAACCAGCACATTCTCTGCCTGTTATTCAGTAGTATTTACGTGATGCTCAGGTACCACACCATCCAATACAACCTCATTATCTACCCCTTCCCCTCCCATCCTTTGATGTAATATCATTCCCTTAACCTGTGGACCACCCCTGTAAAATGTTCACAGGATATCTGTGCGATGCGACACAAACTGGACCAGCCAGGGTGGCAATTGAAATAGGGACAACGATCGAGTAAGCCTGGAAAAGAACTTCAATAATAGCCTCAGCCAACAAAAGAACATAAGCCAAACACAGTATGGGCCAACCTCGACAGACCCCACAACGGGGCAAACATAACAATACATAGACTCTAGCCTGGACAGCAGACCAAGGAACAGTTACATTACCTTATATGTAAAATGGTAACCATTCATATGCAAGAACTCAGAATATAACCTTATGTGGTGCAACTCCATTAACATAACTATACCCATAATCCCATTCTTTGTGCCATAACCTAGAAAGGTATTTCCCTTCCTAGCATCTCGTTTCCCATGGCCTCAGATTGATGCTGACCTCACTGTCGACTAGGGCCAACTCACTGTCAGTCCCTCCCAGTCCAACCTCCACAAATATCCACTGAATTCATTTAGTCCATGAATCTGGGCTCCATCTATTACAATCATCACTCAGGACAGGAGAGTTGATGTCTTGTGTGGAATTGCCACTGGAGTCAGATCATGTTAATTCATGGCTGCACTTGCACTGCTTCTTGTAAAGCTTGTCCTCCACCAGTTTGGGTGGTTCCTGGTGTAGTAATTCCTACAACATGCAACTGAAATGGGTTACAACAACTTAAAGTTATCTCTGTTACAGTCTCCACCCCAGTCCTTTTGGACCAGGCCACTTTTGGCCCTTTTGGTCCAGGGCTTAACATTGCAATGAACTCCTCCCCTTGCCCCTCCTTGGCTTTGGACTTCTGTACAGTCTTGTTAGGGGAGTACCTGCTCCAAGTGGAGTCTTACCTATGAGTCCCAGTTTCTCCTGGGGTATACCTGCTATGGTGTAGACTTTAGCCATCACCACAGGTGCTTTGGGGTGCACCTGTTCCAGGGCAGCTTTACCTATATGGGCCACAGTGCCTTCAGAGATACACCTGCTCCAAACGTGGCCTTATCCATGGCTACTCTCCCTCAGAAGTGTACCTGCTCTGTTATGGGCTTCTCTGTGGCCACACACTCTGAGGTCCTCCAGCAGGACCTCATGCATAGCTGGTGATGCTTCACAGCATACCTGCTGTAGCATGGACTTACCCACAGCCACAGATGCTTTGGGGTGTCCTGCTCCTCGTTCACAGGTCACAGTCCAATTGACTCAAGTTTGCCCTGGCCACCTGCCCACCTGGGTGCATTGCCATAGCTGTTATCAAAGTGTTCCCAGGTACTGCAGAGAGGGATGATAAGCACTGCAGCACTACAGCTGTGAAAGCAAAAAGCAGTCACTAATCATCAGTGGCTGCTAATATACAGTAAGACTAGCAAGCCCTATGGCAGGGACAGAAGCTTGCCAATTAATAGCTAAACAGCAGTAACAGCTATCAATCAGGGTTCAATCTAGCACATGTCAATCAAATCTGTCATTATCTCTAACCTTGGAAGCCACGTGTTGGGTGCCAGAAAGGACTGTTGTCTTAACCTCAGCCAGCAACTAAGCCCCTCACAGTTGCTTGCTCACTCAGCAGGGATGAGGGGAGAGCATCAGAAGGGTAAAAGGGAGAAAACTCATGGGTTGAGATACAGATAGTTTAACAGGTAAAGCAAAAGCCATGCATGCAAGTGAAGCAAAACAAGGAATTCATTTGCCACTTCCCAAGGGCAGGCACATGTTCAGCTATCCACAGGAAAGCAGGGCTCCATCATTCATAACAGTTACTTGGGAAAACAAATGCCATGCCTTCTTCTTCCCCATTTTAAATGCTCAGCATGGTGCCATGTGGTAGGGGATATCTCTTTGGTCAGTGGGGTCAGCTGTCCCAGCTGTGTTCCACTGGTTCTGGCTGGAGTAGAGTTAATTATCATCACAGTGGCTGGTATGGGGCTGTGTTCTGGATTTGTGCTGAATACAGGGTTGACAGTACAGAGATGTTTTTGTTACTGCTGAGCCTACTGCTGCTGCTGAGGCCTTTTCTGCTTTTCATGCTGCCGCACTGGCGAGGAGGCTAGGGGTACGTGGCAGGCTGGGAGCAGGCACAGTCAGTAACCTTCTGTTACCAACAGTTTCCAGCACAAATGCAAAACAGAGCTCCATACTAGCTACAGTGAAGAAAATTGCCTCTATCCCAGCCAAAACCAGCGCACCGTCTCTGACCCAAGTGACACCACCAATTCTAAATGCTGCATCTTTTCTCCAGGAATAGATGGTCACTGGTTGTCTTCCCTTTCTGGCCAGAAAAAAAATTAACTGAGCCTGCATAGAGCAGGGCAGTTATTACTCAGAGAGCTAGAAAGTATTTGGCCTTGTGACAAACTATAAATGAGTTTTAGAATGCCCCAGGCTGAGTGTTCATTGTTCCTTTGTTTGTAAGAGGTGTCTGTCATTTTCCATTTTCCATACCTTTGTTAAGATTCCTAAACGTATCCACCAATCAGCTCTGTTGCTTTTTGTTCTTTAAAGAAGCTTTGTCAAGCATGGCTCTTTCTGATTTAGGTCTTTCTTTTATCGTATTTGCAGGTTTTTCATGCTGTCATGATTGTTTTATTGGTAATGTACTTAGCCTAAAAAAGGAATATCTAAAATTTCTTTTCTTGGGTCTTTTCTTTACTGGCAGTAGTAGCAGCACTGCTTAGGCTCTGTGTGTGTGCCAGAGGCACATTGCTATTTCTTCCTTTGCTGGTAAGGGAAAAGAAAATAAATGCATCCTCAGTCCTATACTCATGCCTCCTATTGTCCCATATTACACTTACTTGCTTGGTTTTCTTCACCCTTCTCCCAAACCAGGGTTCCTGGATGCTTTTTTTCATCCTCTGGCATTCTTTCCACCTCTATGATTCCTGCAATTCCTTCACCTTCTTCTAGGACTCCTGTCTCCTCTCACTGTCTGTGCAAGGCTCCGAGCCCTGTGCTCCATTTGACCTTCCTGGCCTCAGCCCCGAGGCAAAGTGCAAGTTCCAGAACTGGGTGTTTTTGGTGTTCTGGTTGCTGTAGAATGCAAGGAAACGGGCTTGAAAACTGGGTCAGAGCAACAGCAAGTTACCGCTGGCAGCTCTTCAAGGCCAGTATTGGAAGGGCTTTGCCTGTTGATCACACAGGTGTGTCTGTAGTGAGGTGGAAGCTGCTATCTTCGTCCAGCATCGGCACACTGCTACCAAAGGGCATGCAGATTGCAGTTTGGGAACTGTCCTTACACTTTCTGCACATAGATGCAGAAAGTTTCCTCCTGTCATTACTTGATGTTTCTTCTCTCTTTGAGGAGCTCCTTATGGAAGTTAATGGTTAGCAGGATCTGGCACATACCTGGAGAATTAAGCAACTTAGAACAGAGGAATGTTTTCAGAGGAATAAATAGGATATGAATGCTCACTTCCCTTTCTTTTCCATTGGCAGCATGTAAGAGTTATATCTTTTAAAAACTTTCTTTAATTTGCCTGGTTTAGGAACAGTATTTTGTCAACCTGAGAAGAGATGAAGGAGGGGAAATTTTTATTTTTTTTTAAAGCAACATGTTTGCTAGCTTGGAAGTGTGAGGGGAAAGGAATTGCCCTTTCTTACCTGGCAGGGCATTGGCTATCATGTTCTTCTAGGAAATCCTCCATCCCTAAAGGAGTCTGAGAGGTTTAGGAAGGAAACAAAATTCAGCAAACCCACCTGCCATTCACTAATATATACTCAGTCTTTAGATACATGGGATAGCTTTGAAGATAAATGTAATTTATTTATATATAGCTATAGAGTATTTAAGCAGCAGTGCATTGCCAAAATTCCAAAGTTTATAGGCACCTGTGTGGTGGCAGCATCAGTATGTATTTTTGCTTTGTTTTTGCTACATTCATATAAATTTGGCAGCAATTCTTTTTAGCAGAGTGCTGTCTGCGACAGTGCTTAGCTCCAGATCCCTGCTTTCTGCACATGTGGGTGTGATGGAAACATGCAAACTGGGAGCTGTCACAGCTTTCAGTGCTGGCTTGCTGGAGGAGGCACTTACTTTGATAGCCAGGGAGGCACTTCTTTTATGTGTTACGATTATGTGTTATGGTTAGAAAATACACATGCCAGTTCTGGGATCCATGTGCTACCTTATTTCTCTGACTCCAGCCTTTTCAGGATGGGCAAGCACCATACAAGCACAAATCACTGAAAGCTGAGTAAATTTACAAGATGTTCTTGTTCTTTCTCTGCTCCAGGAATCCTATTTGTGGCCTGCCAAGCTGTAAGTACTCTACTTAGTTTGGTAGAGTCTGCTGAGGTACTCCATTTGTTACCTGTAGAGCGTGTCAAGAGCTTAGTGACGTAAGTAAACTCTGCCTGTTCTGTGGTGCTTCATGGCTTTCCTTGGTAGGGCAAAAATTTGATTTTGCCTTTATATAGGAGCTGATTAAATGCTTCTTTGTGTGCTGCCCGTTCTGTTATGCTGGTACATTGCTTCAGTATTGTGGTTATGTAATGGAGCAAAGTTGTAGGCACTCTTTTTTGGAGAACCAGGCAGATGTAGTTCCTGTTCAATGACATTTTCACTTAGCATTAAATGCTTTCTTAGCTGCAGGGTAGTGTGCCAAGTTGGTTCTAGTTTTGCATTGGAGTGCTACACTGGTTCTAGTTTTACTTCAGAATGCTACACTTAGTAATTCTGTGTTACATTGTAATGATAAGAGAGACAGGAACAGCACTTTCTGAGCTGTGTCAAAAGCCTGAATTTGCTTTTGGTGTTGGGATTCCACCATGTCCTTACATATCCGTGTTTGTACTTGCTCCACAATAGGAGGAGATTTTGTGTACTCCATTTTATTTATTTTGACTCTATTTAACTTAAAATTAGCAAAAAAAAGTGTCTGGCTAGAGGGATGTAAGAAGACCATTAATCTCTCTCTAGCATCTCCAAGTGGCTTGAGCTTCAAAACATCCTGTTCATTTAAGAAGTTATGGTGCTCATGTCTGAGGCACAATGGAGATAAAACTACTTGCCCAGATCAGGCAGGAGTTACTGGCAGGGAGCTTTAGCCTAGTATTTTCCTGCCAGCTCTGGGCGGGGGATATGAAACCTGATTGGAGCAAGGGATGCAAGGTAGCAGAAGGAAGTTTCTCTGTGAGCAGACAGGATTCCTAGGGTCTCACCTAATGCCTAGATTATTTCTGTTCTATTGATCACTGACTGAGCACCTTGGGCAGTAGCAGAAGCCCTCATGTGACCTATGCAGGTTTATTTTCTGCAGCTGTGTGTCCAGCATGCAAGTCTTAGCTTAACAAGCCTGATTAACACAAAGGAGGAATCTCATGCCTCTTGGGCTGTCATGGGTTTTGCAGCTGCAAGTCATTGTGCTGGTGAAATCTGATTTCACTGGCTGGTGCAAGCAGAGTCTGAAATCGAGGAATTTTCCCTTAATGTTGTACTTATCACTACTGCCTTATTTTTAAATACCAGTGTTATTGCAGTGTATGCTAATAAAATCATCCATTGTTTCAGCACATTCCCTTCAGACCCCTCTGTGTTGCTGTTGGCTGATCTCTATTACACGAGGCTGGCATTATGTGGCTGCCAGGAACCCCTTTCCCAAGGGAACCTAATGGACTTATTTGAGAAGTTGCATCCTAATATTTCCACTGGTGTTTCCAAGGTAATCTGCTGTTTTGAGCACATGCAAAGTAATTTGTATTTTAACAATAAAACATAAGTAAACTTAGTTAAATAATAAAGTCTGAAAGGAGAAGCGTGAGACTGTGTAAAGCTGTTACTTCCATAGTGTCTGCTTAGACCAGTGTCGATGGGGCACGAGTTAACAGAGGCTAAATGTTAGCCCTGTCAGCCTTGCCTCTTCCCTAGAGGTAAATCAGGGCAGGAACATAATGCATTCACTTCAAATTGCCTTCTAGACTACAGAAGTTCATCTGTTTCTCAGCTCCAAGATGAACCCAGTGAAATCAGTGTGCTCTACCAGACATTAACCTCTCTGTAGGTATGTGTGTGTCCATTTATATTGCCTGACTGACATATGCTTCTGTTTGGAATAGGTCCGGCTGTTGACGGTTCGAATTCTAAACCATTTTCATCATCCACCTTCTGCACAGATTGAGGTAGGGCTAAAACTTTTCATTTAACATTTCAAAGCTATCTGTGTTTCACGTTTTGTGTGAAATGTTGTTCACTTTGCAGAAACAAAATGTATCTGGTAGAGGTGGTCCTCTGCTGTTGTGCTTTTACATTCTTTGTCCCCATCTCCTGGTGTTTTCAGATGTGTGCCTAAATGATGGAAACCAGAGCAAGTCCTTTGACTTTCTTCTTTTGTCCAGAATGGTCGTGAGTCTGTATAGTTTGTTTGAAGTACTTTTCAATGAGGTAAAGGTAATCTAACAGAATTCATGTCACTTGTTTGTTCAGGGTGATGGCACAGAGGAATTCCAGCCAGTATTTGCCATATTGCTCCAAGCAGAACTTGTGCCAGCAACAGTGAATGATTACAGAGAGAAACTTCTCCATTTGAGGAAACTAAGATGTGACATAGTGCAGCCTGCAATACCAAGTGGATCTTTGCAGGAGGTGAGGATTTATTGTCACATTCCTTTATTCCAAGAGAATGTTCTTATTCCATCACATGGATTGCAGAGTTTTTAATGAGAGTGCATCAAAATATCAATTAACTCCCAGATTAGGTTTTAGAAAACTTACTTGTTAGTAGGGATCACAGATCCCATTGTCCTCAGGAGTACTATGTTTAGTAGAACAACAGTGGTATCTAGATAAATGACCCCACAGTCAGGTTAATCTGGGTTTGATGTCATGGAAAGGAAGGCAAATGATTTCAGGGAGAAGCAAGTTGTGAACAAATTTAAACTCATGACCTTGCCATGTCCTCAGTGTGGTTGAACATTGGTAGGACTCCCACTGGCCGTTGATGACCTCACTTCTGGATCTTGCTTCTGCAGGAAAATCTTTTACGCCTGTGACTGTTGAATCTCCTCTTCTGCTGAGCTAAAGGGGCCTCACATCCATGAGGAAGGATTTTAGGTCACTCCTTCTCCACATAGCTCAGCAAGGAGCCAGTCTAGAGGACATGCTATTAGGCCTAGTGCAGTGAATACTCCTCTGGGCAAACTTTCATCTTTCTGAGGTCCCTCATTTTGCTGTGGCAGCACTGAAGTTAGAGAGACAGTCCAGATCATCTGTGCTGAACTGGTTTTTCCATACTCATGTTATTTTGGAATAGTTATGAGGTCTCAGTGTGGCTTACAGTAAATGGGTTCTGGATTTCCACATGAAGCTATGAGACAAGGAATGATTGTGTGTGACTTCCTTCATCTCTTATAGCACTCCTGAGAACTTCCTTGATAAAAGTTTCTGCTTTGAGAGGAAGAAAGATTAGAGGAGCTTGGTTGGTCTTTAACTACTGTTTTTTCAACAAGGTGTTGTATGTCATTCTAGGTGCCTCTTCGATATTTACTAGGAATGCTTTATATTAACTTCAGCCCTCTCTGGGATCCTGTAATTGAACTTATAACGTGAGTATATGCAGTTGGATGCTGCAATCTGTAGTTGTCTCACAGGTCTTTCCTTTCAGCTTTGAATAAAAGCTGAGGTAAAAAATGTCCAATTGGAGAGATTTGCACATGACGCGTGAGATCTTCTGAAACTAATTTGATCTCTCAGATCTCAACCTGTGTTTACTCTTCAGCTTACTTCCTGATTTTTCATACTTTAAGGGGAACTCGCAACAAATACAGTCAAATAGCATCAGAGTTTTTAGTCAGAGGTATCAGGATCTGATTTATGTTTCACAAATGCCTAAAGGAACAAGAAGTCTCTCTCCTCATCTGCCAACTTTTCTGTCCTTACTGAAAAACCTCTAAATCCTACTAAAGAGTAGGAAAGTCTTACCATGGTGAAAAAATTAGTGGCTACTTTCAGCATGACTTTATCTTCTTTTTTTTTCCTCCCTCTGTTGTACGATTAAAAGAGATGGGATTTTCCTCTTTAAACCAGTGAATTAATTAAAAAAAATTAAACCAGCTCTTCAAAAGATATGTCCATGGTAATTCTTCCTTTGACTCTATATGATTTGCTACAGAAGTCAGCAGAAATTAACTCAATTTGAGCTCATTTGAATTTGAGTTCATGGGATACAACCAGATTATTTTAATAACAGTTGACATTTGGGATCCATGAGAAAAGGCAAGGAAGTGCTGCAGCTGCGTTGTGCTGATGTCCTATCTCCCGATGGCCACATTAAAGCAGTGATTAAAGCCTTTGATTGTGGTAGTTGTTAACTAGCTGAGTGATGCTTGCCTTTTCTTATCTTCCTTCTAATTTTGTGCTGTATTCTGCTTTGTTAGTTCTCATGCAAAGGAAATGGAGAACAAACAGTTCTGGAAGGTCCTGTATGAACATTTGGAGAGGGCTGCTGCCTATGCTGGTAAGTCACCTTTCCTAAGCATGGTTATCACAGTAAGCCAGCTAGTGGTGAATTATGTGACTGTTTTTCATGTGCCCCAAATTTATGTGTGATGAGGGAATTCAGAACCAGTACTACTATCATGTCCAGGGCAGGAGTGGAGAGGCTTGAGAGGAAGCTGTGCCTCCTGTCCTAAACACCAAGCAGTAGATGGAAAAGGCCCCCTTCATTGCAGGAGGGAGTTGCAGGTTGTGGGAAACCATGCGGCAGTTTCATCTTTCCTTAAGGTTGACACTACTCAGATTGGTCAGGAACAGTGACAGAACCTGTGTAATGATGCAGATCATCTTCCTGCTCTGTGGAATTTCTGCAGACAGTCTTTGTGTGTGCTCTTGACACTGTTAAAGACCACAACTACACAGACTCCAGAAGGCTGACAATGACTACGTTTATTTCTGTGAATTTCTTCCCTTTTTAACTATTCTACAGAGAATGACTCAATTGGTGAAACAAAGACAAACTTCTTCAATTACATTAGTCAAACCAGAGGGACATCAAGAAGTCCCTCCTAGGGAAAGGAATGTAAACAAAGGTTACAGTTAGCAAAACATGTCTCTTTTTGACAGAAAACTCTCTGGGAAAAGAGTTCCAGAAAACAAAAACATCTCAGGCATGAACCAGGGCTACAATGCTCTTGAGGTTTACCCTTGGGCATATGCAATCTAATATTTCAATACAGAGTCAGAAGTATGCAGCCGTTTGTGAACTTCCCTGTTATTCAAGGGAACTGAGCCCAGTTGAGAAGTGGCAGGGTTGCAAGGCATCCTAGAATGCTTTCTAAGCAATGTGTGTCTTACAGGTCAGTGTTTAATACAGTTGCATCTAAATAGGTGCTTGTCACCAAATGTATTACTTTTGTAATGGGGGATGGATTCCTTGCTGCTGGTGATTATGAAGTAACCTGAGAAGATTTTCTTATCTCTTCTGTAGAAATGGAACTACAGAATGAACTAGATGAGCAGGAGGAGAGCATTGCTGAAACAGAAAGTGAGAAGATGCCAGAAGGAGAGGTGGGGACTGTCTTTCTGGAGCAGCTGAGGAGTAGAACAGATTGCAGTGAACGGCTGGACCACACAAATTACCGTTTTCTACTGTGGAAAGCACTGGATAAGTTCCCGGACAGAGTGGAGCCTCGGTCAAGGGAACTTTCTCCACTTCTTTTGAGATTCATTCGGTAAGTAAGATCTATTTTTCAGTTGAGTGGACACATTGCTTTCAGTGTGTTGCTGAGCTTTAACATTGGCTATCCCATTACAGACTTTATTTCTTGAATACATGGCCAATGACATGTCTGTTTCCACTTGAGATAACCTTTTAATTGGAATGTGGATTCCGCTAGAGATGAAGCAGGCTGAAATGAAACTTCCAGTAGGTCTCTGCTGCTCAGTCTCTCATTCATTGACTTGGCATTGTCACAGTCTCGTTACTCAGTTGTGGAGTGATTTCAGTGGAAATAAAGTTCCTCTTTAATGAAAACAGGCTTTAATTTGGAATCACAGAATACCGAAGTGTTTTCCCCCAGGATGAGGGAAATACTGATTTTGTTAGAGGCTGAGTCAAATTTCTGCCCCTGGAGGGAAAGCAGTGGTGTGCTTGCACATTTGTGTACATATCAGACAGTATGATGGACAGTAAGATGTTATAATAAGAATGGTGGGGTATTTAGTTGTTGTTGTTGCCCTGAAACCTTGAAAATGTTACGCTTCTTAATTCCTTCCTTCTATTTTTTAAACATAGAAATGAGTACTACCCAGCAGATTCCTTAGTGGCTCCATCTCAGGATCTCAGAAGGAAAATTAGTGGTACCATAGCAGCAAAACAAATACCTGCTGAAGAGGTGAATGATGTTGCTATGGAGGAGGAGGAGGAGGAAGAAGAAGAAGAAAAGGAAGAAGGGGAACCAATTAGTGTAGGAGTAGCAAAAAAGAAAACAAGAAGAGCTGCTGCTAAGTAAGTATTTTTAGTTTTCCCTTTTGCTAGTGCTTTCATGGAAAGGCAGATTCAGCAGCTCACATTGAGATACAAGCTGTGTTTTTGTATATATTATTTTTTCTTCTTTTGCTAGTGCTTCATCATTTCTCAGTGGATTACAAGTCAGAAATTCTGCCTGTACAGTACTAAAAATCCAAATACATTGCCCAGGTTTTATCATTATCTTGTTACCTGCTGACCAGTCTGTGGTGTGTTTTACTTTAGGCAAAAAATGTGTAGTATTCTGAAGTTTTCAGAGACTTGTACCTGAATTCCCTGGCTTCACTGTGTATATCTTTGAAAACTGGGGGCATTGCCAAACACTTCAGAAAATTAGACTATTTGTTTAGGTATTTAATATTGAGATCCTGCTGTTTCCTGCCCACTATAAATCTTCTCTTCTTAGGGACCAAGGTTTTTATTTGGTGGACTGAAGCTGCATGTTGCTGAATGTCATTTTTGCAGTGCTGAATACATGGAGAAAGTTGCTCTTTGTATGAATTCTCCCCAGTGGTGACCTCTGTCAAATATCCCTTACAATTACAGCACAAAGATTTATTTTCTGACACTTCTTTTGTAAAATATGGCCCTTGTAATGACAGAGAACTTCAAAATGTCACCTTATATGTTGGAACAAGACAAGTATTTTGATATGTGACCTACAGTGTCATTTCATCCCTATGACTGTTCTATGGGTGTTTCATTTTTTTCCCAGATTCTGGCTTGTATCTGCAAGTTATCAGCAATTAAAATACAGCGACAGTCCAAGATATTTTGTTGTTTTCCCAGTCTCCATCTCAAAACATCCATGTAGTGAAGTGGAAGCATTAGCTCCTGGTAGCTGTAACAACGGCATAGAAGATTTACCGGGGTGTGTTAATGAGTTGTGGGGTGACCTCCCTTCCCGGATCAGGCCTGTCCAGGGAGGACCCCCTCATGGGGCTGCACCCTGTGTCCCGGGAGGCCTGGAGGGTGCACACCTGCCCCATGCTCCCTATGGGGTTCCTGGAAGGCATCCTACTCATCCCTTGTCTGTGCCCAGCCATGGAGGAGGGTGGCCCAGCTCAGGTGTCTGGAGAGTTCTGTGTAGATTAGCAGGGGGTGCAGCTGGATGAGGACAGCTTCTACCAGTCCCACAGCACACATAGTAGAGGATATCTCACACCTTCCTTATCCTGGTCTTCTCTGTCCCTTTCCATGAAGAGGAAGTGGGGCAGATGTGAGGTGATCCTGCCAGCGCTAGAAGAACTGACTCCCATCTGTCTTTGCAGCCCAGTTTTAAGTCCAGTACAGTCTGTGGCTGAATGCAGCCCATCACTTTGGTAGGAGCAACATGAGTACCAGTTATGGACAAGTGAATAAACAATGAGATAAGTACAGATTTTTGGTGTTCTAGGCTGGGCTGGCAGAGAGAAGTAAGCTGCATCTTGACTGTACCCCTTTCTCATGAAAAAACTGAGCCTACCCGGTGCTACTGATGTAAAGGCATTCTGTGTGCAGTGAAGTGACAGCTGGAAAGAGCTGCCTAGGGAACGGACACCTCTTGCTATGTGTGAAATAGTGCTGAAGACTTGGGATCCTCTTGTGTTGTTTTTTGTTTTCTTTCTTATTAAGGAATTTTAATTAAAGTTCCCTGTTTGTCTCCTGGATAGTTTAAAAAATAATTGTGTTGTTTTGCAGGCAACTAATAGCCCACTTACAAGTTTTCTCCAAATTCTCAAATCCTCGTGCATTGTATCTGGAACAGAAGTTGAATGCCTTGTACACCCAGGTGAGGCTATTTGCTTACTTTTAGAATTGCTACTAATAAATGAACTCTTTCTTGTTTGAGTGCAGTGTCTAATACTGAGGAAACCTATCATTTTCTGAACTCAGCTGTGATAGCTGAAAAAGGAGCTGTCCTTGAGAGGACAGCAGGCATCCTAACAGGCATCACTTGAAATGATCCCCTTAAGCAAAGACTTGCTTAAGATACCTGGCTTAGTTTACCAGGAGTGGCACTTGCCAACTTGCAAACAGCAGACACGTAGTAGTCTTTGGCAAGGTGGAAGAGTGGCTGCAGAGGATATCTGTTTTACTTACACTTCCTCTAGGATCTGGAGGAGGGTTTAGAATCCAAAGCTTGGGGAAGATCTAAGATTTGTCTTTGTCCTATAGTGTTTTGTGTACTAAGAGTATGGCCAGTATGTACAAGAGATCATCAAGCATCAAAAAGGGAATTTCTTCTTGAAGAATATTCAGTTTGCTTGATTCTTTTCTTTGGGATTTCCCTGAAAGAATTGTCAGAAGTATGACTTTGAAGAGGGATTCTAAGTTTTTATTTTACAATACTTAAAACGGTTTCGTTTTTTAATTTTAGAGGGTTGTGTTGGTTCCCAGTTTGTGGATTTGTTCAGGCCATTGGGGTTTGCTCTCTTTGTTCTCAGTTTGTGTTTTCTGAGGCTGTGAGACTTGAAAGCTCCATTCCTTAGTCCCTGAATTTGAGAATATCTAGTAGACATCCACTCTGTTTCAGTCTATCTCAAAGTATTGCTTAGAAAAACAGTTGATCCGTGTGTTTACTTGCCTGTGTGCTTAGCAAAATATTGGACATTTGTGTAAAGGTCAAATCACTTTGGGAAGAGCAGCCTGGGACAAGAAGAAAGATTACTTCATCACTTACTGTTTGCACTTCTGTGTCTTAGTATATGCATTGTCATGGTTGGTGTGTCCATGTGGCATAGGGACATCATGGCAAAGCTACCTTTGATGACACATGCCTGTGCTATTTGGTATGAGACTGAAGAACTGATAAAGATGCTGCCTGGGGAAATGATCTGTATTTCTCAACTTCTTTTCCCTGTCCTAATGAGTCTCAGAATCACAGACTATGCTGAGTTGGAAGGGACCCATCAGGATCATCGAGTCCAGTTCCTGGCCTTGCACAGGACATGCCAAAAATCAAACCATATGCCTGAGTGCATTGTGCAAACACTTCTTTAACTCAAATAGTCTTGGTGTTGTTTAGTGCCTAAGTTATGAAGACTCATCATCTTCAAGAGAGAGTGCATCTCGGTGAGACTTTGCATACCAAGTCTTCCGAGTAGTTTGTGTTTGTCCCAGGAAAGAACTACAGGTATCTTGGAATGGTTTGGGTAGTCTGCTTTTTAATCCAGTCTTCTTAGATACACAGCTGATAACTGGTTTTGATGATAAATGCAAACTCATAGTGGTCCAAAAGACAACTGTGAAAAAGCAAATATTATAACTGTCCTACATAGATAGAAAGGAAAAGTATATAAGAACTATCAGCAGCTATTTTATGAGTGCTTGTTTATGCTATTTTATTTGTGCTTGTACATCTTGGCTTTATACTGGCAGCACGTACATTCTGCTTCCATTTGAATTAAGTTAGTCCAAAACCTGCTTGAGCTTGTAGCCTTTGGGTTGTTTCATTATTTTCAGTAAACCCTTCTGCCTCCTAGACAGGGACTCATTTTCTTTCTTTTGTTATTTGCAGTTACTGTCTCATCAAGACCAGAATGTACAGAGAATAGCTCTTGACTGTATAATGACATACAAGCATCCTCATCTACTGCCATACAGGTAAAAGCTTTTATATTATTTTAGCATTGGTGAATGAGCCTGCTGTCATATCAGAAGCCTGCTTTGGGGTCAGTTTTATTTGGGGTCCTGTATTTGTTGAAGACATGTATGTAAAGTTTAATTTTAACCAACTATATTTTTCATATCGAAGAGACAAAATCAGGTCTTGAGGTTGATCAGTGTCTCTTTTTTGTTTAGAGAAAAATAGCAACACTTCCATTCTGTCCCAAAATAGTGTCATTAGTTCTATCATTTTCGAAGATGTCTTTTGTACTGATGATTTATAACCACGCAAAGAAAGTGATAGTATAAAACTAGTTTGTGGTTAAATAATTTCTTTTGAATATGTCCAGGACTTATTTGTCTACATTGAAATAATTATGTGTCTTGGTTTGGAAAGACAGGTATCTGCCAGGGAAAGCTGGAGTTTCCCTTAGAATGGAGAATGTAAACTCCTCACCCCCCACCAAATTATAATTTTGCAATTAAGGGCTTTCAGGCAAAGATTTGGGAATAGGAATAACAGTTCTTTACTATGAATAAATACAAATGTAGTAAAAAACAAGACCACCCAACCAAACAATCAAACAAACAAACAAACAATCCTGGAAAACCCTGACAGTCAGAGCTACAACTTGACACCCTGTTGGTCAGGGTATTGGAAGCTGTCCAAAAGTGAGTCCTCCTGGAGTGACAGATGTGCTTCTGTTTGGAGTAGAGATGATCTTGTAGATAGGGTCCAGTGATGGTGAGAAGGGGTCCAGTCTTCCTCTGGTAATCGGGTGAAGCCAGAGAGCTTCGTGTTCCTGAGTCCCAGTTTTATCCAGGCACGAATGGTTGGCTCCCCCCACTGGGTGGAGCATCTCACAATAGGATGATGGAATGTGGATGTTCTATTTTGGGGAGGGTAAGTTTGGGGATGTGTGCTTTTAGGGGTGTCTTAATGGTCCATTAGCAGAAAATATTCCCCTGGAGGGAGGACGGGTGGTGAAAGAGATAAGGAACACTGCCCCACCTGGTGTTAACAGTTGGGCCATTATCAAAAGGCACCCGCCCCCCTCCTCCCAGAGTTACAAGAGATAAAGAAGAACTTTCACCAGATGAAATAGAATACACATTTTAGGTTCCATAACCCAAGACATTATGCTGTAATAATTATAACTTAATATGCTGTAAATTACGCTGTAATAACAATAACTTGCTGGCTTTTAAATGTTTTTTTTTATAAAAGGGTGAGAAAATGGTGCTTTAATATTTTGTATACAGCAAGGATAGGTAGGTAATTAGATATAGATGCATCTGTGTGTCTGTCTATTTTTATAACCCTACCTGCCTTCAAATAATGTTTATTACTCTCAGGGAGAACTTGCAAAGGCTACTGGAGGACAAGAGCTTTAAAGAAGAGATAGTCCATTTTAGTATTTCTGAGGAGACCACAGTAGTAAAAACAGAGCATCGGCCAGATCTCATCCCTGTTCTTATGAGGTGTGTTCTGAAGTGTGAGTTCAAAAGCTTCATGGCAAAGTACCATGAGCAGAGAGATGTAATACTGCTTCTCATTTTAAACAGTTGATAAACCCATGGTTAATGATATCGTTTGATGACTTAGTTTGTGATATTTTGTATGGTTTCCTTATTAACACTTTCATGTAATGTGTTATGCAAATGGTGTTTTCTTGAAAAACAGAATTTTGGTAATACTGTTTCTACTAGGGATTAGAGAGAACTGTGAGGACGTTTCAGTTCTTTGAGTGTTGCCATCTATTTGCAGTGATGCAAATTATCCTGCAAGGTAACCAGTTTTATACTTGAAGTTTCCAGCAGAGCTTCCATGGTAGTAGCAGAAGCTGATTTTTCACTAAGATGTTTTTGGACAATATGTAGTATTTCAGTGGAGACCCTGAAGGGAGAACTTCCACTAGAGAATATTTTTAAACTGAGTTTCTCCTGCAGAATAAGAGGCTGGAAAATAGATGGCTTGCTGAAAGCTAATGCAACCTCTTTTTGATTCTTGAAGAATTCTCTATGGCAGAATGAGAAACAAAACGGGAGCAAAACACAGGGCAAGTCTTCAGCGAGCACTCGCATGTCAATCGTTCTGAGATTTCTGGCCGGCTCACTGCCAGAAGAGATACGGATGTTCTTGGATCTGCTCTTTGAAGCTGTGAAGCAATTCAGTAATGGTAGGTAGGGCACAGAAACTGGGGGTGTGGTATTTCCCGACCTGTAGAGATGTGGGAGGATAAATCTGCTTAGTACTGTTATGTGCTTCAGTTTGTCTCTTAACCATGCCTTGAAAGGATGAAGGTAAACCCTTGGTAAGGCCTGGGTGTCCCCTGAGTTTCTCCTTACAAAGCACGATTGCTCTGTTTTACATGTCCAAGGCCAGAAAAACTGAACAACTTGTCACAGCTATGCAAGTAAGCTGTAGCAGGACAGGAGTGGGTAGTGGCTGGCGTCATAGGCTAACCTGAGTATCATGGCAGTAAAGAGAGCTTGTAAGGTGCTCTGATTCTGTAGCAGTGGGAGACATCTGAGTGTCAGAGAGATGGAGACACAGAGCTGTTCTTATTTAAAAATATGACTATGAGGATCTGTAATTTAGGGCCAAATTCCACTATTTTTCACTGAAAAATTATTCTTGGTAGTGGGTGTCTTCATGGTGCCTCCCTAGATAATTTGCTGTTCCTTTACCTGTCACAGGACCTTGCCAGACTGCAGTCCTTCAAAGTATGTCAGAGCTGGATTTAGCTAAAGTCCTGCCTCTTGGGCGTCAGCATAGCCTCTTCAACAGTTTTGAAGTTGTGTTGAAAAACATGGGACATTTGATCCAGCGTTACCTGCCTGAAATTCTACAGATTCTGCTCTGCATGACTGCTGTGGTATCCTGCATCCTTCAGCAAAGAGAGAAGGTACAGTACATGCAAACAATATATAAACATGTAAATTAAGTTTCTTTCTCTCCTCCTCCTCTGAGCTTACACATATAAACAGAGCTTTATTGATTCAGGTGAAGATAAGTTGAATGCCATTGTAGAGTGAGGCTTAGCAATTAGAAGTCTGTCAAAATAGAGGCCAGTGATGCTTGTCTGAAAGTGGCTCAAGCAGTGCAGGCAGAGTTAATGTATTCAGAAAACTGATTTAAACTGTGTTTGAGTTACTGAAGAGACAGTTGGAGGCGATCTCTGTGCACTGTTCCTACCTGTTTTGTGGAGAGATAGGCGTAAGAGAGAGATAAATGTTCTGTTGTAAACGTATAACAAGATTTTATGGCTGAAGGTTGAAATTTGCCTTAAAGATGGAGCTTCTTGGCTCTAAGGATAAAACATTTGAGCAGAGGAAGGAGAGGTTTAAAGTTCCTTGCCTGAAGGACATTGGAGCAAACCTCATCCATGAGGTGTTTTGTTGCAGTGCTAGACCTCAGGGGAGCTCAGCATTGTGGATGGTCACAGTGATTATCTACCCTGAGTGTCTCCTCTCATGGGACACAGGAAGGACATGGCTACCAGCCATGCGTTCCACACACTAGAAGCATCTTCAGCTCTGTATCAGGAGTAGTCATACCAATCCAGTGTTACCATTTGAGACTTAGCCAGGTATCTGCAGAGCACTGCAAGTGTTTTGTCCCTTGCTGAGTAATGGCTGTACATGCAGAAGGGATCAGGTGAGGAAAACATCCTCTTAAAAATTGGTTGCACCCGAAAGTGAGGCATGTTGGCTTATTGCTGCCCTGTACACAGGGGGGAGCACAGACATCCCTGAGCTCTAGTCCAGCTGCTTGGGGTCTGTTGTCAGCTGCTCAGAAACTGTAACACTGAGCCAGGCTTTTCTGTCTTCCTGTGCAGAGCCTGCTCATATATTAGGTGGGAAACAAGCAAACTGCACAGTCATCATCATCTCTGTAGTGTTGAAAGGAATTACAAGATGATGGACTGAGCAAGTGGGAATGAATGTTTTGCCACCATGAACGTGTTTTTGCCAAGACCCAGCTGTGAGCATTTGAGGTTAGAACTTTGAAAAAAATCCATCAAAACAAAGCAAGTCCTTGCAACAGGCAGTATGCAAGTTGCCTGTGGGCTGGACAGAACCTTGTAAGTGTCTTAATTTATGAAGAGGATGAGCAGATTTGAGGACATCAGCATCCCACAGTCTGACTTCAGTAGTGCATTGCTGCATGTTTTCAATGAGGACAGGAGACGGGAGTTCTAAAACTGCTTCATTAACTGCAAGGAAAGCCGCGTTTTGCCAGAGTTGCTACAGTAATCCTTCCATGGTTGTGTAATGTCAGGAGTGACAGTCTGTTGTTTGTCTGAACTTAATTTAGCACTTCATTAGCCCAGGGGCTGTTAAAAGCTCAATGAAGAGTGTGAGAAATCTGTTTATCTTGACTAATAATTAGAAGACATTCTTGGAGTTTGAGAGTTATTTATTGCAAACTGATACTGCCTGGAGAGTTAAACATCAGCTTTGACCACTTTAAGACAAGTTACTAATTTACCATTTCCTACTGATTGTGTTCACTTTCGAGTTTCTTTGTGCTCTCAAAGGCTTTGTGATCTCAGAGAACTCTTATGGTGATTGAACAGTGGGAAACGCAAAATTACTTCACTTGGAGGTCACCATTAGAATAGTATCCTGGTTTGTGCTTTCTTTGGGCTTTCAAACAGTTCATTTGCCACCTGGAAGCTGGTTGCACTCCATTAGTACACATTCAGCATAGCTTGGGAGATCCTGTTGCAAGAACTTGATTGGTTCCTTTTCCACCATCTCCTCTTGTCTTTTTTACCTGTGGTTTTGGATTCTGTATGGTGGATCATGATATGAACTGGAGACCTAAAAGAGCTCCAGTATCAGACAGTGGCTTTTATTTGCTCTGATGTGGCTTTGTTGTTTCTGAGACTGAAGTTCATTACCTCTGTGTTGTGGAGCTATTTCATGTGCTCATGCTGTGACCTGCATTGCACAGTAGGGAAATAATTTAGGTTACTCAGGTCACGACTTCTCTTAGGGAGGAGAGTCAGAATGCAGCAGTGCATGAATTTCCTTATTGAAATGTTTTTCTCAAGAAAGGCTATGGAACATAACCACTAAATGGGTACAGGAAGCACCTTCCTGTAACCAAATGCTATAGCCCCCACTCTACTCTGCTGGAAGACATAATCACATTCTTCCCTTCTCTGTTCCTCCCTCCTTCTCTTTGTCTGTTGATTTCTTTTCTTCCCAGAAGGTCTCAGTGTACAACTTCACTTTGGAGAGCTGATTTGGGTCCTTTCAAGTGTAAAACAGAATTGTTTAAGTGTCAGGTTTGGAAATCTAATTAACTGTGGTGTAGCTTTCTGCATTGTGTCCAAAAGGGGCAGATGCTACTGAGTTAAACCTATCAGCATGGATTTTTTATGAGCTGAAGGAGTCCTGTGTAACTGACGCAATGCAGGAACAGGCAGGCCCTTTTTAGAAAAATTCAGGTCAACTCTGAGATGTAGATTGCTACCGTAAGCAATTACAAGAGAAAACAGAGGTTTCTGCAAAGGATGTATCTGGATGTTGTCAATCAATTGCTGGATTTAATTTCAGAGCACGTAGTTAGTAGTTGTTCTGCTAAGGTCTTACTGGATTGAGTTTTTTGTTGTGGTTTTTTTTTTTTTTACAGGTCCAGCCTAGGTTGATTAATCCACTGAAGAATTTGAGACGTCTTGGTCTCAAGCTTGTGGCAGAGTTTTTTTCTGATTATGAGACCTACAGCTTTAGTGTGGAAGAGATTGATGCAGTTTTCCATGCTGTGGTATGGCCTCAGGTAAGTATTTCTTGTTTTTCCAAATAACTTGTTTGAAACATGTACCATGCAGAAAACTCCGTCTGTACTGGAGTCCATCATGTCAACTGTGTCCATTGCTAGATTGGATGTGGCCTTGGACAGATTCTGGCACCCCAGTGTGTCTGTGCAAGGCCAGTTTCCTGGCTCATGTCTGATTACCCCTGGAATAATCAAGTCACAGATTAACTCATCTGAATAAAATGGATGCTATTTCCTTGTCCTTTAACCACAGAAGCAGGCCTTTTCCTTAGATGCTTCAGGGAAGCTAAATAATACGAGTCATTTCTAGGTGCACTTTACTACTTTTCTGTGTGACACTTGTTGGGTAGGGGACTGCAGAAACGAATGCTGCTGCAGGAAAGGAAGGACCCAGCAGGGTCTGTCAGTGGGTCTATGTGGTCTTGTGCCTGCCTGCCGAGATTCCATGTGAGCACAGTGACAAAGCACAAGCTTGTGGCTTTTATCAGAAAAATTCAGATCACCTCTGAGCTTAGAAAATGCACTGCTGTGAGATGGAGAGAGAACACTGAATTTAAAATTAAATTGTGCTGTCTTTGTCAGTGCTGTGTCTTTGGGGCTGTCAGGGAGTGCCTGTACCAGCCGCTGAGTTGTCTCTGTTCTAAAAACAGTTGTGTCCATGAAAAGGTTAACTGAGTAAGAGGGGCTGACTCCAAGAGTGCTCTTCCACAGAGGCTTCTGAGGTATCCAAATGTCCAACTTCCGAGCAGCAGAAAGCCTGTTAAAGAGCACTGGTAGAGTCTGTGAAACCACAGAGCTGCTTCTCTAGATGCTGTGTTTGTTTACTCCTACACTGTTTCTCTGCTCTGCCAGTAACAGTATGTGATATGTAGAATGGTTATGTGGACAAACAGTAGATAAAATAGTACCAGGCGGTGTATATAGCTGTGTATTGCACTGGGCTGAGCAACAGGGAAGTGGATGTTCCTGGTTTGTCATTGGAATCTTACAGCCAGGGTGCTACGTGGGAAAAGCAGTCAACATTTATCCCAGTTCCGGAGCAGTTCAGGCTTTAAGTCAGCAAAGCACTTAAAGCTTTCAGGGAGCACAGTGTTTGCAAATTCTGAGTAACTCTGAACACAGTGTTCTATTGCTATTAAATAGTTAGAATGCCTCTCATCCTTACATATGTCAGGGAGACAGATGGTTTTGAAGCTTGGATGGTAGTACGATCCAGAAGCACCCTCTGGAGTCTTTTCTTGTGAACTTCTGGTGAAGATTTGGCTTTGGCAAAGGAATAGTTTTGACTTGTGTGCTTTCCTTTTTTGAAACCATAGAACTGAGGTGTGTAAAAACTCACGGAGAGGGCAAATTGTTTTAAGCCTGTTGAACCTGCAATTGGAGTTTGCTGTTGTTCATAGCTCAGGATTTTGCTGCAGATGCTTGTTAGCCTTCACAGCAGCATTCCTGCAGGATTGGATTAATGGTTTACTCTCATTGTGTATCGTTCAGGAAATCTCTGTTTTATGCAGGGCAATAATATTACCAGCCTTTGGGACAGGAGAAGAAGATTTCTAAGATCCTGGCTAGGATGGTCAGACCTGTCTTCTTTTCTGTTATGCTCAGGTCTTGGGCAAACTGAGCTAGTCCAAACCCTACATGCACCATTCTGCCTGCTGCCCCTGAATGCACTGAAGCCTGCTCTGCCTGTGTGTTCACTAGTGGTGCCCTGCCAACAGTCCAGCGGTGGTCACAGTGGAAACCCATCTGTGTGACTTGGGCGGAGCCTGTTGGGTTGTGGAGTGGCAGAGAGGAGGGTGCTCCGGGTCACCTTAGCCTTTGTCCAGTCGTGAAAGAGCAGCAGCTATTCTGGGGGGCTCAGGCTGGGCACCTCTGAGGTGGAGTTGTTTTGGACACAGAACCCTGTTAGGAGATCCCATTCATGGAATGCAGTACAATGTTCCAGCCTCTCCATCTTCCATGGAGATACAGACCAGGTGCTGCAGTCAGGGCATAGGGAGTGTGGGAGGAGTGAGTTTTGGGTGCTGTGCTTGAGATTTCATAGGTATGTCTGAGAGAGGTTGCTAAGTCTCTGTGGCAAATGGGAGGTGTCAAGGGAATCTAGTTCCAAGGGGAGAGCAAAAATGGTAGCTGGAATACTGTATAAACAGGAGTGAGATGATCTAAGGAGTCATTTGACAAATATTGAGGAAGTTGAGAAATTACTTTATAAAAGGTTGAAATTACTTTATAAAAAGGGTAAACTATAGAATGTGAGGTCTTCTTAGAGATGAGGTTGTTAAGTGGCCTTACTTATGTTGCATTGGTATCTGATTTTCCTCTCCTTTAGGTCTGCAGATTGGCTTCAGAGAGTCAGTATTCTCCAACTTTTCTGCTCAAACTCATTCACACCTGGAGTAAGAACCCCAGGTAAGTGTTCTTCTGGCAAAGAAGCCTAAGTACTTCTGAATACATAAAACACAAAAAATAGCACACTAACAGGCTGTGAATAACTCTGTCCAAAACCATATTTTCTTCTTCCGTTTGACTCTCATGCTTTTGATAGCAGCCAAAGCAACCAGGAAGCTTTCCAGTTTGTGCAAGAACTCACTTTTATAGGCTGTTTTTTCCATATATTAATAACTAAGTACATATGCAGCCTAACTCACAGGTGAGGAGGAGGTCTGACTTCTTAGGATATGTCCATGTTGACCAATGACTTCTTAGACTTATGAGGTGGAAATTCAGTTTTACAATATATAATTCATTCATGTTTTTGTGAGTCTCTTCTTTCTGTGTTATGAAAGAGTATGGGCAAGTTCAGCATAGAATCTGTGACTGAGAGTCTGTTACTGAAAGTTGTAAAAGAGCTTTTTTTGGTTCATACCCTGTGAGAAGTTCCGGCTCAACTGTTGTGAGTGATTTTTGCCTCTTCCACAGACTCACTGTTTTTCCTTTGCTAAGGTATCTGGTGTTTCTTTTGCGACATCTCGTTGGTAGGCATGAAGACCTTGTATACAAACTTCTGTTAAAAATGGTGTTGGATCACTAGATTAGAAGTAGACTAAGAGAAGACTCAGGCTGTGGAGAAAGGATTAGAAAAGGGACTTGATAACCTCTCAACCTCCATTATTTTTCATTACACTGTTGTTCTGGTTTTTGTGCGCTTTTTTCTTGGTTGAAGTGGAAGACAGTAATTATTTTTTGTGTGACTTCTGGCACAAAAGAATTTTAAGCTGAAAATTCTGAGCCTGATTTTTAGTGATCCTTTTAATAATCTTTCTCTCAGGTATTTCCCTTTGCTGGCCAAGCAGCAGCCAGATCATCCAGAGAGTGATATACTGACAAATGTCTTTGCTGTGCTGTCAGCCAAGAATCTGTCTGAGGCCACATCCAACCTTGTGATGGACATCGCTGATAGCCTTCTAAACAGCCCAGATTTTGAACCTACGGAGCAAGTTTCCAGTTTGAGCGTGACTGACTGTGTCATCGTGGCCCCTGGAGACGTGACAGAAGGTATGCCTGCCTGAGAGTTCTGAGAGACCTGTTGGGTGCTTTAGATGGAGGTGTTAGATTATGGTGAGTTGTCCACACTGGCTAAGAATACTGGGGAAGAGGACCTCCTGGCAGAGATGGAAACATGAATGTACAAATTCGTCTTGTGTTCAAGAAGTGTAAAGTCCTGCTTACCTGATGACTGATGAGATCCACATTGAGTATCAGGGTCCTGAGCGTGGAAACATTCCCTATGAAGAAGAAAATGCTGACCTGTTCTGTCTGTGAAGCTTTGACTGATAAAAGTTCAAGAACTACATTGCTGGCTTGGCTCTGCGCCTAACACCACATTTTATATATAAAGGCCCCCTTCCTGTATGCACATGATCCTGTATCACTTTGATGTTTAGTCTGTGCTCCCTGACAGGAAAGACCTGGTGTCTTTGAGAGTTAGTAGACAGAACAGTAGTGTGCTGTGTTTGATGCTGTGCAGACGTCTTTAACCTGCAACACTGAAAAGCTAGTGGAAAGGAGTGTATGCCCTTGTTATGGCAGCTTTGATTTTACACAAGAGGTCAGTGGTGGAATAAAGAATGCTCCAGTCATTTTAGGAGAAGTTACTAGTTTTGAGGAACGTCCTTGGTACCTTCCGATAAGCCAACACTTACGAGGCTGTTACTGAAATCTCTGAGGAGGGTGGTGTGTGCTTTCTTTGATCCCGTCTCAGACATGTTAGACTTGGTCTCAGCAAGTGCTGGTGCTTCTTTCCAGCTACCAGCTGCCCCATTTACTTATTCTTCCACTAATGAAGCCTCCTTTATCCTAATTTGCCCTTTGTATAGGGTTGGATCTCCCTCATATTCCTTGCAGCAGAGTTTCTTGGGTGTTGCTAACTGTCGTATCTCGTACAGAGCCCCTCAGCCTAGGTTGCCGGTTGGTCCTGCCTCATGTTCCTGCCATACTTCAGTACTTCAGCAAAACAATGTTAAATGTGGAGAAGGTGAAAAAGAAGAAGTACAGAGCTCAAGTCAGCAAAGAGCTGAGTATACTTTCCAAGTAAGTGATTCTTAGAGCCTGAAACAGTTGAAAAGCTGGAAGGAGGGAGGAAGAAAGAGGCTTATTGTGATAGCTTCCAAACTGAAAAACACTGTCTCAAACTTTTTAAATTTACAACAGTTATAAGTACCTGGATCTGTCATTGACCTTGCAAGTTGCTGAGGTGATAAGTTTTCAGAAGTTGATTCTAGGAGGTTTTGTTGCTGGTACTCAAACCTAATGTCTCTTGAGGGCAGGAAAAGGTGCAGAAATGTCTGCAGTCATGTGGAACTGAATGCTTAGGCTGGGATTGTGAATTTGGTAGGTACGCTCTGTTAGCCTGGATAGGCTCACAAAGCCTTGTGAAATGACACTATTGCTGACAGACTTCTTTGCTCTGTACTGGTGATTGAAATTATATAAAAGAGAAAATTACCTTGTCCAATTTTGCAGGATCAGCAAATTTATACAAGAAAAGAGACAGAATTCAGTGCTTGTGAGCCTTCTCCTCCCTTTCCTTTATCAGAGTAACATGGAGCAGGTAGGTAAAAATTATTTCCTCCCCCTTACTAAACATGTTTTTATTTTAATGAAGTATATTTGTTTGTTTAAGATACAGTTAAAAGTCTTGTTGATTGCATGCCATTTCTCATTATTAGCCTGCAGTCAAGTCTTCATATGTTTGTAGTCTGCTCAGAACCTGGTGTCACTGTGTGTTGATGTGCACTACTCACCCAGAGGTGCCAGTGCGCCAGACTGATTCTGTTCCCACTTTTCACGGGGAAGGTCTGCACAAGTTATAATGGAGTCTTTAATTTCTTAGTCGCTGTAGTCAATTCACCAAATTGCTTGCAGTGCTTGAAATAATTGCTCTTCTTCACTGGATTTTATACACGCCAAAGCCACAGCATCTGGACAGCGATGTGAATACCTATGGTTGAGTATGTAGTATGTGTGGTGTACTGGGCATTGCTGCATTAGTCTGCTGCATGATGAAAGGCAAAGACAAACCATATACAGTACTATTCTGGGGTTTTAAATCTGTGAATCATTAGGGGACCACATGTGATTTCTGTTGAGAAATCATACAAGAGCTTCTTTACTGTGCAGTGACCAGGGCCCAGAGAATCTGTGGAGTCTCCCTCATTGGAGGTACTCAAGAACTGTCTGGACACAATCCTGTGCCATGTGCTCTGGGATGACCCTGCCTGAGCAGGGATGTTGGAGCAAATTGACCCTTGGTGGTCCTTTCCAACCTGGCCCATTCTGTGATTCATTGAGTATATGGTGCTGTTAATGTTCCTCTCACATATTCAAGAAAGACTACTTTTTAAAGCTCTATTAGTTCTCCTGACCTTTGAGTCGTGGGGAAAGACACATAAAAGAAGTCTTTATCGTGCTGACAGTCATGTCTTAACACTGTATTGTTTCTAATTGAAAGGTTGCAAGTACTTCTGAGAGATTTGATGACTGCATTGTGTCCTTCCAATTTTTTGTTCTCATTCAGTATTTCTAATCTTAATAAAGTACAGCATTGTTCACTTTGTGTCTTGAAATATGTCCCAAGGATATGAAATAATCTTGTGAGGTTTCAATACTTATTGAGAGTTACTGTGTCTCTTTCAGGGTACACAAATTGACATTCTTGAGACGGTGCAGAACTTGCTGAGGCATTGCTCGAACCCTACAAGCTTTCTCAAACCACTGGCAAAGCTTTTTTCTGTCATCCAGAACAAACTGTCTCGAAATAAGTTGTGCTTGGTATTTCAGGTATTGCATTTCTACGTCTTTCTATGCTTTTTTAAAAATTTGTTCTAAGAAATCAAAAACAAAGTAATAGCGGTATTTATCTTTGTACATGACTTTAAAAATCTTTTTAATCTACTTCCTTTGTGAAGTGAAAATAACAATTCTATGTGATAGAAATTAATGAGCTGCACAAAGATTTGTAAATATTTTGGCTTACAGCCTGGTTGATGTGGGCCTCACCATGGATCTTTAGTGTAAGAGAAGCCAAGTAAAGCACTTAAAATGCAACAAATTTTGCATGTTGATGAAATAAGAATGTATTTCAGTATCCTGAAGATAATTCTCATTTGTATTCTTCTTTCACAGTTTATAGTAGGCTGTTCTGTATTATTTTGAAGTGACTTACATAACTTCTTAGCAGTAAAATTCTACACAGGAAATATTCAGTGTAGATACTTACAAAATTAGGAACTTAAAACACATATCCTCCAACTTACATAAGAAAGGCTCTTCAAGAGATTCTAACAGGAGAAAAATGCTGCCTTATTTATTTTTTGCTGATGCTTTATTTATTTATTTATTTTATTTTTGTCTCAAGTGGTAAGTCTTGAGTTATCCAATTTTAACAACTATAAGAGTTAACTGGGTTTTTTATGTTTCTTTTTAGACTTTATCTGACTTGGACACTACATTGAAGTATATTACTGATGTTGTTAAGGTATGCAATTTCTTTGCTCCCTTTTTTCCCCAATATAGTATGATCGCATTTCTGTCATTTTTCATTAACAACTTGTTGCTCTGTCTTAGGTGAATGCCTTTGATCAGCGACATCTGGATGATATCGACTTTGATGTGCGCCTGTCAGCATTTCAGTCAATCACAGCCCACATCAAGGAAATGAAAACAGTGGATACTGACTTCCTCATCCCTGTTATGCACAACTGCTTCTATACAATCCAGGTTGGCTGAATATTCCTTCTCTTGCTATATACACCCTGTGTCCACAATCACAGAATCACAGAATGTGTAGGTTGGAAGAGACCTTCGAGATGATCGAGTCCAACCCAGCCCTAACACCTCAACTAGATCATGGCATCAAGTGCCACATCCAGTCTCCCCTTAAACACATCCAGGGATGGTGAGTCCACCACCTCCCCGGCAGACTATTCCAGTACTTTATCACTCTTTCCGTGAAAAACTTCTTCCTAACATCCAACCTATATTTCCCTTGACACAGCTGCAGACTGTGTCCTCTCGTTCTGTCAGTTGCTGCCTGGACAAAGAGACCAACTCCCACCTGACTACACCCACCTTTCAGGAAGTTGTAGAGAGTGATAAGGTCACCTCTGAGTCTCCTCCAGGCTGAACAACCCCAGCTCCCTTGGTCGTTCCTCACAGGGTTTGTTTTCCAAGTCCCTCACCAGCCTTGTTGCCTTCCTCTGGACGTGCTCAATCATCTCAACATCCTTCCTGAACTGAGGGGCTCAGAACTGGACTCAGCACTCAAGGTGTGACCTCACCAGTGCCGAGTACAAGAGAAGAATGAACCTCCCTGCTCCTGCTGGCCACACCATTCCTGATACAGGCCAGGATGCCATTGGCCTTCTTGGCCACCACAGCACACTGCTGGCTGATGTTCAGCTGCTGTCACCAGTACCCCCAGGTCCCTCTCCTCCTGGGCACTGTCCAGCCACACCATCCCCAGCCTATAGAGCTGCACGGGGTTATTGTGGCCAAAGTGCAAAACTCAGCACTTGGACTAATTAAACTTCATCTTGTTAGACTCTGCCCATCCATCTAACCATTCCAGGTCTCTTTGCAGAGCCCTCCTACCCTCCAACAGATCGACACACACTCCCAGCTTAATGTCATCTGCAAATTTACTAATGAAAGATTCAATACCCTCATCCATGTCATTAATAAAAATATTGAACAGAGCTGGCCCCAGCACAGACCCCTGAGGGACACCACTGGTGACTGGCCGCCAGCTGGATGCAGCACCGTTCACCACCATTCTCTGGGCTCCATCCAGCCAGTTCCTAACCCAGCAAAGAGTGCTCCTGTCCAAGCCATGGGCTGCCAGCTTTTCCAGGAGTGTGCTGTGGGAGACAGTGTCAAAGGCCTTGCTGAAGTCCAGATAGACAACACCCACAGTCCTTCCTGCATTCATCGGGCAGGTCACTGGGTCATAAAAGGAGATGAGGTTGGTCAAAAATGACCTACCTCTCCTAAACCTATGTTGGCTGGGCCTGAGACCCTGGGCATCCTGCAGGCACTGCATGATGACACTTAGTATAACCTGTTCCATTATCTTGCCAGGTACTGAGGTCAGGCTAACTGGTCTATAATTACTAGTATCCTCCTTCCCACCCTTTTTGTGAATGAGTGTCACATTGGCTAGCCTCTAGTCATCTGGAACCTCGCCAGTGAGCAAGACTGATGGTAAATGATGGAGAGTGGCTTTGCAAGCTCATCTGCCAGCTCTGTCATCACTCTGGGATGGATCCCACCTGAGCCCATAGATTTAAGAGTATCCAAGCTTCCCAATAGTTCTCTGACTGATTCCTCTTGGATAATGGGGGGACCATTCTGTTCCCTGACACCATCAGCCAAACCAGGAGAACAGTTGTCTTGAAGCTAATTTGTATTCCCACTGAAAACTGAGGCAAAGAAGGCATTAAGCACTTCTGCCTTCTCCTTATCTGCAGTTACTAAGTTCCCTCTCTCATCCAATAGAGAACAAATTTTTACTATTTTACCATTAATGTATTTGTAGAAACTTTTTTTATTATCCTTTACAGAAGTTGCCATTCTAAGTTCAAACTGAGCTTTGGCCTCCCTAATTTTTTTCCTACATGCTCTAGCAGCCCCCTTAAATACTTCCCGAGAGACCCTCCTTCCAGAAATGATACATTCTCTTTTTATTCCTATGTTCCTCCAAAACCTCCTTGCCCATCCAGGCTGGACATTTACCTCGTTGATTCATCTTTCGGCACACAGGGACAGTCTGTCCCTGTGCCCTCAGGATCTCTGTTTTGAAGCACGCCCAGCTTTCCTGAACTCCTTTGTTTTTAAGGGCTGCTTCCCAAAAAGCTCTCTGAAGAAGTCTCCTAAACATGCCAAAGTCTGCCCTCCAGAAGTCCAATATAAAATTCTTATTGGTGTTCCTCCTGATGTCGCCAAATATTGAGAACTCTATAATTTCATGATCACTCTGCCCTAATCGGCCTCCAACCACCACATCTCCCACCAGCCCATCTCTGAGAACAACAGGTCTAACCTAGTGCCTCCCCTGGAGGGCTCACCCACCAGCTGCAACAAAAAGTTGTTCCCCATGCACTCCAAAAATTTCTTGGACTGCCTCTTTTCTGCTGTATTAAGTTCCCAGCAGATGTCTGGCAGGTTGAAGTCACCTACAAGAACAAGAGCTGATGATCCTGAAACATTCTCCTGCTTATAGAATAAGTTGTCCACCTCTTCCTCCTGGTTGGGTGGATGGTAGCAGACCCCCAGTAGGATGTCAGCCATGTTGGTTTTCCCCTTAATTCTTACCTATAGGCATTCAACTTCATCGTCATTAGTTCCAATACGGCATCAAAAGCCTTCTTAATATAAAGGGCCACCCCTCCACCTCGCCTCCCTTTCCTGTCTCTTCTGAAGAGCCTGTAGCCATTGAGTGCAGTGCTCCAGCCATGTGAGTCATCCCACCACATTTTTGTGATGGCAACTACATTATAGCTTTGCTCTTGCACCATGGGCTCCAGCTCTTGTTTGTTACCCATGCTGCGTGCATTGGTATATCTGCACTTGAGCTGGGCTACTGATTTCACCCCTAAATCAGGCTTACCACCCTTGGGCCTGCTTCCAGAGGGTCCAGCTGTATCCCCTTCCCCCTTAAAACCTAGTTTAAAGCCCTCTCAACAAGGTCTGCCAGCTCATGAGCTAAGAACCTTCTGTCCTTAACAGAGAGATGCATCCCATCTGGTTCCAACAGAGCAGGTGCCGTAGAAGTTGCTCCATGATCAAAGAATCTGAAATTTTGTCAATGACACCAACCCTTAAGCCACTTGTTAATGATGTGAGTTCTTCTATTTTGTTAATCATTTTTCTCCGCCACCAAAGGGACTGAGCAGAACACTACCTGGGCTGCTGTCTTATCAACCACTTGACCCAGTGCCCTAAAGTCCCTTTTAATCACTTTGACGTTCCTCTTTTTGATCTCATCACTGCCAGCCTGCAGTATCAGCAGTGGGTAATAATCAGAGGGCTGAATCAGCCCAGGAAGTCTCTCAGTGATATCCCTCACCCGGGCCCCAGGGAGGCAGCAGACCTCCCTGTGGGATGGGTCCGGGCGACATGGGGCCCTCAGTTCCCCTCAGAAGACAGACACCTACTACTACTACCCTTCTTTTCTTCTTGATGTAAGAGGTGGAGATCCGTCTTATAGATGATTGGGAGGCTCACTGGGCAATTTCCCTTTAAATCACCTAAATCATCTGGCTAGCTCTCTAGATCCAGGGCCTCATACCTATTGTGAAGCGGCACCTGGCTAGGGGATGGGGGTCGGGAGGAGTTTTTATTACTGTCTCCCCGAGCAGGAACCCATTTCCACTCCCCTTCATCTACCAGGTGCCCTTCTATTGCCTGGGAGTGAGAGGCATAAGAGTTCTCTGAGTCTTGATGGGCCTTCCTTAAAGATGGAAGGGCTGAACTCCACCAGTCTATTTCTCTTTCACTTTCCCTGATACTCCTTAATTTTTCAACTTCCTCCCTAAGTTCAGCCACCAGTGAAAAGAGATTGTTCACACCTCAGGCAGGCCTCATCCACTACACCCCCTGAAACAACTGCTAAGCTCAAACATTCAGGGCAGGAGTGGGTCTGTACAGACACATCCTTTTTGGAGGGCTCCACATGGTCACATAACACCAACCGCAGTTCTTGACCGTGTTGAAACCAATCCTAACAGAAATCCCAAGACCAACCAGTCAGCAGAACACCTCAAACAACACACAGCACACCTTACTAGGAAGAGAACTTGCAACCCTGCCTGTGCAAACTGCCTTGTCAACAACCCTGTTTGCCTGCTCCTGTTTGCCATGCTCCTTAGGGACCACTTGTCATCGGCCACTCAGCAACTAAGGAAGCTCCACCCCTCGTTGCTGAATGGCTCACAACTGCAAGCATCTCACCTGTACAGCGTTCTTGTAATAGGCCACTCAGCAACTAAGGAAGAATCTAACTTTCAGCTTACCTCCATTGGCTGTTTTTTGGCACCATGTAACATTCAGAAAGTATCTTTAGGTATTCATACAAACATCCTTTTGAAGTTTTGTCTGTTTACCTCTTCATCTGTGTGTCCCAAAAGGAAAATACAGTGCAGCACAATTTTCTGTCAGTGAGCCCTGGAACCATTTGGTCATTTGTACTGGATAAAAGGCACATTACATGAAAGGTTGATTTTCTGTTTGTTGTAGCATGTTCTGGTTGTGTGGGCCTGCCGGTAAATTTAAAAAGTTTTTGCCTGATGGGTGGGGTGGGCATTAATTTGGGACTAGAACTTCTATAGGAAAGCTCTTGAAAGTTTCTGAGTCTCTACAGGACTCGTTATGTTGTGTCCAGTGGTACTGTTCTGTCCAGGCTTTTGGGAAGAAAAAGGTGTCGTAGCCAGACTCATGTGGTGCCATTTCTTCATCCACTCAGCTCGGGGATATGGCTCTTAGTGACAATGCAAGCCTTTGCTTGACCACTTTCATCCACCGACTGGCAGAAATCAGCCACACAGAAGAGGAATACAAGGAGCTAATCCATCACACTCTCCTGGAGTCTGTGAGAAGGGGTCTGAAGAGTAAGACTGAGGTAAGGCAGTGGTATCTGATCACACATTTCCTGCTATCTTCAGGGTAATGAGGCTTTTTTTAGGTGGGTTCTCAAAGTCCCCTACTGGGATAAGAAGTGCAGGTACCCACTATAAACTTAACCTTCATTTGAAACCTTATAAAATTCTAAAAAATTATAGAAATTAACTGTGTTTCTCTGCTGCTGTTCAGCTTTTCTTAGTTGTAACTCATTCTTTGGAGGTGAGGTTTTAATTTATATGTAGTCCATAATAGGTGCATTTGTTGTTACCAAGAATTAGGACGTTTGACTGAAACACTTGTAAATGACAGTACTGCTGTTCTGAGGAGTGTGTAGCAACCTCTCCAAGGGATACTTAACATTCACTGCTTGCTATTTGTAGAGCATACAGCAGGACTACACATCACTGCTTTCCTGCCTCATTCAGACGTTCCCAACAAATCCTGAATTCCAGGATTTGGTCCAGCTGACCAACCGCCATGATCCTGACATGGACTTCTTTGAAAACATGAAACACATGCAGGTAAAAGACAACAGGCATTTCTTAGTGCCTCTCTCCCCCTGCCAAGCAAAAGCATCTTACTGTGGGGGTATGTTTTGCAAAGCATCTGTGTGTTATCTGCAGAGAAATTGAACCTGTGTCATTAGATACTGTTAGAAAAAAGAGGGATGTGGACATCATAAGGAGTGATTGAGAATCAAAGTCATTTTTCTGTCTAGAAATGTCTTGGCTTTATGATAGCACACAGTCAGCAGTATCCTGAAGATACCTCTGACATAGGCATGGAATGGGTCTGGTTTTTTTCTGGCCTGCTCCCTGCTGCTCTCAGTCTGGAGGCTCTGTATCCCCTTCCCATTCACAAACCTTTGCAATATAAATGTTACACAAAGCCTGGTCTCCTGGTTTTTCTTGCAGTATGAAAATACATTTCTTCTGCTTTCAGAGATGTAATCTGAGAGAGTCTTTGCCGTATCTGTAGTTATATGCAAAGTTCTAAGTCTCTAACTTGTAATTTTCTCTGGTCTTTGCATCTCACTGCAGCAGCTGCTTTTTGCAGTTGCCTCCCTTGTCTAACACCTGAAGATAGCACAGTCTTCAGTCTCCATTCGCAATGGATTGTGAATCCACAGTGCCATTGACTTGGAATATCTATTGAGGCAAAAGGCTAGTGAAAGCCCAGAGGTTTGAGGAAAAAGGCATACCTTGGAAATTACTGTATATGTTTATGCCATTACCTAAAGCTGGGACATTTTCAGAACTGCTGGACGTAGGTGTTCTCTCATGCTGTGGCTCAAGCACCATCTCATTCAATCTCTCCCGTGTCTAACTCAGATCCACAGGAGGGCACGAGCTCTGAGGAAATTGGCAAAGCATCTCACTGAAGAAAAGCTTGTGCTGTCTTCTAAATCCCTCCAGAACTACATCATGCCTTATGCTACAACTGCCATTTTCAGTGAAAAAATGCTTAAGGTAGGCTCTTTTAATTGCAGCCACTTGAATATTTTCACCTTTCTTATATACCATTTGCCTTAAAAACCTAATCTCTTGAGACGGCTGTTATGTTTGTGAAATGAGTGTCTCCATTGTAGACTAATGTGCTGTGCTGGTTTTGGTGGCAGAAAGAGGGTTTAGAAAGTATAGATGTAGTCTGGGCCCGATCCTGTATCTGCTAAACTTGTCCTGCTTCTCAAAGGTTGATCTTTTAACTGTTTGGGTTATGGTTTTTTGTTTTAGTTTTTTACTTGGGGTTTTATTTGTCTTTATTTTTTGTAATCAGCTTCTTATTTTTTTCCCTTCTGCCTCCAAGCATCTGTCTTCCTGTTCAGTTGTGAGATTAGTTACTCTTTGACAGTAGACTGTGGGAATATAGTCTGCACCTAATAACAGGTGGGAATAAATACAGTTTACTTTAGATTTGGAGGGAAACTGCAGGAATTGGCTGAAAACATCTGAAATCAATAGCAGCTTTGTAATTAAAATCTGAAGGGTGACATTTTGTTAATCACTTTCAGTGAAATTACTTGTAATATCTGTGTGGATAGACTTTCCACCTGTGGCTTTGAAAAGCAAGGTTTCACACTTCTGTAATTCCCTGCACACTAGCAGGAAAACAGCAGACCTGCTTCTGTCAAGCCAAGTAAATGTCAAATTTGCTTACTGTCAGAAATACTCTTCTGAAGCTGAAACAGTTAGAGCTCAGGCACAGGACCCAGCTCCTTCAGCAGTGCAGGCTCTGCCCCTCAGCAGAGTGACTGAGTAGCTCTTTGACCAGAGGGCAGTAAAATGCATTGATTGAAACTCTGGTGAAGAAATAGACACGTTTTATTTCACATCTTAAATGGGTTTATAGTTGATCAGCATTGCCCAGCAGTGTGCCATGTGTTTGTGGCTGGATGTTTTGACTAGTTCTTGTTCTTAGTTCTTAACACAAGTGAGCCCATACATTTAAGTATGTGAGAAACGTTAAGTGTATGCAGAAAAATTTGAAAAAGGTGGGTCTGGATATCTCCTTGATGGACTATGATTTTTTTTTTTTTCTAACTTGGTGCTCAGGAGGAGATCTAAAAATGCTGAATCCCAGGCATCCTCACTAGACAGACATTACTTCTGTCTCTTGTTGCTTTGAGTAAAGGATGGTTTAGACACATGACCATTGTGAATGATAACAGCAACTGAATTTCTCTCTTTTGAGCAGCATGAAAATATGGTAACAGCCTCAGTTGAAGTTGTTGGAGCTGTCTGCCGACATCTTTCCTGGTCAGCGTATTTGTACCACTTAAAGCATTTCATCCATGTCTTGCAAACAGGACAGATCGGTACAAAGCTGGGAGTCAGGTGGGTACCATGAGCAATGCTGCTCTGGGTTTCTCCAAAGACTACTTAGGCACAATTCAGTGTTTTTAGGAGCATCACATGGATTTTAACCTCTTCCCTGAGATGAGAGATTGCTGACTTTGACATGGACTTAGGCAAGTGAAAGTGGGCATGGCTTGCTACCTGCAACTATGAAGTTTTAACAGCCCATTACTTTCTTACACCATGTCTCACTGAAGGCATGGCAGCAGTTCTGTCAGGCTGTCCCTGCTCCTGGGACACCTCCATTGCTCCAGTACCACTCTCTGTGAGGTTTCACAGGGATCTAGGTCACAGAATGCATGTAACTGAGAAGTAACCAGTTTTTGTTTTCTGGGGTTTGTAAAGATAAACCTCGTTATGGTGCAGTGTCACTAATTCTGATGTTTTCCATGAGATTTTTCTGTTGCATTTGTGCATGCACCCTCTTCTTTTTGTGCAGAGGGCTGATCTTCCTTCACGTTTTTCTTCTGCAGCTTGTTAGAGACAGTGCTGGAAGCCTTTCACTTTGACCATAAAACACTTGAAAAGCAGCTTGTGACCATTGACAACCAAGGTGAGCTTTTTGTGTCTGCTTGTAAAAACACTACCTCAAACTGCTCAAGTGGAGCTAATCAAAGTTTTGTGTTTTGACATCAGCTACTCCCATCTTTTTAAAATGGGCATACTGGAAGCTAGTGTTGACTTGCCTCCTCAGGAGCAGTGCAGATTTTCCTCCTGTGTGTTGACAAAGTCAGGAGAGGTGTAGGGAATCATCTCCACATTACCACTCCATTCCAGGCATCTGTAAGCCAAAGCAGCCCTGAACCTCTGTGGTTCTCAAGGTCTGCACCCAGCCATGTGACTGCTGACACATGTGAGTTTGTTATCTTTAATGTTGGCAGCTCTCATGCTTATCTGCAGCCAAGATGTCCTCACTTTGCTTCCCTTACCATTTCATGGGATGAAGACGTATCTTCCGCTTCTTCACTATTGTGGTTACCTATGTTGGGACCTTTGGGTGAAGGAGGAGGATATCTCACAGCTGTGCTTGTTGGTGCCTCTTGCCTTGTGAAATCCTCAGTTTTAAGTGAATAGCAGTTCTCTTCAGTTTAGCACATTGACTTTTGCTAAGCTGACTATGGGGTGCAGACCCAGAGTAACGTAGTTTTTGCTTTAAACCTGGCCCTGAGGGGTGCTTATCAGAAACCAGCACACCAAAGCTTCTTTACCCAGTAGAAGAAGCCTGATGCCTATTGCTGATTTGCTGTCACTGGTCATAGGTAGGAACTTTATCTAGAACCAAGCTGTCACGAGAGTCTCAATTAAGGGCTCAAGTTTTCTGTTCTCCTGTATTTACCTGTATGTTTGGCAATTACTTGATAGAAGCTGCTGCCATGGACCTTGAGCCGGTGGTGGAGGCTGAAGAAGCCATGGAGCTGGAGCAGAGTGAAGGGGAGGAGGAGGAAGTTGAAGAAAAGAATGGGAAAAATCCCTCTGAGAAGGCAGTAAAACCTGAGCAAACAGCTGAACCATCTGAAAATGCTGAACAAGTGCCCAAACCTGTTTCATTCTTACCCCGAAATAAGGAGGAGCTTCAGTGTCTGATCAAACACATTCAAGAAACAGTTACAGTCAACATCTTGCCTAAATTGCACAGGTGTATTGTTGCAAAGGTGAGGACTTGACATATGCTAGGCCTTTTGTAGGCTGCTGCTTTAAGGATTCGGATACTACTTCAGAGCCAGTGAAAATGTAACACATTAAAAAAAAAAAAAGATGCAACTGGAGAGAGACCATCTGAAAGCACAAAAAAGGCTTCATGCCCTTTGCTGAGTCGTGGATATTACTGACAGACCCACTGGTCAGTGTGGATGTGGTGTCTTAACTTCCCTGCTGAGAACTGTCTCAAACTACACAAGTGAAATGATCCACTTTGTCCAACCTCTTGGAGAGTTCTCAGCCACTTGCTAGCACCAGCCTAGTTTCTGTATTGAAAACACAGGGATTTGTCTCACCTGTTCTTTAGCTGTCTAGGTTTTTCCTGCAGTCTCCAGAGGACAGCAGCCTGCCATACTGGCTTCTTCTAGTGTTTGTTGAGAAGAAGCAGGATTTGTTTCTATATATTAAAAGTGCATTGTGTCTTGCTCTCTTAAAAAGGTTAAAAGAGACGAGGAGCACAAGCTTGTGAAATCCAATGTTGTGAATGATGATGAGGTAGTTCGCGTTCCATTAGCTTTTGCAATGGTCAGAATGATGCAGTGCCTTCCCCAGGAGGTGATGGAAGCTAACCTACCAAGGTAAATCCCGGTGGGGCTCCTTAAATCCCAGTGGGGCTGTTCATTGTGCAGGCACCTTTCTCAGGCTGTGGTTACGTACATTGCTGAAGTCAAGAGGGACATCCTAACAGACCTTAAATACTTCACTTGGAAATTCCTATTCCTAGTGACATGCACCTCTGCACCTCAGCATTTGACTTCTATAAATCCTTACCTAAGAGCAGAGCTGTGGATCAAGGTGCAGAGGCACGGCTGGTTGTGCTGGGGAAAGAATAATGTACAGAAATAAAGGACAATCAGTAAAATGTGCTGAAGGACAGTAGGTGTGTGTATGCCTACAAAACCTCTCTGTGAGGCTGGCTGTAAGTACAGCTTTGGTTGTCAAACAGACCTGAAAAGCAGCCTCCTTGGCATTGTAACTAGTTCTGTTCTACTTGGAGATGAACAAAGCTGTCTGTCTTTGTTTACAGCATCCTACTGAAAGTCTGCACATTTCTGAGAAACAGATTTCAGGAAATACGGGACATTGCCCGTAACACCCTCATTAAAATCACAGAAGTGTTGGGAGTGCACTACCTTCTGTATATCTTAAAGGAGATGCGGTCTGCGCTCATCCATGGCTACCAGGTAATGCTGAAATTCTTTCTCTTCTCTCTGTAGGCTTTTTTTTAAGTGTATTGGGAGGAGAATCCAAAGGGAAGTTGCTGTCGAAATTGTTTTGCGCTGGTAGAATATCTTGGTGTAATGCAAGTAAATACTGTTGTGAATGCCTACATCAGTCTTTGTTATGGCCATGCCAAGTGTCAAATAAGGGTCTGTACCCTCAAAGAACTGAGAGTCTTAGCCATTTTCCTAGTGAAGAGTTGAGGTATGAGGGGGAAGGATAAATTTCTGGTTCCAGTAAGATTAGAGGCAATCTTTCAGTAAAGTCATGAGGGCCAAGCAGTATCTGAGGGGAGTTGCCATGGAGACTGCACAGGCAGTCTGTGGTGGTGCTAATTGAAGGCTTGCTTCCTAGATCCAGACCCAAGGCTATTAATTTGGTTTTCCTCTTTCCATGATTTGGGTTAAGAATCATGTTTCGTATGAATCATTTTTCAGGTGAATTACCACAGTGAAGTGGCATGAGCTTCTAGCTGCTGTAACAGTGAAAGCACCAGTTAGAGCAGCCTAAATAGATCAGTAAGAGTACTGGGGAGAAAGGAGACTCCAGCCCTCTTTCCAGTATGTGGTGGGACAGGGAACCTTTTCCTGTCGCCACTACATGGCAACATGGCAGGATTCTCATCCTCCCAGTGTTTTTTTTTCCATATAATGAGAGCTCAAGTGCAGTGTGTGGCTTGTGATGTCTCTGGTATGGGAGTGTCCCCATCCAGTATGATTAAAGAAGTCAGTGCAGAAGTTTGGAAGCATGATGTGTTTTCTTCTCTAGCTCCACGTGCTGACTTTCACTGTGAACCTGTTACTGAAGGGCCTTACTACCAAGCTCAGTGCTGGTGATTTGGACCCCTGCTTAGACATCCTGATTGAGGTAAAAGCTATTCAAGACTGAAAGAAAAAGCATCATGAAGTGCTTGGGACATATTCTGGGAGGGGAAGGTTTTCACTGACTTGGTGGCAAACCAGGCTGTTGTGTGGGTACTGCCAAGGAAGGAGGCATCAGTAGACCCTCTTGTAGAGAGGAATCAAGAGAAGAGAGAAGTCAAGTATCTCTGGGGCTGTATCCTGAGCCCTGCATCCTGAGAGGGGGTGGATTCAAGATTAAGACACCTAACTGTGTTTTCCTGTACTCTAAATGGCTGAGCAAGTCAGCAGACATCTACTCAGTACAGTCCACAGAGTTCAGGAACTCAGCTGGCCACCCAGATGGGGTATATTGGGATGTATTAATCTGACTGCAGTCGTATTCCTAGTATCACAACACAGCAGAGGGGTGTGAGAACAGTGTTCTCACCTGGTGTGCTTAAACTAGGATGTTCTGTGTTGACAAAGGAAAGATAGACATGATTTGTAGGAAACCTGGAGAATTGTTTTTTCTGTGAGTGGGGGAAGATAGTGTTGTTCTGTTGCTACTGGAGGAACCTCCTTTTTTTTCTCTCATTCAATTCTCTTGCCTGTTTTCTGAAGATTTTCAACCAAGAGTTGTTTGGGAATGTAGCTGAAGAGAAAGAAGTGAAGGGAATTGTCTCCAAGATCATGGAAGCGCGCAAAAACAAGAGTTACGATTCCTATGAAATTCTTGGAAAGTTCATTGGAAGGGGCCAGGTGACAAAACTTATTCTGCCACTGAAAGAGGTAAGAAAAGTCAGCCAGAGTCTTTCTTATAAAGTTGGAGCACTCTTGATTCTGTAAGGTGATTCTATAGCCTCTGGGTGGCTACTTTGAAATCACCTGTGGAATCTTGCTTTGGCTTCCCATTTTCCTTTGGGAAAGCAGTGTGCGACCAGCTCATAAAGTGAGCCTTTACTGTTGCTGTCCAGGGCAGGGAGTGGCATTCTGGGAAGCTTTTAGCTGCTGATAGAGTGGAAACATCCCACTTCGAGTTCTCCATGCACTCTCCCTCTGCCCACACTTGTTTCCTTTGGAGCTTAGAAGTCCTTCAAGGCTGTTCTGTGGTTTAATCTCTTGTGCGTGAAGAAAATGTCAACAAAATGTATCCAGGCTCTATCCATGTGCAATAATTGCCTTTTCAAAGATGCAGATTTTTAGCAGAGTGCAAGCTCACACAGGAATGGAATCCTGGCTTTTTCATTAGCTCTTGTGGCCTGGTGGCAATGGGTGAACTGGCTGGAGGCTGACAAGAGGCTGGAGAGGAAGGGAGGGATGGTGGTGCACAGCTGAGGCAATGGGATGTTGTTCACATAAAGAGCTGGGGACTGTTACAACATGATGAGAGAAAAATTGCTCTAGTTTTTCCCATGATTTCTGAATACAGATAACAGATAATTGCCATCAGGCTGTCCTTCAATTCTCTCACCTTTGCAGACTCTGGAGAGCACTACAAGCTTGAAGATAGTCCGGAAGGTGCATGAGGCACTGAATCACATCATGGCAGGGCTGATCTCAAACTCAGACATGAAGGCAGAATCCCTCCTCCTCCTTAGTCATGGTCTCATCAGTGAAAATTTGCCTCTCCTCACTGAGAAGACCAAGTGAGTTCCAGGATGTTGTTCAGATGGTCTGGTATTGGTTTGCTTGATCAGTTGTCAAATCCAACTGATGAAATGCATGAGAGTTTCCTTGCTTTCATTTCCCTTTTGTTTTCAATGTAACTGAATCATTTGGGCAGTCAGAGGGCAAGGAGAAAGCTTAGTAATGGAAGTTAGCATTTGTTGAACTCGTGGGAGTCTATTCTTCCAAGTGCTCAGGACCTTCAGCAAGGCTTTTTCACTGTCTGATGTGTTGATAACATGCATTTGGATGTTAGGATGAAGGGACGAGAGAGTGTTTAGAAGTAGGCTGCAAACATTTCCACGGGGCCAGGAACAAGCTAAAACATGGGCTTTCAGTTTGCTGCTGGGGCAGAAAATGAGGAGAAGCATCAGATTTTCTCTCCATCTGATGGTGTCACTGCTCAGAGCTGGGTTTGGGTGTCCTGCATTTGCTGTTACATAGACTGGCTTTCCCTAAGATCTGACAGCTGCTTGCAGACTTCTTGGAGCAGTGTTTGTAGGCCATCAGTAATTGAAGTAGCTATCAGTAAAGAAGAGCAGTAGGCAGTGGCAGGAAGTGTATTTGCTTGAAGGAACTTCCAAAGTTGATCTATCCACTAAGAAAAAAGTGAGGATGTTATACAAATGACTGTGTATTATCTCTGGAATAGTGTCATTGTTCTCAAGTCCGAGTCCCATCTGTCATGCTGCTTTCAAATTGGTTTTATTTCATTGTGGTCCATCTGTGACCTGCTTTTGCTTGCTCTGTGGGAAGCAGCTGAGCACAGTTCAGCTCTTTTTACTCCCAACAGCAGGATTGTTGTGGAAAGGGTTCATATCTGAATATTTTCCTTTCCTATACATATGCTGCTTTTCAGAAAAAAAGCTACCCCTCCTCCAGATCCTCGGCTGCAACCAGAGAGCTGCCTACTGCTCCAGCCCACTCCCACAAGAGGAGGGCAGAAAGCACGTGTCAGCAGCAGGACTAACACATACATCCTGGTTGATTCAGGACTTCGGGTAAGATCTCCTCAGATAAAAAAGCTTTGCATTCAAAAATTTTTAAGAGTAGGCAAAGGAAAGTATTCTGGATATATTGTTTTAATAGCAGAGCCATTAGCCTTAACTTCACTTCATATATTGTAACTCGAGTGGGGCCACTTAGAGAGCTATAAAAAGTGCTCAGCCTGTTGAAATATTTGGGTGGGATATGGCATAAATTCTACTATAACCTGAAACAGTGGTGGGACCTTACTTGACTCTTTTGTGTTCTGGCTGACTTTAAGATATATGTCCTGATTTTTCTATGACAGCTACTGCACATGAGCCTGAAAAGATCTAAAGTAAATTCTTCTGAGGAACATGCTTTGGAAATGTTAGACCCTTTTGTTCAGCTGCTTATAGACTGCCTGAAATCTATGGATGTCAAGGTACAGTTCTGAGCTGAAGTCTGTCTGTTCTGTCTGCTGTACTAAGAAGAGTCCTGCCCACAAATGTCATCTTGCAGTTGACTTGCAAGAGAAGAGAAAGACACCAGTTTTTCAAACCTGCTTTAATGGGTGTGCGGATTAAGTTGTTTGAGGACGTGTAATCCCAAGGGAGGCTTGTGGCTGATGGAGGACTGAATGCTCTGCTCCGTGTTGCGGGTTTAACTGTGGGCAAGTTCTCCTAGAGAATGTCCATACAAGGAATTTACAGACTATCTATGAGCATGTTCACGAGATGTAGCTGTAGCTGCTGGGAGCAGTGTTGTCACAACTGTGGTTTCTTTTGATCCAAAGTCTTTATTCCTAGCACTGTAGGCAGCCACTTCTTAGGACAGCTTTTGGTTTGAGTGAGCCTAGAGAATCTGTTAACTTTCAGTTTCCCAAGGGTGGAAGGCATATCTCATATCCTGTCAGATACCTGGAGTGGGGCTTTCCGTGTCTTGAAGGCAGCTCTGCTTCAGAAAGTCTTGCCATCTACTAAAACAATGCTGTGTTAATATCTTTACCTAGTAAAATCAAAGTTAAAGAATACTGGAGTCAAAGATAGGGTTTTTAGAACTGAGAAACCCTTTGTGTTACCTGTGAATGGTTTCAGAGAGGTTGGGTTTGTTAGCTTACTGCCTTTTACCACAGTTGTAGATAGCCTGACCATGTCCATAAAAGACTGAGAAGAATTCTCTCAGTGTCACTGTACCCACATGCTCTCCTTTGGCTCTTTTTTCCAGGTGATAACTGGTGCTCTGCAGTCCTTGGTATGGATTTTAAAGTTCCCTTTGCCTTCTATCAGTACGAATATGGAGTCACTGATCAAGCAGCTTTTCCTCTTGCTGAAAGAGTTTGCCAAGACAGGAATAGCCAAAGGCCAGAATTTCCACCTGGTTGTGAGCTGTTTCAAAGTAAGTCAGACCCAGCTCTGCTCATTTCTGCTTTAGGATTAACTTTGTAGAATGAGACTCCTCCAGCTACAGATCCCTCCTGCAGCTGTCCCTGGAGAGGTGGTCTGGAGATCACAAGCTAGTGAGGAATATGTGGCCTTCCTGATTCTTTCCCAAGTACAAATTTAAAGGTAGTTGCTCCCCTAAAAATGCACAGCTTGGATCTGAAGAAATGTCTTTATAGAAACATGTTTGCCTTCTTTCTGCATTGTAGTAAGTATCTTGTAGAAGTGAGACATGGGAAGGGGGCAATTCACTTGTTTACTTTTGTCTCAAAATTGCCATCTGAAAGCAAAATGTGATGAGAATAGTGTTGGCCACATGTTCTAGAGCAGCAGTTTGTCTTTTCAAGCTGAAGTGGTATAAATCAAGTCAGACTTTGGCATGGACCTTTATTTTATGGCACTGCATGCGTATTGACAATGTGCAATTTGATTTTGTAGTGCGTAACAATACTCGTGAAGAATGCAAAGACTCAGATAACAAGCAAACAGCTCCAAGTCTTGCTTGGCTTTGCTGAAGAAGACATTTATGATTCATCACGCCAAGCCACAGCCTTTGGCCTTCTCAAGGTATTTTTGTGCAGCACTCATGGGCATTCTATGAGCCACTGGAATAGCAGTGATTCTGCTTCCTGGTGAAAGCCTGTACATTCTCACATCAGGAACAGGCTACAGAATGCTGTTAAAGCTCTCTGTTATAAGAGGAAAAATCAGCAAAGCTTTACTGTTTGACTTGTTTAAAATTGTTTGGGAGGCTGTTTTATACACAGTGCATATGAGGATGTATTTGGATCTGAGTATGTGTTTGTTAAAGAATCAACATCTCTGATCATTAGAATAGGTATTTTGTGTTGCCCAAAAGAAACAGATATGGATGTGTAAGCCTTTTTTTCTCTCTCTCTCTCTTTTTTTTTTTTTTTTTTTTTTTTTTTTTTCTTTGAGTTGCTCTGTCTGTGTGTGAAAAAGTCAGTGTTAAGGTACCACCAGTGTAGTCTGGATTGTAGTACTGCATCTCACACTGTGGAAGCAAGAGGATGTGACTCCAGCTGTGCTTTCACATTTTCAGGCTATTTTATCCAGGAAGCTGATTGTCCCTGAAATTGATGATGTGCTGCAGAAGGTTGCCCAGCTGGCCATCACGGGTCAGAGTGAGCCAGTGCGAGTCCAGTGCAGGCAGGTTGGTGGAGTGAAGAATCTCTCACTTGATTTACAGCTGTCTAACAGGCTAGAGGGCTTAGTGTGGCCATCCTAGCTCTCACAGACACGTGCCTTGGCCCTGCTGAACCCTGAACTCCATTTCCCCATCTTTACTGATCTTTATTCCCCTTGTTATCTGGCTTCAGTTCTTGAGACTGGTGCATAGCAGAATCCCAGACTCCTTGCCTGTAGTGAGACTGTGGTGTGCCTTCACAGAGCTGTAAAATTGTTTAGGTTGGAAAGTTCCTTTAAGGTCATTGAGTCTAACCCCTTAACCCAGCACTGCCTCATCCACCACTAAGCCATGTCCCCAAGTGGTGCATCTATACTTCCTTTAAATGCCTCCAGCCTGTTCTAAACAGTCCACCACTTCCCAGGGCAGCCAATTCCAGTGCTTGACCACCCTTGCAGTGCAGAATTTTTTCCTAATATCCAATCTAAACATCCCCTGGCACAGCTTGAGGCCATTTCCTCTTGTTCTGTCACTTGTCACATGGGAAAAGAGACCAACCCCCACCTGGCTACAACCTCCTTTCAGGCCCTTTTAGAGGGTGATAAGGTCTCCCCTGAGCCTCTTCTTCTCCAGGCCAAACAACCCCAGCTCCCTCAGCCACTCTTCATAAGATTTGTGTTCCAGCCCCTTCTCCAGCTTCATTGCTGCTCAGTACCTCAATGTCTTTTTTGCTGTGAGAAGCCCAAAACTGAACACAGACAGTACTTGAGGTGCAACCTCACCAGTGCCAAGTACAGGAGAACTGCTTAGCAGCAGTGACATGGTCCCTTGTATGGAGGCTTTTAAGCCTATGTAACTAAGCTTTGCTTTTTTTTAAACCGCAGGATAAGCAAATTTTCCACAAATCCATTATGGCTCCCCTCTACTTCCTAATTTTTTCCAAGGTAAAACCAACCAAAAGACAGAACTGGTTACTTTGTCGCAAGCATTGGGATACAGGTGCAGTAGGAGCATGAAATGCAGCTTTCATAGTTACAGGATGGATTTTGAAGGATGCAGGATCTCTTCATGGATGCCTGTGGAAATCACAGTAGTACTTTAAAAACTGATCCCGTTCCAGGCACAGAGCTAGGCAGCAATTGTTAACCCTTTGTGTAATAGGAATGGAATGAAAGGGATGATTCTCATAAGCTTGCTGCTCCATCACTAAATTTTCTTCATTACCTTTTTACAAGCTTACCTGAGTGTTTATTTTTACTCCTCTCTGTATTGTTGTTTTTTCTTTCCAGATTTACTTAAAATACATTCTGGATTATCCCCTTGGTGACAAACTGAAACCCAATTTGGATTTCATGCTCGCACAGCTGGAGTGAGTTTATATTCCTGACATCTCTGTGAGAACAGAACCTTGTTTTTAAATATTACTCTAGTGTGCCAAAAAGCTCTTTGTAATGAGCAGAAGGCATGGCCGAAGTCTTCATTTTCCTACTTTTGTAACACTTCCCTTTTCCCAGGACAGGCTGTTTGATGAAGCAAATCCTTTATTCTTATCCCTGTTTCACAGCTGATTTCATTCCTTATCTGTTTGTATACAAAGGTTCTGTTATTTGCTTAATGGTTAACCACCTCCACTAGTTGTGAATGATCATAAAGTCACCCTAGGACACAGGTGAAGTGGGAAATCCAGGAGGAATAAGGGAAGGTGCATTTATAGGGGACTGCTATCCCATGGCAGTGTTTCAAGTGCAATTGCAGGCATAGTTAAAATGACTGTACTGATTCCACAGGAGTGTTGTGCCTCCAAGCTCCTCCTGAGCTTCACCCTTCCTTGCTCAAGGGGACAGCAGTTTACCAGGTTCCCCAGCACAGTGTGGCTGTGCTGACTCAAGTGGGCTGGAACCCTTCATGGCCTGCTTGTGTCCCTGTGCTCATTCTCTGACAGAGCTGATGGCCCTGCTGCTTCTCTTGTCCACAGTATCAGGCCAGGTCTGGTAGCTGTTGTAGAAGGATCTCTATCAGTGCATGTTTCTGGAATTGGTTGTTCTTGTAAATTGTTGGCAACTTCACAGAAGGATTAACTCATCCCTAACAGTTAATCCTTATTTCTTCACAGGTACGAGTATGAAACTGGGAGGGAGTCTGCACTGGAGATGATTGCCTACCTCCTCGACATGTTCCCACAGGTAACGAGCACCCCCTGGTGTTCCAAGAATCAAGCAGTTACTGTGGTTTGCAGTAACAGCATTTTCTGAGCAGTTTATTTTGGAAGCACTTGCTAGTTCCTATTATCTCTTATTATAAGCAGAACATTTACTTATCTCCAAAGAACCAAAAGAGAAATGACATGCTGGCAAGACTGCAGTATTTCTTTGCCTGATGTGCTCTGTTTGCAAGGAAAATAAAGCTTTGTCAGCTGGAGTTTGGATAAACTCAGTCATGATTTATGCCAGGAAGGAACACAACCAGTTTAGGAAGTGGGCTAGGAATAGAAAGGGAAGTCTAGGTAAGGGTTTTTCAATATTCATGAGAGATTATTGACTGAACTGGTGTGTTGACGGTGCATGATGATTTAATATTTCAGATTGGTTCCTGGAACTCTTTAAAGTGGCAAAGAGCTGCAATCTCTGACAGAAGGACCTTTGGGTGATTGCTGCTATGCTGAGGACTTAAGCCTGTTTCAGTGAGATTTGGGCATGAAAATGCCCTTTAAGGTTTCACACTCACTTTGCTGACCCAGGGATATGGTAGCGAGTCAGAGCAGGGCTTGGGGCTGTTGTACAATCCCTGAATGCTCCAACAACAAGGTTATCCCATCTTAGCAGTTCAGCTGCCTTGACATGAAGCCCACTGAGGGCTAACACTGTTCTTGAATATAGTGTAGCAAATACCCCTCTTTTTCTCTTTAAATGCTGGAAGCTCCTTGGGTTTCTGTGGTTGATAATGGTTGTTTCTTTCTAGGATCTCCTGCACAAATACTGTGGGCTGTTTTTTCTTTCTCTTTGTATGATGATGATAAATGATGATTCGGCCAAATGCAAAAAGATGGCAGCTTTGACGTGTAAATCTCTTCTCCGTAAGATCAGCAATGAGAAACAAGATCTGATGTTTTCACTGGTCACAGAGTGGTTTCACAGCAAAAAGGTACTCCTTGGTCTTTTAACTGACCAGGGTCTGAACTCTGTTGGAGGGCTGGGTAAGATTAAGGCAAGTGAGAGATTGCTAGATCTGGTGGGTTGGTGGATTAGGTGTTCCTGACTTAGAGAGCAAGAAATGGTACAGCTTCATAAAGCTGCACAAATATAGCAACCTGCTGATGCTGACAGACTCTTCCCAGATGCATTTTGCAGCTTTCTAACAGTTGCACTTTTGGCTCAGGTATTTCACAGTGTAGTCCTTGCTTAGAGGTTGGAGCAAATTCCTTAAAGCTCTTCTGACCTCATCACTTTGTGCTGACTTTATCTCAGACATGCTTCATTGTGTTGCTGGCAACTGGAAGGCAGCAAACCTGGTTTTCCAGGTCTGCTGTTTTGATCTGGGTGCTTGGGTGGTAAGCTGTCATCTAGCTGAACCCAGGTTCTGTCCCTCTACACTAGTGAAGTTAGCATTCTTCAACACTTCATGGTTTCTATCCTAATATGTTCAGTTTTTGTTTGTAACTGTAAGCTGCCTGTTGCATTGTGAAGAGTTAGTAGCTCCCAGATCTCTGCAGTTGGGAACTGGGCTGGAAAAGGTCTTCTGGCATTCAGTTTTAGGGTGCATTCCCAGGGATAACTTGTGCTGCCAGGCGCTTTTATACCTCACTGGCAGCATCTCCTTTTTCAGTATACTCTGAAAACCAGCTTCTCTTAATAGTAGCTATTGCTACAGGCAGAAAATAAGGGTTGCTACCAGCTCCTGCACTTGGGAGCTGCAGGATTTGATTATAAGAGTTATAAGGGGCATTATTTTTTGTGTGTCAGAGCTCACACAGGAGGTTGGCTGCCCAGGCATGCGGTTTGTTTGTTGAAGTGGATGGAGTAATGTTTGAACGGCGGCTTGCAGCAGTCCTCACTTTGATTGAAAAAGAAATCAACCCAAGTAAATTTGAAAATGTAAGTAACTTCTCTCCATGCATGAAGCGTGAGGAAAGAGAATTAAGAAAATGGAAAAAGGGAAGAAACGTAGGAGAGATTTAACAGTTGGACTTACTGTTCAGGACTGAGAAAAAGACACAAAACACACACATTTGTTCTGAAGAGGACCTTGCTGACCTAGAACCATACTTTTTTTGTCTGTAAGCCCAAATTTGATGTCATATGTCACAGCACAAGGGGAAATGAAACTTTGCAAAGCCACCTGGCCCGAGCCTGCAGCCATACAGTGTAACCAGCACATATATTGCTCCTTGCAGTGTGGGAAATGTGTCTGCTAGCTGCAGAGATTTGTGTAAGCATTGCATGTCAGGAGTGCATGGCTTGGTGACGGTCTGCTAGTATTATCTACAGCTTTAACTTTCAAAGGGGTTCCCTTCCTGTACTTCAGACCATGGTTTTGTTGTATGGAAAATCTTTTTAATTCACATGATTAACTCAGAATAACAAGGCTGCCTCAGATTCTTCTTGGCATGTGATAATCCCAGAGGGATCCCAGTCACTGTGCCTGGGAAGTGGCCATGAATGTTAGTAATGTTCATCATGCCGCCCTTGGACAAAGAAAAGAACCTCAGGATCTGTAAATTGGCAAGAGATAAAAATAAAATACCTGCAGTGAGGAGAAATTTGGCGTAATCACACCCTGTGCTGTGACATGTACTGACAACTTATCTCAAGCCAGCTGGTGGTTCCAAGCAGGGTGAGGCCCACAGGCAGCATACACAGTGTTGTCATAACAACTCAGGGTTTCCCAAGTGATACAGGAAAATCTGCACTCAGCTGGGCTCTAATGATGAGAATCAAATCGACATAAATACATGCACAGACATAATGTGTGTAATCGCTTGCATTTAGAAACCCAGCAGTTTGTTATAGTAATGTCTGCATGAAAAGCAAGAAGAATGATTCTAATATCATCTCCTGCAGAGAATGTCTCCAGAGGAGCTGCTTCGGTGGAGGTGCTTCTGTTTATGTTGCAAATTGGGTACAAGTCAGTCTTCTGGTTTTTTGAACAGCTGATCTGAAATTTATCTAGCAAGGATTAATCAGCACTGTCCTCAGGTTCTCATAAGTATCTTTCTTGACTTGCTGATTTTATTAGATAACTGAAGAGGAAGAGGAGAATGCTGCAGATAGGCTGCTATTCAGCTTTCTTGTGCTGATAAAAAAGCTAATCACAGAGTGCAACTTGATTCAATTAACCAAGAACAATGATGTTGTCAGCAGTATCTGGAGTAAGTATCATTAAGGAATTATTACAGCTGTGTTACAGGAAAGATTCTTTGTGTGCCTTGTGGTTTTTCACACGCTAATATAAATGACTGAACTTTATTATACAAGGTTTCCATTCTGCAAAATGCAAGCCACAGCAATGAAAGAGAAGTTGCTAATGGAAAAGGTTACATGGTTGATGAAAACAACATACCCTCTGTCTTAGTTGTTGGGAAGTACTTTCTGTTACCTCCAGTGTAAATAGTTGGAAACTATTGCATGTTTCACCATAATTATGTTCTCTTGGATGAAAACATTGAGCTGTCCTGAGATGAGATTTCCTTGACCATACATACCAGCCAGGAAATGATGACACATGGTAACAGTGCTCTAAATACTGTGTGTCCGTCAGGATGTGAAGACCTGGAAGTTACTTGATTCAAGCAATTTCCCTGTGTTTGAGATTATACAATATCAGGCTGGTTTATTGCATTTCGTTGTCCTTATTTTAACTGCTTCATTTGCTGCAATCAGAAGACCTGATGTGGCTGGCTAGGGACTCTGATTCAGAGTCCAGCCTGCCATATGCCTTTAGTGAGATAGCAGATAACCATTGTTATCCTGGATTTTGGTGATGGGCAGCTTGGACAGAGGTGAGACGGGAGGGCAGCTCCATTTCTTCTCTGAAGCATCCTTGACCTCTTTCAGGGGTTTAGTTTGACCATCAGCAGCAGGGCCAGCTGACACAATTCTCACAGCAGCCAGTCCCCAGACATGATGAGCAGATGAGCTGTAGCACTGAGTCCCTGAGGGGACCATAGCTGTTGTAGAAACATGACTTGCCTGATCACTGTAGGTTTGGCTACCTGTAGGTTTTTGCTGCTCTCCACTTTGGCTGGATTGAGTTACTATAAAGTCTTTTATTATGTTCTGAGCAGATGAGCACAGTTCATTTCATTCACCTTTTAATTGCAGCATATGTTGTGGTAATTGTTGGGAGTGTTTATTGCTGGCTCTATTTTTGCTCTCAATGGACTAGTTCCTTTGCTGAAAGCTTTTTTTTCCCCCCCAGATCATGTCCAGTCTCACCTGTGGTATCCTCATAGCTGGGTCTGGCTGACAGCCACCGAGATCTTTGGCTTGTTGTTTGCATCTTATAAGCCAGAAGATCTTGTCAACAAATGGAAGGAAAGAAGGTCAGGGAAGAGAAAAAAGACACCAGCAGAGCTATCTGCATCCATAGTCTTCTTGACTGCTGAACTGGACAAAAAGGTAATGATGTCTGTAGTACTCCTTCACTCTGCTCATGCCCATTCCCTGACTTAGACATAAAAATCGTTCATAGTTTGGCATGCACATTTCTCTTTTAGTCACTTGTCTGCTGTCTAATCCTCATCACTTCAAGCATTTGAGAAGGTGTCTCTGCTGCTGGGAAGGGGCTTCTCTAGGGTCTTATTCTCAGCAGCCCAAAAATACCCTTCTAGATTGTAAGATGCAGGCAGAAGTTGTGTTGAGCTGATCCTTTGGTGTCCCTTTGAAATTGCCTTTGGTGACTGCAAAATACTGCTTTGAGTCTCTGCTACCAGCTCCCTTCAATGGAGTCATTCTTTTCTCCTTTTTCGTTCCCCAGATGAAGGAACTTGCGTTTGCATTCTGCCATCAGCTGCAGTCCAAGTTCCTGGACACGTCTCTGAGTGAGCAGGTAAGGGCAGGAGCCTGTCTGGGGCTGCAGGAGGGCACAGAGCAGCTCTGGCACTTGAGGGATATTGTGTCCCAGTCAGGACAGCACTGCTGCTGCCTGGTGGTGGTGGCGGCCCAGGGCAGATGAGATGGTCTGGCAGGTGGCTTAGGTGGTTCAGGGCTAGCTGCTCTGTTCAGGGCATCTGAGCAGCTGTGAGCTTCTTGGGGGCCCAGAAAGTCCCCACTGTGGTGTCAGCCTACTGAGGGGTGGCAGGGACAGAAAGGGGGAGCACTATGCAGGGCAGGACTGGGGTCTCTGCCATTGCAGACTCCTGGGTTGGCAAGTTCCCCTGTCAGATCAGTTCTTGGCTCTTAACATGCCGTGGTGCTTACAGAGGTAACTCAGTGACTGACTCCTGTTTCCACACTTCAGGTTATAAAGAATTTACTTTTTGTGGCCAAAGTTGTTTACTTGCTAGCCCCTGCCTCGGAAGAAGGTAAAGAGACAGATGGAGAACTCAGGTGTGAAGTGGAAGAGCAGGAGGTCTCAGAGGATGAGAGAGATACTTCTGCTCAAGGGAAGGAAGAAAGAGAGGATATACAAGAGAAAGGCCAGCCAGCCACACTGCTGTGGTTAATGAAGAAGCTCTCTGTCATGGTGAAGAGAGAAGCAGCATATTCCCCTAAGGTCCCTTTAAAGGTAAGAACAGTGTTAGTCCCACTGCTTTTGATGAGGTGGGCACTTCTCCAGGATAGCGTTGCTTTCAGGGCACAAGGTGCAGAGGGTGCTGTGAGCTGGCACTGAAGCGAGGATTAGTAGGTACTGAAGAAACAAGCCTTTTTGGGGTTCTCGGGAAAGGCTTGTGCCAGTCTGTCCTGGGGGCTGGTGGAAGAATGGTAAACCCCAAGGCACCAAGCTGAAGGGGACAGAGCAGTGCCCAAGAGTGCTAGGCTCATGTGGGCAGGGGAATGGCAGTATGGAGTAACTTGCAAGGAGAAGGGGAGGGGATGTGTGGGCCAGCATCATGAAAAGCACTGTGATTCCCCATGGTGCAGTTAGGTTAAACTTTCATGTCTTCAGGCTGCTTCAGTTGAGGACAGTGAGAACAAGCCTGTTGTTCAAAGTGTCAACAGCTGCCAACCCAGTCCCAGCTCACACAACAGGGGTTGTGTCTCTCTAAAGGGTGTACCTGGATGCAGTAAGAGTTGAAACAGCAGCGAGTTTGTGAGTCAGGTGTCTTAAAACAACACCTGCTGTGTTGAACAGTCATGCATGGCCCTCTGGTAGCAGTTCAGTTAGGAAGTTTTCTTCCAGCTTTCCTTACTTCATGTCCCACATACTTCTTTTCAGAGAAGCTGCATCTTTAAGTTCCTGGGAGCAATCTCGGTGGATTTGGGGCAAGACAGGATCAAGCCCTACCTTCCAACAATTCTCACCCCTCTATACAGGGAGCTGAACAGCAACTATGCAGAGCAAGGTAAGGGATTTCCCTCACAAAGAGGGATGTGCATTCAGCTATGCCCCAGTACAAACACTACCTGCCATTCCTTTTGTCTGTTGAGGCATTGATACTGTAATCAGTGAATTTCACCTGCTTGCTGTCTAGCCAAAATACCAGGAAGGGAGGAGAGTATTTGTCAGCTGAAACAGAAACCTGCATATTCAAAGACTGGAATGAAGTTAGGCATGCTCCTGTGTCCAAGTGGGTAAAGCTTGAGCATGTGGTGTAGTGGGAAAAGTGTAGTATTCAAGGGTGGGCTCATGGTGGTAAGACTTAGTAAGACTTACAGAGGCCTTGCTGCGAGGATCTTGGAAGAACTGTTTGTGAGACCGAGGGAAGTATTTGCACTGCTCTCAGTTTTCCCTTAGCACCTCTTTGAGGCCTTTTTTCACCCTCAGTGATTGTAGTTAATATATTGCCATTAACTAGTGACTCCAATAACTAAGCCAGCCCTTGTTTTGCTTACCAAGGATGCTGACTGACAAGGCTGGAATCATCTTTATTTCTAACAAAGCCTATTTCACTGGAAGCCTAGTGGCTATAGAAAGCCACTTGTAATTACCTTTGGGATGACTTTACCCTTCTAAAAAATTTATGCCTCTCAGAAGCATTTTTTTTTGTCTGCTGGTTGAAAAGCCACTCTCTGGGAAAGCTGGTGAAGCACCAGCAGATTTCACAGGTGCCACTTTGGGCAAGGTTTATCAGTGCAGCCATCCTTTATTAAAGAAAGAGGAATCCATACTGTGCTCTTGGCTTTTGTTCCATATGCTGAAAAGATTAAGTAAGTCAATTTTTTTTTAACAGATCCAACATTGAAGAACCTTTCCCAAGAAATCATAGAACTTCTCAAGAAGTTAGTGGGGCTGGAGGCCTTTTCACTGGCCTTTTCTTCTGTGCAGAAACAGGCCAATCACAAAAGAGCAATGAGGAAAAAGCAGAGGGCTTTGCAGGTAAGATTCCACTTTCTATTGAGAGAAAAATAGGGCTTCTCTAAAGGCTTGAGGGCTGCCCAGGAAGGGGAGTTTGAGGAAGAACTTTATCCTTAATTAGGACAATTTCATCAGTTCTTTTACAAAACTTGGAAGAAGTGTGTAGGATCAGTCTCTTGTGCAGGTTCTGGCTGACAGGGATGGTTTCCTGCTTACCTGAAGGGCAAAGCAGCCTGAATACCCTCAGTTGTGAGGAACCCAATAACACCCATGCGTTGTCTTAGCAGCCACCTGTTTTTTAAGAAGTTCATGATGTTTACAGGGACTGCTGTTAGTTGTCAATGAACCTACAATGTCCTGTTTTTCCTTAGACTGTCGCAAATCCTGACATTGCTGCAAGGAGGAAGCTGAAGAGACACAAGAATAAAGCGGAAACCAGGAAGAGAAAAATAGAATCCCTGCGCCCTATGTACAAGGCCAAACGACATCGAAGTCATGCACTGAAAGATTTGGCAATGGTGGAATGAAAAGGCTTTTCCTTCCTGGAGGATTAATTTATGAAAAGCGTTATCAAGCTAAAGAACTAATTACTGATTTTAAAAGTACTTGCATATTTCAGTTGTATTTATTAGTATTTTTTATGTCTTTTTTCATCGAGGATCTTAAATAAAAACTTCTAAATTTTTTCCAAGCCTGTACATGTACCAGAACATTTACAGTTGAATGGGCTGCAACTATGATATTTTATATTAAATTTTACTTCCTTTGTGAGAAATGGGTTCTATGATGACTGCATTCCTGCCTGTCAATGCACTGGTCCTGGAGAGAAAAGTCTGCCTCCTGACTTTGATTTGGCCTTCAGTTTCTGCAGCTATACTGAGCTACTTACCTGTCACTTCTGGCTAAGATAAGAGTGCAGGAGCAACAGCTCAGTGAAGGTGGAAGTTAAATTCAAGTTACTGCCCTGGCCTATCAGGGCAGTAGTGTGCACTGAAGACACTGATTTTCCTTTTAGACACCCACTGAATGCCATATTGGCAGCCAGAGGTGCACTATTTGTGCTCTCTTGCTGTACTTCACTGTAACAGTGTCTCTGCACTGAAGGGTTACAAAGTAGAACAATACCAGCGGAACCTCTGCAGGTGTTGAGCTATGTGGCTGCTGGAACTGGCAGCACTTGGACTTGTTTCTGTTAAAGCAAGCAGCAAGCAAGCAGCCTCTAGGAAGCAACACACCCCTGGGTATAGCTGACAGTTCCAGATTTTATTAGTGTTCTATCTACACCAATATGCTGGCCACCAAAACCACCAAAGGAAGGGGGGATGACAAAAAAAACCCACAACTTTCTCAGCCAGTAAAACTTTCATACAAATTAACATAAGTACGTTCTTAAGAAAGAAATGGAGTATCATAATGTACACATTCACTTATTTCAGTTTTACAGGTGAAGAGAGGCATCCACATTACAGAATGTAAATTCAAATCTGTCCTATTTACAAGTGTCTGTGGCCTGAAAATACTTAACTGCAGAAAAGGGGATGCTGGCTACAGCTGACACTTCCTTGCACTGGTCAGTTTCATATCACTGCCTGCTCTTCAAGGCCTCCACCAACCTAGGAAAAAAGTTAAGTAAGATTACTGAAAAGTCATTTCAATTCTACTGAAATACTTCCAGCACAGAACCAGTCATTATTCTAACGTGGACTCTTTTATGTCAGACTATCCACAAATCTAGTCATAAAAAATCCCCCCAAATGTGTAAAATTAAGCATATGAATGAAGCATAACTAGACTGGTACTCACCATTCCATTGCTTCATCAAGCCCTGTGCCTTTAGTTGCAGAAGTTTTGAATATCTGCCATTTTCGGTCCTTCAAAGCTGGTAAGCCAAGGGCATTTGCCATTTCTGTGGGAGTCATGGCCTGTTCCATGTCCTGTTTATTTGCAAACACCACCAAAATGGCTTTCTTCAGCTCTTCTTCCTAAAAAAGGGGAAATGGGAGAAGTTGTTGCAGAGACTTCTACAGAATTTATTTAAGGAGAGAAAACCCATATAACAAAGAACTTCAGTGGCTCTCAATTATTTTGTTTGCTGATTTCTGTTCTGTAGAAAATTCTTCAGTGAAAGAATGGTGGTTTTTTCAATTCCAGTATGATACCCTATAGGAGCAGTTTCAAAACATGGCCAGGCCAAGTTATGAAACAAGCTGGTAGTTGGATTTAACAAGGCACATTAAATGAGCTTGCAGGTATTTTGGGGGGGAAGAGAAAGGAAGTGTTGCTCAACTCATCTTACTTAATTACCTTGTTCTACATTTGTTCTTCAGCTTCAAAACACAGTAAGATCCTAATTACTGTCAATCCTTCAGGGCTCGATTTTGCCACACTGCAGTAATGAGCAGCCGTCCCGGCAGGCAGGTAAATTTTCATATGACTACAAGGCTACATGAAATTAACTGTCCAGGTAATGCTGCACAAACCCATGAAATACCTGCAGAGTATTCAGCGCTTTTTCAGTCAAAAGTGCTGCACAGGCTATGCTGAGGGCTGAAGTTTCACAAGTGAAGTTGAGCATCATTTGGTTCAGTGGATCAAATTTCATATTTGCTCCAAAAAAAAGTTTTAATTTCTCAATTTGTTTCACTGATAATGATCATGATTCTTGTTTTCTTACCTCTAACATAGCAACAAGCTCTGATTTTGAAGTGCCAATTCTGTCTCGATCACAGCTGTCCACTACATAAATGACAGCGTCTGTGTTTGAATAGTAACACCGCCAGTAGGGCCTGCAGAGGAGAGGGAAGTTCCAGTCATGTCATGTGTATGTTAGCAGTTCTTTCGAGCTCGAAAATTAAAAACATCATCCAGAGGAAGTAAAAACTGTCTCTGGGGTGAAAGGCCCCAGGAGGCAAGTAGAAGATTTCTTCAGGCTACAAAAATGAAGACAGTACAAATACTCTCCAAGGTAGGAAAAACAAACAAACAAACAAACAAAAAAAAACCAAAAACAAAAAAAAACCCACCAACCCCAACCCAACACAAAGCAAATAAAGAGGCAACTTGAAAACAGGAAAAGAACAGAAATGCTGGAGACAGATTTATTTGGGAATCAGACTGCAGGATATCAGGTCTATACCTGAGGGACAGGAAAGCAAAGAAAGTTTAAAGACATAAACATCTTCATTACAGTCACCAAAGAAGGATCACCAGAGAAATCTTAAATGACTAATTAATACACGCTAGTAATTAACAAGGATCAAACCAATCCACCTTTTCAGAACTATTTTACTGAAACTAAAAAGGGAAGAAACCTTTATCTCACTAACTGCACCTTCCTTACTAGCTAATTATGCTGCACCTTGCTACTGAGCACTGAAGCATGAATCAGGAGGATCATACAGGGGTACTGTTAATGACTCATTAGAAAACTTGTGAACCTTGCTAAAATTACTGTTTATAACTAAATCCAACTTCATTATTTTTAATGCAAAGCTAGGAAGTACCTTTTGGGGTTTTTATCACCCTCTCCACTCTTTCTCAGAATGTTACTCAATTGCCTATTACACTAATAAATTTGTTTTTCAAAGCAAAACTGGAAACAAATGAAAATACTGGCTTTTTCTTTCCAATCTGTAGTGCATCACAGGCTTTACAAACTGAATTCCATCCGATGAAAATACTCTCCTGAGAATGGGCTCTTTTTAAAACAACCAATTTTCATTAGTGCATGCTATGAGAATTCGAAGAACTGGGCACTTTTTAGAGAAAGTTAATTGACTTTAAGAAATCTATTACCTTATGCTTGTCTGTCCTCCTAAGTCCCAGACCTGAAATTTCAGATTCTTGTAGGTCACCGTCTCAACATTGAAGCCAATGGCTGAAACAAAGTTAACACTATTTCACTGTTGGTGATTTTTCTGTTTTTCTGAAGAATATCACAGCACTCAGTTTAAGATTTTCAGACCTGAAAATTCTCAGTAGCTGCATAATGAAATTCATGCCCTTTGAAAAGCTACCCCAACAAACATGACTCAAAATAATGCAGAAATATTTCTTTTGAACTAATAAAACCACATTGTAAACATATTGTAGAGATTGGTAACAAATGCTAAGGTTGTTAAAAATCAATACTAGTGTGTCTGAAATGACCAAAAGAAACAGAGCAAGGGTTAAAGAACTGGCCTGCTGTGACACACAACTGACAGCAAGAGAGCACTAAGGAATGTGTCCTTCTGTCCACACAAGGTCTGGACTCTTTTAAGAGCCACAGCAGAACAAAGTTCTGAGAGAGGACTCGATACCGTTGTCTGGAAGATGGCAACAAGGCTGCAGTACCACATATGTCACTCCGTTTCCTGCCAGCCCAGAGAAACACAGCACAGAGAAGTGAACAGTGGGCACAGGCTGCTTAAAATTTATGGAGGCTGAAATAAGCAAAACCCTCAGGCAAAAAGATTATGGCCCAGCAAGTTTGGCTTCTAAAAGGTAATAGAGGCCTGAGCAAAGTCAGATTCAGGAGGAACACAGCAGACATGACAGGGACATAAAAAAAGTCAAGCGTCCCTTGTCCTTCATGTTACACAAAGCAACCATGGCCAGAACACTTGGGCACACACACTGGGTGGGTGTGGCTCCATGAATGCCAAGACAAATGGTAAAATCAGTTGCAATTTTTTTAAATAAGCATCATCTTTCCCTTGAAACCTCACATTGAGTTTTGTTACATTTTCTACAGAATGTAAAGTTAAATCACCTGATTTCTCCTGATATTAAAAAAAAGTGTTTATATAACCTTTGTCAAAAAAAAAAAAAAAAGGTACACCATTCTATGTACAGCAACAATGACCTCTGAAATTCACATAATAGATATATTTGGAAACAAAAGAATTATGCAGTCCACAGTTACCATCTCTTCAATGCTGACCTATCACGAATGCCTGAGAAATCACACTAACAATCTTGAGGTCAAATGCTTTTTTGCATTTTGAAGGGCAGCATAAAATATTCTTTTGTAATATTTTCATCTAAGAAAAGTCCTTAGATACAACAGTGCAAGGCTCCCACAACATAAGGTCATTTTGTTTATGAAGGAAGCATGTAGTAAGTTCAGCTTGCAAAGTTTATGTGTCAGAGCTACAGGCAAATCACAGGCTACAGGCAAATATTCTCCCTGTGGGCGGATCACTTACTTGGAATGGTGGTAACAACTTCTCCAACTTGTAACCTGTAGAGAATGGTTGTTTTTCCTGCTCCATCCAGCCCCAGGATGAGAATCCTCATCTCTCGAGTTCCAAACAAACTAGAAAAGATGGTGGAGAAAAAGCCCCCTACAAAAACCAGAAGAGGAAGACATTTCAGTGTCAGCCAGCTCTGTGGAAGATATGCAAAGGCAGACAGACAAACTGACCTCATTTCTTACTGGCTTACAAAATGTTTCTTTCCTCCAGTGAAAAAAGACAAATCCAGATTGTTGCCCTGATGGCTGTGTGCTCAACAACATTATGTCCTCCTGGTTTATGTTGCCATTTTATGATTTCATGGTAGCTCACTCCAGCAAATCACATTGCAGCAGCATCAAGCTTTCTCACTGCGGTTACAATTTTATTTTTTTCTTTTCTCTGCCAAAATCTGAGTCATCTTCTCTTTGGCTTGTATCAAACTCTACCTTTTCAGTGCCAGAGGTTATACAAGGACCAAAAGAAGCCTGAAAGAATTCAGCATCAGAAGACATTTATGGTCTTCCACAGGACCACCAACTTCTTTTTTTTCTTAAAATTAGGTATAAATCAGTAGATAAGTGTTAAATCAGTTCATTACAAACAGCAAAGCTGCACCAAATCAAGTACATTAATGCTACAGAGAAGTCTAGGAGCTGATTTTAAATGTCCTTCTCGTTCTTTTTTTTTAAACTGGCTTGCCCCAGCATCTCATTTATTCTCTAAATGCATGCAAGAGTACTTGTGGCCAGGCTAATATCTGATTTCTGCCTACTAGATTTTTAATTTATAGAAAGAATACTGATTTTCTAACCCAATAACAATTACATTTTACCAAAAATTTTTATAACTAACATATCTAATGTTAAATCATAACTTTGTAAATACACTTAAAACCTGCAAAAAGTAATGAAACATCCAACAAGCCAGAATCACTGACAACACTAATAAATATATCACAGACAAATTAAAGAAGATTTGCAACCAAAACCTTACCAAAAATGTTTTAATAAATATTATTTCCTATATTTGCCTGTCTAAGCATCTGCCTTTCCAGGGAAAGGAGGGAGCAACAAGCTTATACTTAAGAAGGAACTCAGACTGATAACAGGTTGCTTCATTTCATCTAAGCCCATCCCACCCCAGAAGCCATACACACTACAGACCTGGAAAACAAGGAGAAGCTATAAGGGACCAACAGTTGCCAGTCTGCATAGTACTGCTCATAGCACTTCTTACTGCCAGACAGGCAAATAATCTTAAGAGAAGTGATCTGGGAAAAAGGTATTTCAATAGAAACATCACAAGTAGAAGGTTACCACTGGTTGCATGGAGGCCTAAGATTTGAAAATTCTTTCAATCAGTAATTTTGCTTGCCACCAGACACCTCTCACCCCCTCTTTTTATATGCTGTTGTGTATGTTTTTCCCACACTAAAACACTGCTCGAATACCATCTGCAAAGGACAGGTTCACCTCAACCACTCACTCAACCCTCAGATTCAGGGCCTCTCCTTAATATTCCCTCTACTTCATTTCCTAGTCTGTAAGACCCCCCTCTCCTTATTTGCAGCCCACTACAGACTTGATTCAGAGTTTAATTTTGCCAGGTTTCAGGAGTACAGAAGCCTGAGGATGTGACCGAACACACCCTCCTGCCGCTGCCGGGACGATTCGCCATCGCAAGGCAGCTCCAGCGCGGCCTCCGGGCGCTCCAGCGGCGGCTGCCCGGGAACCGGCCCGCGGGCAGGGCCTGGCCTGAGGGCAGCTGGGCATCGCCCAAGCGCGGCCCTCAACGTCGGCCTCCCGCCGCCGGCGGGCAGGAGACAGTCCCTCCCGGCGGGAGGGCTCGACACCGACCCGTCCGCCCTCCCCACCGGTCCCGCCTTCACGGCCGCCAGGAAGGGTCGTGATGGCTGGGTCCCTTCGGGCGGCCGCTTCCCCCCCGCTCCTCACCCATGTCGAGCCGCTCCGCCGGCGCTCCGGCCCGCCCGCTCCGCTGCCCCCGCCGCGCTGCCTCTGCCGCCGCCGCCCGGCTCCACGTCGAACACCGCGGCGAGTAAACAAAGCGCTCCGCGCCCACGCCTGCCGCCGATTCGACACACGGAGCCCGGCAGCGCCCCCGGCCCGGAGAGATCGGTCTGAGAGCGGGACCCTCCCCGCGCCCTCCCTGGACACGCCCGGGCGGGAAGCCGAGCGGGGAGAAAGGTTTGGAGAATAAAAACCGCGGCCCCGGGGCCAGCGCGTGACGAATCTGCGGCGGCGGGAGCGCGCGGCGGGCGGGGCCCGGCACCGGCAGCGGCACCAGCACCGGCCTGGGCCTCCCCGCTGGTACCGGGAGCCGGGCGGCGAACGGGACCCTCCGGCCACGCAACGGACAGCTCGGAACCACGGCCTGCTTTCCCGAGTGCCGGCGATTCCCCGCAGCCAGCACACTCCGTGGATTAGGGCTTGGTTTTCTCCGAGTGGTGGAGAAACAAGAAAAACCCTGGTGGAAGTCAACAGTCAAAGTCCAGCTGTGTAAAACATAGATACCAAGCTGCTCCTACAGATTAGCTAACAGGCCTCACTTGACAGGAGCACTGTCATCATCCCTGCATAATAATGATGTCATCCATGTAATTAGGGTGTGCAGATAAGTAAATTTAAAAATTCAGAAAAAATGTGAACTATTATGTAACAAAAACTCAGAGGAAACAATGTACAAGGCACAGATGAACTGGGCCATAAGCTCCGACTTAGCTAAGGGAGAAGTGCAACAGATCTGTCAATGACCATGCTTTTTTAATAGCTTTTTTATGGAAGATACAAGGTTATATGAATGTCTCATAGGAGAACAATCTAACTACAGAACCAACCTACCATTCACAATTACTGGCTTCCTCCCCATGTCCTTATAATTGTGTTGCAGCAAGAAAAGCACAGAAACCTCTACTCCTCCAGCCATGAGAACCAAACCTATAGCAGTTACCTTCCATGACTTTGATCAATTTCTCATTTAAACTTGTTCAAAGAGAAGCAGCTTGTACTTCTTTCAGCTGATAAAAAGGCAGGATGAGGGGGAGCAGTTCACAGTGTAAAATGAATATAAAATCCACACCACAGTAATCAGTCTGCAAGTGATGAAACATGAACTCTGTGGTTTCATTAAATCTGTGTGTGAAACAGGAACAACACAAAGATGTTTTAGTTTTCTCTGAAAGCATCAACGAATGTAGTATCATCACAGCTGCAGAACTTCCCTAGTTTCCTTGAGGTCCTCCATTAGAATTCTTTCTTGCTTCATGTTTCTTGCTTGAAATTTTACATTATTCATAACTCAGTTGAAAACAATTCTTTATTTTTTATGTCAAGTTGGGAGCAGTAGGAAAGAATACACAAAAACTCCTCATCCACAGGGATAAAAAAAAAAGTAACAAAATAATTTTGATAGTATTTAGAAAATGTTTGATCTATAAAATGCAATGATCCAGAAGGCCAGCCCTAGTACACTGCTTCACTGGGCGAGTGGCATGTACCAAGTGTCTTTTAGGTCCTTGATATCCTTAGGAGACCACGGACACGTCTAACGAGAGCTTGAATGAAGGTGTACCGTGAGCGAACCTTGGAATATAAACCTTCGATGTCCAGGAGCTTCTTCTGCAGAGATTCACCAAAGCTGTTGGTGGCTTCAATCTGAAGCTGAGAAACAGAGATTTGATGCAGTCGTCAATACAAAATTTTTTCTTCCTGACATGCCAGCTTATCATCCACTGCCTGCCAACCCCTTCACTATGATTTATTCTCTGACCTGCTTTCCAAAGAATAGGAAACTGACTTCTCTAATAAGTACTACTTATTAGTAGTACTAATTAGTAGTCTGTTTTAGGAATTATTGGTTATAATTCAGCTTCTTCACTCAGCATCATACAAACATTAACTTTCAATTAAAATTTTCCTAGTCCTTTAAGGACTCTTTACAGAGTCCATATGCACCAACATTTTTTCGTTAATGTGTATGTAAAGAGTCACTGAATTAACTACACTTTAAGTATTTTACCAAGATGACACTGTACATTTCATTTTTGAACAAACAAAATAACTTACAGATGCCTCATCACAAAACACACAGCAACTTTTCTTACAATTCTAGATCTTACAAAGGTACTTGAGACTGCAGTTTTGAAGAATAGGTTTTTTCTGCACAGTCATAAAAATGTCAGTGGGATTTATTAATAAATAAAATAAATATTAATTAATAAATATCTTTTCCTGTCACCTCTGTATCAAATTTACACAAACTATTGCATTTCTGTGTAAGTCAAAATTACTTCTATTCTAACATTTTCATTTTATGATCTCCTCAGTTCCTGTTACCCTTTTGATCTCATTAAAAAAACAACTACTCTATATAGTATATAGAGTATACTCATTTTTTACTTAACTCTTCATACTAAGATTCAAAGATACATGCAGAGCAGCAAAGTGCCACCTGTTTCACAGTGTTTTCCAAAACAACTTCGTAATGCTCCCAATAGCTGCATAGTAGCCAGGAGCATTCTGTACCCTGCAGCAGACTGTCACATCTCACCTGTTCTATATCATGCTGGCTCACTCGATTCAGTCCACTACTGAAATCCAACCTTGGCTCTGAACCAAAGGAATCTGGCAATAGAAAACAAAATGTTAAAATTATATTGGCTGCTCCAGGCTCTCGCTGTATCAAGTCATATAACAAATTTAAAACAGTGTTGCAATTTGATCCAAAAGTAAACTTAGGCGCTAGAAATTACACTAACTTTTTGACTTAAATGATTAGAGAAAATACATAAAGAGTGAGTCATAAATAATTTGAATAATACAACATGGCACTTAAGCAAAAGACTCTTCTACAAATCTACTCTCCCTGATTTCCTTCCATTTCTTTCTTCTTCTAAAAGACAAAATTCAACAAACTTAAAATCCTCTGGTGAATCAATAGTGGCTATAATTCTAAAAATATTTTTTAAACCACCAATATTAACTTTATTTCTTAATTTCATCTTAGATTATATTGAAATATCTTCCTATAAACTACTTTGGATCACTTATCTGATTATATTAGCTGAACTTCAGTTAGTTTGAAGAGGAGAAACAAAAAAATAGTTATTTTTACTTTCCTTTGGAAGTTATGTGTAATACACAAAACCCAGATGTCTATAAATAAACAATATCAGTATTGCCACTTCTCCAGTGGAATGTCAAAGCTGTGCCAAATCCAAACAAAATCTCTTTTATTAAATATAAAAGGCAAGATATTAATAGTAGGAAATCAGTTTTAAACCTAACCATCAGAAGTTATTCAAAGGCATTTTGATGTTTGATAAATTTTACCTTGCAGCCTTCCTTTCTTAAATGACATCCTAGAGGACAGCAGCGGGTCCTGGGAGTCAGTGGGTGTGCAGTGCAGTAGGTAGTGTTCCAGATGGCGCCAAAGAATGAAGAGACATATTTCTATGATATCTGCAGACACATCTCAGTGAAGGACTCCAATTTGGTTGTCTTTGGATTGTACATTTACTATATGAGCACATTTACACACTTGGAAACAGCTGAAGATGTCAGCTCAACCACCTGTCACCTCCTCCACTGCCACAGCCCAGTGATGGATCGCTCACACTCATTGTCCTCATCATCCTGCAGAGCCTCAATCCAGCCCTCAGGAGGAGAGCAGAGTATGGAGTGCTCCTGTGGTTTGTAAAGGTACCTCAGCTGCACACAGTAAATTAAAGCTGAGGTCATAAATCCAGGGATGGCAGTAACATCTTACATGAAAACAGCGAAGTGTGCAAGAGCACATCTTTCCCAAGGGAGGTTGCAGAGGAAAATTATCATTTGTTGAAGACAAATCTTTTGTGAATGACTGGTTATTTCCACAGAATTACTGGTGTTTATGAGATTTAGTTTTATGCAAGATTGGCTGTAAGACTAGAAACTCCTATTAAGACAGGCACATCAAAATTATTTTTCAAAGTATTTCTTCCACCATACTTGTACATGTGTGAATGTTTATGCGATCTGGACACTAAAATTGAGGAGCTGGGCTGTAACAATTCCCTTATTAGCATGTTGCAGAAAGTCCTAGCTGGGTTTCAAAATGGGAATTACTAACTTGAAAATCCTTACGTTCTGGCAATAGCAGAGCAATACCCTCATAAGTTAATTGTCAGTATTCCAAATATACTTTTTGCAAAACATTTTTGTTCAAAGTGGTCAGAAATCCAGGTAGAAAACCCTATTTCTATCTCTCTGCTTTTCTGGATCATCGCTTTGAGGGTCATTTCAAGTTTAGAAGGATACAGGAACAGAGGGAGAGCAACTTGGCTCGATTATTTATTAGTTTCACCAGGCGCCGCCTTGCCAACACATATTTTTGGGAAGTGGAAATCTTGTCAACCCCAGCTGGCATAACTGACTGACACAACTGTGATGGGAAGAGAAAAAACAGAGAGACTGTAGCAAATCACAGAACACCAAGAGAAATAAGCAAGTAAGATTACTTATCAATATCTAGACCTTTCTTGTAAGCTACTATATCTTTAAAACCTTGTTCTCTATTTTGAATTTGCATAACCTTGCTGACCAAAAAATGGAAAAATGAAGCCCATCTCCAAGCAACTATAATAGAAATCACAACTTTTACGAAGTTAAGCCAAATATTTACCCTAAAGTTTTAGATCACTCATTCTATGGACCCCCTTCACCAACAGTAGAAAAGAATATGCTAAAGAAGTGGAACTACTTGCTTATCAAAGATGCTTTGGAGCCTTTTGTTGCAGCTGTGTCCAAGTTACTACAATACAGAAACTACAGCGTCAGAAGAACAATTACCTCTTTTATTTCATCTGGTGGCAGTTGCTCCACATTTTGCAGTTTGTTAACACTCTGACGATGGCTGTCATAGTAACTGAAGAAATCACTAGTGCTCTGTTTCAGCAGGTAAACAATAATGCCCAGGCCAGGCAAGTGCCAATATGGGACCACTGGTGCTTGTGTATCTAGACAAGATGTTGAAGATAAGAAAACAATACTAAAAAACTCCAGGAAATCAATAAGCTATGTTCTCTGTCAATAACCTAGTAAAAGACAGGAAAGCACTAGCAAGTATAGTTTGCACTTGTGTCAGAAGTAACATAAATGTAAGCCTAGGCAAAAAGTTCTGTGACTGCAGTACTAAAAGGCAGTCAGCCTAGTGCAGTACTGGGTACAACATGTGAAATGTAACTAGATTAGAAGACTTACTATTTACATATTTTAGCCATTCAGGTGCAGAACAGAACAGTGTAAACTCTTGCCATGTGTTGTAATAGAGTTCCAATCAGCATCAAAATACATGTCATAAATGAGGTCCTAGTTTAAAATAATGTAATGCAGCACAGATGCTGAAAAAAAAGAAATCTTGACCTTCCCCTGTCTTGTGCTATTTTTTGCATACACACATTTCTTTACTGACATATATTTCTGAGGCTGTGAATGAAAAAAACAATTTGTTTTAACTAGGATCAGTTTCCTGATTTGGCTTAGCAAAAGGTTGAACAAGCATGGATTCTAGAATGAGAGAGTGAGCAGCTACAGTATTGGCATGAAGTGACTTAAAGAGTATGTGAAACTACAGCCTCCGGTTCATTATTTTCTAGTAGCCCAAATGTCACACTGTTCAGGTTTATAAAACAGCAAGTCAAAAACCTCACCCTGCCGAGGCCCATCTCGGTTTGTTGACTCTGACAGGCTGGGAGTAAACAGACAAACGGTGTGCTGGAAACTGGGGGCACTTTGCAACATCAGTGACTCACAGTATTCCATCACGTTTGCACAGATCTGCCAAAAAAGGAAAAAAAAAAAGACAGCATGTCAATTACACCATCTACAGGCTTTGGAGCATTAAATTTTACATGGACAAATGTCAGTGAAGAACATGCTTTGCTCCTCTCTTCTCATCAGAATGTGATGATTCTGTTTTCTCATCAGTTAAAGACTCTTCTACTGCAACTCCAGGACTTGCAACTTTGCCTCTTTCCCAAACCTGCTAGCTAAAATTTCTGGATAATTTTAACTCCCCTCTGGCTCTAAGTTAGTGTTAGCTATTGCCCTCTACATAGAGCTTTGATTTTGAAAAATTCTGATCAATTTAAGCCTTCAGAATTCACAGAGTTTGTATGCAAAACAATAAAGGTTTCTAATGCAAATGTAAGTAAATACATTTTTAAGAGTTACTTAAAATAAAATGTGGACTCCTATACCATACTAAAACCAGTGTAGAGCATTACCACTATCATATGAAATTATGATAATTAAACAAATCTGCACAGCAAGTAAAATGTTGAGACTGAAGGTTCTAGCATCTTGTGTCCTTACTTGTTGCATGGCCAACTCAATTTCATCCCTCTTGTTCACTCTGTCTCCTGCTGCGTTATCATCTTGAAGCTTGAACTGACGTAGCCTGTCTGATCCTCCAAACCGACTCAGAAGTCCTAAGCACTGGCGCTGCCATAGGAAATGAATATTTAAATGAACATTTAAATGAACATTTAAACCATGTCAAGAAATTAAGTGCACAATTCCTTTCACTTAAATGATACATGTCCCTTAAAACACAGTATTGAGAAAGCAATGCAGATAAAGCTTTTAGCACTTTTTAAACAAAATTTAAGTTTTAAGTGTTTTAACTTATCTTGATTTAATTTAGAAATTAATGGCACCCTAAAACACTGCCAATGAGAAATGAGTGTAATTCACAAGTGCATAACTCTCCTTGTGTCTCTTGCAGACTATTATACAGAATACTATCAATGACAGTTTAGGCTTACCCATTCCCACACCTAAAATACCTTTACCTATATAGACAAACAAAATCTGAAGCTAAGTCTGGTAGAGTACAAAAACTAATTCAGTAACAAAAAAAAAAAAAAAACACCACCAACCTCCTCCTCCCCCCCCAAAAAAAAAACCAAACCAAAACCAAAACCAAAACCAAAACCAAAAAAAAAAAAAAAAAAAAAACCCAACAACAACAAAAAAAAAAAAAAAACACCACCACAACAAAAAACCAAAACCAAAAAAAAAATTTGAGCTGGAAACATGTTTGTGGCCAAAGTGGTAACAGACTGTTTCTGCATTACTTCACATGCTTTGGTGTTGGCTTCAAATTTTTCTCTTCACTTAAGTCCTAAGTCAGGAAGGGAAACAAAGACCCTGATGCACCCCTGCTGTTGCCAAATGTTATCTCTTCTACTGGACAGGGAAGTGTGAGGAGACAGCAAAAAACAGACCACCAAAACCGTATCCCACAAAAAACCCCTCAAACTACCACACATTCTTCTTGATGCTGGAAAACATCTCCTTCCCAACTGCTACTATTCAAAGTAAAAAAACAGGAAGAAACACATCTAGATAGCCCATTCTAAAAGGACATGGGTTAAATATATGATTTTATTACCTGAAATCGCCCTATGTGTCCTTGTAGCTCCATCTGTGTCCCTTCATTAACATCCATGTCCAGCTCATTTAACACTCCTGATAAAAGACACAGCCTTTACATAACCATTTGTTTGGGGTTTTTTTTTAAGAGATTTATGCAGTATATACATTCAAATATAAGCATTGATCAGAAATATTTTAGCCAAACATCCAACTTGTATTTTGCATATTTTTTGAGGAGAACATTCAGATATGAATGCAGCTACCAGGAGACGCATGAGAGCATGTAGCTTACTGCTCTGGTAAGAGTGGCAAGGAGGAAGGGAGGCTAGCATAGAAATTACAGCTGTCGTGCAAAGCCCTGTATACCATAAGCAAAGAAGCTGCGCTTAACCTACAGCTCTGCACTCCTTTCTACTGTAGTAAGACATCTCTCCTGAGCAAAGAAAACCACTAAATCAAAACAGAGAAGTTATTTTGAAGTGGTAAGTATGCAGAAGAAACCACTATATCCATCACAATCATTGTTAGCTCTTTGTGAAGGTAAGTCACCCAACAGAAATGGCAGTACGCTAATCTGCAGTGCTTCCCCCCAGGAAACTTTGTATTTTAAATAAATAAAAACAGAGAAGACATTAAAAAAATGGGTATGCAAACAATTTTCTATCTTAATTTCCTCAGTTACAGACATTATTGAATAAAAATAAGTTTTTGAAGATACCATGGATACTTTGAGCATTTCTATTTGCAAGTCACCTCCAAGACAAAAAGTACTTAGTGTGAGGTAGCATGATGAAAAAATGGAAAGTCAGATACATATGGGTAAGAACACTATGTCTACTGCCAATCCACCATATTTACATCAAGAAAAATTATTCAACATGTCTTTATTTTTCTCAGAGCTCTACATGTAAAAAAAAATTCTGTATTGTCATGGATATTCTCTTCGGTTTGTTTCTTTACAGAAAACAAAGTCTGAGATTCATGCAGATGGGGTTGAGACTTCAAAACTGCAGTTCCTACCCGGCAATGCTGCCTTGCTGATTATTCCTGTCAGGGAGGCCAGCTCCTGGAGAGATCCAACACTTACATCTTGACACCTCAGGATTGCCTGGATAGTATCTGAATGGGAAATTAGGAACTGCAAAACCTGCATCACAAGAAAAAAAGAGAAAATATGAATGACTCAAAATTTAATGGCAAGCAGAGAGGAAGCAATGCTTCTGAAGAATTTTAAAAGACCTCATGCACCAGTGAAGATGGGATTTAAAAAAAAAAAAAACACCAACTTACTATCAGAGCAAAGGCACATATAACTTCTTTGAATGAGCAATAGTAGTGATACTCGAGCATGTTTTGGAACTTACTTGTCCTGCTGCTTGCAAGTGTTGTGCCATGCTGGATGTGAGGATCACTTGGCACAGCTGAAGAGCTGGAAGAAGAATCTGGCGATAACGCTCCACCGGAGCAGGAATGAAGACTGGAGGATCTCTCATTGAATACATTCTTAGGAGGTTTAAAAAGGAAGAAAAAAAAAATACAGAGTTTGAGAAGAGTGAAGTCCACTAGTGAGGCAGAGCCTCAGCCTACAGTCACACAAGTACCTAAAAACACTGATATTTCAATAAGAGGTCTAGACCAGAACTAAGTTGATATTGGAAAAGCAACACATTTATGATACACAGCTGCTGCCAGACGTTTTCTTCAAGCAGGGAAAATTACTTCTTGGTATTATGCTACACTAAACCTGATAACTTTGTTGCAGAAATATGATACCTGCTTATTGATGTACAAAACTAGGTACTCTCAAATATTTTAGGAAGAGTTATGCTTAATTCTCAAGCAACTGTCAAATACTGTCCTCCACAAATGCCCTGCAAGTTCTACACAATCTTATTACGTCCAATTGGAACTTTCAAATAGTATACCTTGTCTAAGTCTTACATTTTTCCAAAGTGTTTGAACTCCCAGAGTGTCCTTAAGAACTGTAAGTTTAAAACAGGGACCAAAGCTTAAAATCAACCCACGTAATTTTCCCTAAATATGGAATTTCCTTCTCTCAATCACCTCACAATGACTAAGGTGGCAACACATCAAGAAACTTGCCAAGCAATATACAACTGTGAATATTTTTTAAAAAAAATGTATCATAAAATATTCCTGAAATAACATTTAATTAACTGCTCTCTCAGTGCTTTATGGTGGAGGACAAACTCTGCACTTCACCAACTGCAAAGCCCCCAAAATAAGTTTACAGTGTAAGCTGTTTTTCAAACATTACAGGATAAATTATTTAATAAAAATACATTAATCATTTTTATCCGTGATATCAAATAATTTTTTATGTAGTCTAAATTATTAGCATGCAAGTACAACCTCGCACCCACATCTCAAATTTTGCTCTCAATGAAAGGTAGCTTTGAACTGAACTGATAGGTTTAAGAAACATACACACAAAGAATAAACACAAAAATTACTCAAAAATCATGAGGCTATAAAAAGATGTGATGTGCTTCCAGGAAGACTGTACTATGGTTTCACCATCAGCCAGGGAAATAACACTCACCCCTGATGGTCTGTCTCGGGTCGCATATCATACACTTGGCACTGCGCCAGCCGCACAATCACGCCAGATCGCAGCAGCTCTAACGCACCTTGCTGACTTTTGGCTACTCGAGTGAGGAATGCCTGCACAAGAGTAGAGAAAGTTAAGTTTTGGAGATCAGACAATATCTTTGCACAATAAGACTTATAATGCCTAATTTCTCACTTGATTTTAGCATCATTTCAAACATATTATTTTAGTAAAATATCCTTAAGGAATACCTTCAGTGCAGGTAGCTCAGTGTGCAGCTGCAGCTCTGGGTGGCAGGAGCCCCAGGCAAGAGCCTGTGAACTGCCCAGCCTTTGCGAAACAAAGGGCATGAGGGAAGTGGGGCACCAGCCAGAGGACCTGGTGCCAGAGAACCAGACACTCAGAGACAGACAGGAGGTGAGGGCTCAGCTGGAAGACCCCAAACTGACTCACAGAGACTGCTGAGGGTATAAAAGCCCAGGGGTTCCTTTGTTCAAGGTCCCTCCTCAGAGGCACCAACTCGAGCTCTTATTCTGTTGTTGCACCATGATTAAATCATTTTAAGGATCCAGATGTCTGAGACTGCCCTGGGAAACCTGGGGTCAAACCAGTAAGGAAGCCTGGTCTCAGTGTGTGGGTGTGGTGAGGGTAGGGAGTCAAATGGGGCACCCATCGGTCACTGGAGCCGCTCACTGCAAAGGGGCTTTAGTCCCAGCAGTTAAAATCTCTGGTGGTGCAAGTATGACTGCCAGAGTGCTTTTGAATGGTCAGACAGGAAAGCTTCCTTAACAATATCTCTGAGTACAATCAATGCAAAGTGTAGACAAACAACTTTTACTAAAAAGTAAAATTTAAAAACAAACACTGTAACACAAACTAATTTCTAAAGTACTGTTACCATTTTGGACTCATAGGTGTACAGCGCCTTAAGCAAAGGGGGCTGAGGTGTGAGCAAGCTCTGAAGAGCCAGATCATCATCTGCCAGGCTATCCACAAGCACCTTCAGGTAGCCACTATTTGAGAGATACAACAGCCACTGCTGCTGCTTGTCTACTGAAACAATGTGATCAAGTAAAGCCAGTGCCAGCATCTGGGATGAGGGAAGAAAAACAAACAAAAACAGAATTAAACTTACAAGATCAATGAGATTTTTAATAAATACCTAGAAAATGTGAAATGCTAAGCAGCTTCTTCTAACAGCTTCTTATAAGCAGAATGCATTTCTTCACCACAATTGCAATCATTTATGTGAAAAACATTTTAAGATTTCCTGACACTAGTATAATAGGAGCCAATTACCTTTCTCTACTATTCTTTTAAAAAACATTACACATATAGTTAACCAATAACTAAGGCAAAATATTTTAATGAAGTATTGCCTCAAGCAAAATTACCATTTAAAACTAGTTTGCCTTCTGACTAGATTCTCAGCTACTGTCTACTATCAGAAATTACTTTGTCATGAAGTCACATCTTCCGAAGGTAAGTCCATGACTTAAAAATACTAAAAAATAACTGTCACAGAGGTTCCTACCTACATCTTTTGTAGCAGAGCTTTCTACCCTTATTTTTAAACAATAGGACACATAGCCTTGTTGAGAAAAAAAATTAATATGCATGTATGGCTCCATTTTCAGCAACTTGAAGGATGAGTGGGAGGACAGAAACACGAAACAGATCCAGTATCTTCAGAAATGTCCTAGTTCTACCTCATGAAGCTTCCCATCTCTGCACAGATGATGTTCTTTAAAACAAACAGGACAGTAATTTTAAAAGAATAGGTTCATTTACCCGGCCTATCTCATGGCCATCACAAGCATCACGACAGACCACCTCCATCAGAGCTGCCCCATAACTCTCAATCGTTGCCATGTTCTCCCGTTGCAATTTACTAAACACATCTTCAGGAGCTGTCAAATGTTCCCACATGGTTTTTTTAGCTGTAAAAAGCAAATAAAAATGAAACAAACAAAAAAGATAGTCATCTTAGCATTAGCTTAGCTACAGCTGATGCTACATCCTTCAGGGCATTCTCTCTACACTGTGCAACAGAAATGCCCCAAGCAATGGTCAAGGGTTTTTAAATGAACTGCAAATGTTCTACAAATCCACCCTTCCTTGAGTATCACACAGACCAGCCAGAGCAAAAAGTGTGGGCCTGTATACATACATCACCCTTGTAAACAGTCTGCTTAAAATAATTCAAATGTTCAGTACTTGTTACATAGATAAACTAACAGGCCTAACACTGGAAGTGTTCAAGGCCAGGTTGGATGAGGCTTTGAGCAACCTGGGCTGGTGCACCTGCCAGGGGTTAGAATGAGATCATTTTAAAGGTCCCTTCCAACCCAAACCGTCCTAGGATTTGATGAACTTTCACAGGGACCAAAGCATTCAGTCTGAGCTAAGTTAACAAGGTGACTTAAATGGGAGAGAATGAAACCAAAGTCAGTCATACACTTCAAAGGGGTTGCAACAAGTTCATAGCTTGTCTTTTTTCTTTTACTACTGTAGCTCAAAACACAGGCCAAGTAAAAGTCTGCATGCATGTACTAGCCCCAAGATTTTTTCTCACTCCTTGTCTGAGTTCTAAATAATAATTAAAAACACTAACAATTCAAGTTTAGCCATTCACAGAGAGAATGTGATATTTACCACAAGCACTCTCAGATAAATAGCAACTCTGTTTGGCTTATTTTTTGCTTATTTTCTGGGAGGGGATGGTGGTGCAGTGTGTTTTGCGTTTGTTTCCCTCCTGGGGGGGATGTTCGGACAAAGGAAGAGTCAGGGTATGAAATAGTTCTTGGGGTTTGTTTTGAGGTTTTTTGTGTGGTTGGTGTTTTGCGCTTTTTTTTTTTGCTTTGGAATTTGTTTTGTTGTTTTGGGGTTTTTTTAATAGGATCACTATGGTATGAGTGTACATAAAGATGTGAAGGCATAAGCAATTTGTTTCAGAGGCTCTTCAAGCAAGATGTTTTTCATCTATTTCCAAAGACAACCCAGCATGCAGAAACTGTACCCTCCAGGGTTTAATAACAACTTATTTTTTGCTCTTTTCCAAATACAGTTGGAGCACACCTGTTTCTAAAGTGTCTGGTTCATCTGGTCTCTGGGCAATCTGCAAATAATAAAGCAGGGATCCATAAAGATGTGTCCTCACTCTCTGGAAACCACCACCTGTTAACCGGAAACATTCACAATTAAAACCAAAGAAATGTAAATTCCATAACACCATCTTCCACTGGCACTTAATTTAACTTTCCTAGGGCAGTGCTGGCAGAAATAAATAAAACAACTAGATTCCTTAAGGTGAAGTTCTACTGTTTGCATAAAAGTGTATTTATGACTAAATCCAGCAAGTTTATGCTGTTCCAAAAGAATGACAATATAAAGTTCTCTTTACATACCTCTCTTCCGTTTGTTGTTCAGATTTTTTTTTAAAGTGTTTGCTATTTTTTTTTTGTTATTAACATCACTTACATCTATACTAATCATGTAAGATCCATCTAACTGACTGTAACAAAAATCTTCAGTGCAGTATCTGAAAGCAGGTCAGCCCATCTTATTACTCTTGGTGGTTGGAATTCACACACACACCCTGCAAAAGTCAACACACCTGTTTTCAAAATGAAATCCAGCAGCTTTTTTAAGATGATATGGAGGGAGGAGTCACCAATGGAAGCAAAACCCATGGATATGCTCTCAGAGCCAGGTGATGAGGTAAAAGAACCATCCAGCATCAAGACATATTGGGACTGTCCTGCCATAGGGAGTGCAAGTGGCTGTTTCTGCTCCGTTCTCACAGACTGGCTCAGGTGGGCAGTCAGAGTGAACACAGCCCCTGCCACCACTGGCATCAACTCCTGAGCTGCATCATCATCAAGGATCTTAATACAGAAGTAGAAAGAAGAAAAAAAAAAAAAGGGCAAAAGAAAAAAATGTTTAAAAGTGTCTGATTTCATGAGTTATTAAAGTAAATAAATTAGACTCTCACAACTATTTAGTTTATGTATGCATAAGGATTTCATTAGCATGACAGTATTTAAAAATCAGTAATGTCAGAAACTTGTTTAGGAACAAGTTGAACATATTTTAATTGAGAAGACCATTAGCATTCTGGGTTTTTTTACACAAATCACAGGCAGGCTGATAATCAAATCTTGCTGGCAGAAAGGGAAGAAATGTGTTGACATTTGAGATGCTTTATTTGTAAAATATCTAAACCTAAGCTAGGGAAAGATATCTGGTATCTTCTTTGCTATAGAACTATTTCATTAACATTAAAAATGTGAAGGTGCTACTTAAAAAACCCAAAGGGTTGAGCATCAAAGAAGCATTAAGACAACGTGGAAAGACACTAACAAGAAGCTTGTTCTATTATTTAGAAGGTAAATCTGGTATCTTTACCATTAATATCGAAGGAGCTTTCCTTTTAAGCAATATAGTAACTTTGAACACTAGTTCAATTATTTTCAATAGACAGTAACATCTTTTTCTCAACTTCACAGAAGTCTTCACCAAGGTGTTACAGAAAATTAACAGTCTGGAATTTCCTCTTTGTAAGGATTTTAGGAAAGAAATTTCTTCAGCTAGTGAAGGCCTTCGTTGTTTCCTGTTTTTTTAATTTAGTTCAAATAAAAAACAAAACCAGCACTCCACTAAAAATAGGTAACTTCTAGGTAACTCCTACAGAAAAAAGTAATGGAAGTAACCAAAAAAAACCCAAAAAGGTTACTTTTTTCCTTGAAAAGATGTACCATTTTATATATATTTCTCAAAACAAAACTCTGTTAATCAGAAGTACAAATGACATAACTCTCGCAATAAAGTAAAAAAAAAATAATGCTCCAGCAGACTAAAAAATACAATGATCCTTCATTAAATTTTGCCTTTTAGAATGGATGGGTCAGTAGTAACTGTCTAGTCTGTCTCAAAAATTATTACTGTAACACAGCAGTAAAACATCTAGACTTTTAAGACAAACTCTCACACTTCCAAGAGCCCTTCTAATTGTAAAATCTTTAGTTTTTCTACTATGAAGCTTTTCAACTACTTCAATGAAAGTCATTCAACACTTTAATTTTTCTAAAGCAGCAGCAGTAGGATTTGCAGTGAATTGTCTAAACGCAGTAAATTAGCAAATGCAGCAGTTTGCCTTCAGCAAATTCTTCTTTGTTTCTCATCAAAGCAAGCTGTTTTCTTTTTCACACACCGTTTCCAGACTACCACCATGCTGGATGATACTGAAATGCCACTGAAATCTGTCAATATATGGTTCACAGTTCAACAGCAGCTATGCAAGAATACAGAGTATCCCCTCTGTCCAAAGCAGATTCAACTTCAACATAGCAGCAATCAGAAAACTAAAAAGAATACTAAAGGCATATAAAATCTTTTTTGATTACAATCTAAATTGCAGCACTTTCACATAAGAAGATGCAGCAGCAAAGCTCAAAGGGAGGGTTGATTTCCAGCAGAGCAGTACCTTGTCATGCACATCCTGCAAAAGATCCCGGATAATCAGCTGCCTGTCCTCAGCCTGTATGAGATCCTGGGGGCAGGCAGTGAGTATGATTTCCACCAGCTGTCTCCATGACTCCAGAGCATGCCTCTTGGCATGGAGGCATTGCAGCAGCTTGTTCCGTTCCACTATGTACTGCAGGATAGTGTTGATCTCCTGAAAACCCAACAAAGGGTTAACAAAAAAACTCAGTTACAACGTGCTAAAAGAAATTCATGGCAAAGACAGACTTCAAGATGACAATTTTATCTATTACTAGTAGTCTTCAGAATAAAATGTTAAGTCTTTAGCTTACTACAAACAAGCTGCTATTACCAGTTTAACAAGGTAGCCCATTCCATTTCTGAGCTGCTTCTCACAGTGCAGACATCATGAATGTCTCAGACTCATAGAAAAAAAATATGACCATGAAAACTGTTTTCTAGCACTTCAAAATTGAAACAAAACCAACTATGAAAAAGCTATTTGTGCCTTTTTTTCCTTTTAGTCTAATTTCTCCTTTATCCTTTGCATCCATTTAAGCAATTTCAACTTAATTTAAAAGATGGCAGGAAACTCAGAAAATAACTAATCTCCAAGTTCACTGAAACTGTATCTGTAGAAAAAAAGGAGACATAAATCAGCATCCCCTGTGAGAGAAAGGCAAAATAATCTTAGCTGTAAGATGAACACACTGTACTTATCAACAGCCAACCCTGACAATCAGTGTGTAACTGCTTTCTGTACAGTGGGGTGGGAGTTGCAATTGTTATCACTAATGGAGAGGGAAGAGAGTAAAGGAAAAAGAAACAACAGGCCAGCCGTTTAGAGAACAGTATGGTAAGAAGTACCTCAGCTTATCAATTTTGGGGGTTTTGTCTTCAGGAATTACTAACTCTAAGTTAGGACTCATATCCACCATCTTTTATAGTAAAGCTTACTGTTTGACAGTGCATGAAATCCACCAAGAGCAACAACAAACAGTAGTTAACTTTTTCTGTACTTACCTCCATAAGTAAAGGTCTCTGGCCTATTGCTGCCATTCCCTGAAGGGCATTGACTTCTGCAACCAGAACTCTGTGAACGTACTGAAATGAAAAGTGAAACCTTAATGATGATATGGTTTAACCTGGCAGGTAGATAAACACCACACAGCAGGGGTAGGGGAAAGAATTGGAGGAGAAATAAAGTAAAATTTGTGAGTTGAGTTAAAGACAGTTTAATAGGACAGAAAAGGAAAGCAGGAGGGAATAATACAACATTTAGAAAAATAAAAACAAGGGATGCACAAATGCAATTACTCACTACCTGCCAACCATTGCCCAGCCAGTTCCTGAGCAGCAGCCCACAGCCAGCTTTCCCCTTAGTTTCTACACTGAGAATATCACATGGTATGGAACTTCAGCAAGTTTTGGGTCAGCTGCCCTGGCTGTGTCTCCTCCCAGCTTCCCGTGCCCACAGCCTACTCACTGGTGGGTGGTTTAAAAAGCTGTAAAGTCCTTCACTAAGTAAATACTGCTTAGGAACAACTAAGGGATCAAAGTGTTAGGAACATTACTCATACCCTAAATCCAAAACACAATACTATACCAGCTACTATGAAGAAAACTAAGGGTGTTTGAGCCAAAACTAGGACAAGTGACAAAGGAGATGTATTTGTACCTCCTAAATGAATCTAGAAGGGTACATAGTGACAGATTCAACAGATGGACTGGGATTTGAATAAGTTTTACTCATTTTTTAGGGTCACGAATTTTTCAGAACTATTTATAATACATTGTCAAGTGCTCATCACAACGTGACACATTCTTAAGTAAAGCCTCCAAGAACTACTGCAGTACACAACAAAGTTGCATATATAATTGTGTACACATATGTAGTGCTAGGTAGTTGTGTACTGGCAGCCAAAGAAATACGTATCTGAAACATACACCTTCTATGTAAAAGCAAGTTTCAAAGTATTATTAATGCACTGATTATTTTACTATTGTTATTATTAAGATATAAAATAGCACATGTAACTTGAAAACAAAGACCAATGCTAACCTTGACATTGCAGACCACTTGACCACGTGCATTCTTGTGCTCACAATTAGCAATGACTTGCTCAATTTGAGCCCAGTCAAAAAAATCCAGTTGTAAAGGCTCTGGAATGTCCTGACTGAAGTCAATTGAATCCAGGATATTTAAGATTTTTCTGCGTACTGGAAATGCAAATTAATTCAAATTGTATTCAGAAGTATCAAGGAGAAACAAAAAAATTAACAAAAAGAGCCTAATTTACCTTTTAAAATCTAAATCTTCATCTTAATGTGTAAAGTTTCAAACGAAAGCACTAAATCTTCACAAAGTGATTATCAATCTATATAACAGGTCTAAAAACATTTTCTAAGGCCTTAAATTTTTAAGATGTCTTATATTGTATAATTCTCCTGTTGTACATGCATGTCATCCAATATTTACAAACAAAAGACTAGTTTTTTTCTCCTAAATGAAGCCAGGCTGGTTTTCAATTATAATCATTGCAGTCTTTTGTTGAGAAACCATAAGGAATCTGAATTTATTTATTTATGTGGGACTTATATTCTTTGCCATGAAAATACAAGTATGTTCAGGCTTAGCAACAGTCTCACTGTTTCTACTGTTAACAATACATTTGATAGACTGCCACTCTCCCATTTCATTCTTGCACAGATATAGATACACGCTCTTCAAACTGCCTTTCCAATTCAGTGTTTTTCACTCACTCTAACCATCTGTATCAAGGTTCTTTATTTTTTTTCCTTACACTAAGTAAAATTGTTTCATGTATTGCTGCTGTTTAGAATCCTATTACTTTCTTTTCCAAAGTGTCCTTTCTGGCAGTGGCCCTCTTGTCTGTTCAGGAGCAGATAGATACACTTTACTGATAAATGATCAACAGTCATAACAGTTACCTTTGGAAGCAGTGTCAAAGTGGAGAAATCCACTGACTGATCGACTTTCATCTTCCATCCCTCCTTCACCATCAGCTGAAGGTAATAAAACATACCAAATAAATTACAAAAAACAAATCTATGTGAAAAATATGACCTACTTTATTAATAGTGAAAGATAGAGCACAGTGATACACTGATAAACCTTTCACATTGAAGTCTTCTAATACAATATAGCCTTGAACAGTTAATCAAATGAAAACAATACTTATCTGACAAAAACTATCCAATTATTATATACAGATCATAAAATACTAGAAATGCCTAAACAGACATCCCACTCTCCAGTATGAATAATGCAGTTGGATGGACACCATAAAATGAGTAGCACATCTGAACACAGTTTCCCATACTCAGATCCCCACAAGGATAAAGAGAGTGTTCAGACTGATAAAAGTAAGGGAAAATATTTTACTGCAGGTAGCCTATTATTTATTATATTTATTCTACTTCTTTCATGGAAAGAATTTTATTGCCACCTGGTTTTATTTTTCTTGATTTACTTCTGCCCTGTTTTAAAACTCTGAAATCTAACCTTTTTATTTAACATTGCATTTTACACCACATTGGGATGTAATATCACTTTTGTGATGTTATAATGTTAAAAGCAAAATGGACCTGTAGCTACTATCTTCTGTGAGAGAGGGTTGAGAGCTTGTTATGGACATTAAGACTGAGAAACTTTGTCTAAAACTGTTTACCATGGGAAGACCCTCCACCTTCTCTGTATTGTAACAATTCTGAACAGAAGCTTAAAATAAATTATTCTACAATTCAAATTTTTTTTAATATTCCCCCTCCTACCTCATAAACTATTTTTAATTTTTCTATCAGCAGCAAACAAAACGATGCCCTGATTTCTTTCACTTTGGAGTCTACAACCACCATCATCTTTCTTTCCTCATCTCCAGTGGCAATTCCATACCTGATATCACAAATGAACTGTCACAAGCTTATGAAGAAAGGAATTCAAATGAAGTCTCTCTTTCTCCATTTATTCCAGTCTATTTACCCTGACCACAAGCTGCTCTTACCCAGGTATGGTTTCACAGGCATGTCATCGAGCAGCAGATGCAGCAGTCTCTGTGTGTGGGAGCGCTGGCGGTTCAGCGATGTCACTCGCATTTCTATAGCTGCAGTCTTCATTAGCCAAGACATTTGGTTCAGTGTTGAAATCTCGTGTTCTGGATGGGAATAAGGCAACAATTATAAAACTGAGCATAAATAATATTACTTACTTCAAGGAAAACATTTTTCACTTGAGAAAGCTTTTAGAGGATGTCGTTAGCTATTATTTGCTTACCAATTGTTTATGAGACAAAAAGAGAGCTGACAAAAGCCAATAAATGAACATGTGGTTATTTTGAAAACAAATCATACACATAAATGCAATAAGCATATAAACATACACAACAAAACTGGATACAACCTGTTAGAACAGTTACTGTGAAGAGCCCAGTGCTTCATGAGCCAATAGATCGGTTACAATTTCAGTGAAAATAACCATTTACCCAAGTGAACTGTAGCTTTAATCAAAATTGGTGAGACTGGAACATGGGTCTCCTAGAATCTTCCTATATTCCTCTAATTTGGATTCCTACGTTATATAAGAATCATCTAAAACACTTAAACATGCTGGATAATGCACTTGAATGCTAAGTTTACTGTCATTGAACAGAAGACTGATGGTAAAGCATCTGATAAATTACATTTACTCAGTTTAAGATACCTGAGAAATATTGATTTGAAATATAAAACATACCTATTAACTTAAAAGTACTTTATTCAAAGAAAGGGGCAACACAGGTAGTTACAACCATCAGCCTTATATTCCCTTGGTTCTTTATAACACTCTTTTCTTTTTTTTTTTTTTTTCTGTAGCACGATCTAACAAAACTACAATGATAATTGCAATATAGATTAGGATGTGGTTCTGGAGACTTGGTGCATTCCAAAGCTAACATTCTTTTCCAAAAGTTCAGTACTAATCATCCGAACTTCTCAAGTAGGGAGAGTTCAATTTTCACAGAATTAAACAATTAGCAGAGTCTGCAACCAATTCAGTTTGATAATGCTACCTATGTTTCTTTTTTCACTCCTAGGGAGTCAAAAAATGCATTGAATTTTAAGCATGCACAATCTTATCATAGCATAAAAATTACCTTTGATAGAAAATGGCAAGTACTGAAGCTGAGTGAATAAGAAATCCTGACTGGTCCTCAGATATCTCATTGTTGGACCTGAAGTGTCAGAGCACGCACACAACTGATAGATCACCTGACAATCAAAAACAGTAGATATCCATGTATGGAATTTATTTTAAAAACAAAGCAACCACCAAATCAAAAGATGCATAATACTGTTCTACTGCTCAAACAATATTACCAGTATTTACAGTAAGTTTTCCATCAGCTTTCTTCAAAGTTGAACACATTATTTGTTACAGATGTTGAATTATGATATTAAGGACTACCAGCATATGGATGACTACAATGGCTATTTGTTCACAATATGACAATAGACAATAAATTTTCCCTTCTTCTACAGAATTGCCTTTTGCTTTTAATAATGTTTAAAATCGTTTCTAGAGCCCATGGATTTTCAACATCATACAAGTGTGTAATCATACGATTCTATGATTTATGTGCAAGCTCACACATCTGTCTAACTCAGCTGTCTCCCCCACCTGACCCTCTTAGCCACACATATGTACATTCTCTCATGGCTACAGAATAAAGCAGACAATTTCATTGGTTTATTTGGAATTTTATGTTATTTGCTGTCATATTACACTTCCAAAATTAAAAAAAAAATTAAAAACTGGCATATGTCACAATGGACTTGAAGCCTGACCAAAAATATTTAGGTTTAGTTTTATAAGTATGTCCTAATTCCAAGTTTTTGACATGAGTGCAAATCCTTTCATTTCTGTGATACTACAAGATATTTTTTTAACAGAAGGTAAAATAGAAAGAGTTCAACGTATATAAAAACCTGACATTCATTTTAAAAACGAAACTATTATCAGAGTCATCAGCCATCTGTGTTCATCAACCAAGAAGTAGCTAATTTTATTTAGTCTACTTTCAGTATATGCCAACAGAAAATATGCTGAATACCTGGTAACAGAGTTCTGCAAGATGGGGAGATTCCCGAACTGCTGTAGGTCCATTCCTTGTTTCAGTACCCTTCTCCAGTATGTTCAAAATAGCGTGAAGGCAAGTCCGTGGGCAACCCAAGACACCTGAAAAGAGCAAAACAACTTGACGCTCTTGATCTTATTTTCCTCCATAGCCAATGTAGGTCAAGTACACAGAAATAGAGAACCTAAATTGTTCAGATATCCTGTGCTACACTATACTGCTCCACAGAGCTGCAGGAAAAACGTCTGGCAAAGTTTTATCACCATTACTTAAAATCAAAGAAGGAATCATGTTTTGTTTCAGCAAAAACCTAATGAAAATATTTATAGTTAGTCTGTAGGCTTTTGAGTGAATCAATTTGAATTCTTGCTTTTACACTTTTAAATGAAAAGCTATTTGACAATTTCAAAGAACAGCTTTAAAAAATTCCTGTCTTATTTTACAAATACAGGCATTATATGACTAATTCTCCTAAAGGCACCTGACACTGCAACCAAGGGGAATAGGGAATAGATTTTAATACTGAAGTCAAAATCCTTTTTGCATTCTTCCTTTAGCCAGTTAATTCTTTAATCAACACAGAAAGAGGTCCTGAAGCATTAAAAGCATCAATAACCAGAGTTCTTACAGGGGAAATAATCTTCTCTGTTTGAACATGTATAATTTATGCTTTAGCAGGAAATTACTATCTTGAGGTAAATGTCTTACGGTCATTATTTCGTCACATTATTAACAAGATAATTGAAAGAGATGGGCAAGGTCTCTCATATCTCTGAGACAGATTTCCTCATCAGTGACCTAATATATGATACCCTGTAAAATTGTGTAGGTGAAGATCAGTTATCTGTGTTGTGTAACTGCTGAATTTCACAATACCTGAAAAAATAAAATTCAGGTCCTATCTACTCTTCATTTAGAACTATGAAGAACTAGAAACTGCTGGGCCATAGCATCCAATACAAATCTAAAGATAATGAGAAATATATTGTTCTCAAAAAACTAAAATCAAATTATTGAATGTTTGTTCTAACTTGCTTATAAAATACCCTTTAAAACAGTTGAGAAATAACCTTGTATTTCAGACTGGGACACCATGACATCTCAACACCAAACTACTGCTAGCTATGATATCAGACCATTGTTCATGGCTTTAGACAGTTGGGTCTTGAAAACTCCCAAACATGAAGACTGCATGACCTCTATAGCCAACCTGCTTCACTGTCTTCTGGTGTAAAAATTTCTCCTATATCCAAATTGAGCCTCTCTTGTTTCCTTTTAAGCTCACTGCCTCTCCTCTTCTTGCCACACTCCTCTGAAGAGTCTGGTTTTATCCTGTTACTTATGTCTTTGCAGGTGTTCAAAGATCTCTATTAGGTCCCCTCAAAGCTGTTCTCTTTTCCAGACTTCCCTCAGGTTTTCCTCACACGGCTGAGTAATCCATCTCCCTGACCATCTATGCTGGACTTGCTCAGTCTCTTTTTGTGAAATACCAATTAGAAACTGAGGAGGCAAACAAGACACATAGTAACACGCTATTATTCTCACCAATTCAACTTCAAAGCAGCAGGAGTGATATTTCTAAAGCTTGCATTGTCATATATATTTTTATAATTAATATATTTATATATTCCTAGCACTAGAATGAAACCCCTTATGTTGTAAAAGGTTTTCTTCTACAACATTAAAAAAAATGGTTTTCTTTCCTATAAATAATTTTAAACAGGAGTATGAGGAAAGACAGAACAGTATCCAAGAAGTAGAACTAGTTCAAAGTGACAATCTCTTTTGTACGTTCACATGTTGTCATATGTACTACTTGGACCATCAAATCATCTTCTTTATACTAGGGACACAACTATACTATATTAAACAGTAAATAAATTAATGTTTCACTTTTAAATTATCATTTTCTCCCACGATTCTAATTTCATGTCAGTTCCAAAATCCAACTTAAACAAAGAATCAAATCCTAAAGTTGTTTAAATACTGCCTTTGATTATTAATACATCTTTTCATGTAGCTTTTGAGGACTTGAACAAGGCCTGTTGTTTTATTCTTAAATTGAAGAGGAATTGCTTTTCCCCATGTATTTCCCAATAAATATTCTCAGTGTTGTTAACAGAACTGATTAACTGGCAGATCAACCTCTCCTCCTTATCATACCTGGATCTTGCAAATTTGTGGTACTGACAGGTTTCTTTAGTTCAAATCCCAAGAGATACAGAGCTAGGCTGGGAGGACTGCACTCAAGAGAGGTGATAAGGAGATTCAGAATATGGATCCTTGTTTCATGATGTATTTGTGCCCGCTTCTTTTCCAGCTCCAGCTCTTGATTAGAAAAAGAAAATAAAAAGGAGAAAACGCAGATATGGTGACTAATGAAGTAAAAAATCCATTTAATAGAATAATCTTCAGCATCTTCAAGTTAAATACAATAATGTTGAGGGATCAACTTATATTACTACAAAGAGAGACAAGAACAAAATTCCAAATTACTGTTAATATAGTTGTAAATAATATATCCAAAGCAACATTAAATACTTGTCTTCTGAAAACAGACTCAGTTTGGAGTTGGCTCATCATATTGTGGACATACTTTAACAAAACATAGGTGCTTTTCATTCTGTTAAAGGTTCAATTCCACAGAAAACAAAGGAAGATTGTTTCCTGTCTTAAAAGCACTTTTTATACTTCTTTCATTAATTTAATTCTGTTTAAGCCATTTTAAGCCATTTTAAGAAGCCTTTTACATACCCTCATCTGGATTAATTAATTCTTCTGCATCTTCATTGTCTAAACATTCTACAAATCCAGCCATCAGCTTCTGGCTAACACTCTGTATTCAACAATGGAAGGATGGAAATGAAGACAATTTTAGGAGTACTAAACCAAATACTTTTCATCATTCCTTTCATGTAAGCTGACAGAACTTCTAGACAAAGATTATACAACCTACCTAATAAGCAAGAGTTTAGAGTCACAGCTGTTCTAAGAACAGGTTAGCAATTAGCCAGTGAACAGAAGAAAAAATCTACTGTTGTTACATATGCTAAATTAATCTCAAAAATTCAAGACTATAAAGTCACAAAAAGATCTCCCTACCTCAAAGAATATTGCCCTTTTACTTCTTGAAAACATGCATGATTTTGGGTTTTTTTTAATTAATGAAGCAATTGTTTTTCTAATGCCACAGTAAAAGACGCTTTACATGTGAGTAGATATAAAACAGTAGATATAAAATACAGTTTTAATGTAGTTGACCTACAAACCTATCCTTTAAAGAAACATTATGAAGCCCCAGAATTTCTCCATCGGTTTCTCTTTCCAGATTCAACAAAACAGATACTTACCTGATCATGTGTGAAATCACCAACTAGTTTTATCTGGATGTTGGAATTATCAGAAATACAGCACAAAATTTTGGCACTTTCAAAAGCTAGTTCAGGATTGCTGTTTCCATGGTAAAGATACCTTCAAAGACACAAGATATGGCAATGAAATTGTTGAGAATTTAACTTTCAAGATAGTAATGCATGGATAAGAAATTAAACAACATTTAGAACTAAAACATTTAGAAATCAAATTACATGAGATAACATTAATGTTTCAAACAAAATTTCACTCTGTATGAAACACTGAACGCTCCTCCATTGGGAGAGATGAGTAGGCTGAGTAGGGATAATAATCTTTTCTGGAATTTTTATCATGCTTTTTATCTAAAATCTACATTAAACACTGCTTGCAGGCATTTAATACAGTAAATAATGGATAATACTGTAAAACATGGCCAACAACCAAATTCATTTAACTTTCCCACTCTGTGACAACTAGAGTCTGGGGCAAAATGAAATTATATGCACAGGAATCATTGAACATAAGGAAGATAAGAAGAAATCATGAGAGGGGGAAAATTCAGAAAGAAAAAGTATAAATAGAGATCCAAATCTTACACTAGACAATATCAGATCATACCACCTGTGAAGATGTCTCACCAAAAAAAAATTCGTGAGATGCTCTGTGTAAAAAGGAGCATTGGCTAGTGAAACCAATGAAAGGATCCAGGATCCAAACACTTCTGTGCCTTCAAAACTCCTCCCTTCTTGGTACTTTGTACATACCTAGCAATGTTCACCACATGATCTGCCTTTTTAGTGCGAGGATTGATTCCTTGAAGCAGCTGCTCCAGTGGTGTGACAATAAGGGAAAGGTGGCTCTCCCGCAACAGATCCATAAAAATATTCTCCTTCTGGAGGGTTAAGTTTAGAAGTGCAAGGCAATACTGTACAGCTTTCTCTAAATGCTTCTTCCCTGCAGTGCACAAAGAACATGAGAGAAATAAAGGAGCAGGTGAATAGACTACATTCATAAATGTCATTTATCAAGCCTCGTGCCAAGAAAAAAAACTTTCATGTGGTTTACAAGTAGGATGACTTCCCCCAAAATATGATTTTTATATGCAAGAGATACAACATCAAGGTACAGAGATGCAATGTTAGCTTTAAATCCTACTTCTATACATTTTAACTTCACATAAAAAATTAATTCTAGGCACATACCAGGAAACGGAGCGTAAGTATCAAGCTGCTTAACCCCTTCTTCTAGCAAACTAAGGCAAAGTTCCAGCATTGGGGATTCATTCAACAGATGATACATCAAATTGAATCCAGGTGGTTTATATGCTATTATTTCTTCTCCTAAAGACAGTAGGTATAAAAAAAACATATATAACCTCTAAAAAAATCCCACTCAGTTAGCATAAGCTACAAAACATAACAGCCCCCATGGTTTGTTGGCAACATGCTTTGTACAAAGTCTTCAGAGATTTTCTTTATATAGAAGCCATTGAAGAAATTTTAAAAGTTTGGGAAGAGTGGTAGAGGCAATTACCATTACTTTCCAGTATCTAATAGCACAATTTCAAATTTAACCCCAAGCAGATCTGACCAAAAAGAAACTGGAAAATGTTTACATCCCCCCCAAACATGCATAAAGACCCTGAATGAGGGAAAAAGCATTTCCAGAAGTCAAAGAGAATGTCCACCAAACTCCTGATCCTCACAGTGTAGGGATAAACTCCCATGACTGTTTTAACAATGTAAGCAAAAATGAAACTACTAGCCTAAAATTCAAGGACCTTCATGATATGAAATAAAAGGAGAAGACAAACGCTTCTAATTTATCTAGGCTCTTCATAAACTTTGTAGATAAATGCAGGAAAACAGTAAGAATCTTTTTTAACATACAAGTGAGAACAAGGGTGCAGTTTCTTTTGGCACCAGCTTTAAAAATGTCCTTCTTCCATTCACTCTGTGTGTGCCACTCCACCACAAACAAACAGACAAGCCATGCCACTGTGGAGCCACACACTGAATCTGTTCGAAAAATGCATCTACTCAAAACTAGATTAGTCCACTTCTCCAACATATCACAGAACCCACAAATAATCATACAAGTTGAAGTATTAGCTGAGGACAGGAAGAAGCTAACAAATTCTCTGAGCTAGTTATGCTGCCAAGTAGTCTTTGTCAAAGTATGAGGCACAGAGGCCTTCCAACTCCGAAGTTGTTTTCAATTAAAAAGTGGTTCTCACGGCACTGCTACAAGAAAATCCACAGGCATCAGGATGGTATTCATGATAAGAAACTTTGTTTCAAGAAAAAAAAATTAGAACCCAAATAAGCCTTAGGTTTCCTATAATGAGGCAACAGTAATCTAATTTGACCTTTTAAACAGTTGTTCAGAATTAAATTACTTCAGGTTGCAATTCCACTGCTACTGTCTGCTTTCAATAATTCACATATCAATAATATTAATAGTAAAGGTTTTCTCCAATACAATGACATGTTTAAATTAACCCTACAAATAGTGGTGATTTAGATATAGACCAATGAAGCAAAAACCGAGGTGCTGTTCAAGTATCAAAAGTTGCTCTTCCACCAAATCAGAAACAAAAGAGACAGAAGCTCTCCTCCTAGCAGAAACAGGGAAGTAGGAAATAGTGTAAATGAAGACCTCCTGAGTCAGCATGCAGATCTCGATACTATGTGGAAATTTTAATGTCTTCCTATTTTAAAGTCTTGGTCTAGCTTTCCACCAGCTTATTTGCAATATTAAACAAGCTCCCAAGATAAAGGCAACAGAATAAAACAAGCTACAATTCTGTTTGTCAGTGAACAAATTAACAACTTAACCTTGTAACTCCACATATTGGTCCACAAAGTCTTCAAGTTGAGGTTCATAGTCCCGCAATAATTTGTAAAACACTTCCAGAACTACCTCAGCTACTTCCCACTGCAAATAATGAGGAAACAAATCACACACAGATTAAGACTGAAGCAGCAAGGCCAAGGTGACAAAGAACACAACACACAGTGCAGCGATGTACTGGAACAGAATCACAGCTAGTATTTCAAAATTAGATAGTCATGCCAACAATACTATACTTCATCATGTCAAATCATTCGAAAGCCCAAGTTTGCTTTCTGAAGTGAAAGGGAACACTGAAACAGATTTATTACCTGTTTTAGGCCCTATTATACAATATACATATTAGGATATTGTAACTATAAGCAATAAATAGTTTTTATTAGGTATACAGCTAAGAATAGATCAAGAATAGCTAGCTTCCAGGATACAGTTTAGCATGTGCTTTCAACCAGAAGTATTGTAAAAAAAAAAAAAAAAAAAGCCAGATTCCTTGGTTCAGCAAGTCAGAAATATTTTCTGAGATAACACTAAGAGGACAAAGCTGACTTATAGATTTGGCCATGTCATGTTCAGAAGTCATTAGCCATGCAGTAGACTTGCAGAATCCCACACAGCAAGTTGAAATTTAGGAATACAAACTTCTTTTTTAAAAGGTACTTTATACAGGCTCCTTTGAAGTATATTGTGACCCATGAGTTGAAATATCACCTGTTTACAGAATCAAAACGCTATCAAGTGCTCTAGGTTACTTCTGCTGCATCAAACTTGCACAGCTTTCTCAAACAAATCTAAGCTACATTAAAAACTACATCCTACGAAAAACAATATTTTCAAACAAAAATTACTTTTTCAGCAGCTCTCCGGTAAGCTCTGGTGCGGAATCGGAGAAACACAGAATCCCTGAGGAACTGGAGATAGGGATCAAAGCCTGGAGGGCGAAGACCTGCTCCCAAGTTAGCTGGGAACGAACTCTCCACTAGTGTGCTGATGAGTCGACAGAAGGCGCGAGTTAAAGGATATTCCTCACATCGGGACTCAATCTCATTCAATTCAACCTTCCCAGGAGGACAGCAAAAAGAGGAGACAAATCACAGATTTTGAGGGAGGAAGAAACATGTTAGAAATAATATAGTAGCATCATCTGTGGATTACTTCACAGTGAATCAAGTTAGTAGCATTTCTGTGTACTGTACAACACAAGCAGCAAAAGCAGCAAAGCATTGGTACTGTTATTTCAGTTCAGCAACACATATTCATTCCTTTCTGAGCTACTAGAAGATATGCCTCAACATTCACCCACTTTGCTTTTATTTACCACTGTTGTTAGAAGCAAAGTTAGTTGTACCAAGATGTAACAAAAGCTAGTCCAATTTAGGAAAATCTTAGCAAGAAGTGCTCATGAGGACTTTGAGGGTTTAGATGCTGTTCTGTTACTAGTATGAAGCTGAACTAGATGCAAAAATGGATAAAATCTTCCAGAAATTACAAGCAGGCTGGAAAGTAAATTACAAAGCAGTGAAACAACAGTGTCTATTAGGAGATTCCCATGGACACAGCAGGAGAGCAGCCACTGCAAGTGCTTCCCAAATGCTTACGCAGATGATCAGAGAGGCTGCCTAGGTACAGAGACTCTCTTACCTCAATACCAATTGCTTGACTCTGGCCTGGACTTCTCACAGTTTGTAGTATCTTCAAAACAGAAAGAGAAATGAAAACAGACCAACACATTTCACATAATCAAAATGCATCCCTGTCATTTTTATCAGGAGTAAAAAAAAGATACTCATCACATTTTAGATCTAAGAAGAGGTTTTCTAAATCCTTTTAAAGGATAAAAAGCCAAGATTTTTCTGTCTGAGAGACTGGATTATGTTTGAAACCTGTATGCTTCCAGCTTTACATTCTCCAAAATCTGCATCACTTTTTCACATTAATGATTTTTATCTTATATTGGGTAGGGGAAAGACATTTCCTTCATTACCTCTTTCTATACTATATTTTAAGAAATATCATAAATTAGGAAGCAAATGTGGTGAGCTGTCATTATTGTCAGGGTCTCTAATTAGCAACTAAAAATAAGGCAGCAATTACAGTTTAAACAGGACTGTTAGGAACATGTATTGATGTAAAATAAGCACAGCCAATGACATCTCTGAGGAGACAGTGACATTTTCAAAATCATTCCAAAGCATTAACTATGTGAAAAAAAATATATTCAAAAAGAAAATTTGGGAGGAAATGCAATACTATTTCAAACATACTACTGGCGGTTTCAACAAACTAGGATGCTACAAGTTCCAAGCACTTGAAAATCCTAAGATACCTGTGTATATTCCAGGGATTGCCAAAGTGAAGCAGCTATTTCAGGAGATCTCCAAAAGCAGTAAGGGTTTCTAATAGCTCTGCTTTCAAAATAGGAGGAATGCTACACTGCAGAAGTCCCAGGATGACCACTACTGGTGTCCACTGAGGGTGCTCACAAAGAGCCAAGCGAGCATTCTCACTCTACAGAGTTGAATAGAAAACAGAACTGCGGATTATTACTTTGAAGGTTTTTCATGTTTTACAATCTCTAACTCACAGTTTAGTACCAAAGACTCCGCTTTGTACTTTAGGGTACACAAAACAGCAAAAGAATAGTAGACAATTCCAAAGCCAACCATTTTAGTTAAACAGAAAGCCAAGCATAAACACTTGCAAGTACTAAAGTTGTACCTACCCACACAGAAAAATTATTTGGATAATACAAGCTTCTTATAACAACCCCCTTTTTTTAGTAGACACACATTCATGGAATTAATCCATAAGTACTTACACTCTAGCAACTTCTTCAAGCATGGATAGGACTTTTATTAGTATTTCTGTTACATACATTCTATATACTCCTATCTCAATATATTTCTATGAACTCACACTGCATTTCAACATTTGCTAAGAACTTGTAACAATTTGTTTTAGTCTAAGAATCATCAGGATCATAACTCACATAAGCTCACTAGAGACTCTGAGTTGAACCACTGGACAGGAACAAGCCTCTAGCCTCATCAAATGGTAATTCCCTGCATCCTTAGAACAAATTTATCTTCATCCCAGATTATGATTTGATGATGCTATGAAATACTAGTTTTAAGAGCTCCCTTTTCTCCATGCATATCTAATGCTGACATTACAGCTCAAACAGGATCACCACATTACCACCAAAGATGACTTTTAAAAAACATATTCAGTTTCATTCTGTCTTGTTTTTTTTTTTTGCTTGGTCAGCAAAACCAAAGCTATCTCACTATATCACAGAACTTTTAGGCTGCAAAATCTAGTGGGTACTTAAGAGCAGAACTCTACACTAATCAAATTACACAGACAATTCACAACACAAAATTATGCACTGCAATTTTATTCTCCTGGAATTCTCCTCCAGTCAATTCATTCAAAACATTTTACATCCTTGGTTTGGGGACATTTTAAATCATAACCCTGGAGGTAAGTTTCACAGCTGATCACTTTCCTTGCCAAATTTCTACAACTTCCTTTTGAATTCAACTATTACTTTCACTTTTTCAAACTCACAAATAAAGGCAATCAACTTTCCTACTCCATAGTGATTTATTGTGAGTATACCTCACTTCTGAAAGACATCTCCATTACCACCAGCAGAGTCAAGGAAGTAAGAAAATCGGCAATACCAACAACACAGGAAAAGGCATCATCTCTTTCTGCTTCACCTACATCTTCAGTTTTGGTCATTACAGTTATTCCTGATGTTTCTCATACCTTTGGAGTTCACTAATAAAATGACAACTGCTAGGTAAATTTTACTTACATACTTTTTTGGTCAAGCTGAATGAGGTCATCATCATTGGTCATCATCATTCTGAGCTGAATGATAATGATTTGCAAGGAAAAAAAAGTATTAACAAAGAAAATCTAATAAAAGGTTACTTACCCAATTGACTATAACAGTGGTCAGCTGTAAAAATGCAATTAATCCATCCTGTTCTTTCTGTGTGATGCCTCGGAGAGGCAGGTGACGGTACTGGACACTGTCTGCACTTGGCAAGTCTTTCCTTAAATGCTCATGATAAAGCATCAAAGAGTGGAAGAAATGCTCCCAGGAGACAGGACTGCCACCTGCTCCTTGGATGTTTTCCGCTAGAAAAATGACAAACAGGTGACAAGATTTTCTTTCTACTCTTTCACAGGGTGAAAAGCAGGGTAGCTAAAACTAAAAGGAAAACTTTCTTATCTAAAGGAAAAAGTAAAGTTCAAAGTAAAGTTATTGTAACCAAAATTAATCATTTAGGTTTGGGGATTTTTGCTTGTTTATGGTTTTTTTTGAGGCAGAAAGATGCTAATATGAAGAACTAGTATAAATAAGTTTTCTGTTTTATGAATTGGAATCTTTGCAGCATTTTTTTAATCTTCAAATTAGGGGGGGTTTAATAATTTGACCAATGCAAAATGAATGCAAAACACAGGACTGACCAGCATCTCTTACTTTGAGAAACTGCTAGCATATTACATGTGTCAAAAAATTCTAACTGAACAAAGTGCTTCTGAACAAGTTAGCTCAGGAAAGTTACATTGTATATTTTGTAAATACAGCTAACTTTAAGACTCATTTTTTGTTTTATAATAAGCAACACTGACATTCTACATTTCTTATGGTGTTAAGACATGGGGATTTTCTTTTTAAAAAGCATTGTTTCACTAGGTGAATTACTTGCTATGGTGCTCAGACATCTAATTACGTTATCTGTCAGGGTTTTTTTCAGATTACAGTTTTGAGTAAAGCCTTCCAATTTCATCTTTGTACTAATTATTAAATGTTAGAAGTATGAGGCCACAATTCATCTCAAATAAGTCTTCACACTTATTGAAAGAAAAGGCAGTTGAGAAAGAGCTGAAGTGTCACTTCACTTACCATGACTACTGCCATTGACTTTCAGCAAACTAAAGCAGTAATGAGCACACTGAGGTCCACTAGCCAGTCCCCGCAGCATTTTCAAGTATGGGATGTAAATTGTGGAAGGAAGTAGATCTCCCATTTGCCTAACAAACTTTGACAAGACAACCTAGAACAAATAAAGATCAGTGTTAAAAAAAAAAAAAAAAGGTAAATCTGAGTATTATAGGAAAACATCAGGCAGTAAAAGTCAGAAAACAGATTTTAACATAATCAGGGTGGGGTAGACAAGTCCTTTGTAGACTGGCCTATTCAGTGAGACGTGTTTGAAAGAGAAACTAAACAAAATAACTCATGTGACTGCAAAATATACTAACTCTCCAATTCTGTATTTCTAGTGATAAAATTTACTTTAGCTCCCAAATGTTCCACAGGAGTATTATTAGCACATCTAATAGTGCAAGTAATGAATTCAATGTGGGTGTCATACACCTGAACCGTGGCGCACACACACAGTGGTTCCTTTCAGGGTCATATTAGGCTGCTTGCAGACTGCACCTGGACCTAATTTGAGCTGTCAGTATTCTGGGTGGGTCTTGGGATGTGTCTGATTTGTCTTGTACAAGGTTTTGCCAAGCACTGCACAGTCCTTCAAGAAGCATTGAGAGCTGTCAGCACCCCAGATATCCAAAGAGTTTTCGGAACGTCTGCTTGGATTGTTTCTTCATTCTAATTTTAAGCTCTGTCTCTTATGGTCTACAATTTTTGGACTTCAAATAATTAAAATATTCGTAGATCTTTTTACCCCTAAAATACTACCAACTGCAGTTAATAAAGGCTTTTTTTTTATTATTGTTAAGGAATTTAACTTCTCAGTTACATGGAAAAGGCATGTAGAAGTCATCAGACAAAAAAAACAAGAGAACTATCAGAATCCATTTAGCAACTGTAACAAATTAAATCTAAACAACATTTTCATAGAGGTTTGTTAATACTCTTTCTTGCTAAGTTTATGGACAACCATGAATGGCTCGCAGTAGCTCATTTTAGGGCAAGCAACCATGACCATGCCATGCAGAGCAGGACATATGCAAATCAGTCATCGAAAAAAGGTAAGGTCCTCTTAGAGGCTATCTGTAATAAGGACACCAGAATTTTTTTTTGCTTGAGGTTTTTTTGTTACTTTGGTTTCACGTTACTAGCAATTACTCAAGAAAATCTAGATAACCTGGCGCTGGGGGGGTCGCTGGTGAGCTACTCCAAGGTAGGAGCCCATGATGGTGGACGTCTGCAGGGGCTCCGACGGACACCAGTACTCATGGGCAAGTTCCAGATTAAAGGGGTCTTTCCTATACAATTCAGCAATCTGTCAGAAAAAGGAAGAGGCTTGAAAAGTATCAACTCCAGGAAGGAAAAACAATTACATCAAGAATAAGCACTGCTTCTAGATTAGCTAAACGGATCTGAGAGGCAAAGCATCGCAGGGCTGGTGTTCTAGTTCTTAAAACTTTCTGAAAATTACAGCTTCTAAATTACAGTATTGGAACAGCAACAGCCAGCTAAATTCAAAATGCACATATCAGTGAAAATTTAATAACTTTCTATTTAGTTATTATGGATTAAATCATTGCTAAAAAAGACCTGTGTAATTTCTCCTTAAACAACCATATGTGTACATTAAAATATATTAATTTTATAAGTTAGCTGGTATCATAATTAGAAATCTTACCTGCTATCTGAACATACAAATTTCTCAGAGCAAATTTTTATTTCTAGTTCTTCATTTAAGTTTACTGTATCTATCTGGGCTGCTTAAGAAAGCATTCCACCACAAATTTTCCTACTAATCCCTATAACCTAAAGGAGTATCTTTGGAAAAGACAAGTAATACAAGTTTTTAAATTTCCAGAAAACGTAAAACACCTCAGTTCAATATGCAAATCTGTTTTTCAACATGGATTTTTCTGAAAGTGCGTATATAATGATATTTAAACAAATATAATTATTTTTATTCCCATTTTTATTTTATTAAAATATGACAGAAAATCTTTCTTTTAAATGTACACTTAAGGTCAAAACTTCATCGAGATCAGGGAATTTGTAATTCCATCAGCCTTGATGGAGTCATCTTACTGAGCCTACCCTACAGCAAATACAAAACAGTTTTCCAAATTCTCATTACAATTACATCAATACATAAGAATTATTTAAATATTTCAATTATTTATCAGAGTAATTGTCAACAGTGGGGTAAAACCTCTAAAACCTTCAAACGTAAGAAACAATGCAATTATTAAAATCATTAAAAGTAATTATTTGCTTACTAAAAATAATTAAAAACCATTACATTAACATCAGGAACCAAGGCAGTAAATTAATTCCTTTATATGAAAAATTATAGAAAAGTGTCTGTACTTAAGGAAAAAAAAATCATCCCAAAAGGGAAAGATCCAGCACCATATGGTATCATTCAGATACAGGTTTTCAGATGACAAATGGAAGTCACAATCGTTGTCACAGTAATTTACAAGAAAATAAGGCTTACTAGAAGCATTAAATGCTCCAGATCTCTCCGAAGGGAAATAGGTGGATCATTACCCATCTGAATACTCATGTGGATCATGCGAGCATCTTCATCAGCACGATTTCTCAGCTGTTTCACCTACAGGATTTATGAAGGCAAAAAAGAAACAGTGGTCACTATTTAGCTAAGAATGAAAGAAAACAGGAATAATGGAATTGTCTATATGGCCTATTAAAACTAAGAAAGCAAATATACTTGCATGAACATGATAAGAATAATCAATTTTCTCTTTTTCAATCCTCCCTCCCCCCCAAAGAGCTTGCACTCAAAGTCATAGTCAATCACTTGCTTACTGCTAAAGCGCAGCAAAGTAAGTGCATAGCAAAAGCCCTGAACTTATAACATGGGAGTTTTTCCTAACTGACTGCACCAGATACTTTGTTTTGGCTCAAAAAGGTGGATCCTTTTCCTCCTCCTAATTTAAAAGCTAGACGGCTTAGTTTCAAAGAATGTTAGACCATTATTCACAAGGAGTGAAAAGAAACACGTAACCCAAATGCAAACACGAATGCAAAATATTGATTCCTGTATATAGATCTGTGGATTGCACCTTTCTTCACCATTAAAGACTATTCTACTTGCAGCTACTTTATGACTTGAAAGTTCTGAACTGAGGCAACTTTGGAGTTACTCTGTTTCAGCCAGAAGCATTATCACATGTCAATAAATACCATAGGAAAAATGAGAGAAGAGCAAGAACAGCAGCAATTTTTTTTTAAAAAAGTAGCCATTTAATCAGCACCCTAAACTTCTTTGTGTTGAAAAAGCTAATTACTAAACAAAAACCAGCTGATATTTAATTTTAAATTCAAAAAGCTTTTGACATGAGACCCCAAAGGAGGCTTATAGAAAGCAAACAGACATGAGATTAAAAGCCTTGTTAAATATCAAGGAGACATTGAAGAACAAGAAACAGAAGTAAACAACCAATTCAACACATAAAAAAAAAAAACATGTTGACAGTCAATAGAGACTAGTTCATGGTCTATAATATACTTCAATGTGCAAAATTGAATGAGCAGCAAAATAATTGGGGAAAACAGTTTTAAAATAATAACAAGAAAAAATTATTAAAAACTAGAAATAACTGTGGAAAGGGTCAAAGCAAACTAGCTAAATCAGTATACTAACTGAACAAGAATAAAACTGAATGTTGATAAGTTAAATAATGAGGTACTAAAGCCAATTATCAAGTTCTGAATGAATATAATGCAGGCAACCAAAAGATTTACCCAAATCATCACTGGCAAGCAGCATACATGCTAAAACTATGCAGAAGAATTAACTAAAATGCTGACTTAGAGATTTAAGTAAAACTGAACAAAGGTTATAGAGATACACAAAGCAAAACAAAGATCCTGCAAAACAGACACTTCTTTTTACCTAAAATTTGAGATTCAGTAGAAATAGCTGAGGACATAAGCCAAACATTACCTATCAGCAGTTAAGACAAAAAGTTGCCTAGTAGGGCTATACCCCAATTGCCTACCAACAATTTCCTGTGAAACAACTAGTACTGGCTTATATCAAACTAGAATAAAAATCAATGGTCTGATTTTGTCTTATATCCTGTATTACAAAACCCTGCTTGTAATGAACATCTCTCTTCATCTTCAGGCATTAGCTACAAGTAACAGGAAATCGGAGCCAAAGCAAAAACCAACCAAACAAACAAAAACAACAAACCCCCTCAAAAAAAAACACAAAAAACCACCACCAACCTGAAATGAATTTCAGCATTCATTTAAATTTTAATAAAGTAAAACAAACTACTACCACCATAAAAGCCTATTTTGCAAATCTCACCACACTGAAGTGTTTTAAAAACCACATTCTGCAGGATACATCATAATTGTTACAGTTACTATAGCTTATGCTTTCCAAAAAGCCCTGTAGGAAGGCACAGCTGCAGGCTGGACAGTTGCAGGGTGAGAGAGAGTTATGACTCATGGATAGCACACTGCAGCTGAGGCAGCCAATGGGTGCTCTTCTTCTGTTAACTTTGGGTTTTGCCTGGTTGACATTAAAGGTATAAAAGGGGAGGTAACATCTACAATAAAGTGATTCCCTTTGCATGCACGAGGGGGTCCATGCCTTTGTTCCCCATTGCTACAACATTCTACTTCAGCGTGGAAAACAAACCCCAAACATTATAAGGCTTCTATAAGGCAAACAAGTTTTCTGAAGCACAGGTGCTCAAGCTGAGCATCATGTCTGCATCTCCGCACAACCTCATCCAAATAATAGAAATGTAGAAGAGATGCCCACATTTCTCATTAAGTGCTATGCACACAAACAACTTACTTTCATTGGCATGAGTGCAAGGAAGTCTGTGACAAGATTATGGATTTTGCGAATGTAAAATTCCTCCTGGTAGAAATTTTCAGATGCCACAACAGATTCAGTCAGGAACAGGAAAACATAATCAGCAATCGCTAGCTCTGCCATTGCCTCATCTGCCTCAGTGAATTCTGCTAGAGCTGGGCAACAAAATTCACAAGAGGGGAAGAAATAAATAACAATCTGTTACCAAACAAATATATTTCAGGACACACCACTGACATGCAAATTTCCATGCTTCTATCAACTCTCTTTTTAATACTGTACAGGAGAACTAGACTGAAAAAGAATAAATTAACAGCAGATGATGACATCAACTTTCTGTTTTAATAAATGTTACAGTGCAAATCTATTTACCCCAAAAAATCTAAGGCAGTCAACCAAAAACCACAAACTAACATTAATTAAACGCTAATTATAATGTTTGCATTTTCTTTATTAGATATTTTGGAGAAGACTCAATTTTGACGTAGTAGAAAGCTAGAAGGTTTGTGAGGTTTGGAGATGAAAAAATAAAATTATGAATAGATTCATCATCTCAACGTACTGAGGTCTAACATCTACAGATGTAAAAAAAAACACAATCAAGAATCTACTCTGGATTTAAGCATTGAAATTATACTAAAGCCGAAAATGAAATCCTTGAATTTTCCAGTACATTAAAATCTCTTTCACTTCAATGAGGCACTATTACTGTCTCATAAATAATTACTTCTACATCTGTGTACATTTCAGAGTAATTCAATTCACTACAACCAAACTCACACAGAAAAAGTTTTAAGGAAGTGTTAATGGTAATTTTATCACAAAGGTAAATAACAACACTTCAAGAAGGTAACAAATCCTTTGACTTACACCACTTGCAAGCTCTGAATAGTAATGTGCAGCAAGTGAACTTTAGGGTAATTTACCTGTCACATCAGAATATTGGGATATTCCACGCAATGTCAGTGCCCAGGCTAATCTAACAGCAGCTTGCAGGCCTGGTAATTTCCAGGGCTGAGACTCCTGAAGCCGAGTGTGGATCGTTGCTATGTACTGTCTTTCTGCTAGCAGAGGGAGCCGGTGCATCAAGTCTTCAACAACAAAAACACAAAACCAATACTCAGTAAACAAGGGTGAAAAAACACATGCAAAATCCCGCCGATTTGTTACTGATCAATAACAAAACTGCTTAAGCAACAATTTATCTATCTGTACAAGGTAACCTCTGGGAAAGCTGCCAGCATTACCTTCACGATCCTCTGCCCCTTGTTCCAGAAAGCTGACATCAAAGCAGTAAAGGAGAGCCATGAGAAGAGACAAGTTCACACCATCCAACGAGCCATCAGCTTCCACTGTTACCTTCTCCAGGTAACTTATGAGGATTAGAGTGTCATCCTTATTCAGGGGTGACTGACATGTCCAGACAAAGAGACTTTCAGCCAAGGACTGCCGGCATTCTTTAATGAGATCAGAAACCTTTACAAGACAAACAAACAAACAAAAAAACAACACAACCCAGTGAATATACCTATTCTGGTAACATGTTCAACTTGTCCTTCTCAGTCAGTCATGATGACTGGCTTAAACTAAAAATCACTCTAAAGACAGCAGCTACAGAAAACGTTGGGTTTATTTGCTAAACAACAAAAGGACACTTCTGCTTGTTAATTGCATTTATATTCCCATGTATTTCATGAGAGGCGTGAGTAGATACCTGGGAATATGACTACATGCAAATCAGCACCCCTGTCAAGGACAGGAGACATCAATCTACATAGAATTTACATAGCTGTAAATGTATCACACAGAAGTCACATTCCCTGTCTCTAATTACACAACTGCACTGGCAGTTACCCCAGATACAGTCAGCCTTCCTCTTGCCCCCAAAAAAGGAATCTTAAAGTGAAACAAAGGTAAATTAAGGTAGTTTAAGATAAATGAGAAAGATATGCTTTCCTTAGTTTCCAGGTTCATAGCAAAAGCGTAAGACTAGTTCTTTATTCAAAGGAAAATAAATTGATTTATTATTACACAGAATGATTTTTAGGCAGATCACCTATTAGAAAAGAGTTCAAAAATTAAAACAATAATGTTTAAAATTGTCCTGCTACAAAAATTATGCTGCAGTTAGTCACAGTGTCAATTAAGTTCAAGAATTACAAAGATGAGAATATATTTTCAAGCAATTTTCACTTGACCATTAGAAATGCTTCTGTTCATATCAACAGAATTGGATTATTAAGAGAATTATTCACCTGACTCAACTTGGTTTCAATCGGTTTTAATAATTTGTGAATTAGTTCACTTTTCTTATGCCAATAGTGTAGATAACGGTAGTGCTGATAATTTAAAATACAGACTTCAGAATTAAAAAAAAAATAGAAGAAATTTACACACAGTGTAAATATTAGGCTTAGATTTTTACTGTTACAATTCTCCACTAAAAATAAGGCATGCCTTAGCATCTGGGAGCAAGAGCAAGACAGAAATGTGGGAAGCAATGTGAACCCACACTGATAACGCACAAGCTGTGGAGCAGTACCTGTGATCTCAGACAGTGGCAGACTTTGTGCAAATGCAAAGAACTCTTTGCAGTCTAACTCTATCCTAACGTGTTCAGTAACACAGAAGAATATCCATGCTCGGTGAATTTTACCTCTTTGCGATGTTTCTCACTGCCCAATCCTCGCTCTCTCTGGAGTTTATCAAATTCATTGTTCAAGTCAATGTGTGACAGAAGAGTAAGAATCTTCTGAGTCAAACCCTGCTCCATTAGGTCATTTGTAAAGCGTGTTGTAATGGAAATTAACTCTTGACTATAATAGAAAAATATAAATTAAACAAGTAATCATAGTTTTCCAGCCACAAACATGTCTAAAATAATGAATCCCATTAAACGTATTTGATGACAAAAAAAACATACAAATAAATTATATACAGAGAGCAACTAAATGTGCATCACTAAAAGTACTGCCCTCTCAAAACATTATGCTGAATGGATACAGAGTCTTTAGGCAGCTGAAGGTTCAAGAACATGGAATATGAGAATACAACAGGGATCAGCTAGTTAAGATTTCTATTAAAAGGAAAAAGTATTATATACAAGATGCACGTAACTCACAAACGCTGACTTAGAGATTTAAGTAAAACTGAACAAAGGTTATAGAGATACGCAAAGCAAAACAAAGATCCTGCAAAAAGACACTTCTTTTCACTAAATTTGAGATTCAGTAGAAACAGTTGAGGACATAAGCCAACCATTACCTGTCCACAGTTAAGACAAAATGTTGCCTTGTAAGGGCTATACCCCAATTGCCTACCAACAATTTGGCAATTACTAGTACTGGCTTAAAGACTCCTTCTTACTAGCAAATGCAATTGTCCAGATACTGCACTCTGAATTTATATTTACACTAGAACACATTTTTTCATCTTTCTCTAGCCAACTTGGAAGCAAGTAGTGTGCACTCCTTTCTTTTTCAAGGCAAAAAATACCAGCATATAGTGTTCACCAGTAGATAGTACATTCCTTTTAAGTAAAGGCAGGAGCACAATTCCCTTTTACAGCACACAGAAAGTCAGAACACAGCAGGGTTCTCAAATACTTAGCAATCACCACTAGTTAGAGCAACAATGACTGGGAGAGTGTCTGAAGTAAAATACTGCCAAAAGGTGAAGTAGCATGAAAGAACTGAAAGTAAAATGTATATCCCTATAATCCATCAAAAATATGTGCAAAGAATGATTATGTTTAAGAAACAAACATGAAAGCAGCTGCATCGGGTTATGAGAAAAAAGCAAATTTGAGACTATATATACTCCCTTTGGTCTAATTAGTTCTAAAAGCACTCAAAACAAAGAGCTTTGATCAGCTCATTGCCCTAATACAGACCTGAGTTCCAATGTCCATGTCTTGCCTTGGCGTGACTGGATGAGGGCTCGCAGTGAATTGGCAATGCATCTTTTTCCATCCCAGTACAACAGAACTGCCACTAGACCTCTTGTAAGGCCAGGAAAATGAGGCTGCTGGTGTTCTCCTAGTGAATGAAAATGCACAGAAATAGCCAAAGAAAGCTGAACACACACACCTTGATAGCAGCTCTATAACTTGGTATTTCTAACTGAAATATAAATATCACATTCAAAGTAACTGTGGTTATGCACTACCACTTTGATTTGTTTCAGACACTTAAAAGAAATCTCAGAAATTTTGGGTGGTATTGGTAAAATTAATATTCAACTATTAAAAATACAAAAAGGGGTTTTTTAAGTGCTAGTCCATAAATATCCTACTCCAAATGGTATTTGCCACTGATATGTATCCATCTTAATAACCGAGATGATAACTAATAATTCAAGATGATTATCATTGAAATATCTTTTATTCAAAATTAAATTTTCTATCTGAAATTACATTGAACATTCAAGCTCAAAATAGAAAGTGAGTCTGACTTGAAGATGGCTTTCCAACCACGACAAACTTGCAATCTACTTCTTAAACAAATTTTTCAAGTTAATGGACAGTAGCTAGTAATAACAACTAACAATTTTAACTTAACGATTCTAAAATCAATCTTCTACACAAAGAATGTGCCACCCTCCAGAATACTTCTTTTACTCATCAGTTATTAGATTACAGAGTCACACAGCAATGTATAACTTAATACATAATTTGAAGAATCAGTACCTATTACACTGCTTTATGGAAAAATTCTCAATCGTGTTTTAATTATGTTTAAATTCAATGATACAAGTCCATCATAATTCAAGTACACCATAAAACCTCCTCAGAATATTCCCCCCTTTGCAACAGCTGAGTGTACAAACATTAGGGTTCAGAACACTGCTATCACACGACATTGCAGTGAGACTGTTGGTCAGGGTGTCAGGTTGTAGCTCTGACTATGTCAGGGTTTCTAGGATTGTTGGTTGTTTGCTTGTTTGTTTGTTCTTACTACTACATTTGTATTGTTAATATTCCTAGTAAAGAACTGTTATTCCTATTCCCGAACCTTTGCCTGAAAGCCCTTAATTACAAAATTATAATAATTTGGAGGGGGTGAGGGGTTTACATTCTCCATTCCAAGGGCAACTCCAGCTTTCCCTGGCAGACACCTGTTTTTCCAAACCAAGACACCCTATTTAAGCTGTATTTCTCCAGGTCTTAAATATTTTCCCTTCTCACCAGCTAGAAGAAGCTCAACAGCTGCCAACTCTCCAATATCAAAGAGGTCACTGAGGATAAAGGCTTCTCTGATGAGCTGCTCTGGCAAAAGCCTAGTTCCCTGCTGACCCTGGATAGCAACTCCTTCTGTGCTTGCTTTCTGAATTTTCTCATGCTGCTGAACATTTTTTGGCTGCAAGAGAAACAAGCATCGGAAGTTATTCAAAATGGCAAAATCAAATACTGAATAAAAGCTTTACACATTAATCCATCCTCACAAATACAGTTCTGTCAGGTTAGGTTGTCATCATAAAAACAAAGGCAGTGTTTTTTACAGACATGGTAAAGGCATCCTAAAAATGCTTCATGCTTAGACAGCAGTAGTCTCTTTGTGGGAACATAAAAAAATCATCTTATACAATCAGTGCTTACATTTAGTTTATTCAAAATACTAGTGGTTTAAAGTAAACTTTGATACAATTCTCAACAGGAATTGGTATCAACACAGTGAAAAACATCTGGGTTGTTGATCAGAACTGTTGTATTACTCCCAACTATTCTTTACAACATTCTTCTGCTATTAAACTGAGATGCTAAAATATACTGATGAAACTCTATAGCTGACTGTTAAATTTTCTGACCTATAAATTTAAATAAGCCATCTACTATTGGAGAAATAACACCACTGAAAGAAGATATATTTCTAGTTACTACCTTGTGATACACCGGCCAAGAAACGGGGAGTTTTTTCACATTATGTGGCGTTCCCAATAAGACACTTTCTATATTTTTTAAGTTCATGTGTTCACCTGTTTTGAGTGTTTGCTAATCTGACTGAAACATAAGCAAAACCAGACAAAATAGCTTTGTGCTTTATTTCAGATACAAAAAATAACAAAAAAAGTTAATACATGACTGATGGATCATCAGATACTTTTACTATTCCTTTCAAAATACCACTCAAATGAGAGAAAAAAAAAATACATCATAGATAAAATTATCCTGTAGAAGATACAAAATAATATGTATGTATTATTTTTTTCCCACTTAATACTATTTGTATTCTTACAGTAGAACAAGACTGGTATAACACATCTATGTTATGTACTGTAAAAATCTCACATGAAAAGAATGGTCAGGGTCTAAAATGGCATGTAAGACAACAATATAAGACAGAATACATCATCAACTCTCCAGCTCATTCCAGAAGGGAGCATAGACCAGTACCGGATTTCTGAAGAGAGAAATGAAGTCAGATTTGTGCTTCTTTAAAACTTGATCTAGACGATGAACGGCTTCAGGTTGCCTTTTCCAAATGGCATTCATTACAGTCTGCCATATGTCCTTATATGGACCCCACAAGCTTGCAGCTAAAAGAGGAGATAAAACATTGTATTTGAAATAGAGAAAGGAAGAAAACAAATTATTTATATATTGTTTTCAATAAGTAAACTCTTTTTTAGTTTACTGTTTCTCTTGGCATGTCAGTATACTCTTACATCTGTGAAGAAAAGTATATTTTCCTTTCCTAAGGCACAAAAGAAACCCCAACAATGGTCTGATATAAAACTTAATTGCATTTAGGGAAGTAAAGAACCAAAAATTATGTACGCACCTAAATTCTGGTGCTGAAAGTTACCTTACAAGAATACTTACAATACAGGTATTAGGTTGGAAAAGACCTTTAAGGTCATTGAGTTTAAGCATTAATCTGGCACTGCCAAGTCCTCCACTAAACCATGTCCTTAAGTGCCACATGTACATGTCTTTTAAATCCATCAGGACTGTGATTCTATCACTTCTACAGAACACTCCAGAAAAAGACTACCTTCACTATTAGCTAAACAACCCATCAAATCAAAATATGCAATACTCTTGCATTACAGCAGATGGCTAAAGAAAAATGGTTTCAACCATTTCCAAAGATTACTACTTGAGTGAGCAAGTTGGGAAAACCAAAAAGCAGTTTAAGCAAAAGCAAGCTATTTAAACTACCCTTATTGCTCCTACATTGTCAGAGATGAACCAGTGTATGTGCAGCTAGTCATCTGGAAGAGGTGTAAAATCCTGCCTCACTAATCAGAGAAAAACATTCTCTGTTGAGAGAGCACAAATTCCTTTGATTACTCAAATTAAAATTGATATTCTTCCCAACAATCAAAATGCAAATCTCCTAAGCTTCAAAGTACCTCTAGAAGGTTAGACCAAAGACCACCATACTTTAATGGTGAAGTCTATACACTTAAATGGTAAAGCCATTCATGCTGAGTAGCTACAAGTGAACTTACAAATAACTGAGACAAAACATTCAGTAGTGCCAATATGGCTGTGTGGGGGCAACCTGTAAAAAAGGGACAAATTTGCTTTTCTGAGCATCAGTGTTTTAACTCTGTTACCCTTGTCTAGAAATAGCTACTACTGGATGCATAATTTCACAGTCAGCTGTAACTGGCCATCCCACATAACTTCAGAGTTCAGAGATTTATTTCCACTCAAAACTGTCTTTTTACTCTTACTACATTACCAAGTCAAATAAATACCAGCAGCAAACCACAGTGCCTGCCAAAAGCTGTTCAACTACTTTCCTGGCCCATTTGTTTGCTCTTGTCCCTACCACATAATTGCTTTGCACCAGCCCAAACACATGTACTCTAGAGAATCAGAACAAATTAAGGATCTAACTTCTCTAACCAAAATCTGATCCAAAAAGTTGTTTATTTTCAGCAGGATCATATCTACAACCCAGTTTGCTCTGCAATGGCACAAAGATGGATTATTGCAGAGAAAGGAATAGGCACCTGGGATAGGAAGAGGTTGGACTTTAGCAACCATGCTGACTTTTTCTCACTTAAGCTGCTCTATTATTATTAGTTTTAGAAAGGCTGACCATCCCATCACGGACAGCAAGGAAGGACAGGCTGAGTTGCTTCTCTTGGCAACAGCAGCAGTTGACACTTCTATGGCTGAACATTTTGCCAAGTGACAGACTCAACCATGATATGTCTCTTCCCAAAAACAATATACTATAACCTAGGGCAAAATCTGCATTAGTTCTAGTACAACATCTCCTTTTATTTTTTCTCATATTTCCTGTAGGAAACTCCTTCCTCTCCTATTTTTTTTAATTATAAGGCTGTAGACTCTCTTGCCATTTAATTCATAACACAGTCTTATTTGAACTACTCCAATTTTCACTTCAAGTTTTTTTATGACGAATCTTTGCTTTATTACTGCTTTTCTGTGAGGCTAAAGGGATGCAATCCATTCAGTGAGATCAAAAAATCTCTGTAAAATTTGCTTGCCACAGGAATGGAGGTTTCAATGCTATTAGCTAGAATTAATAATGACTATTAACTGTCACTATTGATATACAAAACCTTACTTACACACCTTTTGGCCTATATTCCAGCGATAATTGTTTTTCAAAGGGTTTTCACTCTCCTTCTATTAACCTAATGAAGCTCTCAGCAAGAGTACATGTTGTACCCGACACCAATCACTGCACAGGCTGGGGACCAAGGGAGCTGCTGGAGAGCAGCTTTACAGACAAACAGACAACACCCAAGCGTCCTGGCAGACAGGAAGCTGAACACCAGTCAGCAGCACAGGCTCATAGCAAAGGCTGCCTACAGACCCCAGGCTGTATTAAAAGCTGTAGCCTACAGACGCATTGTTTAGGCATCTCAGAGTCCTTCACTCCCGTACTGTGTATAGTTTTGGGCTCCTTAGAGCTAGATCCTGAAATAGTGAGCCACAGAACAGGATGAACGACAGGCTGAAAGAACTGACCTGGTTCAGTCTTACAAAAAGAAGGCTGAAGAGGGATAGGGGCTTTGTTTTCTCTAACTACTGAATGGCACTATACACAGAAAGCAGGGCAAAATTCTACAGATATTTCTCTTTTGCCTCTTACACAACACAGCATTGGGAGATGAGTGTAATACCGAAGTAATAGGAAACCACGTGTACACCGAGTTACCACAGTCCTCCTACACAAGGAGGCCTTGGCTGCCTGACGTGACTCCCCGCGAGCACCAGCCAGGCACGGCGGCAGCTCTGCCCGCGGGGCTCCATCGCCGGGCAGCTCTGGCGGCAGGAGCCCGGGCACCGCCGCACAGAGCCCGCTCTCCCAGCGCCTGCCCGCACACCGCGTCCCGCACCCAGCGCCCCGCAGCCCTTCCCCGCTGCTCGCTCGGGCCTCGCCACGCCCGGTCTTCCCAGGGCGGCCGTCCCCGGTTCCGCGGGCGCGGGGGAGAGGCACAGGGCCGGCGGCGGCCGGGAAGTGGAACGGCCGCGGGGAGAGGCGGAGGAGAAGCCGCAGTCCCACGCTCAGATCGTTCTTACCCGAATTTACCGCCAACGGAGCCGCCATCTTGGGGAGAGGGAGGCGCGTCGCGGTGCCGGCACCCGAGGAAGGCCCGGCCAAGCCCAGCCCGCCGGGCGCGGGCCGGCCGGGCCGGGCCGGGCCGGGTGTCCCTCGGCCCCCGCCCTTGCTGCCGCGGGACAGCGCAGCCGGGGCACGCACGGCGCGGCCGCTTCCGCGCCGGCGGCTCCGGCAGGGACAGCGGCTCCGGCGGCAGCGGGGGCAGCCCCGCGCCCGGGCTGATGGGAGCTGTAGTTGCGGGTTAGTGGTTCAGCGTGCCTGTCGGCTTCGTGTTCCCTCGAGGCGGCTGCGGGAAAGGGAGAGCGCCGGGCTTCTGCATCGCCGCCTTCGCTCCTCTGATGTAAATAACACATCGATTCCGTGCCGTTCAGTTTTTCTTTTCCTTTCCATGCCACGCTCAAGTGAGTCTTTCCTTCCAAGCCCTGCCCTATAAGCTGTTTTCACTGAATATGGCTAAACACCTGAATTCAGACACTGCACTAGGAGATAAATTTATTAAAATATTTTAATTCATTTTAACTGAAAAAAAAATAAAAAGGCATCACCAGGATGATTCCTGCTTCTCTGGTTTCTGATTGAAGTCCTAAAAAATGGAGACAATAATTTTTGAATGTGAACTAGGGTTTACAGCCTTGAATAGGGGAGGAAAATAAAACCAAAACAAAACAAAATAAAGCTTGCCAGCACTGAATAGTAGGAGTTACCCTGTGAGGAAAGCTGTATTTAAGCTCAAAGTTATATGCAATAAAGAAAAAAAAATACCAGGCATGAAGAAAAGAAAACAAAAGTTTATACACTTATATCTCTGGAGCTGAGGAACAAATATCAGTATCTTAGAAGCAGTCCGTGTCTGAAGTCAATTTACCATTCTCTGTCCCAGTAGTAATCAAGATCCTTACAGAAGTTCCCTCCTGTATTACCTTTAGGATAAAAGATTCCACCAAAAGTACTCATTTTTAGTTCCAGTAGTTTCCCCTCTTGAACTTTATTAAACCAGTATTTTGTGGTTGCAAAACCATGTCCAGTGAACTGGGAACCATGGGAAATTGGCAAAATAACTATCTTTGCTTCTGTAGATCTCCCCTATAATGGGATGACTGAAGGAGTAGTAGAGAGTAGTGCTCCTGGGGTGAGAGTGAATTGGCAAAGCAGCTGTAAGAAAAAAGGGACAGAAAACAGAGAAACTGTTTCACTTAGTCAGAAGAGGAGAGAGAAATGGACATTTTAGAAAAGGAGGGAATTCCCAGACTTCAGTAGATTAATCTGTTCTCAATAATTTGACCTAATTTGTTGATTGAGTCAAAGGTCCCATATTTCCTTGTGATTTACCTTTTCCTGGTCTTAGCCATGAACAGACTAGACCTGTAATGATGAGAATGTTAGTGAATTGTTCATTTTATTCTAGGAAATGAAGAATGCCAGGCAAGAGGTAAAAGTAGAAAACAAGTGCAGTTAATCCCCAAGCAGCTGAACTAAAGCAGCCTTGGTACCTGGATGGGGCATTCCTGTATCCTCTCCTGTGCATCTTTCCCTGCCAAGCCATAATTCTGCTCTTATGCTGCCCATGTGCCACCCCAAGACCCATGACTATAAAAGGCAGATATCATGATAAACTTGGAGATGCATGTGCTGATCACCTGGCCACAGCAAATATAATGGATAGCTTGAGGTTTTTCTTCAGTCTTTCCTTCCACAGCGATTCTAAATTTGATCTTTTTCCTTTATACATTCCCTGATTTTCACAAAGTTTATGAGCCCTCTAGCCTTTGATCAGATTAAGTTGGAATTGACTCAGAAATTGCAAGAGGTTCAAAAATTACTGAAAAGGTTTGGATTACAGTGTGATTTCCTAAACTGTGTTTCCTTAAGAAACTTGAAGTTTTAAACAAGAGAGAGAAATAATTAATTGATTAAAAAAAAAAAAAAAAAAAGGAGCCTTTCCCAGGCTTTAAGAGCTGTCATATATCTTTTGGCATTCAGATACAACCAGATTGCACCCACTTTTTTTCGAATTCTGTTGAAGGAAAAAATCCTTTCTAACCACTGCAGATTTAGTATTTTAAATTTCCAGATAATTCTTTCCTCTCTTTGCCAGATGACCCAGGGTCACATAGTAACAAGAAAGAAAAGACAGCCTGAAATAGTGCATGGCAAGGGGCTGGTCATTGGCCCGCTGAACTTCAGAAGAAAAAATACCACATTTAGCTCCAGCTGCACAGCATTTATTATATTCTTTCTCTGTTAGCAATGTGATATTTTAATGCAAAATAGTTGTCACAGTTCAGCTCCTAGTATGGATGAAGTAAGAGAGGCATCTAGATACACCATACCATACATTCTGCACATATTTTTATTGGCATAACTGCATCCATCCATCCATGCTTTAATAAGTATGGAAGTCCATGAATAGTAATTCTTGCTTATTCTTGCTTTATTTGGTCCTTTAATTTAGGTTCCCATTGTTTAGCCAGGATCACTGGCTGGTTTGGTAGTCTATTTTTGACAAGTCACTATAGGGAAAGAATACCTCATTTCTCTCCCTAACAATAGCTTTCAGCAAGTTCTGCAACATAGATGGGTTCAAGAAGGGACACCGATGTCTTTCATCCTTAATTACTAGACAGAAATCTGTGAAGTATCAAAGGTAGGCTGACACTAAATAGCTGGGATGGATATTCATTCCCCTGGATTCCAGGGAAAGAAGGTTCCAAATTGCCTGTAGGGTAGCGAATTCTGCTTGTGTGGTGAGAGACCTACATTAATTTCTATAGGCAGAAATAACTCTTAGTAATTAAAATGAGCTGCACAGTGGGAACCTACTCTTTGTAACTAGTAAGTGGTTTGTGATGTACTACAGGTGTAACATTATTAATTGTGATAGTACTATATTTAGTGGTTCGTAGTCAGATCATACATCAAGATATGAAGATAACCGATGATGATGATGATATGATTTACTCTCTTTACATGTTATTATTATCAGGAAGAATAATCATTAGCCAAAAAAAGAGTATTGTTCAAATGCCTAAGAGGCCCTGCTTAATTTCCTACCTTTAATCTTCAGTGTCGTTATGATCACATCCTTCACATCTCCGTGATGGAGAAAAATGAGAAAAGGCTTTCTGCATTCCAGCTGAAACCAAAAGAGTTGCCTTGTACATCTACATAAATAGACCAGTCCTTGCATTGTGAAATATGCCTCTTTCCCAAAAGCCCAAAAACACTTCTGGCTGCTGATGAGACCATAAAACTTCCGGGAGCTCTTGTTTTGACTGACACTAACTCTGTGCATCTGAGCTTACTGTTCTGTAAAAATGGGTATAGCATCTCACAGCCGGTCTGGAATGCCAATTGAATGGGTCTTCAACCTGGCCCCATCATCTGAACAGAGGAAAAAGAATGTATTTTTGTGTTATGTTAGTTGGTGGAATAAAAAATCCTGAATTGTCTTAGTGTGCTGGCTAAAATTCCTAGAAACTTAGGTCCTATGGTGACTTTATGATGCTTGTATCCCCAATTGTCTGTTCTGTTTGTGCAGTATATTAAGTTCTGTACCTTTAAAATGATTCTGGGAGCGAAGGGGGAGAAAGAAGCAGCGCAGTTTGTTTTGAGAAAACTGCCTGACTCCCACACGGCCTGGCTCCGGCGTTCGTCTGAGGCACGGACAGCGGTGGGACAGAGATCTCCTGTGCTTTTAGTTAGTTTTAGCTAGCTGAGGCAGAGAAGTTCCCTGGACTGTTTTTTTCCTTTTTCTTGGGACTGTTTAAATCTGCTCTGGACTGAAAAACCCAGAGGAGCAGCGAGGGGTGGCACCTGCAGCCCCGCCGGGCCTGGCCCTGCGGAGGGAGTGGGGCTGGTGAGAGACTGAGTGAGCTGAGCTGCACCCACAGCAAGGACTGGCTCAGTTTGCCATCTCTCTTCGGAGCAGCCAGAGGTTTTATTGTTTCATATTATTCATTCTTTGTGCTTGTGGGCATCTTGTTTGTTAAATAAATAGTTTTTTCCACTTTTCTCTGAGGAAGTTCTTTTCTCGGACCGGCGGGGGGGAGGGGCCATTCGGGTTTGCTTTCCAGAGGAACCCCTTCGGAGGTTTCCTCCCAAATTTGCCCTAAACCAGGACAACTTCTTAGTTGGCTATAATCCTGTCTTTGCTGCAAACAGTGTGCTTTATACATGGAGATAGTTAGCTTGGCATCAAATCTTAGAAAAAAGTCTGAGACCTTTCTATGCAGCATTTCTCAAGGAAATAACTTTGTCATTTCTCTGTCTTCCATCCTAGATATTTCTAGCGTCAACATGGTATTTAAGCTCATCAAAGAAACTGTGTGAGGTTGTCACTAGCTTGTGTAAGTGGTTTTTCTCGTCAAAAGCAACAATGAGCTAAATGTTCTCAAAGTTATATGAACACCTTCCTCTTGGGGTTAGGGAGTAGGGGGAGACAAACAACAGCAAGCACTGCCCTTCCTGTGTAGGTGAGGACAATTAATGTCTATAGGCATCTGAGAGAAATGAATGCCTTGATAATCAATATCCTGCTTGTGAGCTGGGTCTTTATGATCCTTCTCCAGGCTCCAGAGGTAAAATGAAAACACTGCTCTTGGCTCTGTGATGTATTTGAGTTATTTTTTCCCTAATTCCTGCTTTGGAACCCTTAAAGCTATCTGTCTTGTTTATTTTTCTTCTCTATTCTGGAATGAAGAATAACTTTTCTTTTTTTGTAATAATTTCTCCATTCAGCTACTGAGGGCAATGAGGCAGTTATTAGCCCAGAAGGTGATCTGATTAGTGTAACGATGTTGCTGCTAATAATTGACAACATGAGGTGCAGAAACCCACAATCAAGGAAATGCTGGAAAAACAAAGCATAAACAAAGTGGAGATATTTGATATAGTAAATAGAAGTCTTGGTGCATCAACTGCCTTATTCATATTCATTCTGTTCAGGGGTTTACGTATCAAATTTAAGGATGATTGATGTTTTTGCAAGTTGCCAGTTTTGCTTATTCAGGCTTTTTCCACTAATTCACTCTGAGCACTTTCTAAAGCATGTTGTATATATTCTGCAGCTGATTTACATACTTCTTTCATCCTTTGGGTTCCCATCCAAAAATGGATGGGCTGGAATAGGTGCAAAGCAATGAGAGTGTAATGAGTTCATTTGGGCAACACTGAAGATGTGTAAAGTTGCACAAAAATCTCTGTGCTACTGATGTAAAGCAGAGGGTTTCTTTAACTAGATATAATGCAAGAAATAGGAGAGGGAGCCAATTTAAGCTGAATTGAAATAAATCATTACTTTATACTTACAAACTGAGTGACATTGATATAGGAACCAATGAGCCTCAGGAAAAGGGTATCTTGCAATACCATCTCTACTGCAATGTAAAATTGCTTCACAAATTATGCTGCCATTTTGTTAATTATCTTCTCAGCACTGTCCACTTCTTTGGAGTTCTCTGGGCAGAACACAAGAAGCGTCATGTACACAGAAGATGTATGCAAATTATAGCTTATGTTATAACTTCTGACAGTTTGTTACTGAAATTCTTTCACTGTCATGATGCTCTGAGATAATTTATTTGAAAAAAACTCTGTTCAAATAGGTAGCATAAGAAAGAATTTGCTTTCTGCTCCAGTCCACTTTTTTGTTTCATTTAAGTTTGCTGAGAATCAGGAAGAATTATGTTCAGGAGCAAGAATCTAAAGGACATAGACTGAACAAATTCAATTTCTGGAACAAGAAATCCTATTAATTGCTTCTGATGTCAAAATATTTCAGTGGAAGTCACATATCTGTTAAAGTCTCCTTCTGCTGTATTTGCATCACTCAGCTGCATTCCTAGACATCTGCCTGTTAATAACGTAATTTTGCATTTTTTATGCATCACTCTGAGTCCTCTTTAATGAGCAGTCTGTCTGCAGAAACAAGTACTATGGTGAGGTCTAGCCCAGGAGAAGCTTGAGGTACTGACTCATTCTAAAACACTGAGGGAAAGGTTTGCTTGCAGGTATATTTAGACTATACCTACACAAGGACACTAAGCTATAAGAAACCCCTAAAAATTAGGTGGCCATAGTTTTAATGAGGATTTGATTATGCCTTTTGGGTGTCTTAGTTTGACATTGCTTTATATTGGATGATGATAAATGTGTTCCAAAGTATGTTTTCCCAGAACTTCTCAGAGAGTCTAGTGTCACTTTTGAGGTGAGATCTGAAGAGCGTTATAGGTAAGATTGATGCCTCCCTTTCACTGGAGGAATTCAGATTACTTGTTCAGGTTGTGAGAGGCTTGCTAAATTCTTCCCTTCCAGCTTTATGTACAACTGCTACTTTCCATGAATGTTGGAGGGGTCTTTGACATTCTACACTCTGAGTCTCTTATTAGTGACACTTGATTTTTGTGAAAACTTCTACCAGATACGCAACTGGAACCTGCCAGGGAACAGGGCAGAGAAAATACCACAGTTCAAAAGGCTAATCTGGCCACCAGGTAAAGAATATTTCTCTTGTGATTTGTCTCAGTGATCAAGTCTTTTTGACAAACACATCAGTATGTGTTTGACTCAAATACTAATTCACTGTCTTTTCACAAAAAAAAAAAAAAAAATTATGTGTTGACTACTTTGGAGAGTTCTTGAAAGCCTGAGCCATACGTTAAAGTGAACTACCAGCTCTCTCAACCTAACCAGCTATAACCTTTTTCCTTTACAGATATTCCAACCTAGGCAATCTGTATTCATAGAGTGGATTATTTTTCTGATCTCAACAAGAACAAAATCGTGCTTTTATTTTCATTGATCACAGCTATTCTTTCAATGCTTTCTGGTTTGTTTGCCTACTCAGATGGATCAGAGATCAGCAATATAGCCCCAGTGCTCTCAATAAACTGATTTCTTCTTCAAAAGTTGTGTCTTTTCTCTCTATTCATGGCTCCCTGAAATAATGATCCAACTTCAAGTCTTGCCTCACATGAACTTTCATGCATAACACGAGAAAAGAACTTTTTGAGGAGATAGTATCCCTGTAGAATTAACAGCCTACTTAATTTCTAGGAATCTCTGTCTGTAAGCAACTTACCTCCTCTTTAAATACTGTGCAAACACAAACTTGGACAAAGTTAAGGGCATAGTTATTAGTTGTAGTATTTAAAATCAAGGGGAACAGTACAATGCACTACAGTAAGTGCACACTGAGCTACAGTATCACCCAGGGAAGTGTGTGTTATTCTCATGATGTTTCTCTGCTGACATCCCACATTTTCTCATCCAAATCATGGCTGGAAGGCAACCATAGTTAGCTTAGTAAGAAGTTCTTCAATTTAAGCATGGCTGCCATTGCTAGAACAAATTGACACAAAGTGGTAGGACAGGAGTAATCAACTCTTTGGTAACGTTTTGTCACATGCTGTTACTTGACCAAACTGCTGAAGCTCAGCCTTTTCCCAGTAGGGCACACCTTGCAGGTAATTGTGCTGTAAGTCTGCTCCATGGCAGTTGTCAGCCCTCTGCAGACTGAGACAAGCAGACCTCCTGTAAGGAGGACATGCCATGGTCTAAACTTTAAAACTATATAAGATGAAGATCAGCCATGAAAAACTAATTTGACTCTGTTTACCACCTTAATTCCACAGTTATCTAAGATGAAAGGTACCTATTAAAAGTGAATGCTGTACCAGAGCTAAGTTTTCTTAAGGAAGTGCTCAGAATATTAGACAAGCACCTTTTACAGCTTTTACAGCTTTGATCGTTTGGTCATGTCAACAATTAGAAAGCAATGCCCAATAAAACTCAATTAGGCCAGCTGGTCCTGCTTTTTATAGGAGTGCAGCAGAACCATTATTCTTTCAGCAGTTTGCATGTTTTGAGACCTGAGCCCTTTTTTTTTTTTTTTTTTCTGTCCAAGAAAGTGGACATACCTCAAAAAATAGATACTTTACGTTTAAACTATTTTTAAATAAAATCCATAGTGGCATTTTCACTTAAATTATTAGATTTAAATAAATGTGAATTTTAATGATGAAAAATTAACTCCCTTGTTTTTACTAATATCTCAGCTGAGATAACTCTGTCCTGAGGTGCGAATGTATGACTTCACTCTAGTAGGAAAGGTCTGAGAGTGTTCTCTCTGATTTCTGTGTCTCTGAAGTAGGCGTGAGATGAGTCAAAGTATATACTGCTCAGAAGAATGAGGAAAGGTATATATTACGCAGAAGGAAGGAAGTCCAATGTCTAGGTTCCTGTCTGCAAAGAGGAGGAGTGAAGAACCAAGCAACCAGTGACTCACTTCTCTCTTGTCCCTGATTTTGGCCAAGTCTTTTTACACAAATGGGAAGCAGCTGGCTACCCACCTAATCTTAATGCTCATAATATTGTACATAGTGTTTTCAACAGTGTAGGTCTAATATTCAACACAGAAATCCTGTGTGGAAACTTGCAGAATGGAACTGTCTTTCAGAGAAGATGAGTTTTCTTTGGCCTCAGGAGAAGTTGCAAATGCTCAGTTGTTTTGCAAATCAGGCTACTTTCATGGGATCCCACGCAAATATAAACATCTAAAAGTTTCAAATTTTGTGGCTTTTAGACCTTACACTGGTTTGTGTACTAGTCAGGAGAAATACTGCTAGGCGCGGACTAAAACCATACAAAACACTGAGCATATCCTACCTTCTTCCCATGACAATCTGACAACTGCACAGTACATTTCAAGGCCCAGCATACAAGTTTGCATAATAGAAATTATAAACACTTCAGGCAAGCACGACACAATACACTATCAGTGGAAATGGGGAAGTGGGGCACATCTGTTCTGAAGCTTTCCATGCAAAAATTAATTTTGGGTTCCCAAGTATAGTAGCAACATTAAGAAAGTAAACAGGAGAAAACAAAATAAAAGTAGGTTAAAATAAAAATCAGCACCTAATTTATTTTCTTTAGCAAAATATGGCATCTACCAGAGGTTGACTGGCAACAGTTTAATATAACCTATTTAAGAAAAGGCTATTTATCATTCCTTAAAACCCCACAAATGCTGGATTATTAGGAGTAAAACAAACTGGGTCTACCCAGGGCTTTAATCCCATGTCTGGCCTATTAGCAGGAAATTCTGATATTCATACACTGATGTACCAATGATTTTAAAATGTTTCCAAGGAAAACATAGTACAATTTTAAAATTCATGTGGAAGAATAAAAAATGTATACTAGAATACAAAAGTACCTACCATGCTTTGGGTGTCTTGGTTAATCTATAAAATATGGTCAGGATACCAGCTGGGTCTCTGCTGGTCTTCCCCAGATGTGTTGCCGACCGATAGTGGCTCTTGGCCTGGTCCTGTCATGGTGCAGAGTGCTGGAGGAAAGACAGAGTGTTGTATTCCTCTGGGGAAATGGTTTTTCCCCAGAACCCCCTAAAGCCTGTAGACATTTAGTTTGACCCTACTTCCCTTATCTTTAACCTATTGGCTCAGTGCCAGCTATCTATCCTGAGATAGAGACTAGAAAAACCCATGCTCTTCCTTGTTCGTTCTCTTTTCCCTGGAACCCTTCGAGAATAAAGCCTTGGAGTAATCCTGAGGTAAGAGCCTCTTTTGGAATCTTTTATCCTATCCCATGAGATATTTCCCCGAAGCCCCTCAAGGAGACTGAGCTAGCACAGGAGCCCAGGGGGGCAGGCTGGGGGGAGTATTTCAATGGAGCAGAGGGGGAAAGAGGGCAGAGCAGCACAAGGCACACAGCACAACCTTCCCTCTGTCGGTGTGTCAAGCCCATGCTAAGAAGTGAAAATGTTCTCTATCAGAATATAAGAGCCAAATTTCTCTGTACAACAAGCAGATCTATGTCATACAGAGTCTCAGTTACAGTGCTGCCTATATGCAAAACTGATCTAATTATTCTGGGATCTCTCATTTGTCATCATTACAGCTGGTTTCCTGCAGTTCCTTAAGGAACATATTCATATTTCTGATTAATAAATGCTTTGACTTTCCTACTTCATCTATTATTTTGCCTATCTAACCTATCTAATCTCAGGCTTGTCTCTCTATCAGCATTATTTATATAGCATAAAATTAGCTGTAATAGCTCACATTCCTTTTGCCAAAAGGAAATATGTCTGTCTGGAAAACTGCAAGGTTGCAGCTGGAGCTTGGCTGGTGCAATATATTTACAAGCGTCAAAGTTCATGCCAACCCTTTCATGCAACTTGTCATACTTTCTTGACAGGTGAGCTCCTGTCACACCTGGCTTATGTAGAACATGAGTTCCAACACAAGAAAAGGTCAGTGGAAGATCTTGTAACAGACAGTTCCTGTTTATACAGTGGAATCAATATGCAAGATAAAGTATTGCATTTTCTCAAGTCATGCACTTCTTATTCCATCTCAGCAAATCCCATACGGCTGAGGCATTTTTATAGGAATGAGAGCAATTTTGAGCTCTGTGGAAAATGCTGAGTGTTGTTGGATGAAGGCAGAGAAGGCCAGAAGAGGAAAAATACATTCCTTTGACTGCATTAATATAAAAGGCAATTAAAGAATATGGCAATAATGAGCAAGCATTCTGTCCATAATGTATGTTTTGCTTTAAAGAGCAGGTGATGACTCCCTGAAAACAATAATAAGTAACATAAAGAAGTCCCATCTACACAGGTATGTTACTTCAAATATTTCAGATGAGTTAGCTTGAGCATATTTGTAATGATTGTTTTAAAGTGGCTGGACTTTCTTTTTTTGCATGAATGAAACCCAGGCTCACCAGCCCTCAGCTATGAGCTGCATGCAGTTTATGAGAGGATTCTGCCATTTTTTAATAATTTTCCCTCATTGTACAAAGTGATAAGGTTTATTTGCTGTCCGGCCCCTGAGTGCCATCTTCTGTTACAAGATCATCTGGATCAACTATGTTAATCTCTCCTGCTGAATGCTGATGCCTTCCATTGCAATTCCAATATGTGTGTGTTCCTCCAGATGCACACGTTTCTTTGAGCACCACCTCTTTCCCTCCCTGATATTGTCTCATGTGTTATGTGTATCAGCACGTCCAGCCCCAACTTTATGGCACTGCCTCAAGTATTACTATTTGTGACTGTTGGCAACCTGAATGCAAGAGAGGGACATTCCTGAGAAATGGACCAGTGCTGCCATAAAGCAAAATAATGCTGGCTTTTCTACAAGAAGGGATGTGAACAGGACCTCCAGTATTTCTAACAGGCCAGAATAGGATAAGCTGTGAAAGATTTATGTGGGAAGTCAACTGCTGAACCCCTCTATTGTAATGGACCCAGGTAACTTACCACAGGTATCAAATGATGTCACTTCAAATATGGAGTGTAGAGCTAATATTTTTTTCAAACCACTGAACTGAAATGCAAAAACTGAAGTTACAGAAAAGCTGTTTTAAATCCAGAAAGGTGGTTAGACTGAAAATGCTGCTGAGGGAAGTATTCCTATCATGTCCTATTTTATGTCATAGCTCTGCAACTGTAAGCCAGTTAGTATCCGGATGCCATCACTGGCAGGTGAAAATGAGCTGTATAAACCATGAGCCTCTTTCCATCTGTTTAGTGCCACCTTCTCTACTGTGGTCATAGTGGTACTCCACAAACAAGAACCCAATCTTGTCTCCCCACCTTGCACTGCTTGCTACACATCTGGGCTCACTGCTGCTCTTCCTGCCACTCAAATAATGTGGCAGCATCCCATGATTTAAAAGGAATACAGATTGCAGGGCAGGCATATTTATTGCAACAGCAAATGCAGAAGAACAAAAAGCAATAGCAAACAGACTTTGGTTTATAATTTGTTCAGCATTCTTTAGCTTCCTTTCACATTTTATGAGATGAATTACCAAAATTAAACATTTCAAAATGCTGAGATTATAAAACACTTGTAATCAAACCTTTAGCAATATAAAATTCTTGAATTCAGGCCAATTGCTCTACAGTTTGTTCCCTTCTAGTGCACATGATGCTGACCTGCATGTGTTACAGGAGATCTTAGAGCAAGATTTTTATGCACAGAGCAAAGCAGTGCAGCCCTCTTGGTTTCTTATCTTATGGTCTCTCTCACTTCTGCAACTGAAGTACCCTTCAGTACCCTTCTATGCAATTCTGCACATCCTTCTGATTTATCCATTGCCTTTTGCTGTAAGACTTTTTCTCGGCTCCTGGAAACCCTTCAGGGTAACATTGCTACAGAGGTCTACATAGAACTGCAAACTCAAGTCCTGTTACTATTCAGTAGCAGGATACTATCTCTCTCAGCCCAGAATCTTCTTCCCTCCTTCCCATTCCAAGACCAGCACAGGATTTCTACAGAAAAGAGATGTACAGAGAGAGGCTTCTTATCTTTTACACACTGTGGGGTTCCCTGAGAACAACCACTTCCTAGGGAAGCCCAAACTGGAAAAACAGATGGGAATGACATTCCAAACTTGATTAAAAAAAATGAAACCTGTGATCATTGGCACCAAGTTCAATACAAAAATAACAAATAATTGCAATTTATCTCTCACAACAAAGGCCCCATGATGAGGAACTTTATGATGAGGAACTTTAGCCTAACAGATTGCTTAATGAATAAAAAATATGTCAAAAAGGAAAAGGAAGATAGGAAAGAGAAGTTCAAGAATTCTGTGAATTGATTTCAGCTCAGGAGCCAGAAGGCAAAAAAAGAGCTGGAAGGGTGTTTATGACAACCTGTGTTAACTTGGACATGAGTGTCTAGATTCAGAGGAGTTTGGGACAAGGAAAAAAAACATGCAGGAAGATTTGCTGTAAATTGTGAAAAAACCACAATCCTCTGAAGAATATTAGGATGTTATGCCACTACTTCAAGTGCACTCTGAGGTTGACAAATAGTGAGAGCTTCCTGGAGGTCCCCACTACACCCTTGCCAAAAACAGTAGTGATTTTTGCTTTCATTTGCAAAGATAAGTGCGCTGAGCAGATAATGTGTGCTGTGCCAGAGTTACGCTGAATAAATAAGGTCGTAATGAAAAAAATTGGCTGAAGCCAATTGGCTGAAGCTCATCCCATTGAGCTTCTCATTTTTCCCTAATAATTCAAAAACATAACAAAGATACATCTGTCTCATATATTTGGCTATAATGCATTAATTTTTTCACCACTCTATTCTCTCATTTAAGAAAGAGCAGGACATTTCACTCATCCTGTTTCCTTGAGCAGCATGGAGATCTCCTTCTCTTCTCATGGATTTCCAACAAGACATAGTGAACATCTGCCACTTGCAGCAAATATCGATCAGAGTGTTTGTAAGGCTCCTCCACCTGTCCTTAATTTCCCAACAAAGCCCTTCATTATTATTCTACAGTTAGAACAGTCATGCATTTCCTTTCTCCAGTGCATTTGCCAGAGGCATCATTAGTCAGAGAAGCAGAAAGATGTTTGGACCTCCAAGAGTGAGAAAACGAGTGGACACATCAATAACATCCACTGCAGTCTGCAGAGCAATTCTTATTTCTGTTACAGTATATAAGGCTGAATTTCTAAAAAACCCTGTTATTAACCATTGTATATCATTCTATAATAATATCTGTGTGCTTTCTGTAGCAATCCATGAGGCTTTGCAGAAGCTTGAGAAAAAGATTTTTTTTTCTATTTATGAAACCCAACTTTCAGTCTGAAATATAGGCACATACATTCAGCCACTGTGTCGCAATACGACACGAAAGAAACAACACTCATGCACTGAGATGTCCAAGGCAAAAAAGGGGGCAGCGTATTTACAGACTTCAACATTTATAGAATTTCAACAGTGACTATGGATTGGAAGAAGAAAATTGTCCCCTCCAACCACACTGGTCAACTCAACATTCTCTCAATTCTCTCCTCCTCCAGAAAGGAATGCAAACCAATCATTATTTACATGAAAAGTGCGGGAGAAACTCCATTACAAAAGTTAAACATCAGAAGGCTGAAACAGAACTTTAGAAAAACAGAGAAGAACAGGGCGACACCACTGCTGCCAACAGAGCTTGGGGTCAGGATCTTTATAAAACTGGAAGTATTTTCTCAGCACCAGCACAGTGAAATATATGTGTGAAAAATATTTCTAGCACATACTGGTAGACCATTATCAATCCCAGTGAGCAAAAAGTCCACATGTAGATGTGCTTCTGTATTGTTTCTTTGTTGCTGCATATTCAGACTGCAGTCTGTACAGATGCTTTGCAAATTTTACCATCCTGAAGTCCCAGCATAATTACTCTCTATCCCAACCAGGCATGGAATTACTGGGTCTCCACCTCCTCGTTTTCTGCCAGTATCAGTACACCACCATCGTGTCCTTCTCCAGTGCTTTCTCTGAACCCTCCACTGTTTCCTCCAAACAGGTTGGCAGCCATTTGAAATGGTGGTGGCTTAACACTGGAGGAATCCTGAAAGTAGCTTGGCTTCACACCAAGGTGCAGAATCCTAGTAGGTTCCTATAAATGTTCCTCAAGACAGTGACTGTGGATCATTGCCCAGGAGAACACTTCCCAGTACATGGCCTGAATCAGTGCATGACAGTGCGTAAGCAACAAATGTCAGGGAACTGGGGGTTGAACCACGATATATAAATCATATGAATAGACATTTTTACTCTAGCTAGTACAAGTTGGTTATTTCCAAGAAAATGTATTCCAAACGCTTTTCTTTATAAACATGGAAATGCTTTCTTAGAAACAGTCCTGCGGAGTTATCAGACCCATTCAAAACAAATGAAACCCAAACATTTCCAAAAGTAAATGAGGTGTCAAAATGTGGTTAAGTAACCTTATGAAAGGAATTACAATTACTTAAAAGTAATAAAATAATTAATTTAAGGACATCTTAAAATTTTAAAATGTCCACATGATGGCCAGGTGAATTATTCTTACCAGATTAAAGAAGAAGTGGAAGCAGGGCTATGGATAACTTGTGGTAATATCAGCCAAGTAGCCTTCAGCCATGTAGATTTTTTCCCTACATTATTATTGGATGCTGTCACTATCTGTCCATGAAGGTCTCAGCAAAGCAATTTGAACAGACTTTTACTAAGGGAAAAACTCTTTAATTCTGAATTAACAGAAATCACAGAATTCACTTAATATTAACAGCCTGAATTCTAACTCAAAATTGCAGCTTTTAGTTATATTATTTTAAACTTTTCTTTCCAAGTCAGAGTACTTGCTTTTATTCAACAGGAAATGTTGCAGCATATTAGGTGTGTCAACAATTAATTACATTACTTATATAAGTTATTTATGTAATGGGTATTTCTGGAATCTTATGGTTTATATATCAATTGATAGGAAAATGTAAAAATAATAAAGTTTTTGAGAAATACATATATACATACATTCACCTGAATTCAATTAATATATATTAACTAGCTACTTTTAAATTAATATATTAAGTATATGTTACAGTCTAAGATATATGCAGAGAAACACAGAATTTCTCACCCGTATAGGTATTTACATTCCATTTTATGTTTTGTTTTCTGAATAACATTGCATTTGAGTTCACATGTCAAGACTACTGCTGAGAACAGCATATCTTTCTATGCAGACCTTGGTCTTGCCTACAGCAAGAAGCAGTAAAGTTAATTTATAGAACTTTCCTGTGGGGGATATGTATATATCAGTCTAAAATTTAATATGCACAAGTTAACAATAACTTGTTTTAGGAAAGACATAAGCTATGTTGACACAAGTTCCACTGTTAGTAGAACAGGCATATTGTACAAAGCTGTACTAGTATAATACTTCAAACTAAGAAACAGAAGTAAAGAAGAAAAAAATCCATGCCATTAAATGTAATAGTTGTGCCAGTGCATTCGGTGATGAACACCTCTTTGTCCTATCAATTGCTGAAAAAAGTAGAATTCTCAGGTGAATATTGTCATGGCAAAAGTAGTAATAGTTTGTGCACTGAAGGAGATGACTGATAATTAAGCATCTAGGATGAGGCTGGCTGTCTGGAGAGCTAAGGCTGCCAGGGCAGGAAAGCCACAAGAGAGCTATAAAGGCGATGAGTAAAAGCACTGTCTGTTAACTGAGGTGGTGAGGTCTTCTGTGCAGCATCGGGGATCGCAGAAAAACGAGAGGGATATGGGTGCAATTTGAGCAGGTCCGTGACCCATGGTGTCTGTGGTAGAGAGAGGGGACGGAAGCAATATAGTTTCTCTGAGTTTCTACAAAATAAAAAGTGAGAATAAAGCGAAAGAAGAGAAGGGTGAGGTGGGAGGCGGCGCGGGGGTCCCCTCGTGGGGAGCGCGGCTGGCCGGCAGGCTGGGGCGGTGGCCGGCAGGCTGGGGCGGTGCAGGGCGCACTCCCGCTCTGCGGCGGGCGAGGGGCTGGACGCGCCGTGAGGCAGAGCCGCCCGAGGCAGAGCCGCCCGAGGCAGAGCTGCCCGAGGCGGCTTTCGCCGGAGCCTCGTCCAGCCCCGGCCGAGCCGCTGACAGCCGCGTCAGGTGTTCCTGGGAGAACGCAGCACAGCACACCCCCTGACGTTGTAGCCAACAACCGGCAAAGTCCGACGGGGAGGTACACGGGATCGCTTCGACCCGGCAGGGGAAAAAATAAAAAACCCAAAGCAACACCAATAACAGGGAAAAAAAAATTAAAGAAATCAGCCTAGGGCTTGAAAACCGTGCGGTTTAAGGTCCAGCAACAGGTGGCTGAAGTTGCAGGGAGTTTGCGGGCGGGGACTCCCCGGAACTGGGCGGTGGGACGAGCTGCCCGGCGGAGAGCTTCGGCTGCCCGGCCTGGCGGAAGAGGACCGCACTCCGGCTAGGGCCGGCGTGACCACCGCCTCCTCTCCTCCCGCGCTGCCCAGGCCACCGCCGCCGCCTACAACTCCCTTCATGCCCCGCGCCGTCGCGGCCGCTGCCGTCGCGCCCCGTTTCCCCTCCCGCGCCGTTCCCCGCCCACTGCCGGCAGCGCACGCGCAGCGGGGGCGGCGTCTGGGGCAAGTCTCCCCAATGTAAGATGGTGGCCGGGCTGGCAGCGGAGCGCCCCGAGCTCGGAGATCGCCCGTCCCTCGCGTAAAGGTCGTCGGAGCAGCCGCCCGAGCGCCCGACTGGCCGCCGCCGCACGTCCCGCCCCAGGAGCACTGCTGCGGGTTTCTCCCCTCCGCTTCTCTCTTTCCTCGCCACCTCTCTCCTTCCCTCCCCACCCTTCTCCTCCTTTTCCTCTCGTCTCCTTTCCCACACGCTCACTCAGTCACCCGCCCGGCCGCCCCCGCCGCGCCGGGCAGCCTGAGAGGGAGAGCCGCGCACACGCACCGCGGGCCGGGCAGGCAGGAGGAAGGCGGGTGAGTGCGAGCTGAAGGCCGGGCCGGGGAGGGAAGGAGAGACGAGGAGGAGGCGGGGGGGAGCCGGGCCGCTCTGACTACGAGAGCGCCGAGGCTTCGCCGGGACGGCGCAGGCCGCAGCCCACCCGCCGGTGCAGCCCCGGCGACGGGAGGACGCGCCGGGCCGCTGCCGGGCGCCCAGGGCACCGGGCCGTGAGGGGAGGGCGTGGGGGCGAGCGGGCGGCTCCTCCTCCCCGGGGGCGCCGGGGAAGGGGCTCCCTCCGTGTCGCTGCCCGGAGGAGGCTGTATTTATTTCCTTCTCGCTCCCCCGCCCTCCTCCGGCGCGGGGAAGCCCTTGGGCCGGGCCGGGCCACCGGCCGGGGTGGCGGAGGGACGGTGGCCCCTGAACCGCTCGCATTTGCCGAGGCAGGCCGGCGCTGGCATCGCGGCGTGATTCACTTAGAATTTGCGTGGAAATTTCCTCTCTCCCCTTCTTCCTCTTCCCTGGAGCCTGGCTCCATTTCTTCTTGTGATATGCAGTTTTTTCCTGAGGGAGAGGCAAACAGATGGTGAATGGCAGCCTCTTAATTTTGGTGTTATTTTGGACAGTCCGTGCAACCTCCTGAGATTTGTCTGTCAGTAAAATAACCGGTATGTAACTTTCGGTCTCCTGCTTGCAAAATCCTAGAAGCTCTTTCCATTTTGTGCATTAGCAGAAGAAAATTACGAGGTCTTATATAGGTGCTCATCCTGCTTCTAGCTACGGTCGTCCACCTCTACCTGCCAGTTTAAAAGTGAGCAGCCGGTACCTATGTATGTACAGTAAAGGGGAGAGAAAATACACTAGATAATTATGCTTAAATGCTTTATTACCATACAAGAAAGGATTTAATTGTCCATGGCTTGTGTGCTTCTGTCAGTGTGGTAATACCAAGTATGCCGTTCATAGGAGAAGCAATTGTCTCCAGAGCATTTGTTAATGTAAGCAAAACCTATCAGCTGGTTAAGGCTGTGGAAATTCTAAACCTGCAGATGTTGGCTTACTCCTGTCCAAAAGTTTTAGAAGTTAGTGTTGGCCAGTCACATGTTTATTGAGCCTGTACAGGTTTCCTACTCGCTGTGTTTTAATTGTCTGTATTTTGTTTTAGTTTTGAAATGTCTTGACTTGAACATCCCTGTACTTTGACTTTATATTCATGTAAACATGATGTCTGGCACTAATAGAAGAGCACACATAGTGAAAGATGAATATGTAGAAGAATGATTTTTTTCAAGCCCCTTTGACTGCTTAAAAAGGAAAGGAAAAAATAAAATACAGGCTTATGGAGAGCAGGGAATCAAACAGCTGTTTGACTTGAGAGGGTGAATTAGTTTCAGATGGTCTACAAATAGTCAAATATACTGCTAATTTCTTAGCATCTCTGTAATAATGTAGTGATCTAACTCGTGGTCTAGGATTCAGCTGTGCTGCATTTTAGGTTTTTGGAATTCTGTGATAGAGTTTCTATTTCATAAACAAGATGAACACATGCAAATGTTTGGAAATGCTTGGCAGTTGAGCTTGGCTAAATTGCAAACTAAGTTCATTTTAGGGGAAAAGATTGTTTTGGAAGAGAAGAATACGATGATAAAATTATGGCTTCTTTTGACTTGCGTCTTTCTTCAGATGCCTCTTTGTTAGCTTTTAAAATTAGGAATGTTGGAGGATCTTAACAGTTTTTCTCTTTACAGAGAAAAAGATGCTCACAGAGGTGGTGAGCGTCTGTCAGGAACAGTGCTCTATGAGTTTCTTGGTACCTCAAAAAGTTTAAGAGCATCCTTAGAGTGCCTACTAAATAAAAAATTTGGGTTAAAAAAGGCTGGTGAGAGAGTATACACAAGTACACGACTTTTTTATTTAACTAAAAATAATCTGTATGTAGAAATATATGTTTTCCTTCATGGCTGTTGTTCACAGAAGTTAGGATGTTCTTTGTGAGTTAAATGGTTTTGAGATCGCTCTGACCGAGATCCTAAGTATGGGCCCTGAAGGCTTAACTCTGGCAACTATTTCTCAAAATCTCACCTGCCTCTGAATTAAATGAGATTATTTCAAATAGACCGCTCTGTAAGCACAGGTAACTGTTAAGTGACTGATCACAGATTGCATCTTGGGCCTTGGTTGCTCTGGTGAGATGAGGCTGATCTATAGGCCTTAACACATGCAGAAAGAAAATTACTTGCTCAGCAAGACTGCTAGGGTCAAGGGTTCCTAAACTTTCACACGGTGAGCAGTGCCTTAGATTGTACAAACCACCTCTTGTCCCACTTGCAGTTATGCTGTATTGCTGAGATAACTCGAGTAAGTGCATACGTGAAAGACTGCATTACTTACCTTGCTTCAATATCCTGAATGCTTTCTCCTTTTAAAGATGTTCATGCTTTTTTTTTTTTTTTCTTCAGTGTGTGTATTTCTACCTGTTTAGTCCCCTTTGTATTGGATGGTAACAGTGTGAGGAGCTAGAGCTTTATAAATAAATAGAGTCCTCATCCCTCTGGGCCACCCTCTTGTTTCTTGGACAATAGTCTGTGAATTTATTCCTTTCAGTGGGTTGGTTAGCATTCGTTAACGTTTTAACAACTGTAAACAGTTTCCAGACTTAAAAAATTAAGTATAGCAGCAAATGATTTGGCATGGCTTGAGCTGTTGCTCAGACCTGGTTCGTTCTGTAAATAAATTGAGAGGGCAGTGCAAGTGTCTAGTGGGAAATATGAATATAACATTTCTAAGTAAAAGTATGTATGCGTTTTTGTTTTAGACTGTTTGGATCAGTTAGGTGCATGTTTTTACCAAAACGGGTTTTTTTTCCTGTCACACCAGAGACATTGATGTGCTTGGTTATGTCAGATGGCATTTTTCTCCTATGAGTTTGAATATGGAATCTTCATAGTTTCTTATTTCAAAATTGTATTCAAGATGATACAAATTCAGTGAGTATTCAGAATATATGGTTTTGGCTTCTGGTTAGCTGTTATGAGACTGGCTGCATCAGCTCAAAGGGAAGAACTAGTGTTTAAACTAGTGATTTCCACATATTACTAAGATGAAGTAAGTTTTGTGGTGGTATTTTTTCTTTTCTTTCCTTCCTTGGCTGTTCTGGGAACTTGACAACTCCAAGATATACCTAGTAGGAGTCTATCATTTCAATGGAGCTTGCAAGTGTTTTCTAAACACATATGTACAAAATAAGGTATTTATAAATCTCAAGCATGTGCTTTAACAACTTGAGGAAGCCTGCATCCAAAGCTATAATGATAAATACAGGCCAAGGGAATGACCCTTCTTATCCTTTTCTGTGTATCCTGAAAGCTATATACTGTGTTTTTATTCTGGAGGAGAATATGTTAGTGTTGATTTCATAATGATTAATCAGTTGTTAGTGTATTTTTATTAAGGTATTTCATCTGTTGCTGGTTTTCAAATTGGGGGAAAATAGGTTGGGATCAGCATAAGGGTTTGTTTTTGTTTTTTTTTTTTGTCTTTCAGTGTTAAAAATAAAGGTGGATGTAGAGATCAAGCAAACATGCTACTGAACTTGGTGGAAAGGGAGCTTGGATCTTTGCTAAGGCTTGTTCTCTGATCAGTGCTGTCTGATTTTGATCCAGTTCTGTTCTCTTGCAAGGGAAGAAGGGAAAACTTCATCTGTCTGTGAGTTGCTTTCTAACATACTGTGATCCCAGCATCTGTTTCTTCTATCTCACTGTTGTCTTGAGAGCAGTAGATGCCTGATAGGAAGTGGGTTTCAATTGACTACAAAATCTGATGTAAAGTAATTGTACTTCTGCATATCTTGGTTGTGAGATGGAGGGTCCCTTGTTGTAGTGCAGATTCTTGTACTGTCCCTTTCTGGGCTTTGAGTATTTTACTTTTCTCAGCAGTCTTTCATTGCTGGAAGGTGATACTGCAATATTTTGTATTCGATTGCAGGTATCAATTATTAGCACTAGAAATTTGGAGTGGTATTTTTGTGTTGTCAGGGTTTGGTTTTTTACTTTTCTTTTTTCAAAAAAAAATTAAGTGCAAGTGCAAAAATGGCAGCACACTTCTGTCTTCACTTCTAATGAGTTCTTCAAATTCGGAACAGAATCACATGAGCTTTGTAGGGATGGCCAAAAAATGTGACAGGCATGTGTACTGTGATTTTCAATTAGTGCTTCATCCCAGGTTTTACTTTGGCCCACTTTTAGGCCTTTTTTGTGGCTGAGTGCTTATGTTTCAGACTGCTGAGGCCTAATATTTTCCTCGCTTAACAGAAGGGGCATTTATTTTTTCGCAGTGCGGGTGTTCTTAAACGTTTTGTTCCATATAAGATTTGATACACAAAAGTAGTAACTAAAAGGGTGGCAATCTTACTCCTTGTAGGATCAAATACGCTGCATAGGAAGAATTGCTAACAATTTTTTGGGTTAATTTGTTTCAGGAGCACTGAATTCAACAGATGAGATTTATTTGAAAGCAGCCTTCCTGTTACATTTTGGTTTAAAGTTTTTTTCACCGCTATGGATTTAATGTGGATCCTGCTTGAATAGTGTATATTAATTTTAAATAGCAAGATACATGAGCTAAGACACCTCAAGTGTGAAATACTGTACTTGCAGGTGGAGTAGTTTTGTTATTTCTAAACCTTTTTCTTATTACGGGTTACAGTAAGTTGCCATCTTAAACAAACGAACAAAAAAACAACCAGAATTTGAGTGCAGGACTGGGAGGAGTAATTATTTGTATGTGCTTTGGAGCTGCCTACCTGAGGGAGTTTGTAATAGAAGTTTTGGTGAAGGTTATGTCCCAGATAGGTGAGCATATGGTAGCTGTTCAGAGTTTGTTTTCTACTACAGCCTAGAATTACAGAAAAACAGGATCGGGAAGAAGCATGTAGCAATAATCACTAGATGTGGGGAGAAAGTGTTCAGTTACTTTTTTGTCTTTTTCTATCTCCTCTCCAGATATGATGAATGAAGATAGGTATGTGTAGCTATAGCTGTGCCTGTCAGTTAAAGACCTAAAGCTTCTCTGTGATCTGTAGATATTACCTTGGGCTGTTGGACGTTGCAAAAATAGAAACTATTCCCTGTCTTTGAATGGCTTCTGCTTCATGACATATGACTTTTTTTTTTTATTGAATGAAATCTAGAATTAGTCTTCGGTATCTCATTCATGAAATGTGTCTGTCCCCTGAGAGCTCTTAAACTAGCATAAAGGCCAAAACTTGCTAGGTCAAAATCAGTGTTTATAGGTCAGCATGCCCAATAGTTAATTTGAATGCATTTCCTTCAATCAGTGTGGACTGTAGGGGCCCCTAAACTCCTGAAGTTATGTTAAACACACTGGTCTAAATGAGAGAGGCCCAGTTGCATTAATCCAATTTGTCTAGTGACTTAATCTTACTGCCATTTATCATGTAACTGCTGCTCCTCTGAACAAGCCTTCTTGCATGTGTTTCTGTTGATCATTTAGCATGTTGAATCCCTCTTCCTAAGAAGGTAATCTTCCCTTTTATGAAACTTCATCCTAGGTTAAGGGTCAAGTAATTTATAACTGAGGAACCATATTAGAGAAGTTATAGCTTCCTCCCATCTTTGAAAGCTGCTTTGCTAATCCTTTCATTTAGTAAAGCATATATTTAACATATTCATGTAGTTTCCAGCTAGTGGCAAACTGGTTCTAGAACATAGGTGGTAAGTCTGAAACCAGAAGATGATCACTGGTTTTCCTTTACATAACTGTTCGTGTACATTGAAAATATGGAAGAGCTGGGAAGTTTAAGGAAATAGCAGCTCTTATATCAGTCTGTCTTCTGCACATGGGTAGTGTTATCATCTGACTGGATTGGAGTTTCATTGGAATGAAACTACTCATTCATTCTTGAATAGTAGTTACAATTGTAAGCATGCTTCAAGGTATGTCCATTCTCATGTTTTTACCAGTGTAATGGCTTCCTCCTCTCATTGAGCCCTTGGAGAGACATTAATTTCTTACTTCTTTTTTGTGCATGGTCTCATTCTGATTTAACTTGAGGCTTGTGATTCTCTGGGGGTGGGGCAGGGGCATACCTTGTGTGAGAACTATTCCTCTGGTTACTATGGTATAAGTACATAGCACAGTGAAACTTGGTGAGAGCCAGCTGTGTTGAGTGACTACGTGACTGTGACAGTCTGAAAACACTGTACCTTGGGCAGAAACTGCTTAGAATTGGTTCTGTAGTATCTTTTCCTAGGAAACCAGCTATTTGACTTCAGTGTACAAAAAGAGAACACTATGCAGCCATCTTTCTAAGGAAGCCTGCAGTGGCACATGGCTTTTATTCTTTGAGTGTAGTTGTATAGAGTATAAGTGAGGAGTCAGAAGACAGGCAGATTTAGAGTAAAATGGTTATTCTGTCTTTACTCAAAATTAGTACCAGTTATCGTGAGGTATTTTTTAAAGACTCCTTTGCACATATCTATTAAACTGTTGACAGAGGTGAAGGAAAATTTGTTTTCAAACATACATAATTTGGTGTAATGAGGTGAGAGGGAGTGAAGTTCCTTTTGGCATTTGCAGTGCTGTAGTCATCCACTCTTAACAAATGAGGCACTTAGTACCAGCTGCTATTTCTGCTGTATTCAGTGTGTGCCACCTCTGAAAGCATGGTGGAGGTAACTTCTACAGAGGTACAGTGCAGCATCTTCTGATTGTACTGTTCTTTCCTGAAACTTGTGGTGAACCTAGAAAATACCATAGTATATGAGAGTATAGGGAAGTAGATAGACTCTGTCACTGTTTCATTTGGGGTTTTGTTTTACTTTTTTTTTTTTACTAAATATAAAGTCAGGTATCGAAGAGCATCTTCTCAAAGCTGACATCAGCATACATGTTTCTGAGGCATCCTTAATGTCTTCATTTTGTATTTTGTTTCTTCTGGTTTTAAAGGAACTTAAATCTGTCAGCTAGTTCTTTGTTCTCTTAAGGTGGTTGTTTGATTTTCTTACAGGTTTTGGTTAGTTTGCATCTCATATGGGCTTAGGCTTCTCCCAAGGAACTGCATTCAGCTGCTCTTGGTTGGTAAAACCTCAGACCTGTCCCTTAGTATTAAAAAATCACAGCATTTAAAGCATGTGTTGGGCAAGTGTATTTGCAATCAACTTGAACTTCTGTGCTTTTTATAGCATATATTTGTTGCAGTCTGACAAAATATTTGGGATTTCATTCAGCACTTCATGTGTACCAAATGACTCCTTAACTTCACCTGCCTGAGTTAATGCCGCTCCAGGTAGTGGAGGTAGCAGGAGAAGGAATTTGTATAAATCCAATACTACACATCCTGCTTAAATTTGTGGAAGCTGATGCTGTTACTTCTCATTGTTCTCCCTTTTTTCTTCTAAGAAATTGCTTTATATGTGTCTGTCTCTAAAATTTGTTTACTACAGCATATAGATTATCTTCTAGCAGTTCTTTATGTTCTGTTCCTCACTGGGAAAAAGGTGCTTCCATCAATGGAGGACTCGATCTTTCTCATCTCCTTTTTTTAGTAACAAATACATATTTCCCTGAAAAGCAGAAGAAGGTAATTGTAGCTTGTGTACCAGATATGTGGGAATGGGTATTTATGGTGTGGGTGAATATTGTACAAAGCAACTACCTTTTTGGATTTCTAGCAGGTATGTGGAGTATGAGTGATAAGAAGGTTCTTCCATTCTCCGAAGCTTTTCTTGCTTCTCATTAAATGAATTGTTTGCTTTTTGAAATAAATTTCATTTTTTAAATTACAGAATGAAAAGTAAAGTAAAGTATTCTCTGTGGAAGCCAAACCAGCTCCAAACTGGGATTGAGTGTGACTGTGACATGGTAGATGTTTTTACCATTTTCTGTTGACTCAGATGTCAGTAGATGAAAGCAGCATCCTGCTCGTCTGAAGCAGATCATGTCTTAAGCATAGTATTTTTATTTTCCATACTGAACTCCCAAGTTGATCTCTCTCTTCATCTAATAGAACTGATAGCTCATTGGATTTATTTGCTCTTGCATTTTAATTAGATGTACCTTTTCCGTTATCCAACTGTTTTTATACATTACTAAAAGAAATACTTTATTGCCTTGAATTATGTGCTAGAGAATTCCAGATTTTAGAGAAGCTTCACCCTTTGTCATTTTCAGCATGAAACAAGAAATAAGCCACAGGCCTCATTTCCACCTACTTTCAGATAGTGCCACAAATTTGAACACAGGACATGTGCTATATTTAGAATTGACTTTACCTCCCAGATACACATCAACAAAAAGCTGAAATGGTTCACTCATTTATTTTTTCTATTGAGCTTTGCAATTACTAGCAAAGTAACAGGTGCTAATGCTTTACTTGCTTTTTCACTCTTGAAAAATTCTAAGTGTAGGTACCTTGGTGTAACTGTAGTCTCTTTAAAGTGAAAGTGGGTTTGTGTGTATTAAACTTCTGTTGTGTCTTTACAGTTCCAGTGTGTCTTGTGTATTTACATATTAAGACTTTTATTTTGTGTAACAGCCGTGCTCATGGTAGGGAATTGTTATAATAAAACTTGTATTTTTGAAGCTAATATTGCAAATGTAGGCCATGCTTCTCTATTTCGAAACATGTTCTCTAACTACATTATCATCAATAGTTCTATTCCATTGGGTAAAGTTTACTACTTAAATATATGTAGGATCATGGCCTTAATTTGTAGTATTTTCGTTTTCTGCCTTGAGCACTGCCTAAATGCAATTAAGTTCTAATACATTTCTTTGTTGACTTAGGTTTAAAGGGGAAAATATGGGCAAGTTCATAGAATCACAGGATTGTTTAGTTTGGAAAGGAATTTAAAAGATTATCTCACTCCAACACTCCTGCTGTGGGCATGGGCACCTTGCACTTGCCCAGCTTACTCTAAGCCCTATCCAGCCTGGCCTTGAACACTTCCAGAGATGGGACATCCACAGCATCTTTGGACAGCCTGTTCCAGTGCCTCACCCTCGTAGTGAAGAATTTCTTCCTAACATTTAATTTAAATCTACCCTCTTCCAGTTCAAAGCTTGTACCCCTTGTCCTATCACTTCAGTTCCTGTTAGAGTCCCTCTCCACACTTCTTGTAGGCCCGCCGTTAGGTACTGGAAGGCTGCTGTCCAGATCTCCCTGGAACCTTCTCTTCTGAAGGTTGAACAACGTAGCCTCATAGGAAAGCTTCTGCAGCCGTCTGCTTATCTGTGGCCCTTCTCTGCACCTGCTGAAACAGTTTCCTCTTTGTTATGCTGGAGACCCCAGTTAGTTATTCAACTAATAATGTTGTCTTCTAGTTGTCCAGTATTCATTTAAACCTGTGGCTTAAACTGATTTGCCTCTCCTGGCTCTGTAGTGAGGGGCAAACATCGTCACATTTTGCAAAAGTCAAGTTTGCTTTTTCCACTTGTGACTGAAGATACCGAGTGTGAATGGCTGAGAGTGAATCTGGGGGCAGTGGTTGCTGTCTCACAAGTTTTAGGATGAGTTTGAAGAGGCTGACCAAGTCCTCCTTGTTCCCTGTATTTCTTGGTAGTTTCTCAAGGACTTTGAAGAATGATTTTAAGCCTGTGCAAGGGTTTATTTTATTTGTATAGATTTTTTTTTTAATAGGCTGGATGAGGAGTACAGACTTTTTTCTGACATATTTGCTCCTCTTCAGCTGTGAGTGAAATACAGAATGTGGGTTTTCCAGAGAAATACAGAGGTCTGTGGAGAAGATTGCTTCTTTTCTGTTAAGGAAGGATCACTGCTTCTTCCTGTATCTGTAGCCCCTCAGCCTTTTCTTTTGCAAAGTGCTGGAACACATCTCACTTACTGATAGAAGGTATATAAAGCTTTGGAATACATTTCTTCTTTTTCTTCTTCACTCCTTCCCCTGTTTCTGGAATTTCTTGACTGACTAGTCATGCCATGAATTTTCCAGTGGTTAGTAAGTCCTGATGTTACTTGCTTTGTCAAAGAGCATGGGACTTTCTGAAGAGCTGTTACTGTCCTGAAATATCTTATTGTTAATCTGATAAGTAACTTAGGAGGATTGGGGGGAAGACTGATACAGGAACTTCTGCATGTAATTGTTGGTAGGGTACTAAACCTTACCAGGAATTTGCTCCAGGTGCTGGACTACTTGTGGTGTCTTCATTAATGTTTTTACTTTTTTTTTGTTGTTTTTTGCCCAAACCAACAATTGTTTAGACAGCAGCCCTAATAATGCACTGTTATTCTTCTCCTTGATGTATTTCTGATCTTTGAAGCTTGGTTGTTGGTTTGGTCTTTTCTTTCCCCTTCAGTTCAGGGCATCTTATTTTCTTTGTAAGTATCTCTGTGTGTGTACACACAACACTCTTCATTCAACTGTATGATGTTTTTTCAAAGTTCATCCATAACTTTTAATTCTAGTTTAGAAACAGAGCTCCAGGCTGAACAGGAGATGCTCTCTTTAGAGTTGATGAACATCATAGAGAGGGGTTATAGTAAGCCCAGAAAGGCAGTGTATAACTCTTTTTAGCTTGTACTAGAGCAGATTTTAGTATGAGGTCTTAGTTCCTGCAGTTGTATCTGGGGAAGTGCAGGGATAAAGATAACAGCTGCTTTGCATCAAAACTTTGTATTTGTGTTAGAGTTTAAATCTAGCAGATGTGTGTTAGAAGTAAGTTTGCTAAAATTCTGTCTGCTGTTAGGGAAATGCATCCTCAGGCTCCGGAAAAGATTTTAGGAAGCAGGAGGAGCTAATTGTTGGAGTACCTGTGGGCATGCTATCGAGAGTACTGAGCCAAGCTTGCTAGAGCAGTGTGGAAGGCAGGCAAGAGACAGCAGGCATGCATTAAAATAACTTCATTTAAGATGAACATGTTTCTCTCTGGAGTGTTCAGGACAATTATTGGGACAGGTGAAAGAGGTTCTGCAGTGTTCAACCTTGAATATTTTGATGCCCAGCTTGATAAAGTACAGTGTAATGTAGACTTATTTTGCTGATTTTGATTTGAGAAGGAGGTTGAATAGAGAATCCTAGAGATCCTTTCCAGTCAGAATTATTCTGTGGATCTGTAGCAAAAACTGTAACCATCCTCTACTTTGTGAATATAAAATTATCCATGTTAGAGCTTGAAACTAAAAATTAGTGATGAGCCTATAAACTCACATGAGGCTTAACAAGACCAAATGCAAGGTGCCTGCACCTGGCTCGGGGCACCCCAGGTATCAACACTGGCTAAGGGCTGCGTAGATCAAGAGCAGCCCTGCTGAGAAGGATTTGGGGGTACTGGTGGATGAGAGGCTGGACATGACCCAGCAATGTGCACTCTCAGCCCAGAAAGCCAATTGTATCCTGGGCTGCATCCAAAGCAGTGTGGGCAGCATGGTGAGGGAGGGGATTCTGCCCCTCTGCTCTGCTCCAGTGAGACCCCACCTGCAGTGCTGCATCCAGCTCTGGGGTCCCCAGCACAGGGAGGACATGGACCTGCAAGAGCATGTCCAGAGGAGGCCATCAAGAGGTTCAGAGGGATGAAGCACCTTCTCTCTGACTAAAGGCTGAAAGAACTTGGATTATTCAGCCCAGGAAAGAGAAGGCTTTGGGGTGACCTGATTGCAGCCTTATGGTACCTGAAGGGAGCCTAGAAAACCGATGGAGAGGGATGTTTTACAGCATCATGTAGCGACAATCAAACAGAGAGTAGGTTTAGCTTAGATATTAGAAAAAGTTCTTTACTGTGAAGGTGGTGAGACATTGGCACAGGGTGCCCGGGGAAGCTGTGGATGCCCCATCCCTAGAAATACTCAAAGATGGGAGGGATGGAGCTCTGAGCAACCTGATCTATTGCAAAAGGTGTCACTGCTCATGGCAGGGGTGTTGGAACTAGATCATCTTTAAGGTGCCTTCCAGTCCAGGCCGTTCTGTTAATATGCTTCTATGTTAATAGGCTTAAAGCAGATAATGTGGCTTCAGTGGAAATGCAGGAAGGTTTATTTAAACTTAAAGGTACTCCTTGATGTAAATACTGAAGCTTATGGATGTAATGCAGAATCTCTGAATCTCTTGCACTGACACAGGATGTTTATCTTCCTAAGGTTCAAGGTGATTGCTTAAAAACTCAGTGATTAAATGCTCAAAAGGGAATGGGAAAATACCAGGCTTGCCAGTGATGAGCAATGGGATGGTGTGCCAAAACTTGAGGAATTGAGTGCTCAATGTGCTTCAGGAGGTGTTTGGCTACAAAGTACCACCCCTGAAATGTTTCTACACCAATGCAGACAGCATGAGGAACAAGCAAGACTAGATCCAAGCTTGGGCCCAGTCCCAGAAATTTGATATTGGCATAAGTGAAACTTGGTGGGATGAGTCTTGTGATTGGAGTGTCCTGTTGGATGGTTGCAGGCTCTTTAGGAGGGATGGGCAGTGCAGAAGCGCTGTGGGCGGAATGAGGGGGATGATGGTGGAAGGGATAGAGTCTGTGGAGTGCACAGTTGTCAGTGGCAAATTCAAGAAGGATTTGGACAATGCTCTCAGGCACATGGTGTGACTCTTGAGGTGTCCTGTGCTGGGCCAGGAGTTGGACTCAATGATCCTGATAGGTCCCTTCCAACTCAGCTTATTCTATGATTCTGTCAACTTTTCCATACACTGTCCATGGTACTGCAGTTGCAGACATTTCCCTTCCACAGCTGTAGTCAGGCTGAGAGTGTGTTGGAATGAAAGTGATTTAGTGTTGAAGTTGGGGTGGATTGTATGTGTGTAGGGTGGTTGTGGGTTTTTATTGTAAGGTTTTTCATATTTGTCCTTCAGATTAGGTACTTCTCCAAAGCCCCAGGAATAGCAGCAACACTGTATTTGGTTAAATGTTTGTTTCTGTAGTTTTGTCTACATAGAGAGCAGGAGAAACATACTTCTGTTGGCTAAAAAGCACAATTTTGATAATCCAGAGTAATTTCTCCAATTTGTAGCTGCAAGTACACTATGATTTATCTTATGGCAGAATTTAGTCTAAGGCCTTTAGTTAGCTTCAGTGTGATGATCAGGACTATGAATAGAGCCCCTAATGAAAGATAAAATTAAGTGTTGAACATCGTAATGGTGTTTCATATCTTCTGCAGAGTCTCTTGGGAAAATGAAGGAAAATCTGGTCCTAGCAATTATCTTAATCTTTGCATTGTACTGCTAGATAATGTCCTTTACACTAGTTATTCTAGATTTTGCAGGTATTCTTTCTCAGGCTTGGGAATTTTGTTTGAGTAATTAGAGAAGTGTTTTTAAACCAACCCATTGTTATATTAGTTTTGCTCTTAGATGAAATATGAAGGACATGTAATTTTTCAGCGCATTAGGACTTGTATTTCCTTTAAAAACAAAGTGCTGGACAGTAATTATAACTCTTTTGACTCTTAAGACTTGTGGGGGTGTAATGGCACTTGCAAAGTAGAGCTAATTAGGGATTGATAAATGAATACATGTGTTTGTAAACCTCTGTAGAATGCTGTAAAGGAAGTGTTGGAGTGAGCTTTTTGTTTCTTTAGTGCTATTTTTCAGATTTTTTATCCCTTTTTTTCTTGGAACTGTTGAACATAAAAAGGTGTTTTCTGTTGTGAGTTGTTTGTTTCCCTCCTGTATAATTTATATTATATTGTATTATATTATAGTAATTTATCAGTAAATTACATCTGTAATAATATTGTCTTTGTCTAAAAATGCAAGTGTAACATTTGTAACAAGTGTAAAAGCTTTTTTGAAAGGTGGGGGAAAGGCTACTTACATACGTTCAGTTCTACATCATAGTCCTTTTAGAGATAATTAGCGTAAGAAAAATATTCTGAAAGACAAAATGGCTTTAAAGGTTGATGAAAGTTGAGAAGCAGATCCTATGTGTTTTTGTGGAGAGCAATAAACTTTTCAGTTTAAGCTGTTCTAAGTTAATTTTTTTCTGTGCAAAGTGCATAGTGATAAGGAGTTCTAACCGTACACCACTGCAGTTCTGCCTAAAATACTTGGCATTATTTACATGTCTGTATGTAATGAATTTTGCCACCTATACCCCAAATTTGTGTTCATCTCTGAGAAAAGAACAAATGTGAGATTTCTAAACGTGTTTAAATAGGAAGCAGATGTAGTTGAGATGTTCAGCAATGATAATGCTGCCTATTACAGACACTGTGTAATGACTGTATAATAGATACTTCAGGGATTTTTTGATCCCATTTAAACTGATGCAAGATGCTTATTTTACTGCTCAGTTATAATACTGAGGCTAAAGGCTCTGTTTTTTTTCCTTTTACCTCGTCTGAAAAGACTTTGCTATAGTGGGTAACTTACAGTGTGTTTGTTCCAAGAGTATCCTAAAGATCTTTTACCGCTCCCACCCCCTCAGTGTAGCTATTGGTTTTCTCTGCCATGATGTAGTTCATTTTAATCTATTTACTTTCCAAACAACAATGCTTCTCCTTTTGCTGTTCACTGAGAATAACAAGATAAATTACTATTAATTTTAGTTTTTATGCACACTCCAAGATAAACTCATCTTTAATGGTGATAAAGATTTGGGAGTTTTGTATCAAGTGCTCATATAAGTTATAAATAGGATTTTTAATATATCAGTGAGTAATTACTGAATTTTTAAAGTATCAGACTTCATCATCCCGTTTCCCTGTCCAAGATGAGGGCTGCAGAAGTAGCATCTTGTTGGATGAAGAGATAGTACCTTGTGTTAGACCAGTATACTAGCTCATTATGTGTGTTGGTTTAGTAAAAGATGCAATCTCAACCTATAAACCCTGTGGCTTTTTTAGAGTAGGATGAATGTAGGAGTGTATGCAAGGCACAAGGATGTGGCTTCTTTGTCTTTGGCAGTCTCAGGACTCTGCAGAGGTGTGCAGTGCTAGGAGAAGACAAGTTTTCTTTCCCTTCATGTTCATGCTTGTCTTCTCTTGTGGCTGTCCTTGATCTGTGTCCTGCTGGAGGAAAACTGCTGTGAGCATGTGCTTTGTCTTTGGTACCTCTGTGTTCAGGTGTAGCAAAGTGATTTGTGACTTCGTGTCGAAAACCTTAATTCTGCATAGTCATGTCCTATTTTATATGCTGTCTGTGAATTTAATCTGGAGGGAATATTCTGTGTGCTTTAACATTCTTAATGCATAGCCATGTTTTTCAAGGACTTAAAAACCTCTGTGACTATTAATGCCCTTTTAAAAGTGCTCAGAACAATTTTTAGTCTTTCATAGAAACCATTTTCATATGAAGGTTGAAAAACTAAACTGTGGGGTTTTCACTGAAAGATGGTTCTTTACCTTGAGATTCCTTGTGGAGGGGAAATAATGTAAATTCTGGGTGTGGTTGGTTTGGAGCTCTTGCCTTACAGAGAAAGCAGAAAACCTGGCTGCTGTTGCAATCTGTTACCCTAAGGAATTGGGCAGTGGGGAAGTGTGTCCTTGCTACTGACTGATGTCAGCATGCTTTCCTCCACCTGGGAGAGGATGTTACTTTTCTATTATTCTATAATGGGATTTCTTCTCTGTACTACTTACACTGCCCAATGAGTATTTTCCTTCCACAAGGTCAGGGAATTGAGTTGCTGACATTCCAGCAGTAGCAAGAATACTTCATCCCTTTCCAAATGTTTGCTGTTTCTATAAGAGGTGGGATTTTATCTGACCGACATTCTACTATAAATTTGGGAACAGTGACGTAGTTGAAACCTGCATACATAACCAGATGTTAATAAAAAGAATTGAAACAAAATGGCAGGAGAACACCACAAAGCCAAGGGTGCCTTTACTCACCCTGACTATTCATTGTTAACTATCTACAGCCATAGTAGTGCTTTATAGGCAGTCTGAGCTCCCAGCATCTTTCCATGTGCATTATGTTATCAATGTAAATTCTTGATAGCATCTGATTTACCTATCTGTATGCACAATATTGATCACAAGCCTTTTCTATTACAGTAAGTAAGGATAAAGCACAAACCCCTTCCAAAGACAAGTGTCCAGTCTTAAAAAGCAGATAAAAATCTGTAATTTTATTAAGTCAGAGGAGCAAAAGACACTGTATGTGGGTTTATGGTCTGTGCAGATTACTTTATCCTCTCTTCATTACTGTATGGCTCTGGCCCTTATGCAGATGGGTATTAAAAGAACCTGGAATATGTAAACTGTTCCTTGTCAGGAAGCAGATAACCTGGGTGCCACATCCCTGAATAATGTGATATTCCTCTGCTGTCTCTCCCAACCCCTCAGAAAAAAGGTTGAGAAATATCAGAGAGTAAATCTAATGCTGAGTAAATATCATGCTTTTGTTTTAAAAGTGGACATTGCTGTTAGGGACAGTGGCACCACTCCACTCCTGAGTGGAACTGTAATACGAGTTTTCAGGTTGTTCTTTAAAACACTTAATTACCATTCAGCACCTTGCAGATGAAGACTAAGCCACCCTGTAAAGTTTTTACTATACACTTGGAATCACCCACACTAACCCACACAAAAGAAGCAGTGCATTATGACCCGTTGTTTTATTTTCTTATTTCTGCACATACATTTCAGATGGAGCATCTTTGCCTTTAAGACTAATTTTGAAAGGCATTTTCTTATCAAATTAGGCTTTGTGCTGAACTGTTTTCCTAAAGTAAATTGCATGTCAGATACAGCCAGTGCTGCCTGTCCTGTAGTAAGTACTCATAGTAAGCATAAATTTAAAAGCATACATTTGTGTTTCATTCTGGTTCATTATTACTTGGCCACCTGATGCCAAGACCTTAGAAATTCTTGTAGAATACAGCTGCTGGGCTGATTTATGCTTGTTTGCATATTAATTTCTTAAATACCTTGATTAGCAGGGGTTTATGGCTGTTTATAAAAGCTGTGTAGGTTAGCCATTTTCCCTTTTAAAATTAGATTTGCAAATTATTTTCCTCCAAACTCAGAGTGTTGGTTGGTTTTTTAGACAAATGGTTTTTAGATATGTGTGAGTAATGCCGTAGTTACGTCCAAGACTCAAATATCATAAATCTTACTGAGTGGAATGTCTTAATGAAAAGAGAATGACATTGTCAGAAGAGTAGTCAGAAACTGTTGAGCTCTGAAAACCAAAGCACAAGAGTCAATACCAGTGCATCTCAAACGTGTGGTCATAGCAAGGGAAAAGAATGTTGTTTTGCTGCTCACTGGGTTCTGTTCTCAGGGGTCTTGTATGCCAGTCTGGACACACTGAACAAATCTGTCCCGAGTAGCTGTTGTACTTGGCCCGGGTTGCTGGAAGAATAAGGAGAAGTAAGGGTGCAGACACCTCTTGGTTCTGATTTGCCTCAATTTAGGAATTACTGATCCTAAATTGATGTGTGTGATAGATTGATCGTATGACTACTTTTAGTGTTAGGCTTGTTTGGAATCCACTGCTCTTTCAAGTTGCTGTTTGGTACTAATGACTTCCTGAATAAAACACCAGGTACTTCTTGTTTGTTGAAGAAGTCCCTGCAGCTTGTAGCTTTATTTATTAGTGGCCTGCTTTGATACATTTTTGTATGGGTTCAACTTCTCTATAGAAAATGCTAGGAAAGCCTTCCTGAGCCTGTAGAGGCCTCTTTCATTACCACTGTCTTGGAAGAGAGGATTGTTCTGCTGAAAGACTTATGATGTATTGCAATACTGATCAAGAAACAAAGATGTTCTTTCTGTATTTAATATTCTAGGCCCACTACTTTGAGACTTCTCTAGAATTTCTGTTCCTGATGTTTTATCTAGAGAGGACTGTAGAGCTTTTCGCACTGTTCAGCCCTGAGAACTTTTGGTGATTGTCGTGGTGCTGGCCATGCAGAGTCTGGCACTGTAATAGATCTCAATAAACAGAGCTTTTTAGTTGTCCCTGAGGGTAATGTGTAGCCAGTATAGGTGTATGGTCTAAAAAATTCTCTTCCTGATGCTCACATCTCTGGCACCAAATAGAAAATGCTTTGTACTGTTGCTGATACTGATTTCTACTTGTTTTTCCCCATAGTGGGGAAAAAGGGCAGTGATAATCAAGCCAAGGATTTTTCAGAGAAAGCTACTGCTTTTCAGGAAGTCATAATGGCATACTAAGGGTTTTTTTCTCCACTTGATTTTTTTTGATGCTTCTGCAATCTTTTGACCGTACTAGGTTGGATGGTGTGAAGCCATAGTGTGGTAAACTACCTGTCACAAAGGCAAGGGTCTCAGCTGCTGTGGAAGGCTACAAAGCAGACTCATTCAGCTTGTTTTGTAGAAAGGTAAGAAATATTTTACAAGTGCTTTCAGATTTTACTGAAATCTAATGATTCAGCCTTCTAAGTCTATTTTCATTGGTCTCTAAGACAATTAAGGAATGAGTTGTAGATTTTCCAGGAATGGAGCATACTTGCCAATACATTCTGAAAGCTGATCCTGAATATAAGGGATGTGACACTTAAAAATGGTATGAGTTTTCTGTTGTAGTTTCAAGCATTGATTGTCTCAATAGCAACCTAATCCATAGATAATACTATGTTCTTACAAGTTCTCCTTAGCTCTTGAAATCTTGTGTAGTCCTATTTCGGGGAAAATCTGGGCGTTTTCTTGTGAGGTGGTGTTACTACAGTCATCTCAGCTTTGTTAGCACCAACCCTCTGAATTCCCGTATTGCAAGACAGGTTCTGTACACATAATGTATGATGTCTCCTTTATGTCTAGTGCAATGGTTGAGTATAATGGGCCTTGTTTAGAAATGAGGCATTCTTTTGTAAAACAAACAAGCAGAGAGGCTTGCAGCTTGGGGTAACATGCCAGACTTTCAAGTATTTCACAGTATAGGTGCTTTGTTGGGGGGCAAGGAAAAGACCTCACCTTGATTCAAGATGCCAGTTATCTGGGGGGCTAATAGTAACCTTTTAAAATGAAATTCTTTTATATTGACCTCCTTTATTTTGATTCTTTGATAGTTGTCAGTGGGATTATCTTGTAAATCGAAAGTTTTGGAACACATTGAATTAATTCTTGGAAATGTGGCTCTGGGCTGTGATTGTTTTGGAGTTTTTCTTCCCCAGGAAGTGATTTAGGCTTTTCTCAAGTTCCTTTGATAGCGCCATATTTGTAAAGATGAGTAGATGCTTGTGTGCTGGTTGTATCAATGCCTGTCTACGGACTTGTCTTTAATTCCTGTTTGTTGGTGTTGTAGGTTTGATCATCACCAGAAAAAGTAAAGAGCAACTTGATTGCTGTACTGACCTTTCTGGGATGCTTGCCCTTGCCAAGGTGACTCGGGCTTTCTCTGAACTTGTCCAGGCTACATATGATGATTTGTTTATGCTCACTGACACTGGTTTGCAGGGTGATCTCTGTACTCCTGCCAGCGTCCTCATTACAGAGGAACAATGGCTTTTTGGTCCATTGTGGAGTCTTCCTCATGCCTTGGATCCTAAAGATTTAGATAGGCTATTTTGATCCATGACAGCCTACTTCCTCTATTTTATATCCATGAAGGCAGAATAAAATGAGAACAAGCTTACTTTGGCAACTAACTGGAAGGAACACTGGGATACTGGCTCATGTGACTTGACTTTGATTTACCTTATCATAAATACATTAGTGTATTTACCTTATCATAAATAGCATTAATGTAAATTTTGGCCCTAAATTATTGGCAGAAGTGGGCTCAAACTCTTAATCTGAACAAATAAATGAATAATATTGTTTATCCAAGGCAAAGTAAAAATGCATGGATTGAAACTCTTGATTATATTGTCCAGCTAAGATTATTCAAGCAGAAAATGACTGAAGATGATCTTTCTCCACCTAGAGGGAATCTTGATATGATAAGGTTTGCTACCAGGTGATAAATACAGACCCCCATGAACACTGCTCAAACTGGGCTTGTATAGCCTCTCTGGTTTTTTTGTTTGTTTGTTTGTTTGGGGTTTTTTTGTGGTTTGTTTTTTTTTTTTTTTTTGGTCCCTGCACATTTTACGTGTAGCAGTACCTGTAGTTCTTCACAGCTCTGAGCTCTGTGTATTTTGATGCTGCTCTTTTCCAGAATTTGCTTCTGTTGCTCTTGAGATTAAAACTGTCCTCTTGGCTGTTGAAAACCATTTGCTAATTACAATCAATGGTATCAGCGTGAAAAACATTAGAGGAGAGTCCTTCTAATTAGGCAGTATGAGGCTGTGACTTACTGACTGTAGACATGTTGCTTCTTTTTTCTTCAAATGTTTAAGATTTCAATTGTGCCTGGCTGTACAGATTATGTATGAAGTTGCAGTGTATTAGGAGGTTCTTGAATCTGGTTATTTGAGATACTGCTGTGCCAAGAAAAAAGTTTCGTTTATAGTAACAAGCAAACCAACAAAGAATAGTATGGTCACAAGCAGCTTGTTCCAAGTGATACTAACAGTAGGTAGGTTAGTCTCTTCTGTGAATGCTGAAGTTTTGGAGCTGAGTTATAGCTGATTTTTTTGGTGTAATAATGTTCAAGTAATACTACAAAACATCTGTCCTTCCAGTTTGAGTCGATCAAACCAATCGTGATGTAACTAATGTCTACCTGAAATTTTTATCAGTGACTAGAAGAGCATGCTTATGGACAGTATCTAAGTGCTATGGGTAAATATTTCTCCATAATAATATCTGGTATTGCTGGACACAGAAATGCTTTTTGTGGTAGATTTGCTTATGATGTCTTTTAAAGTCTTCTAAATGAAGGCACTGCAATACAGCAGTGAATTGTGGGAATGTCAGGTCGTACCTGTTAGCGTGGAAATAAAAGCGATGCAGCTGCAAATCTTTGCATGTAGTGTGAGTGTGGTTACCTGGCTGGTTCAGCAGTTTGTAACATGAAATTAGCTTCTCATAGGTTTCATTGATCAGAAACATAATTCATAACATTCACCATAATTTCCTGATGTACTTCTACGAAGAGCTGGAAAATTCAATGGAGTGTGTATCTGTTGTCCGACTAACTCCTGGTAACCATCTTCAGGACTTCATTAGAAGTCATCGTGGGAGAGCTTTTCTCGATTTAAGTTAAACATGAAAATTTTTCTACTTTCTCCATCTTTTCTATATGAAGTACAGGCTCAGCAGGGAAGAACTGGGCTTATCCTCAGTTGCCTGATCAACGTGTCACTGCCAAGACTTTGTGAAAGTAAACCTAGAAATAAGTTATAAACTTGTAAAGACAAACCCAGTCAAACTCTTAAGTAAATTAGCTTTTAAAACAAATATGAACTAGAATTTATAGCTCTTTTGCATAAAAAGTTTGTGAAGAGATTTATTCTTTACCTCATTGAAGTTTGTTTCAAAATAGATCAAGCATTAATTATGCTTGCTTTTATAAATTCTAACTCGTTATTTGTGGCAAGTAGAACTTGTATTGAAAATTATTGGATAAAGAATGAATGTGCACACATGGAGGGAGAAACTTCTGCCGACTTTTCAGGCCATGTGTACTAATACACTGGAGCATCTATAGTTATCAATGGAGGCAAGAAATCCCAGTTTTAGATTACAGATTAATAAATTCAAGATCTTTGTAATATTTGGTAATTGGGAATGTCAATTCATGTGTCAGCATTCTGTAACTCATTGCTGATTGTCATTCTCTTTCCCAAACTGTATTTTTCTTGAAAATTCAAAATGCAACTTCATTAACTTTGGCTTGATGCTCCTAAAGAGAAAATTCTAGCATTGTTCTTCATGTGCTGAATCAGGAACACAGTCAGGAGATCTGTTTGATTTTTTTTCCTCCTTTTCTTTCTTTCTTTTCTAAGTGAGTTGTAGACCACAGCATATTCAAAAAATGTGAGTTACATGAAGAGAAATTACTGCTGAGTTACTTGATTTAAAAAATACCCCAAACTCTTCATCTTGGTTTGACTCTATGTTATCAGTCACTAAAAGGCAAAATACTTGATTCAGACTTTGAAATACTTTAAATGGTATAGTGCAGAAAAGCTGGTAGTCTGTCAGAAGCTGTTACTGCTCCAGCAGTTTTCCTTAAGTTCTGTCTTATGTAGAGGAATGACAGCAGTTGACTATTGCTCCTACACCATATCTCTAGGTCCAGAATTATAAAGTGTTTAGTATTTTTTAAGTAAATAATTTTGCTGTCTCTGCTTAATCTTGGCCTTTTCAAGAATGGCTTGTATGGTGATTACTGAGTGGGAGTTTGATCATTATCACTACTCTACTCTCTTGTGGTCTTCAGTTAAAGGGTCTAGTTAGTAGCCATCTGCTGATGGTGCTGTTCCTACGGCTGATCTAAGTGTGGAAACATTGCCTCGAGACAGAAAACGGTGGTTCCTGTGTTCCTGTTAGCTTTCCAATGGAGCAGTTGCAATTTTGGAGGAGAGGGCTCTCTGGAGTTTCCTCCATTGTTTTTTGACTCTGTTACATTGTAAAATGTAGATTTTACTATATACATATCAGGCTGCTTTTCCCTTTTTATTTTTTTTTAATGTCTTTTTAGAAACTTTCAGCAGTGAGACATGTTTCTGGCTGATACTGCATCTGTACTATTCAAACTGTTCTGATTATCACAGTTCATACTTAAAAAGACCTTTGAAGGCTTCATTGCTTCATGTCATCCAGCAGGACACTGAATTGTGAGGAATAAAGCTACAATCTGGAGAATCGATGTTGATGTGGATTCTTTGTAAGCACCCATGAAATTTCAGAATGAAATTAATTTTTTTTTTCCCTAAGTTAATGTTAGATATAAAGTACAAACTGCTAGGGGAGGCATTGACATAGGTGCTTCACAGTTTGTGACCAGGGAAGTGATGCAGTAATAGTTTGTGTTTTATTAGTATAAGGCAGCATTTCCAATGTAGTACTCTGTGTGGCTGTAACTTGTCAATCAATGTGTCATACAGCATACTTTATGCCGGTCTTCTAATTTCTGGCATCAGCTGCCAGTGAGTTTCAAGATGGAATTTTGGGCACTGAGAAGTGCATGGACTTTGACAAAGAGTTTTTATTCTTCTGAGCTCAATGCTTTGCGTTATTACTTGATTAGCAGAAGCAGTCAAGCTGGAATCACTACTCATCCAGAACCTGTAGATGAGCTGTATAAGGCTTTCTCTCTCTGCTTTAAACCTGTTTTGGTGCTTTTCTCCCCTTCCAACCCAACTAAAAAGTCTTTTTGCTTTCATGGACTATGGAAAAACATGAGAGACTTACTGCTATTGTTACTAAGAAATCAGTAAATAGGCTGATACTATGTTCATACTTACTGTTTAAAATTACTTGAAAGTTGTAATAACTGTTGCTCTGTAAAGGTCAAGTTATTTGAAAATATTGGACAACTGCATGAGCTGAAGCCTAATAAAAACATTTTAATTGAGAAAGCAGAGAGGAAACAAACATTAAGTACTCTTTACCTGTTTTTTGAAGGTTGTTTAAATAAATTTTTAACACATACATAAACAATTTTGAGAATTACTTAAAAAATTTCTTCTGTCTCATGTTTTCTGGTGTCTTAGTTCACTTTCCTGATTTCAAGGATGCTGTGAAAGGAAACTGAGTAGTAGTTACTAAGCCGGGCTGGATCTTCCATACCCTAGATCTGAAGTGTATTCAGCTGTGTTATTGTAAGGCGAGTGGTCATGGGTAGGGAGACAGAAATCATGACTCGAGTCCTGTTGATGCTGAGACAAACAGCAGCATTTTATTGTTCAGAACTCCCTTATACAGGGAGTTAAAAACTCCCAGCCCTGGACACTGATTGGTCTGAGTCCCAGCCGTGCCCAGCTCCTTGAGCATGGATACATCTGCTCTCTGGGCTGGCTGTGATTGGCTGAGGTGTCTGCACGAGCTCTCTTTTCACCTGGGGACTTCAGGAACAAGCCAGGTCAGCCAGACTGGACTTGTTATGACCAGATTTATTTTGTCTTAGCTAAAGACTAGCTGTGACATTTTATTAAGCTTCAGAGTGAATAATTCTTAACCTTTTTCCTTGTTACTGAGACATGAATAAAACTATCTCGTATGTTAATGTCTACTCTTTCTATTCAAGAAAAGCATCTCAAACAGTCTGTGAAATCACAAACAATGTTCAAGGGGGCTCTTGACTAGAGACAAGGCATGTGGGGTGGTCAAAACCCCCAGTTATGCATAAACAGAAATTTGCTACTTGCTGTGTGTCTTGTGTGAGGGGTTTTTGATAATACTAATATGTGGCTGCTACACTTCCCTGGTTTGTTATCACTTAATATTGCTGTGACAACTTGGCACTTCATAAGGAGAGTTAAAGAATTTGGAAGGTTCCTGATACACTTAGCAGGTTGAGAAAAGAAGCCATAAGCTGTGATCATGCTGATTTGGGGTTTACAGCTAATTTTCTACAAGCCATTTTGGTAATTCTTAGTGGCTAAAGGAATATAATATATCTTTGTAATGCATGGTGCTAAAAAATAAGAGGGCATATCTCTTCAGTGTGATCAGCTTCCATCCCCCTTTTCTGTGCTTCTTCCTCCCTGCTGTTAGCAGCTCTAACTTTCCAAATATTCCCAAGATAATTTCAGAAGTGTGTGTGTTAGCTACTGGATACTACTCTCCCAAGAGCAAAAGTGCTGCCTGTTAACAATTAAAGATCTTAGAATTTATGTAAAAAATCCTGAGAAAAATTTCATGTGTAGTGTGCTTTTGCTCTGATGACAAGTTATTTTCTTTAATTACACTGTGTGTGGTACTGTTCCTGTACCTGCTTCTTCGGGGCAAATAAGAGATAATTATTCTGCTATAGAGGAAGGCAGTTATCTAATAGGTCCTTAAATCTTGGAGATCTGTTTGCAGGAGGTTTAACTGAATATTCTTTTTCCTTCATTTGGATAACATAAATATCCAGGAATTAATAGGAAAACTGCTTATGGGTTTTTTGCACTGGGCAGTATAACTGCTGTAGTTTTAGAGAGTACAGCTGGATAGGCAGGCTAGGACTTCTAAAGATGCTGCAGTGGTCTTGTTCATGCTGCACTGTAAAAAGGAATTTCACGTGCTGCAGGAGTTTTTTATAATGTAAAAGCTGAGCTGTCGTTGAATACAAGTTAAAAAAAAAATCATACACTTCATTGTGAGCATACTGTATTGATGGTGTTCTGTGCCAGGTTGTTCTTCAGTGATGGTATGAGTTTCAGATCAGACCACTAAGTCTGTGTGAAGTAATGCAGCTTGAGCAACAGGTCAAAAGTAAATCCTTCTGGAAGATTATCCAGAAGGCGATGGCTTCAGGCAGAGTTATGCAAATGAGTTATATTCAAATACATACAGTCTTACATCCTCAAGTGGGCTGATTTTTCCTGTGTGTGTAAGAATTTCTGGGTCATTGCTCCTTAAAGGATGTAGAGCTCTTCAGACCTGAGCTGTTCTTTCTAAATGGATCTGAGAATATTTGCCATTGTAATTAAGTGTGCAATCTAATACAAACTAACACAAGAAACTTCTATTATAGAATTGCATGTTCTCACCTCTTTTGTGAGGAAAGAAATGGACTGATAAAATCTCTGATACCTGGAAGCCTGGAACAAATACTGCTGTTTTTCATCTTTTGGGTGAAGGCATCCTACAGAAATGTGAATAGCCTGAATGGTGCTAGGAGATCAAATGAAAATGGGAGATACTGAGACAGGCAGAGAACTGACATGTGTCGTGGGAGATGGAAGAATATCCTGAATAGCAGTGCAAAGGGGAAGGGTACTGGTGATATGTTGACTTGGGGTGGCATGCTGAGTTTTGCGAATTTTGGAGTTTAAGTTCTAAATTGATCTGTAGATCATGTGTAGGAGTGTGTGGCAACTTAGTAAGGACTAGATAGAACACAGTGTTGTGGAAAAATTGAACTATGGCACACTGATGTGTAGATACCCCAACTGCAAAATGAGTATTTCATGCTAGATAGAGTGCTGTGTGAGCACTATAAAGACACTCCATTCCCCCATGGTTGCTGCATGATTGGCAAGTTGGTCCATCTAGCTCCTGTTTCTGACAGTGACTGGTAGCAGATGCGCTGAAGAAAAGGTACAAGGAATTGAGTAGTACCACTTTCCCAGTAATGAGAGATTTAGGGCATTCAGAATAGTTCAGATGGAACATATTTCATATTTAATAATGAAATACGGAGCTGGCAGATTTTTGGGATTTTTTTAGTATTACATGTTATGGTCTTGTCAACGTCCTTTGACAACCATTAGTGATATATGATTTGCTGTATACAAATGTGTACAGGTATAGCAAAATACATATTTTGCTTCACTTGTTGCTTGAGCATCTGCCTTGTTAGGAGGAAATAGCCATGCTGGAATATATATACCAATATTACATGGTCTTGCTGTGTGTGACAGAGACTTAAAATATGTAAACTAATAATTGTATAGCTCATTTCTAATTCATGATCCAGTTACTTTAGATATATCATATTTATATATAGTGGTGCTGTAAGTACAAAAAACAAATGGGGGCATGCAGAAAGTGGGAAAAAAAGGAATTGCGGAACTGAATGTGAATGAATGTGGGAAATTAATTTTTACAATCAGAGAGCAATATTAGGCTTTTAATTTCACTGAGTGAGATGACCTACATGCTGGGATAGTGTTGTCTTGTATAATTATGTCCAGACTTTTATGAGCTTGTGGATGAATTTGTCAAAATCTAATTTGGCCTTTTTTCTTTCTGATTAGAATATAATGTCATGAACACATGACTTATAAGAAAGTAAGTTATCTGAGTAAGTAATGTCTTACTTGGCATTCATGTGTCACTGATAGTGTGTAGCCCTTTATGCAGTGTTCTAGGTGCTGTAACAATAAACCGATAATGACTAATTCGTGGTTCAGTTTAAATGAGAGAGGATTATCTTTTTGTGGTCCGTAACTTCTTTCTCTTTGCCACATAATTGTCTTGAAATAGTTTGTGTTCATATTGCGTTTATAAAGAATGATTAGTTCCCTTTTCATTTAGCAGGTGTCATTTGGCTGTTTTTGTTTTTAGCTGCTGTCCTGATTTAGGGAATTTTGTGAGGAAACTTCCAAAGAGGTCCTTCTAGAAAGCAGGTTCAGGTGGCCCCTCCCCACTGCTATTATTATTGAATAATATTATCCAGTTTCTTTATGCTTGTGAATACTTTGCTTGTTAAATAAACAGTTTTTTCCACTTTTCTCCAAGGAAGTATTATCCTGAACCAATTCAGGGAGAGGCTGCTTGAACCTGCTTTCTAGGTTAAACTCTTTGGAAGTTTGCTCACAAATTTACCCTAAAGCAGGACAAATACATTTTTTGAAGATGTTAGATAGAAATTTCTCAGGTGATTTCTTTGGCTGAGTTTTGCACTGTTGCTGAATATGCATCTTGAGCAGATGCTACCTATAGGTGCTTGTTTCTGTGTTTTCACAGTACTTGAGCAAGCTTCCGTATGGCTGTGCAATGAAGGAGATGGAGGATGGATTTAGTTAAATACAACTATGCAAAGATAGTTATGATTTGGTCTTTTGGTTCAGGTGGTGGTACAACTGCTTACGCTGGCAGAATTCAAAATTTGAGACCATGAGGGTAAGGCACATGTAGGGAGACATAAAGCAGAGGAAGTGTCTAGAGGCTTCAATTTTAACCTCTGAGCTAAATAACTTGGGGATAATCCTAGCCAACCTAACAATGTTTTTAGAAGTACTGAGACGACTGCCTGATTCCTGGTCATACTTTCCAAACATCTGTGACTTTGTCAGCGTCTTTACTTTTCTTAGATATTGTTTGTACTGTGATCAAAATGTAGCTGCAGATCACAGAGTAATAAACGTCCCAGAAAGAGCACATGGGGGAAAATGGACTTTGTAATTACTGGGCATGATTTTACAATCAGTAGTGCATTTTGCTCTAAATATTCAGCACAGTCAGGAAATGGAAGTAGGAAGTGAACTTTTCATTGGTCTCAAATGAAAATTAACTTGGATGAATTCAGGAGCCTGCTTGCTTGCTACTGAAGTGTCTTTGTTCCCAGTCAGTAACAGAATCATAAAACTCAGAAAAGCATATCCTCTTTCAGTACTCCTGAAAATTTCAGCTGTCTCATATGTCAGTGTTGCTAACTAGGGGATTGTAAAATACCCCTGTACTTGGACACAAGTGAAGGGCTGGTTGGAGAAAGGGACGCTTCTTCAGTAGGGCTCAAAAAATGACAGGCAAATACAGGGTAGCATGTGAAAGAGATGGAAAATTTTGTGCAAGTGTCACTGATTTCTTCTGAATTGTGTAGATGACCTCATGAAAACATCTAGTCTTGTGTCTGTTACAAGAATTTGGGATGTGCATACGTGAACTTTTCGCCCTATGGGTTATCAAGTAATTCACCAAATCTCCCTCAATTCTTTGTGCTTAAATCAGTAAAAATGGGCTTTTCTTTGTAATGTGCCTATGAAAGGTTTTAGTGTAAAGCTTCAAGTGGACACTGCAATGCAATGAAGTGATAGCCTTTCTTAGTTGCAGTCTGAAGACAGTGGGTGTTCTTTTCCTTTCAGCAGTCACTAGTGGGAGCAGGTAGTCTTAAACATGCCTCAGCCGCTGTTGCCCCCCATGCTGGCCAGAAGGAGAGTGCTGTGCTGACAGAGCTGCTGATTCTCCCCGGATTCAAGGAAGGGATAACCCATTATTGCTGCTGTCTGTAGTCTGCTTGTCTTTCTCCCTCCAGCTTGTATGTGGGTCAACACAGAGGTGGAGTGTAGAAAGGGCAGTGATCCTTCAGCAGGGGTCTTGGCCGAGGGAGCTGCCTTCCCAGTGGCATTACGCAGGCAAGCATCTACATCCTATGGGGTTTTGAGACTTCTCATGGCTGATGAGTTTCAAGAGATATAAGGCCATGAAAAAAAGCAAGGGTTTATGTTATTGTAAGTTTAATGAGTCCTTACTAAAGGTTCAGTGCATAGACTCCGACCTGTTTCTCTTCAAGTGTCAGGTATGTTTGAACTTTAAGTGAAACATTAGCTAATGCATGTCTGGATTTTTTCCTTCAAGAGGTCCTAAGTGTCCAAATACTTTCTGGGATGTGAGTCCTTACTGAGTTTTTTCATGACTAGATTTTGAGAACTTTTGTCTGTGACACTTGTATTTTCTTAAAGCAAGTAGCAAGGCTGGATCCAGTCCATTGTGTTAGAAGAAAAATGTGTCTGTATTCCCTGGAGCTAGCTGCCCTCCTGGAAGAGAACTTAAACTTTAAGGGATATGTTTACTAAAAAGAACTGCTAGCAAATGGAGATGATCTCGTGTCTGCTTTGGAGAGATGAGGAGTGTCTGTCAAGTCTCAAACTGTTGAGGAAAAAGAATGCATAACAAGTTGATTTTTTTTCCCCTGCCTCCTCCCCTCCTTTTTTTTATGACCCATTTTAAAATTAAACAGGGAAGATAAACTGCTGGAAGTTAAACTCGCTCCCCTCAAGTGCGAAAGGGAAAGGCAACAAGCATCTGCATCCTAAATGGACTGAAATCACTAGCTATATTAGAAATTAAGTTGTGTTTAGGTGAGTACCCTCAAATAGTAGGATCACTTTTTCCTCAGCTGCAAAATCCAGAGGATTTTATCAGGAGTAACAATTGTTTGGTGAAGCTGATTAGACACAGCTGTCACCTGCTAAGTAAGCACTTAAAGTTATTTTCCATTCTGTATGTGTTTGGAAAATAACTTATTAGTTAGTACCGTAGAAGGGATAAAGCACACAACTTCGTATTTCTGTAGTTGGAGTATTACCTTTTACAAAATCACTACACCTAAAGCATGATGCTGGACATTGTCCACTCCTGCTCCATCCCTATGTGAATGTTTTGGCATAGTGTCCTGCAAACAGGATGTGGAATTGTTGGAGCCATGTTTAACGTCAGGTATTGGAGTTGTGGGAATGTACATACAAATTCTAGCTGCTTGTAAAGCATGTGTACATGTGCACAATCCTTCCTTTTCCACTCCTGAGACACAATTAATACAATCTCTTTGAACTTGATCCCAAAGACCAAATACTCTGGATTAAGCACAACATGTAATACTGCCTTTTGTTTTGTGGTATTGCTGCAGTACTTTTCTCATGCTGTTAATCTGGAATTGTCTGGAATATCCTTAGACCTAGCTAGTTACTGTGTTTCTTGGTAGTGCATGAATGTCTTGGTTTGGAAGAACAGGTGTCTGCCAGGAAAAGCTGGAGCTTCCCTTAGAATGGAGAATGTAAACCTCTACCCTCCAAATTATTATAATTTTGCAATTAAGGGGGCTTTCGGGCAAAGATATGGGAAAAGGAAAAACAGTTCTTTACTAGGAATATTAAAAAATACAAATGTAGTAGTACAAAAAAACCCCTAAGTGAACAACAACAACAAAAAAATCCTAGAAACACTGACAGAGTCAGAATACAACCTGACACCCTGTTGGTCAGGGTGTTGGAAGCAGTCCAAATAAGTCCTCCTTCGGTGGCAGATGTGGTTCTGTTGGAGTAGAGATGATCCTGTAGAAGGGTCCAGTGGTGGTGAGATGGCTCCAGTCTTCCTCTGGGAATCCAATGGAAACAGGCTGTCCTGGTGTTCTGAATCTCAGGTTTTATCCAGGGAATGCTTGGCTCCTCCCACTGGGTGGAGCATCTCACAATGGGATGGTGTAATTGTATCAGTCATGCAGTGAGCCTGAATGGCCCATCAACAGAAGATATCCCCCTGGAGGGAGGATGGGTCCTGGAAGAGATAAGGAACACTGCCCCACCTGGTTTTAACAGCTGGCCCATTATCAGAAGGCATCCTCCCCCTCTTCCCCTGGAGTTAATGAGGAATGGGTCATAGAAGAGATAAAGAAAACACCTCCCCAACTGGTTTCAACAGATGGCAATAGAATACACATTTTTGGTTACATATTGCAACCCAAGACAATGAACTATATGTGGAATGCATTTTTGATGCCTTTTTGTGTGTGTTATTCCAGTTTTGAAAAAAACAAGCACTGTTCCGATGCAGATTTCAGACACAAATCCCAGTATATAAACCCTTCTGGAGACACACTTCAGTGGAGAACTCTGAATGGGATGCTTGAATGGTCTGTGGCCAAGTAAACAAATACTTCCTCAGATTCAAGAAACATGGCACACAGCTGTTCCTTACTCCTTGTTGTAAAATAACGGGCCATTTGCTGACTGAAGGAAGCTATTGGCATTATTGCTAGCAGCTGCTGAACTCCTAGTGTTAACTTAAACAGCTCATAAATGTTAATTATGTTGCAGTTTTGTTAGGGCTCATCTGCATATCCCAGAGGCACTAGCTAATATGCCATGCTTTTTTTCCACATGAACTGATGACATTTCTTAGTGGAGATTCCAAATAATAACTTCCTTAAGTAAGTTCAGTAATTATACTGTAGCAGTCAAAGATTCTTCAAAACTGCTCTTTTAACTACAGTTTCACTAGTACTAGTATAGCTTTACTTAAATGTGTTTCAATAGGCTCAGAGCTGCTGAGCATATGGTGGGGAATGGGTATGCAGAAGGGAGTATGCTGGGTGCTTACTGACCTGTTGTTGGGAGATCTGTGGCAAAGTTAAATCCAAAGCCAAACAGAACAAAATCTGTTGAGTTTATCCCATGCTTTGGTTTAAAGTCACTTTCATATTGTTAGGGTTTTGCTGCTATAAAAGTGTGAAAAGTTTACGTGAAATGTTTATGGGCTACGGAAAAAATGTTTGTTATCTGCATAATAGCCACTTGAATGGTGTTTTGGGGCCTTTTTAGAGTCTCTCCCACTCTTCAGCCAGTGGGGATGTGTTCTTAAAAACAAAGCTCCGAAACAAATTAATCCTTTTTTCCCTCCAGGTCAGATTCTGCTAGCGTTCTTTATAGAAAACACTGGTAATCTTCCAAAACCTGTCTTTGAGACTGTCAAAATGGTTGTGAATATAGCAGGAATGAAAGCATAGATAATTAAATGAAAGCGGCTGTATTATCATCAAAGTTTAACTCTTTGATTTCAGTTGTTCTCTCATCTTTACTTTTCTGTGGTGATCCAGTGGAACTTTTTCTCTCAAGGGCAGTGATATATGTTTACCAGAACTACACTTTATGCTTGCTCCCTACCAAACTAGTTGGAATTGCAGGTAGTCTGGGCTTCTGGTATCAGCGTGTGATTGCAGGTTAACCTGGTGACAATGCAGCCATTCCCATACAAAGCTATATGCTCTCTGCTGTGTATTTGGATGGTGCTTGTGTTGTGTGCATGTTTGTTTGTCCTCCTCAGGGTTCTCTCCTGGCTGCTTGTAGAGGAATTTCTGTCTGTGAAGTGGTGTGCAGACAGGGACAAGTATTGTAGACTGATGCTAAACGGATCCGATCCTATGTGGTGAGGGGGTCCCAACTTGAGCTGGAGCTGCTTGGTCTTTTTAAGATAGACTTCATGCAAGGAAGTATGATATGTGGTGAGGAAGATGAAAATACAGACAGTTGTTTGATTTTTCTTTTTTGGGGGGTAGTGAAAGTATCAAATCAATGCTGTGTAAGGCTAACATCAGACCATACTGAAATCTGTGAGCAAGGGTTTGATCTCGCATCATTCAGTCATCTTATTTCCAGGGACAGAAATAAATGTCACTCTTCTTCAAAGAGATGGGTGTGAGAATTGGTTTCTGGATTTGTTCCTAAAAGCCTGGAGAAATATTGGATGGTACACAATGTAGTAGCTTTTGGTTAGAAATGAAACAGAAAACTTTTTGGGAAAGTAGAGGGGGACTCCAGACTGTGTGTGTGGCTGAATTATAATTCAGTTACTGATGTTTTGGGAAAAACATGATTGTAAAAAGAATTCTGGATTTTAAAAAAGCTTTAGAATTCACTTATTTCTAAAGAAGCAGTGCACTTCACTAGAGCTAGTATGATCATCCAGTTATCGATTCTGGTCACATCTTTTCAGTATTTTTCAATTGTTTTTTAGTTTTTGTTTTTATTTATTTAGTTTTCTCCTTTTATTTTTCTTCCAAAGGTCCACCTAAAAAATTTACTGTTGCCTTTGATTTCTGCCCCATCTGCATGCATGTCTCATGCAGCAGATGGAGACAGCTTGTTGAGATTAGATACAGTTTCACATATCCAGAGTGGTACTTAAAAGAAATAAGAAAGAAGAAAACACCCAAATTAATTATCTCAGTGGTGACTCCAAGTGTCTTGTTTTGAGTCTGAAAGCAAACTTCCTGTGCTGTATCCTTAAACTGAGAATAGAAGCATACTCAAATGTCTGAATTCAGGAAATTAATTAAGAAAATGGTGACTTGAATATTAGCCTGCTTCAAAATTCTGCTTCAGAAATACCTTTTTGTGGCTGCACTCCAAATTATAGCTTGTGTTTTTTCAATAACATTGCATGTATTTTGGCTTTGGTGTGAATTGGGTGCTGGTGAAAAGCATAAGTGACTTGGATGAAAGTTTGACACATGTAGAAAGATGCGTACCTGAAAAATCATGGCTAATGAAGTAGTCCTGAGGCTGCTCTCAGATCAGTCTCTGGACCAAAAAATGACATAGAAAAAAGAAACAAATTGTCCTGAGTAAGCAGTTTTCCTTGTTTTTGTTTGTTAATTCCGTAACCTACTCAAAAGTCTGAATGGATGACTTAAATGTTACTGCAAATCTCATTGTTCTAAGTCTCTGAGCAAAGGAATAAATTGATCTTAAACTTTAAGTCCTGCGTTCAAGGATTTGACTTTGGATTTGTAAAGGACTTCAAGAAAGCAATAGTTAAAGGAAGTTAACATACATAGCATACGTGTTGTGTACACTGATTTCTTTGCAATCTACATTTTGAAACCTGATCAGGCTGGTGAACTGCCAAAGTGCTCATCTGTCCAGGTGGGGAGGGTGCATCACCAGTTGCCATACCATCTTTCGTATTATTTGTGAGGCTCATAAATAGGAAAAAACAATCAAGTTGATTTGGCAGAAACTTGTGTTTTAGTAGGTAACTTGTGTGGGGAGAAGAAAAGTGATGAAAAACTGAAATGTTAAAAGGTACAAAAGAAAAGTTGTCAACAGTTTTAATAATATTTTCTCATTTTTCTCCTTCATGCAGACCTTCAAGTGCTGACCTTCTCGGTCTATTAAGTTATTATAAACTTTTGCTGCTCTGCGAACATATAAAGATGTCTCGCAGCCCTGACGCTAAGGAAGACCCTGTGGAATGCCCTCTTTGCATGGAGCCTCTGGAAATTGATGACATCAATTTCTTCCCTTGCACCTGTGGCTACCAAATCTGTCGTTTCTGTTGGCATCGTATTCGCACTGATGAGAATGGACTTTGTCCTGCTTGCAGAAAGGTAAATCCCTGGAACAGTGGCTTGTCTTGCATATTTCACAAGGCTCTTGCATTGTGTTGGTACCAAAGACATCCTTTTCCTTGAGGGAAACAATGATCTAGTCATGGCCTAGATCAAGGGTGAGGTGTTGGATCTTTCAGATTCTGTCTGCATACGTACTGAAGCTGTTATGAAGCAGCTGGTCTTGGTTTATTAAATTCAGAACCGTATTGATAGGGGAAACGGTGGATCAGAACCAAGGCATACTGATGCTGAGAGGACTGCCAAAAATAAAAATCCTTGGAGTTGGGGTGCTCATGCATTAACAGAGTCTTTTTAGGAAGAACAGTGAGGATTCCAGCGTCAGGGGTTTACTGAGAGCTAAGGTTCAGCTAAACTGACAGAGCTGACTGAGAGGCAAGTTTATGAAACACCTGCTTGTTTCGTTTGTGGCACTGGAGCTTTTAATCCATATTTTAGTGGATACTAAATGTATAAAACCTTAGGGAAAATATCCAGTGGTGTTAAATTTTGAAGAATTGCAAAAATCTAGACTGTTTGTCTGGTATTCTGATCTTGTTGCCAAATGCTTGAAGGTAGTACTTGATATCTCCCTGTGTCTCGATGTCTGGCTGATTTGGCTGGCCACAACTCAAAGCCTCAGCTTCACTAAGTTGCCTGTTATTTCCTTTGAATTATTTTATTTCTCTTTCTGGTGTTTTCTTTAAACTTATTATTTCCTTGTCTTCAGTGTTTAATAAAATTCTTTTTCAGTATCTTCTTGTCTTTAATGACTTCCCTTGACTGTAACTTTCTTGCCTGGCCGTTCTCTTCTTGTAGCTGCAACTACTTATGTCTTCTTGTTCTCCTACTATTTAATCATGACCCTGTCCCTAGTTTATGCCTCTCTTGTCTTCCTGTCTCATGTTACAGCTTCCTTTTCAGACCCCAAGTAATCTTACTTGGTCTCACTATCTTTATTCACTGCCACAGTATTTTATAAGCACTTCCAGTCATATTTTCTTGCTGCTGTTTTGGGCTTTGGCTACACTAGAGCCGTTACTGTTCACCTGTGTTTGGATGCCTCTGCAAGCCTGAAGGCTCCCCCACAGCAACATGTTTGTTTAAAAATTCTGCAAATTTGCTGCAATATTTGAGCTCTGTGTTCTACAAGGAAGATCCACATGTCATCAGCCAAATTATTCTTCACTTGGGATACCTGCTGTGTAGACACATGCTGTATAGTAATTTCTCATAGTACAAGAAAATTTCTACTCTTCTGATACAACATGAGATTTCTGGGATTTCTGTGTAAGTGGCTTACACATTTCTGTGTAAGTGGCTTCGTTTTCCTGGATTTGTTACACGACATTTTACCTATTTGTTACGTGAAGTTTGTGAAATACATTTGAAGAATCACAGAAGCAGTGTGCTATTCACTGTCTTTGGGTATCTGAATTCTTTGAAATATGCTGAACTCTTAAATGTGGAGTACTCTGCCTTGTGATTGGATGTGCAAATATTTTGCCTAATTGGATACAGTTTGCTCAGAAAAAGTTTCATGAGGAAGCCTCAAATAAGTGCTACAATTGGAAGGAAACATACTGACCATTCCTGGAGAGAAAGGAGACATCTTCTTCCATAATAGATTATGTTGATAACTTTCTTCATCCGCGGACTACAAGATATTCTTGAGTGGATTTGGAGCAGTATGGCTGGATTGTAAGAGGTTGGCATAAAGAAGGCTGGCTGAGGAGGACATTTCTTCCGTGGCATAGACAAAGACATTGTGATGCAGGGACTACACCAGGATCTTGGGAATAAATCATCTTGAGCTACAGAGCTGCAGCATTAAATAAGCGAAGAAGCCATCTTTTGAAGTGTGCTGGACAGAAGGAACCAGGTATGTGTATTTGTGTTCAGTGTATCTTAAGTAGTCCCTATCTGTGCATAGTAAGGCTTCTGAGGAAAGATCTGAGCATTTTTCTCTTCATAACTACTATAGTGTACATTGATTGTGGCCACTTAAAATGCTGAAGCAGAGAACATGGCAAAGAAACAAGATTTTAGCAGGAAAGTTTATAGTAGGTACAATGGTTTCAACAGGTATGCCATATTTTTATAATGAGTATACCAGTGCAGGATACTTACTGTGAAATGGACTGTGGATAAATATATATTAAAACAAAGATGAGTATGTTATTTACAATTACATAATAGAAATCTGCTATTTGTGCCAATGTTATTGAATGCAGTGTGATTTACTCAGTAATTTGAGCACTAATCCATGGAGAGGAGCAGTGAACGAGTTCCCTGTTCAGGGGTTTTGGTTGAAGTGTTTGGGGGAGATTTTGGAGAATCTGTAATAAAATAGCTGGCTAAATGCTATAGTGGCACCTATGCCATTAGATCATAACTGTGCATTGCATATGTACCTGCATTATCTTCCTAAGCTTTAATTCCCTTCTAACTGAAAAGATGTTAGCTTGTGATTTCTTCTACCCAGGAGAGAGTACATCTACATGTTTCAACTGTTATATAGCTTAACATCTGCACATGCAGAATATGTTCGTGTGGTTGCAGTCAATTGATTTAGTTTCCTCCTGTGAATAATAGTAATACACAAACATTTGCTTTAGTAAGGTGCTAGTGTGAATTAAACTTAAATGCTGGTTGGAAACTGGTACTTCTTAGTATTAACGTATTAAAAAATTTCTAAACTTCGTTTAAATCTTCTGAAATAGACTCGGAAAATAGTCTCTTTCTAGAGAAATAGAAATTGTTTCTATTTAATTAATTAACTGCAAAAATACCTACTTTAAAAAAATTGAACTGTCTCGCTTTGGGTTCCTGATGCCCTTCAGAACTGTGTAGCCAATTGTAAGATACTAAGCAAGGCTTCCTGTTTTTTCTAGTTAATTGATTTCTTAACTGTGAGTGAAGTAGCTGCTAACTAGTCAAATTAGAATGAAAATATGCTATCTTGAAGAGATTTCTGTAGCATAGCTGGTTTGCAGGTCAGCAGACTTGCTGGTTCTGATTGTAAAGACAGTAATTTTTATCTTTGCAGTGATATTTGTATTTTCCTTTCTATAAAATTCAGCAGTCTAAGTCCTGTTTGTCATGTGATTAATATGTACCATCTCAATTGCTTAATTACAATATGCCACTCTCAGCCCTTAGTGTCAGTTCCTCCACTTTTTAAATCCAGCAACAAAAAAGCCTAGCTTGTTCATGTTTTAATGAACATCATTGCTTTGCTCTTCCACCAAATAATTTAACTTATATGCAGTTGTTCCTGTGGTGTGGCTTTGGCTTTTTCTCCAGTTCCTTGACTGAGCAAGTTTTATTTCTCCTAGCATCTTGTGTTAGAGACGGAGGGAAATAATATACTGCTGGATGTATGATCAAGAAATCAACATGCTTTAAGCATGCTTTTGTCCATGGTTCTCCTACTACTTCTGTGTAAAAGCAACATTTAGTCTTAATGCACAGTCTACAAATATCAGTGTTTTCCTCCTGTGCTTTTAATCCCACAACTGAGTAGTTTGGTGCAACAATTGATATTTTGAAATAGATAGTAAATTGCTTTTTTGTTTAATGTAAGTATAGTGGTGTATACTGTGCATAAACCTTACTGACTTTCTTTGTATTTCTCGTTTCAGGGAATACTTGGTAGCAAGAGAACAAGTGGGAAATGTTGGTGCATCCATTGTGTGGAAGGAATGTGACCCATCTGGGAATGACAAAAGCAAAGTTATAATAAACTATGATAAATCACAGCTCGGCTTTCAACTATTGGGAAATGGGGAAAAAGTCTGAAAGAAAACAAACCTTAAATAACAAGACAAAATTAGTCAGGAAGACTGAGAATTCATCAAGGGCCATGTCTGATTAGAGAAACGAAGACTTCAAAAGAGAAATTCAGACTTTTGCTCAGGTTCTTGAAGGGACTACCTTGTACTTAGTGTAAAGAAAATTTGGTCGTATTCCATGATGGCACACTTGTTTGGGGAACCTCAATGATTTTTTCTGAAAAGCTCTAGTATAATTTAAATGAAAGCTGTCAGCTAAACTTAGTGAATCAGTGATGTTGATACCTCCTAATGTCTTGCATCTGAAAATATATCAATGCTGATAACACTTGAGGTAGCTACTTTGTTTGGATCTCAAATCCTTTATCAGCCAAGGCATTAGAGACAGTATGTTAAGGAAGTACATTGTTTAAAAAACAGTAAGATGTGGGCATGTCAGTAGCATTTCTACTTTAGTTATTGCAAGACCTGAGAGCTTCTGTTATGTATAGTCCTCTACTTCTGACTTGTAGGGTTAGACAACATAAACAACATACCAAATGTGCTGTGAGGTACACCAGCTGTCAGTCTTGCTTGGCTTTCAGAGAGTTGTTCCAGCAGTCTTCAGTGCAGGCACCTGTTTGTAGTTGAACCATCATCCAGGTTCATGAACTTCAGCACTGTGGGAAGCAATGACTCTGAAGATGAAATAATTTGTTTTCCTATCTGTAGACTGATTTTGTCCTTTATTTGAAAGGAAAATTATTTCTAATACTATTTTTTAAATTAGTTTCTGAAATGTTGATGCTGTGCTTATTTGCCTTGCACCCTCTTTAAATGTGCACTGTCTCCCCTAATTCGTTATGCCACGCACAATACAAGATAGGAAAATCAATATCCCACAGTTTTGTTTGAGGTATTCTTGGGATTCAAGAGATGTGTGCAGATTCATTTACAGGTCCTGCAAGTCAAGATGTCAAACTAGTTCTATTCCTTGGGAGCATTATAAGCATGTCACATGAGTGATATACATACAAAACATGTATTTAATACAGCTCTACAGTATCTAATGAGAACTTTGGAAGGTTCTGTTGCTCAAACAAGTGTGGTTATCCATGGTGGCAAACCAATTACTGCTGCTGCTACTTAATGATTGAAATTCCTATTTGGCTAGCCTCAAGCTTTCTGCTGAGATGGAGACATTTCTCTTCCCCGATTCTGAAGCTGCTGCCTAGTTGTGTTCCTACTAGGAGTTTTTATGCTTTCGTGTAGAAATATAAACTACTATTTGGACATATAAATGTTCTGTTCCAGGGTTATGGTTGAGCTACCCAGGATGTTTCTTGATTCATGTTCAGGACCTCCAGCAGCAAATAGCTGTACAGAGAAGAAATATCCTGTCTGACTTGCTACTCACTTGAGAGTAGGCTCTGAATGTGGCTATACTTGGCAAGAAAGAAGCTGATGAATTTTGGCACTGTTTGCTGTAGTTTCCTTGGACCTTCAGGAGCCTTACTGAACCTACTGAAAACCGTTAATGCATTTCTCGCACAGTACCAGAGAGCAGCACTCTTGCAAGTTTTGCTTTGCATAGTATGGGATGTGAAGTAGGAATTAGTCTTTGAAAGAATGGATTGTGGATATGATAGGACATCACTTGATATAGGGCAAGCCATGTTTTTGGAACTGTATCTGTTACACTGGTGCACTTTTCTTCCCTTTCCTACCTGAACTCAATGATAACTGAGTTTATCACTCTTTGCCCTGAGCAATTTTTCTTTCCTGTAAAAACCCAACCTTTTTATTTTTTCGTTTACATGATTGAGTAATACAGATTTGGAGAAGCTCATTAAATATAAAATTATTCTGCATCTCAGAAGTCCTCATATGTAAATGTGTTAAAATACAAGATAATAATTGGCTGTAGCAAATTATTTTTTACTCAATACTCAGATGACCTTACTAGTTGGTCATTGGTGTTCATCCAGTACATTCTGAAATCTATATAACATATTCAGCGTTAACTCTGAGTAACATATCTTTTTGAGGAATGTTACGGTTTTGACTGTTCTTCAAGGATAACTTGAGTCCTTATTGTGTTTTCATGTTAAGGACACCTTCAGCTACTGCTAAAGTATGTTGCACATTTAAATTCCTTTGTGATACTGAGACATGTTCCAGAGGACTTGATGTTTGACTGTGAGATGCCATCCGCTCAAGTCAGCTGTAGCATATTTTCAGAAGGTATCTCATGTGTAGCATAACATGGCAGAACTTTAAATTGAAAAATAGATCTGGATTTGTTGGGGGATGTACTCAGAAGACTCTCAGGTTTGAACACTGGGTGGCTCTTTGAGTAACATCATGCTACTAGGAGGAAGATGTGGTTTTACTCTAAACATATTCATCTGCTGTAGATTTTTCTCAGGTTATTTTAGTATGACAACTAGTTTTGTACTCATGTCAATAACATAGGACAGTCAGGAAAAAGTTAAATTCATTTTTGTTGGATTTGCACACTGAAACATTTGGTTGTGGTAGTACAAGCAAAGACCTTAGTTCAACACACTGGTGAGCTTGAGCTTAGCTTCTTTGTCTTAAGTCTTCGTCTTAATTCACGTCTCACATACTCTTCTCATTTTTTACTTCTTGGTGTTTAGAAACTCTTCTTTTGTTTGAGATCTGTTTTATGTACTTGTTTTTGTGCTTAGCATTGCTTTCTGTGTACAGTGTGAAACCTGACTTTTCAGTCTGAAAAAACTGGGACAGGTGAGGAATGTGGGACTGCTTTGAGGAGTAATCTGGGGCAGACGACAGTGCTGTAGTCTGCAAGACACAGCTAAAATAGTGCCTTTATAGCACGAATAGAGCAGTCTTTCTAGGTAACTCTGAGGATACTTGTACTTCTCTTGTATACTTCTGAGATTAAAATATAATGTTATATCTGTGTTTGAGGAGTTATCTGTAGAAGGGAGAGACCAAATTTCAAACTGGTACATAAGCACGGCAAGAATACTGTTAAGTCAGCATGCATTAATTGTGTTGAGATCCGTCTCTTCACTAGAAATTAACCATGTAAAGTTTGAGTAGTGTAATGGTGTTACTGTCTTGAACTTAGTAGACCACTGAAACTACATTTGTATTTTGATTTCTTATCTCAGTCTTGAGGACATTTAAGTACCCAGATCTCTATCAGACAATAAATATAAAGTGCATGCTTTCATCCTGCTTACACTAAGCTCTTGTTAGTGAAATTATGACAGGATGTGTTGGCTGTCATGTTGCAGCTGCTTGTAATGTTACCAAATTGACTAGGCAGCTGGGTTAGGATATGCTTGTTGGCCAAATCAATATTATGTCTATAAATAGAAGAATTCCATGGAAATATGCAGGATGTTTACCTTTCCCAAAGGGCTGAATATGATGTCTCTATGATGTGTGTGGCCATAATATTCAGATCAGTAGAATAAAGAAATTTTTTCATTAAACCAGTAATGATTAATGATGTTCAAAGGTGTTGTTTCTTATATATTGGTGTTAATGCTGTATGTTATGTTTAGCCATATCCAGAAGATCCAGCAGTGTACAAACCACTCTCCCAGGAAGAGCTGCAGAGGATAAAAAATGAAAAGAAACAGAAACAAAACGAGAGGAAACAGAAGATATCAGAGAATCGCAAACATTTGGCCAGTGTACGGGTTGTACAGAAGAACCTTGTCTTCGTGGTAGGGCTATCTCAGCGCCTAGCAGATCCAGAGGTGAGCAGTTCACACTTGCAGATCTTGCTCGTAACTTGCTGTCATGAAACATTGGAATACCCTTGTGTCTCCCTGAAGGGTACAAAATGAACCCATGTTGAAAAGGTTTGCTGCCATGAGGCCCCCTCTTTTTAAGAGAGCTTAGCTTATTCCTCCGTAATAACCTCAATAAGTGTTTGACTCTTAGGGAGTACAGGTACTCTGCGATTTTTTTTTTTTTATTTTGGGGAGGGGGGAGTTGTTCTTTTTTTAATAATGGGAGTTTAGTTTTAAGATAAAAATTAGCATAAGGACTTTTCAGGTACTCATTTTCCTAGGTTGGATCTGCTGGCACTATACAGCTATGTCATGAATCACCAGTTCTAAAATGGAAGCTTGGTTGGATTACAAAGAACTGATACACAGTATCACACAAACCTGTAGTGACAGAAGAAAAAAGCCAACATTTGGAAGTATATACTAGGAAGAACTATAACCATAAGGACTATGTCCTTAAGAAGTTGTGGGGGAAAAGTTAATAAGAGGAAGACCCTGGAAAAAGTTGGCTTACTGCTCTGCATCATCAAAAATAAGGTTTTCATTTGAGAAAACTGATTATGTTGAAAATGCTTTATTTACTTCAATCATCAGTCATCGCTGCAGGTGCCCAATGGAGTAAGTGCTAATGCATAAAAGTATCTTGAATTAGATATGGAGGAAATGTGTAAGATAGACATCTTCAAAATTACGATGCTGGATTAAATTCACTTTATCAGATTAAATTATCTTGAGAAGTCTCAAACAGATTGTGGCTGTTTCTGAGGCCTCAGAGGATGGTCTGTATTTTGGACGACTGGTAAAGAACAAATGTAAAAAGCTGCTTTTAGTGAAGGAGAAAAAAAGAAAGGAGAAGAAGGGAAGAGAAAAAAAAATCAAGTTAAAACTGATCTGGTGTATGACACTTCAGTATGTACTAAAATATAGCAGCAAGTATTTGCAAGCAGCTGTCAGCACTGGCTTGGGGCTATTTATCATTGAAAAATGCAATATGAATTTATTATTCAAATTTAGTTTCTTTGACCAGATGGAGGATTTGTAATTAAGAGAAATAGTAGTAAATATGGTTGAGTCCTTTTTTAAAAAAACTTCTGATAATTTTACAGTGAATACTTGAAGTAACTAGGAATGGGTTTATTTGGGGGGTGGGGATGTGCTAGGCGTATTGGTAGCAGTATTCTCAATGACATACCAGAAAATAATGTTTACTTACCGAATGTTGCATATAGCACAAGGTGACTTGATCTTCAACAAACCTAGCCTGAGATGAGCTAAAAAAGTATACAATATATTCAAGTTTTCTACTTAAGCAGGCAAAAAACTCTTTCATAAATTGAGATGATTTGGTGGGAGCTTGGCTGCTATGTGCTGTTTCTGGAAATACATCTGTGGATCATGATGGAGTGCAGGTGGATCTTCTGTTGACGTGCGCTTAGGAGAATTGTGAAGGCTATGCTGACATATTGTACCAGGAATATAATCTGCAATATGCTTGGGTAAAAGGGAAGTTTCTTTAGGATTGTCAGTCTCTTCTGGAGTGATGCCTGGAGAGTGGGTATAGTATGTTTCAAGAGGGTGTAGACCAAGTGAAGAGGAGTCAGAAGAGACCAATGAATGACTGATTGTATATACAACATACCGTATAGTTCTTTGGGATGTCCCAAGTGTGATGCTGTTAGTTCTTGAAGGCATTGATGCTCACTTGGGAAAGGAGAGGGGTAGTTTAGTTTTTGGATCAGTACAGTTTAACTGCACGATGCAATGCTAATATGAAGATGGAGCAGAGGAAACAAATCTTCCTTTATAAACTCTCAGATTATTATCTAGAACAGAAATGCCCTTATTTTGTCTAGCTTCAGTCTGAGTAGTCAGTACTTTTGCACCTTCTTCCATCACAGAAATGGGGAAAAAAAGGCCTTTGGTATAAATGTGTCAAATATGTTGCCAGTTTCACTGGCGCACAGGTAACGGTTATTCAGGACAGTTGCTTGATGTGCTGGTGATGTTCTTGCTTTGCACAGGGTCCCTAAAAAATGTGGTAGTACTGATTCCAGGAAGGGCAAGACGACTATTTTTTCCTTTACGGATGTGATAGTCACTTATTCATATCAACATGATGTTGATTCTGATATGTTTTTTCTCGTCCCTGAAAGTTTTCCTTTATTGTTTTCCTTTATTTAGTCTGGTCTTTGGAAAACTTGAGATTATCTTGAGCTGATTGGTTTACTCCCTTTTTCTTTGGAGTGTGTGGCATGGCAGTCAGGAGTCAGCATTTTGTACCTAGTAGTTAATATAGCTGAATGCAAGTTTAAGGTGTATAGTTATTTGGAAATGAGAGAATGAATGCAATTTTTATTTTTAAAATCAAATCATAAAACAGATACATGCAGGAATGTTTTATACTGAATGGGATGTATTTTGCCAGGGTGGGATTTGGGTAATCACAGTACTGAAAGAATTTTTTAAAATGCAGCATGAAATGTGGGATATTTGTCATTAAAATTCTGCAGTGACAACATACTTTATATTGCAAGTAACCATGTTTTTTACAAATGTAAAACATTTTACAAATGTAAACATACTTTATATTGCAAGTAACCATGTTTTTACAAACAAATCTAAATCTTTGTGCTCTTCTTTTAGGAGAGGTCTGGTTTTTATTAGTTAAAGGTTTTAGCTGCACAGTTTTACAGAAGAACAAGTACACCTCTGTATCAATTATACCACTTGAACTTTCTTTTCTTGTAGGTTTTGAAACGACCAGAATATTTCGGGAAGTTTGGTAAAATACATAAAGTTGTCATTAATAACAGCACATCATATGCAGGCTCACAGGTAAGTCAGAGATCTTTGTAATTTTTTTAATTTTAATTCTGGTAGAGAATACATGTGTGCAGAGTGAATCTAGCGCTCCCTGTTTCTGATTAAGCAATAAGTAAGAAAAAAGGCCTTGCAAGAATCAAATTACTCTTAAGTCACTGAGGCATTTTCCAACCTGACTCACAAAATTGGATGCAAAATGTAACATAGAAAGATTGAAAATTGGGAGACAGGATGAGAAAAGAAGCAGCAATATGGCATTTAGTCACTAAGTTGCGTTTTGGTGATAAAATGCCTTTTAAGTATTTTTAGAACATTCATGCAACGTACTGATGCATTTCCTCTTTTCTTCATTCTTTATGCATCACATATGAGTTTTTATGGCTTCTACCTTTTTTGTCAGTTTCTTGTTACAAACATCAAGCCCTGAATATATCAATTTATGAAATGAGCGGCTTAAAAGGTGACTTAATGATCAGACCTTTCTGGGGAAAGAAAAACAAGTGAATAGTGTATGTTTTCTTCCTAGGGTCCAAGTGCCAGCGCATATGTAACCTACATCCGGTCAGAAGATGCCCTCAGAGCCATACAGTGCGTCAATAACGTGGTGGTAGACGGCAGAACACTTAAGGTGGTAATAGCTTTATGTTCTTGTAGATGTGTTCTAGAACAATAATATCAGGGATTAGTATACAATTTTGTTTGTATGGGTATGCTTGTATTGCTGAAGAAGAAAGTCCAGTGCACTGGCTTTTGACTTCTCTTCCTGGTATTAATCTCAAAATGGAAGTTCAATGAGCATATCCAGTAGGCAGTGTTTTGATGGGTTAGCAGATAACTTCTTAAAACAAAGTTTGAGACAAAGATATGTAACCTCCTCCCCAACCTCACAGTGGCTTTTTTGTTGTATAGCATAATAGTACAGTGTGAAAACACACTGTTTGCTTTCACAGAACATTTCTGTAGTCCATACACACCTCTCAAAAGCTCCCTGGGAAATCAAAGTTTTTTTCCTTTTGGTGTATGTGTAAACAGGTGTTCAGGCTGATTTGGCCAAATTGGTGGCTATAGAAAATCTGGTTACTATTCATTTCCTGACCCTGCTACTTGCCTCCTTATGATTATGCAAATATTTACCGAGACTCTTACTTAGGCATTTATTTAGATTGGATGAAAATAAAAATGCATCCTAATTATCTAATCTTCAAGAGTATACAGACGTCTTACAAATGGACTTTTTATTCTATCTGCATCAAAAATGCATTATGATAGAATTTCAAATCTTGAGGTAATTTTTAAATACAACTTTTTTTTTTTATTATATGGCTAAAGGCATTCTTAACCTCCAGTTCTTTTTTTCTTTCAGGCATCATTAGGTACAACAAAATATTGCAGTTATTTTCTAAAAAATATGCAGTGTCCAAAACCAGACTGCATGTATCTACATGAACTAGGTGATGAAGCAGCCAGTTTCACAAAAGAAGAAATGCAGGTAAGTGTAGTGAATGGGAAACACAGGGAACGTGGCATGTGTGTCTTGCTGATGCCAGTCATCAGTCCTCATTGCTTGCTTCTGCACCCTAAAGAGTTATACTTTGAACCATCTTCAATTCACACTTTCTTCCATGGCAGATTAATAAATCACTGGTGTGAAACCTTATCAAAAACTTTCAAAGTTTTGTGGAGCCTCTTTATTTATGCTTACTGATTCTATAAGGAATTCATTTTAGTGAAGCAGGCTTCCCCTTTATAAAAGATAGTCAGATTCAATCCCAGTGATTTGTGTTTATCTATGAACTTCTATTTTTAAAAATCATTGTTATCATTACTCTTACTATTATTGCCTTGCAATCTTTGAAAGGATGGAGGTTTACTTAGCAGCCTGTAGTTCACAGAATCTTTTCTGCAGCCCTTTTTATAAGAAGTCAGTGGCAAACTGTCAGTCCTTGGCCTGACTGCTAGTTAAAATTGATAGGCTACGTGCCTTTGTCAGGATTTAATTTTCACGTATGAGTTTCTTCAGAAGTCTTGAGTGGATTTTACATCATCTCGGTGACTTACATGAACCTTCCTTCCCTGTTCCTTGTTATATTGCTTAAACTTTTTTGAATTTCATATTGCATTCTTAAAAGTAATTGGAAATTACTCACCTGCTAAGTACATTGTTCTTTCTTTGTGCCAGCTTTCTTGCATTTGGGTTAGTGTCAGTGATTTTCCAGGTCCATTTAATGAGATTGTATGTTCATTGTTGCACACTTCATATTGTTAAAAAAATTGTCAATTGATGAAATTGTATTCTAGGTTAAATAATTAATAGATCTAATTATTGTGGCAAATTAAAAATAATTTGTAGAACTCCAGGAAGTCTCGGACAGTGAGGCTGGGAATTTTAGGTGGGTTGGAGATGCAAAGTTTGGCCTGTGGATTGTCTGTTATAAATGAAACACAATTAATACAAGCTCCTATATAGGATTTTAATCTTCTTTCTTTCTTGCATTTATGTGGCAAGTAAATGAACTTGAGACTGACCCCTGATGTACCTGGCCGTGATAGTCAGTCTTTAGTCACTGAAGCAAGTTGAGGGATCTAGAGAGGTTTCTTCTTACTCAGCTGCTTAACATTTGCAAGTCATTAATTGTGCAAATCTTTGCATCAGCCTAGTTGCTACAGTTATAGTTGGATGGCGAAAGAAGCGTTTCCAGGGTGCAGAATATCTCAAGGTTTGCATTTAAGTGAGCCATACTGTAGAACCACACTTTTTCCTAGTATAGGTAGCAGTTTGGATGCAGACACTGACAAAGTGGGTAAGATGATGCATACACCAGATGTTTCAATCCTTCTTGAGAGGTGTATAAGTTGACTACACAAGGACATGTTCAGAATCAATAGTAATGGAGAACTGGAGAATTAAGTAGCAAAAGAATGAAGTATTCCAGTGAGATACACAGTTGGCCTTCTACAGGCACCCATAAGGGAATGTAGTTTATCAACAGCATTATTTTTTTGTATTTTGTCTATTCATGCTTAATTTTTTTAAAAAAGTTATATTTTCTCTTAGGTTGTAAGATTTTTCTAGGGGTATGTCCACATTGACTGTGCACTAATTCCATTCCTTGTTCCAACAAAATATTAAGGAATTAATTAATGTAAAAAATGAATTACATTTTATATGTACAAGTAGTGTGAGGTCTTCTAAATCAGTACTGGAGATGTGATAAATAATAACTTTGGTGTTTCAGACTTAAGATTCAGAAGACCTGACCATAAATCTTGGCACTTATTTCTTTTGGTAGAGGACGTGTTCTAGTATCTGGAAACTGTAGAGAAAAGCTTCAAATTCACAACTTCAAATTCACTGTTTTATGTTGTATCTTTATTCAACTCATAACAATACTTAACTTGGAAGTAGTAATTCTTAGGTTGGAGTATCATAACAATATACAAAAACTATGAATGCTCATCTTGAATTTCAGATGTTACTTTAAATGTTGAGGTTAGGAGTAGATCTTGCTGGTTTTGTTTTATATATTAAGCCACAGAATGTTACCTGCAAGCTAGATAAATAGGAAAATTTTACCTGCAAGCTAAATAGGAAAATGTTACCTGCAAGCTAGATAAATAGGAAAAATACTCTCTTCCTTTACTTGCCAGATTCTGGTACTCTGGAGTTGGATTGAACCTCCACAATTTCTGAAAGCAAGAAGTTATTCTCAATTGATTCAACTAGCTGAAAGAATATTTCAATTTTTTGGTTATTAGAAATAATGATTTATCAGTTATTGCTTGGTTAAGCAGAATATACTGCTTGTCATGTCATACACTTCAGCTGTTTTATTAAGCCAATATAAAATCACTTTAATTTTGGAAGAACCTTTTGTTTAAAATGAACTCTTAGTTCCTTCCCATCTTCTGAAAAGCTTAGTATGGTTGATAAATGAAATGCAGGGACTGCCTTGGAGATGTCAGTGTTTGTAATTTCTATGGTATATTTGTGAAGCTCTTGATTAGAACTGAGGAGCAAGTTCTAATAAGGATGTAGGTGCTTTTCTGCTTTAGAAGTCTCAAGAAATTATAAATAGGTAGGTACATCCAAGTGATTTCCAGGCAACTTTTAGAGCTGTTGAGATCACATCTGTGCTGAGAGTGAGAAGCACTGTTTTGCGTTTGGCAGGAGTGACCTGATAAGTTGTAAAAGCTAAATTACTAAGCTTTGGGACATATTATAGATATGGGCATATTGTATATATTAAAAATTATTACTATAAATATATATATTAAACCAGTATTCATTCACTGAGAGTTTCTCTTTACTTAGGCGGGTAAGCACCAGGAATATGAACAGAAACTACTGCAAGAATTATACAAACTAAACCCCAACTTTCTCCAATTATCTACGGGTACAGTTGACAAGAACAAGAACAAAGTGACAGCACTGCAGAGGTATGATGCGTAAGTACTGATGCTGGACTGCCTGATTATTCTTTCTGGTTATTCCAAAGAAAACTTCTATTCCTATCTGATCCCTCAAATTGCCTACTGTTTTTAATACCTCTATATGATAAAATCTGATAGGTTTTCTTGTGGAGAAACATATTGTTTAGGAGTGGTATTCTCCAATTTTGTGTTTCCTCTGAAGCCGCTCCACATTCCTCCCCTGTACCAGGCAGGAGAGGAAAATTGGAGGCGCTGAAAGTAAAGATCCGAACAATTTACTGGAAACAGCAGTGATGAGAAAACAAACAGTAACAGCAGCAATACAAACGACAGAGGGTACAAGAAAAAGTCAAATGATTCACAATGATTACTCACCCTATGGAAGCCCCCAGCAGTGCTGTCCACTCCATCTGCTAGGCTGTGCTGACCTGTAAGAGAGCCCTTCCCCAGTTACCCAGAAAATGACTTAAGGTGGTATAGAATTGATGGCTCCTTGTCCTAGCCATACCCCTTCCTGGCTACTGCAGAAATTAACCCTTTCCTGGCTGGAACCAGGACACATGCACCACTTTGTTCTAACACAGATAATGTATCTTAGGAAAGAAATGTGTGTCTGCATTTGGATCACTATTTCAGAACAAGGTATTCTGAAAGACCTTGTATTTTATATTTGCAAAACCGAATGTATTTGTTAAAGACCGGATGTCTACTTTCTTGGTATGGTGTCATTATAAATGCAGTTTGTATTTTTATAACTAAGATACCTTATAACCTTAATATGCTTTTTAACATCATAATTTATAGTGCAGTCCATGTATTTTTTACTATGTTGTAACTGCAGATATCACTTATTATGGCTTGCTAAAATATTTCTGTTGAAGTACTTTGTTCAGTAAGTTGTGAAAAGATTTCTGTCCATATGCATATATAGTCACACAAAGATAAATGAAAGTCTGAGGTTATCAATCCTTAATCATTCTTTATCTTAAATGTGACATCATTAAATGTCATATTTAAGATAAAGAAATAAAAACTGTTGGCAGTTTCTTCCACTTCTTTTTGTAGGAGTTTGATAAAGGAGATGGGCAGAGGGGAATGTGAAAGTTAGATTGCACTTCATATGTACAAGTAAAAGGCCTTGGCCTTTTACTCAGGATTTGTGTTGTGTGCCAGTTCATGCACTTAGTGAATTTTTCAGACAGTAGTTTGCCAGTGGTAGCATCACTGTACAGCCATCTAAACGAGAAAGTGGATACTGTATCTAAAATACTGTCAATGCATCTTGAATGAACAGAATACAATTCTGAGAACTGGTATTCCAGCTGGTGTACTGGGACTGTATTCTTTAATTTCTGGAGGCAGTTTCATGTGCACTTTGAGTGCAAGTGGCCAGGGCTTCCAGAGGAATCTTTTTTCTTAAGGACAGAGCGGCTTCGGTTTCTCAGGCACTGGTTCAGTATTGACTTCAAAGGTAAAGTACAGCAAGCAAAACAAATACACTACTTCTTGAATTTGGGTATTGATTATTTTATGTTTTAAATCTGAACTAATTTTAATTTGAAACCTAATTAAATCCCAGCAAAACAAATTATACTAATGTGGGAAGAATGCACTGTCTGAAACTGCAGCAAACTTTTAAGGCTTTACGATGCAATTAGGAGTTGGAGCTTGGCCAGTCTGTGGTGCTGACATTTAGCACTTCTGGAAAAAATGGCATGTTACTCTAAAGGCAGCAAGTGGTAATTTTTGGAGGTAATTCCTCTTGTCAGTTGAACAGCATAATCACAGCTCGGACTCTGTTATTTACTAATGCCTAGGTACCACCTTTAGGGTTGCAAAGTGAGTTTCTTGAAGCTGGGATTTTGACATGTTTTGTCAAGACCCATCTCATCAGTACAAAATGTTGCTTTTGCACTGGTGAATGCACATTGTTCTTTCACAGTTTCTAGCCAGTTGGGTTCTTGTAGGATTGCTTTTATGGGATTCATTGATATGATATTTATATTTCTAGAAGTTTGTCACAGCCTCTGACAACTCTGAAGTGGTTCTTGTGTTTCTGGGATGCAGAATTTCTGTTTCATAATGGAATGGAACAGAAGTTGAGTTCTAAGTAGTAGGTACTTAATTATAAATACTCAGTGGTAGAAAACAGTTTGTTAAACTCTGATAAATGTTTTTCTACAATTGTTTTAATTTGAAAGATGCTACTTGCCGACCTTTTCTTCCTGATGAACACAATTGTTAAAATATCCTAGAGCCACTTTGTGTACTGTCTCTTGGTATGTTACTTGATAGTCATGGTGACTATGTTCTTTTAAAATTGGAGATATAGTCCACATTTAAAACAGATCAAGCTTTATTTTCTTGATGACATTTTTTTGAAGAACTGAAATGAATATTTTCTTATGCTACAAGAAGAACCAATTATGAAGCATGTGCTGGTCTTTTAGAGAACAGCCCTTCAGAGACATGCAGCCTGAACTTAAGTAAAACAAAACAAAAAAAAACCCTACACAAAACCCTCCACCTCAAGACATAAACCAGTTTGTTTCTCTTGGATTTGTTTCTCCCTTTCTTCATGGATGCAAAACTGACTTTTAACTGTCACGTTAAAATTAGTTTTACTATAGTGATGGCTTTACTCTGTAGTGAACATAAGTTTGGATATTTAAAATGAATCTGTTAATGGATTGACAATTTTGATATATCTAGATTTCAGTTCATTTTTGTACAAGAAAGACTATTAAATGACAGATATTCTGCTGCTGCTGTCTCTTCATTCCCTGATGTTCTGTGTCTGATCAACTCACTAGCTCTAACTTAGTCCAAATGCAAAGTATGCAAAGCCAAGATGAGATCTGTAAATCAGGTCAAGATACACATCTGTGTACATATTGTATAGGTAGTTGAAAAAAGATGAATACAGGATAGCCAATCTTGAAGTACAAAGATTTAAGGGGAGCTACTATTACTAGTATTATCTGAATAGAAGTAGGAAATGTTCGTGTTGCTATAAGCAGTTAATGAAATTTCCAGATTCTGACTGTGAAATTAGTAAATTGACCTAAAGATGTAGGGTAAATGTTGAACCATATAATAGGAGCATACTAACATAGGGGAGCATCAAGAGGGACATATATGTTAACTTTTTTTCTGTGAAAGCTGCCTCCCTACAAAGATGGACTTGGACACTAAAACCAGCTCCTAATAGAAGCAAATTAAAAGCTACAGGTAATGTAGAAGAACTTGAGAACACAAAACAGGTCTTGTATAATAAGGTTGCAGGGTTAGCAGACAACACTGTACTTGAATCCATTTGGTTATAGATTATATTCCTTTTTGCTTAAATTTGTTCAGAATGTAAGTATTTACAGCAAAAACTTGGGCTTTGAGTCCTCTCTTGAACTTTTTTCAGTTCTAATGTGCACTCTAAAATGAAATTTAATATTACTTTATAAAAAGGAAGTAATTATGGCATTGAACTAGAAATGAAGGGACCAGTAACTTGAACAGTGTGTTTGTCTGTTAGTAAATCTATGGATTCCTGTGTAGTTGTAAAATATAAAACTTCATCTGTTGTGGCCAGGCTTGATAGGACTTGGAACATAAAACATATATTAAAAAAAGAATGACTGAGCTCATGATTTCCAGAACTTAAAAGTAGTTATGGGCTAAAGCAAGTAATTCTAAATGAGGTATGCAGAGGTCTGGATACTTGAACTATTGATGGCATTTTTCATTTTTATTTACATTTTTTTCTCCCTCAAACGGGCAAGTTTGCACTTTAGGATTGGCAAAGCAGCTGTCTGTTCAGGAAAGAAAACAGAATTCCCTCTGATTTTCTCTCTACCCTACCTATCCCACTATTTTTTTTTTAAGGAATCACCATTTAAAATCTGAAAAATAATATCCAGATAAATCTATTGTTATGGATTGTCTGGCACAAGGATTTACTTCCCCAGTGTTACAATTTTTAAAACACTTTCTTCATAACTTGAACTCTTCTATTTTTTTTTTTTTATTTTACTCTTGCCTTTTTCCAGACCCAACAGTAATAACAAAGATGCCTGGCCATCATTACAGAGTTCAAGTAAATCAGCCAACGGTTTAACAATGGAACACAGGAAAACGCCTCCTATATTAGAAAATGGCACAGACCCAGAACACATGACTCCAGATGGTGCAGACTCAGATTTCGGGTAATTGTGCTGCCTTTTATACTTCAGATAGCTTGCTTTCTCTCTCACTGATTGGTGTGGAGGGAATGATTCTTCAGTCTCTCTGGTTGGAGAGCTGGATACAAATCCTGATCAGGTCACAAAAAGCTGGGCTTAGTGTAGCCCGTATTAAAAAGACTGATTGGGAGATTGTGAAGGAGAACCCTAACATGAAGGTAGTAAGTCACAGTACATGTGATGGCTGAGGGGAACAGAATAACCAGGGGATCCAGAGCAGTCCTCAACACTACACAGTCCCAGTCAGAGCTGAGCCCTTCCTTTTTTTCTATACAGAAGCTTCCACAAAAGTAACACACTATTTGCTGTGCTTCAGGAGGCTTGTCACTTGGAAAAGCTTCAATAGAGGCAAGTTAAATGTTAGGGCTAAAATATCTGTCATTTCCTTCCAGTGATGTGTTCCAGAACATAACACAGAGGAAAGAGTTCCCCAATTACCACTCAGAGGGACAACAGGGCAGCAGATTCAGCTGAGGCTTCTTTGTGTAGAGGAAGTAATTCATCTGCTTACAATAATCTTTTATTGGCAACCAACATTTTTTCTTTTTTGATGCCCTTCTTGAATAGAACTGGTATCCTCTTCTGCGTTATGCATCACTTGCAGTTACAATCTTAGTCTGTAGTCATGCTGGTTTGTTCTTTATGGACCTCTTTAGGTAATAAATGTTAGGCTCATTCAGAGGTTGGGTGGGAAAAAAGCAAGGTAAACGGTAATATTTCAAGCAGTGGTGCTGCTGATTTGGTAGCCAGTCTTCATTTTAAATCAATTTTGAACCAATGCATTAAAATGGAGAGTGTTGTTGAAAGTGGTACCTTCTTGTTAGGCTAAATAGCAGTCACTTTGAGGAGTGATCAGAGAGCCTGTGAAGTGCATCTCAGCAGTGATGTGCAATTCTCTTTTTTTCTTGAAAAGAATGTATTTAATGTAAATAAAAATATTTTAATCAATAGATAATGAGCCTTATTCATTCCTGAGTGCTGGAAGTCTGTCTTGTAAATAAAGGTGCCTTAAGCAGGTTCAAGTATAATGAACATTTTCATCATTTAGATTGTCAGTAAAAGTTGTCTTACTCATAGCTTTTTAAACTGCAGTGTTGTGACTGTTAGCTCTGTAGGAAAAGAATTTGTTTGGAATATCAGCTCTTCAATCAGAATCGATTGTGTAATGAAGAGTCTACAGCAAACTTCTGTGCTATAGGTGTTTGGAAATTACTAACCAAAAGCAGTGTCTTTCAAATGGTGGAAGAGCTTTAGTCGTGCTGTTGGATCACTAAGTAGAGAGTATTTGTAAATCTTCACTGGAGTAACACAGTGATTTTTCTTTTATGGTCATAAATGTTTCAGCTTAATTTATCTATTTAAGATACTGACTCAATCAGTGCTCTTTTTTCATAAAGAAAGGTATTGATGATTACTTTTACAGTTTCTTTTAGAATGGAGAAGTAGTTCTGCTGGGTTTTGATTAGTCATTTTGGGGCGAGGGGAAAAATGACTTTGTGGAAGAAATCTTATGAATTGTTGACCTTACTATATGGCTTTACTAACTTGGCAGCAGCAGGGGTTGTTTGAAAACAAGCTGTATCTAGAATCTGAAGTCATCACCCAGTTAAAAGAAATTGTTATATATATTTTTCAACATCATGACTGTAATTTGACTTGTATCACGTTGTGACCTCTTAGTGGAACTGAAATTCATGTTGTTAGTTCTGATGCTTGTTTGTAAAACATCTGTGTATTGGCCTGCGCAGCCTGATGCTAGTGCATCTTTTCTCATGGGTAGACGAAAATGTGACTACCTTGAAGTTGCAAAGCAAAGGTTTTAGCATGAACTTCAATAATACCATTTCATTACTGTGGTATTTAGCATGAATGAGGCAACTCACAGATGCCCACAAAAATCTTGAATCCTGAGATGTGCCATTTCAGTCAAGTCGCAATAATTTGCAGTGAATGGCTTTCTGAAGTGGTTTTCTGCTGTACCTTATGTTATCCTTACTTTTGGCAATTTTTTATGCTATGTTTTTTCCCCTTCTGTCATTTCAAACCTCAGTGTTTTTAACTTGGGACTAATGTCTGCTAGTTAAAATGTTAAAGGCTGGTGGGAAGCTTAACTTGCCCCTAAGACTAAATTGTTAATTTAATGTTTTATCTCTCCCCAATTTATTTAGGATTTGTATGGAAACTGAAAACTAGTGTATTTGGAAAACAGATCTTTTAAAGTTTCATTACAGTAGTATCGTAGATGGAACTGACTGTTACAAAATACTGTCATAGTATAGAGTTCTGGGGTTTTGTATGGCATAGAGTTGATATGAACATGTTCAAAACTTTTCTTCTGTTCCTTAAGGCAGTCAGCAAGCAGAATGGAGAGTGGTGAAAAGTATTACAGTCTATGACAAATGATTGGAATGCTTGTGATTAAAAAAGCAGTCTCATTTAAAAAAGTGGAATTTATTTTCCTGCTTAATTCCTACTTCTTAATTTTTTGTCTTTATTTTAAGGCTTTTCTTCCACTACAAAAGCAAATGTTGATTTTTCACATTAAATACTTGAATCTCTTACTGTCTTTTTCCCTCCCACTTTTGCAGCCCTACCGATAAACCTTCAGATTCCCTCAGTATAGGAAATGGTGACAGCTCTCAGCAGGTAAGACACAAAGATAAGTGCTCTGAAAGTAACAAATGGGTTTGAGGACTTAGTGCAACTTGCAGTTGGAGAAGCAGGTATTTTCTGGAGTGTGTCATAATTGGGCATTGGAATGGGCTGTCCCAGGAGGTGGTGGAGTGTCCGTCTCTGGAGGTGTTTAAGAAAAGACTGGATATGACATTTAGTGCCATGGTCTAGTTGACAAGGTGATGCTTAGTCATAGGTTGGACTCAATTATTTCAAAGGATCTTTTTCCACTCTACTTGATTCTGTGATAATTTTAAACAAAATTTAAAAATGCTGTTGCTAAATTGATTTTTTGTTTGACCTTGTGCTGAGCTATATATTAACAAACCTAATTGTGGCCAGAAGTTTTGAGGAAACTTTTCATCTGAGTTAGTGAAGAATATTTTGTATATAAACTCATGTCCTAATTTTTCTCTTTCTCTCTTGCTTGTAGATAACAAACAGTGACACACCTTCACCACCACCTGGTTTAACAAAACCCAATCCAGTTATACCCATCAGTTCATCTAATCACAGTGCACGGTCTCCTTTTGAAGGGGCTGTAACAGAATCACAGTCACTCTTCTCTGACAACTTCCGGCATCCTAACCCCATCCCTAGTGGGCTTCCTCCATTCCCCAGCTCTCCACAGACTTCAAGTGACTGGCCCACAGCACCAGAACCACAGAGCCTCTTCACATCAGGTACATCCACAGATTACATGACTGGGTATTGCTTGCTTTTGCAGTTGCTTAAAACTTTTACAGAGCTTAAAACTCTGTAGAACCTAAAACTCTAGGACTTGTTTCCATACTGTGCTTTCCCCCCCTTACAAATGGTTACAATTTGTCACTTAAATGCAGATGAATTGCACTGACCTAAGGGTTTCTTCTTAAAGAAGAGCTTTCAAGCTGCATGGCTAAATTATCAGAGTGCTTATTTTAGTTTTTCTTAGCAACATGCATAGGATGTGACATGTATGCTTTAATATTTAGTGTTACAGGTTTTTATTGAGAGTGGGGAAAATACATGGTATCAGTATATATTGGTGTGATAATCTGTAATTCTAATGTCAGAAGCTGTTCTGTGGAATTCAGAATTTTCTTAATATCCTGCATCGTTATCTGAAGGTGTCTGATCTTTTTCTGAGGTTAGATTCTATAAATTCGGACAAGTTATGTTTAATAATCTGAAAGACACCTGCATTTTTCAGGTACTCTCCTATTAAATACTTTGTCATATGCATGAAACATCATTTTAATTGTAATTATATAGTAACTATATACATATATATGTAATTATATTGGGAATGGTTAACAGTATTTAACAGCTCACAAATTATAATTCGGAGGGAATTGTTAGAAAAATAAACGAAGCAGTATCAATAAAAATTGAATGTAAATAATATGTTATGATATAGTTGGTTTACTTAGTGATTAGTCATATTTTGATGTTTATCTTGGTCCTGAATATCATCATTCTGTTTGTAAACAATATTTATTACCAAGGAAATGCCTTTCTTCTAAGGCACTTGATGCACCAATTTTGTGACGATTAAGTAGCAGTGAGAGACAATTTCCAGGTAGTAGAGATAGTTAGTTAATATAAAGGGTATGGTTGCTGTTTAAATAAGAATGCAAAGGACAAGTTCTTGTGGGTCTAGCAACTCTTTATCTATCGTTGTGGATTTTAGAGTGAAAATAGAAGTGTAGATTTCTGCCCTGAGAGGATACTGAACCTTCTTAAAGTGGCAGACCAGATCCCTACCAGCAGAGGGAGTTAATGTCGCAAGTGATGTACTTAGCAGCTTGCTTGACTACAATTTTGAGGAAAAATAATGTGAAGATAGACCAGCATTCACTGAACCTGAATAACAAACTTAATCATGAAAAGAAGTAGTAACTGGAAATGAAGACAAATTCTGATAACTTTTTTTGCAATGCTGCCTCAAAATATTTAACAATATCTTGTAATGCAGTTCCCATTTTTTATTTTATCATTGTGTCTCCTCAAGAATTTGGCTTATTTTTCTTCATAATGGTAGACAGTAGGGATTTTTTTGTGGGTTTTGTTTGTTGGTTTTGGTTTTGTTTTTGAACTACTTTTCTGAGGTTCGTTCTTTTGAGAGGGAACATCCTGCTTATCTTTTTCGCACAGCATTAATAGCAAAAGCAAAATATTGAACTGAGTAACAACCTTATTTAAACTCTGCTTGTTCACACTTCCATGAAATAATAAGGCTTAAAGAAGGTTCTAAGCAAGTGGTCATTCGTCTCTTTCTATTTTGGACTAGTCCTGAAAATACTTTCTGGATAAGGCTTTTCTGTAGTTCAAGAATAGAGCAACAGTGCAGTAAAAATGTTATTTGCTACTTCTAGCACTTCACCTTTAATATAAGTCTATAACAGTTTGATCTGAAAATGGCATTCTAAGCTAATGAAGTTAATGATGATTCTAAGTTGTCTTTGGGGAATGTGTAAAGTATTATATGAGAGATAAAAGACCACAGACAGATACACAGGCTGAAGTTTTTATATGGAAAAATGATTTCTAATTCTTATTCTAAATCCTGTTCCTTTCTTCTCCAACAGAAACTATACCAGTATCCTCCTCCACAGACTGGCAAGCAGCTTTTGGGTTTGGTTCCTCCAAACAGCAAGAGGACGACTTAGGGTTTGATCCCTTTGACATCACCCGCAAAGCCTTAGCAGACCTGATTGAGAAGGAACTGTCAGTCCAAGACCAACCTTCCCTTTCGCCCACATCTCTTCAGAACCCTACCCCACACACTACAACTGCCAAAGGGCCAGGTTCTGGATTCCTGCATCCTGCTGCACCCACAAATGCCAACTCTCTCAGTAGCACCTTTCCAGTCATGCCACAGAGGTTTCCACAGTTTCAACAGCATCGAGCAGTTTACAACTCCTTCAGTTTTCCAGGCCAAGCAGCTCGCTATCCTTGGATGGCCTTCCCACGCAATAGCATCATGCACTTGAACCACACAGCAAATCCCACCTCAAACAGTAATTTCTTGGACTTGAATCTCCCACCACAACACAGCACAGGTCTGGGAGGGATCCCTATATCAGGTAGGTGAACAGGGACAGTGGTGAATATGAGTGACTTAATTCATGCTCTCAGCTTCTCTGAGTCAGAAGAGGAAAAGGAGATAGCCAGCAACAAGCAGTAGACTGTTACCTCTTGACTGTCGTACTAGGTTATGAACAGAGGGAGGAATATTGTTTTAAATAGGTCCTTTGTATTAAAAAAAAAGAAACTGCATATTTAGCCTTGTAAATACTGAGCTTTATAAGGAAGGTGGAGTATTATGTGCCCGCTTAATTTTGTGCCAAAACAGATTGGTATTTTGGTTCTTCGGTCTTGCCAGACTGACTTTACTTAAGAATAGGCCCTGGAAGTGCATTATGACTTTTCATGTTGGCATGCAGGTGTTGACCAGTGTTCTTAAAGTCGTGCAAAAAATTGTAATTATGGTAATTTGTGCCAAATGTCTTGGCGGGGTTGTTCCCTCTTGCGCATAACCGAATGGCTGCACAATAAAACATTCAGTGCTGTTCATTTCTGTACTTTAGATGGCCTTAATATTATGCTAATCTTCACTGAATGGATGCTTGCAATGTGTGTAAGAGGATTCGTCCTGATTCTGAGGATTGTGATGTTGGAGAAAAATAAATGTGCAGTCATGCCAGTTTAGGCTGCCCTGAGTGGATTAATAGGTTCTTGCATCAAACATTACAACTAAGGAGCTAATTGTAACAATAATTGTCTTGATTAAAAATTCACTTCTGGGGTTTGAAGTCCTTCCATACTTCCAATTTAGCTTGTCCCAAACAAATTCTCTTCTTGTAACAGGGTATTACATGAACCATGAACTGCAGGTAGAAAGTCTCTGTTAGCTCTTTGTTGCCTTGAGGTGCAGAAGACTGCTCCTTGAGATGTTGCCAGCATTATTTTCTTTTCATGGGTTTTAGAAGTACTAGCTTTATTATAAGAAAGAGACCTAGGAAAAGTTAGTGGTTTTTTGATGTTCTAGTACAAGAACTAGTTTTGGCTGTTACTTTGCTGTACTTTGTCCTCTTTGAAGGCTTTTTGCAGCTACAATATTGCTGTAGGTTCTTTAGTCTGATTCAAGTATAAACATAGTCCATACTACAAATGCAAGCAGTTGAAAACTCTTTATACAGGCAATGGCAAAGTTTTAAGCCTAAAATGACTGATACTGGTTGCACAAAAAAAAAGTTTTTTCTGGATGGAGTAACAAAGTATGGTATCCACAGCTACCTGGTTGCTCCCTTTCCCCTAAACTACATACAACTTTCAGAAAAACAACAGGACCTCATTCACCAACTCTACCACTCAGTTGCAAAAACTTCCACTTCGAGGGGGTCAGTAACAAGACTATCTTATGGCCTGGGGTACCAGAAAAATCCTTTGGTGTTGAAAAGGATCTGTTTGTAGTACAGGTTGATTCTAGGTTTGCAAAAGTATTGCATTATTTTAATTTTAGTTAGCAGTTTGAAAGTGGAACTTTTTGTGTTTGTAGAAGACTTGTAGATCTTTTTTTCAGCTTCTAAGAGCAGGTTGTGTGGTACTGGTTGATGCACAGCCCAGCCATGTACTTTACATGTTTTAAGGTAACAGAATGGATATTTAAATATGTCCTTTTTTTTTGGATGCAACTGCTACAACAAATTAATCTAAAAATATTTTTGGCAAATACCGTGCTAAAACCAGAATAAACATCTGCTGTAGTAACCGTGCAAAGTTCCTTTGCTTGGTTTTAATCTCTTGTTATAGAGAACATTGCTAGTTGACTGGCTGACAATTAGATAGCAGTTGCTGCAGTGCAAATACTTCTCAGCTGATGTACGTCAGCTTTGATATATCTTGAAAAAAGAGTAATTTGCACAAGGACAGATTACTCCTTTTTCTTTTTCTGCTGCCAGAAATCAGCTGAACTCTCAGTTCTGGTTTGATTTACTGGGTTATGAGTTTGTACTATTTATATTTATTTTAGTGCTCTAACTGCTTCAGAAGTACAAATAATTTGAAAGTCAGGAGATAATCTCATAGCTCTTCTCTTGTGTGCTGACTTAATAGTTTCCAATTTATTGACTATTCTTTTTTTATTTTTTAGTCTGCACCTCAATTATAGGTCTCTCAATGAATCCTTTATATTCTGTTTGAAAAAATAATTCCTGTTCTTTGTATGCTTTTAATCTATCAGTAGCAAGTATTTAGTTACAGAATTTTCCTAGTTTCCTTGTGTAATTTAGATACATCTATCTGGTGGGGTTGGGGAAAGAAAGTGGTGTCCAAGTACAGAGAACTCACATGTATAAGACTTTATGTACAGTAGTTTATAACATACCCCAGCTGACCTGCTAGAAAGGCAGTGCATATCATAACAGCTGTTTAGCAGTATGGGATAGTTAGTTGTACACCTGAAGCTCCTTTTTCTTGGCTCTTTTATTAGTCCATATTAGGGTGTTTTACTAAATGTTACCAACTTGTCTGGTTCAGATGTAACAGAAAAAGAAACCAAGTGCAGGTGAAACTTCACATTCTGTCTTGTAGCAGAGACCCTCTACTGCTGTAAAAGCCACATGTTTCTTAAGGTCTTTAATCACAGTTTTTTACAGGATTATAAATTCCTAAAGTAGCTAATACTGGACCAGTTACTGGTAAAACAAAAAGTGGGTTGAGAACAGGCACATTAGTCCATGTCTGCCTGCTCTATTTAATCAACCCTTTTGAAGCTTTTTATTTATGTCAAAACAAGCAGATCTAGTAACTTCTATAAATTTAAATTCATATGTTAGTATACTGTTTTCTAGGTTTTCTAAATTTGAGTTGGTTTCACTAGGTGTATTTGTAGTATGGAAGCTTGTATTAAGAAAATGGTATTTTTTTAAACTGCTGCTCTTTCTGCTTTAGGTATTATTCACATCAATCTGAAATGCTCGTGTGTGACATGTTAAATGTAATTTGCTGAAACTGCATTTTGTTTATTTGAGAATCAGCTGTGCTGTATTCATAAGCTCACAGCTTCAGGCAGGGCTGTTCTGTGATGTGTACCCAGTTTAAATGGAGGAACATAGGCGCTACTACATTTTTTTTTAATTAAGCTCTGACTTACAAATAATTTCTATATGGAATTTGGTTGCTTATTTCTCAAAGGAAGTAGTATTTATTATCTAATTCTGCAGTTTCTAGTGAAATGACACATGATTGACTTCACTGATTTATTATGCATGTACTTGAAATGTGTCAGATTCATCAGGCATACATTTGTCCCCAGCCCATATTTAAATGAACTTTTTGATTGATTCCCAAAGTAACTTTTTTCCCTTCCCCCACTGTATCATTTTTCAAGCTGTAGCAGATGTTAAATGTTGTCATTTTCAGGGACAATTAAGCTTATTGCTGCTCTCTGGAGTGGGATTGATTAGATGGTTTACTGTGAAATTATAAATGTGTAACTGCTTCAGGAGAAAAGTTCAGTGACTTCTTCATGGATAGTGTGATTGTTGCTACAAGCAGTCTTACCCTAGATTGTATGCAAGCTATGCTAAGAATATTGGCCAGCAGCTATGTTTTGTTCTGCAGATAATGCCAAGGGAAAGATTGATTTACTGACAGTAGTGTGGGTGGGTGTGTGCCTTTATTTTTATTTTACTATAGGATAACAGGAAACTCTTTGTACTTTGATAGCTAGTACACTATCATCTTTGCTACCCTACTGCTGGTGGTGTGTTCAAAAATAATAGGTATAGTATGGCATCATAGAATGAGGTAGGATTCAGTTTAACAGTGTGTTTTGAGACGGATGCTTACAAAATGAGATGTACACATATTAATTTGAAAATAGAAATATATAGTTTTATTTCTTGGATTTACTGAGTGTTTGGTAGTCATTGATTTTGTTGTATGTAAGTACAATAACAAACTCACTGAGTTTTTAAGTATTAGGAAAAAGTGGAAAATGGTTAGTCCACTTTCCCCACGAGTTCTATGCAGGATGAAGTACTTGACATTTTGAAACACTGGCTATTACTTCATTTATTAACTTCATAATTTCCCTGAATGTAAAACTTAATGGTAAGATCTCTGTAGTCCATAATGAGGTAGTTCGAACTCTTCCAAGACTACTCCTACACGATAGTATACATATATCCTTCCCCCAAAAAAACATTGAAACCACTGAGTTGAAAGGGACCCACAAGGACCAGCAAGTCCAATTTCTGACTCTGCACAGGACAGCCTAAAAATTAAATCATATGTCTCAAAGCATTGTCCAAATATATATGTGTATCATACATATATTAATATATGTATGACACACATTTTTAATTTATTGATTTATTTATTGATTTTTAATATATGTATGTGTATCATACATATATTAAAAATCTAAATAGAGGAAAGAGTCAAGTGGACGCAGACAAAGCATAAAAAATTAAACCCTATTTAGATTGGGAAAACATGTTTTATTCATTGTCTTTGAAGATAACCATTGTAAAGTTCATCAAGATATTTTAACCATGCAGCTGACTGATACAGAAGCTGCTGTAGGTTTCTGTGAGCTGTTCCTGATATTTCAGGAATGTGGGGGGTTGAATGCAGTAAGTCTGTGTAATAGAATATAACGAAGAATCAAAATTTCATTCTCTTGAGACCTTTTAGTTTTGATGTTGTGGCTTATATCTGTTGAATATATTTCCTTATTGATGATATTATGTATATTTAAAGATGAGACAATAAATGGGTAGACAGCTCTATTAGTTTTGGGTGTCCCCCAGCCGTGTCTGTGCTTGTGGTGTTGCATTCCTTATCCAGACACATATTAGCATACATATTTTCATGTCATGGCCGCATTTAGGTTTTTGTGAAGCAGTAGCAGGTAGCAGAGAGGACAAAGCAATGACAGTTCTATTAAGAAGGTCCAACATCTTCCCACTTATTTTGAGCATTTTATTTCTGACAGTTTATGGTGTTGCATCTTCTGCTACTTTAAATTTTCTGGCCTCTATTCCCCCAGCCATTGAACTTGTCTTGAACATGAAATCCTTTCTTGCCTAATGCTGCCTTTTGGACAAGATTTTAGTAAAGCAAGGAGAGATCCCTATATGTTGGCTGTGGTCATATTATTTAAACACTATTTACAGCACAAAAAAGGATGAGATATCAGAATAAGGGTTACATGTTTTCCCTTTAATACTAAGATTCCTTGTCTGACTTGCTATTTTCCCATAACATAATTGCATTTCCATTTGAGACATGTTTTTTATTTGGTTGTTATTTTGTCTTCTCTCCCTGGGTTGTTTCTGTCTCCTGAAAACAGACACATACTTCATGCCTTGTTTTATACAACCTTGGAAGGAAACAGAATTTGTGGCATAGCAGCTGACATTTTCCTGTAGTCTCAGGATAATAATTTGATATGGGGTTATGGGTGTGTTCTGCTCCTATGCCTTTTTAAAAGAGGGTTTGGGCCATGTATTATGGCTGTTGAGGTCAGCGTGCTGTAAAAACTTTCCAATTGCTGTGTAAAAAAGGCATTTAATCTCATACCCTAGGAACAAGAATGTGATTTACACATTGGTGCTGCTCATCCCGTTATTTGGATGCCATGGTCGAACATTTTCCTATACTTTTCCTCTTGACCTGACAGTGTATGAAAGTTTTAATGCCTGTTTTATGTATTGGTTTCCTTACTCTTAACAGTAAAAGAGGCATTTGTAAATTAATTTTCTGTCCTAATCTTCTAAAGAAGACCACTTGCTCACTCAGTGGTCTTCCTTGATATTTGGCTTTCTAACAGCAGCTGGGCAGAAAGCATGGCAGCTGAATGACATCTTTTCTGTGCCCCCTGGTTAGATCTATGCCTGCCTGAAGTCTTTCTCTGATCAGGGATAAATATTGAAAATAGCAAATCTGGTGAACATCTTGGCTTATACAACTAATAGTTGTAGGTGCCATGTATTGCATTTCCAAAGGCTTGTATCTTTTCCAGAATGCAGAGTGGCTGCTCTCAGAACTGGGTGTGTTGCCCTGATAACAGGGTCACTCCTCATTTGAAACTGCTTTGAAATTTTAAAATTAAAAGTACCTTTTGTAAACAACCCTCAGCTGTATATCCTGGTTTCCTCAACAAAGATGACTGTTAGTACAGCCTTTGCCATTGAATATTTTGTTCTTCTCATCAGTCCTTTTGCTCACAGCATCCCATTTTTTTCCATGGAGGTTCTTAGTCCTCCATCCTTCCTCTTCAAGGAGATGCTTTGTGTCTGTGTGTATTCCTACCTTGAAATCCATTCTCCTTTTCCATCATAACTAATTTTCTGTTTCACTGGTGAAGAAGTGTTCAGCACAATATGGAATGAATCCTCTTTGAAAATAAACTTTTGGCTTGCTCATTTCTGTTTCTCTGGAGCTTTGTGGGTTTTTTACTGCATCCAGGTTTAAACTAAATTAAATGGAAGTGAGATTTCAGATTAATTTCCAAAATATTAAATCGGTGTCAAGATTGAAATCCACTGTGGATATTCCTTTTCTTAGCTCTGGTGTCTTGTCCCTGAACTCCCATACACTTCCTACATTTACTACAGAAGCCTGGCTTCCTTGGTGTAATCTTGTCATGATCTCTGAGAGAACTTCATCCACAGCATCTGTCTTTTAAGTCCTGCTCCTTCTTCATCTGTTTCAAAATCTCATCTCATACACCCACCCTTCCTTCCAGTGCCTTTTCAGTGCTAATACTGGAACTGTTTTCTAGATCCTGTTGATTTTTTTTCCTATGATTATATAGGTGATACTGTTTCAAATAAGGCTTGATACATAAATATTTGTCTTCATCTCTCTGGCTTGGCTTTAAGCTCTTACAATTTTTTTTAAATATTTGATTGCAAGATTTTTAGACATGACAATGAAAGACAGGCATCCTGCTTTTTTGGGTAGCAAGATGTCTGTTTTTAAATGTGTAATTTTATTTTGGGAGAAGAATATGTATGCAACAAAGGAAAAAGTGGAAAAAAACCCTCCAACTTGGCTGCAACGTATCAAAGGAGTGACTAATCACATTAACTCTACTACATTTGAAATAACCATGGGGTTGGCTGAAATAGCTGTCCTGAGTAGCTGACCCAGTCTGAATTCTGGACTGTTAGTCCTGACAGCTTTTTTGGTAACTTTTCAGAAACAGGAAGAAACAAGCAGACAGGAGGTTTTTCACATCAAATTTCATGACTGACTGTGTCTGTAGTAGTGTCACCAGAGGAGCTTCAGCTACACTTAAATGTTGGCTTTTACCTGGGTTTTAGGGATGGGGGACTGCATTTATTGTTAATAGAACCTCTTTAGGACAGGTTCACTAAAACTTAGAAAGGTTGTTTCCTTTCACAGTTAACTGATAAGACCTTGGGATGGCCCTGCAGTTGTGTAAGAGGCAGTTCTGTTTTGTTACATAGTGTGTCTCCTCCTCCAGCAGGTAGATGGATAGGTAGGTAGCCTTGGGATGCTGTGTTCTCTTAGGTGCTTTTCTGAAGTCACTTCAAAATATGCAGTAGGTCACTGGCATGAGTTAAAAGGTGCAGCTGTCTTAGTGATATTGAAAACAGGCATTTTCCTTTTAAAGATTGGAGTCTTTAAAAGGAAAGTGAGTGCACTTGGCACTGCCACCTCAGTGTCTTAACAAAAAGCTGTGCCTTGGCGTGGACATGAAATGTTGGCTCTAAGTCCATTTAACAAAATACCAAAATGGCTGGTGCATTTCAGCAAAACGTACAAATAAAGCTTTCTACATAAGCTTTTTTTAGGTGCTCCAGCTTGAAAAACAATTGCAAGAGCAAACATATTTTTAAAAATTGTGTTGGGGGAGGAGCATAAATGAATCCTGAAGGAATTGCAGTAAGTGAAAGAGCAGCTTTGCAAATAGTGTTTCTCCTCCCAGGACTGCCAAATCACATTTGAGGGAAAAAAAAATCCCGTCCCTTGCTATCTCTTGGTTTCTTCTACACAGCCTTGTTTGAACTTCATCTTGTCCTCAAAGGAATCATTTTTAAAAAATAGGTTACTTCTATTAGAAGACAGCATCTAGTAATCAGAATGAATTTCGTGTCATGGAAGATGAAAACTTTGCTTTCTTGCATTTATCTAATTTTCCAACAGAATTATTGAAATCATCTACAAATATATATAAGCCTTAATTGTCTGCAGATGTGGGAAGATTAAAAATGAGTTTATAGTTTGCCAGAGTATGCTTTCATTGTGCTAATGCTGGTCTCAAAGCCTAATGTCAGAGGGTTGGTTGATTGGTTTAATATTCCTGGAGTCCAGAATCTCTGTAACAAGATAGGCTCTTTTGCTAATTGTTACTATAGCTTTGAAGGTCTACGTTTTGTTTTGTTTTGGTTTTTTTTCCAATTTCTAGTTACTGCATTGCCCATAGGGCAAATGTCAAGTATTTTGGTTTTATTTATGTGTGTATCTAACCAAGTGCATTTGTACATGCGGGCTTTTCATTTGAAGTCAAAGTTTGTTGTATTGACAGGCAGGGTAACTTGGTGAGATGGAACCCTGATGCATGATGTGAGAGGAAGCAGTTTAGGTTAAAATGAACTTTATTTCTCAGATGAATGGTATTGCATGCTTTTTGAGCTTTTTAATCAAACTGTTCTGTGTGTAGGATTCAAGTATCTATTTCATTTGTTTCAGTATCTTAAGTCTTTGTGCACTTATTTTAGATTTATGGTAATATTAAAGATTATCGGCACCAAAACCTATTTTCTTATGGAGTCAGTAACAAAAAATAGTGGGATTCTCTAGAAACATTTGGTAGGAGGTCAAGCGTGTTTTTCAAAGCAACTTGGAATCTCAATTTGAAATTTGCTTATAGATTAAAATTGGGTTGCTGGCTGCTGTAATTATGGTTTGGTCTCTTGAGCTGTGGTGAGTGTAAGAATAACACAAGAACTCTCCAGAATACTCCAGTAAAACTATTTTCTCAAGGCTTATAAAATTCTGACACTGTACATGAAAGCAAATATGAGTCTTCTTATTGTCCCCATACTAATGTTGTAGAAGGGATTTCCCCTGAAAATAAATGACATTTTCTGACTCATAACATTTATTTAATTACAGAAAGCGTAAAAGTTGTACTGTCAGATCATTATCAAAAAGGAAGTTCATTTAGAAAATCTTATTTTCCACCTTTAAGTGTATACTTTAGAATTAATATATTCTACTTTGTAGTCTGGCTAACTGGCAAGTTAAGTTGCAGTTGGATTTATTTGACATTAAAGAATAGTGTACTCCTGTTTACATGGCTGTCTTTTAAACTGAGTGGAATTACTGTAACCATGGAAGTCAGTATGGAATAGAGATAAAATGTGCTTTATTTGCAGTATTTTAAAGCTGAGGGTAGACTGGTGTCTCTTGTCTACCAATGCAAGTTTTCTGTGTGTGTATATATGTACATAAATTGTTTGTATATGTGCATCTTTTGTTTGCCCTGCTCTTAGAGCTCATGACTTTTAAACTCTCATTTGAAATTCAGCGTGAATTGACACTTAAAAAGCTGGCATTTGTGAATTGTGGATTTGTTTCCCATGTATAGACAATGTTTGTGAGGCTTTTAAAACTTCACTGCAAACAGCTTTACCTTCTAGTGCTCCTGTCACTTGATGTCTCCCTAATATAGTAAAGTAGCTACTTGTATTCCTGATGGGAAAACAGCACTGCTGTTTACATGTGGACAGTTTCCATCTTCTCTAATCTGCCAGTAGCATTCTTAGGTCTCTGTGAATTAATGAAACGCCATTGTTTGGTTTAAGCATTGTAGGATTACTAGGACTCATAGATAGAGAGAGTCAATGAAGCTGAGAGAGAAATCCTTCAGATTTTAGAAGTTTAAATGGGATTTTATTCATGGTTAAAAAAATTTCATGAGCAAACAAGCTTATTACTCATACTAAAGTGAAACAGGTATAGTTCTTATAACTGTTTTGTTGGTTTTTAAGTATGCAACCTTTGGATGAAAAGCTTTTGAGTTTATATAATGTGATGGTCATAATTTCTTTTTTGGATGTGACAATTTATCCTTTCCTTCTCTTCCCCCTCAAAGAGAAATACTGACAACTGTTTTCAAAATAGAAATATTAATAGTTGAAAGTCATTTTGAGATCAAAATAGAGAAGCCCATGTCACTTCTCAGGATAAGGCAACAGGCTGTTTCAGGGAAAGCACATACGATCTGTGCTATCTGTGAACATGGTAGCACAAGGCAGAGACTGGGACCAGAGATGTCACTTGAAAGGGTATGCTTCTCTGGTGGCCCCATTTGTTTCTAATTGAATTGAAAGACTCTTAATGAACTCCTGGTAGTCTTTCCTGTTCGAATTTTTTTCCTCTCATTTTTCTTTGGCTTCAAAATTTATTGTACAATGTCCTTGAAGATTTCACAAGGGCCTTTTTACAGGCAGGTTGTTGAAATAGCTGTTCTATTACTGAATATGCCTTGACAGTCTTTTTGCTTCTTTTGTTGCCACTCTTTGCAGTCAGGTATGTGGCATTGGTAGAAGTTTATTTTTCTCTTATATGATCTCCTCTGATTTTGCTTATTTTAAGCTTTTCTGTAGTTGGCACACATGCGATGTACTGATAGGTTCTTTAAAAACAAATAATTGCAACCTAAATTTGCAGGACTGTTTGCTCTTCAGTGGGACTAGAATATTTAAGACTTGACGTAATGGTATTTGATTTTTTTTTCTCAATTAGCATGAAAATAGGCTTTTGTAATGGCTTGGAATGTAAGTTTGGTAGAGCAAAGAAATGCACTTGGTTTGCACTTAATGTAACCATCTTTTGATCTTTCCTATTGGTTGTATTTAGTTAAGCATGTACGTGGGTGAATTTTGCTTTGGATTTTACCATAGGCTTGCATCAGAATTGGGGCAATGATTTGAAATGGTCTAGTCACTGTGGAATATTCATTTTAGTGGGCTTGTCTCACACCAAGAAAACTGGAAGTTGTGCTATCCCATCAGTATAAAAGATCGAGTGCGTCAGTGTCACCAAAGTGACACAGCCAAATTTGAAACACCTTTGGGTCTTTTTTGCAGTTGTCATTATCAGAATTTTGGAAGTCACAGAACAGCCTGTATCAGTGCAGCAGACACTTGTGGAAATATCTTTGAAAGTGCTGATTATGTGCAACAGAACAGTATTCTGGCTCGGCCATTAATCCTTCTCATGGCCTCTCCCCCAAAATACACACTGCTGTGCCTGATTTGAAGAAATAGCATTAAGGCATTGCAGGCAGAGAATGAGGTAAAACTATTTGGCCGTTTGTCTGGTAGGATGTATTGATGGAGCAATGATTTTATTTTGAAATTAATTAAATGACTAGTTTTATACAAATTAATGTTCAGGCTTCTCAGATGTATTCTTAAGTTAATTTCAAATTATTTTTTATTTAGATTGGGTGGACAAGCTGGATTTGTGCTGAAGCTTTTTTTCCTTTCCTTTTCTCATTCTAAGACAGTGGTTGACTTTGCAAATCTTACATACGAGTGCTTTTATTTCACATTGACATACCACCTCAGACACGGGAAGATCTCAGTGCTAGAACTGTGGAATCTGTTCACCCTGTAAACACAAGTTTCCACTAGACCATACAGGATTATGAAGTGTACATTGAGAGAAGACCACAGTTCAGGGTGTGTGTTTAAAAATGTTTTTCATGTGAATAGTGGTGCTTTCAGTGATGCTTCACCACTTATTCTCTTGTTTGGGAGACAAAGCTAGGGCGTGAGAGGAAGAATCTCATATTTATCTTGGTATATAAAATACTTTCTTTGCAGTCATCTGTTTTCTTCTGTGTTTTCCCACTATCAGTGGGCATGCTGCTTTAAGCCTTTTAAGATTAGCCTATGGAAGGGAGACAGCATTTTCACTCCTTGAGAGAGGGAAACGTTCTATTGGTTCTCACACCCTTAGGTTGTAATTTCTAACTGAGAAGTCTGCTAATAGTCAGAAAATTACTCCTTCCAACCAGTTAACTTTAGAAGTAGGGAAAGATAATAGGCAAATGCCCTTTTTAATAGATCTGTGTTAACTGAGAGCTAGCTTTTTCTCATTTTTAACTATGGTCCTAGCTTCATCATGAAGCATAGACTTATTTAAGTAGGAATAAACTAGCTGAGGGATGAGTAATGATTTCTGAAGAAATTACTTTGCTTCAGTTGGTAGAAGCCACTTTTGTCTCTGGGGTGGATTTGCATTTTCACTTAGGCTGTTTAAAATTTGCCAGACTCCAGCAAAGACATGTAGTGCTTTGGGTTTTTTTGTGTCGGGACAATGTTTTTGGCTGAGCTTGCCCTGCAGCCTCACAAACACACGTGTTTGGGAAAGACAAGAAATTTTTTGTAGTTCTCTGACTTGTCACTTTTATACCTAGGAGCACAAGATTTTGTTAAAATAACTTTCTTACAGCTAGCTAACAACACCATTTTGGTAGATACTGAATCCTTTTAGGCCTTTCATCTCTTGACTTCTGTTAACTTCTACAAAAGTAGATTTTGTTCAGACGCTTGAGGTAAAGAGCAGTCTCCCTCAGTTTCTTATTTCCTGTTTTGTCCTTAGAGAGGATACACAGCAGTGGTGCACTATGCCTGCCTCAGACAGCAATGTCTCCTCACCAGAAAGTGCCAGCCTTTTCCATTCCATAAGAGTCTTATATCTAAACACTTGTTACCTTTCTTGACCCTTAGGTGTGTTGTATTATGTCTTTTTTAAATGGAGAATAACATGACAAAAACATACATATTTTCTTAGCCCAAGGAGGCCTAATGCCTTATGACATTAATTTTCCTATCCTGTTCCTTGTAACATCCTGCAGGCTTTGTCTTAGTCTTCCTCAATGACATGTTGCAGGCAGTTTACTACACATTAATTTTCTTACAGAAGAGTTTTGAGGGAGTTAGTAAAGTCAGTGACTGAGACCCTTGCAGATCCCTAGCTCACAGGTATTGAGAGGAGTATGTTTGCTCATGCATGGACCCAGTGAGCTTTTTTATGTGACTTTGCGTTGCAGTAGATGTGAATAATGAAACAGAGCTGTGTTTCTTTGCACAAGCTTTTTGAAGCAGCAGAAAAAAAAGTGGAAACTAATGGTGTACAATGCAGAATTTGTTGCAGCTATTTCTGTGATCGTGAGCTGGCTACTTTTGTTCCAAAAAGTTAATTTAGAACTTGTCTCGAATGGGTTTATGGGTGCTCAAGAGGGTTGTGAACCAATATCTCTTGAGGACATTTTCTACTAATACTTTCGAAAATTTTGATTTATTACTTTTAATCTCAGGATTGTAGGTTTTGATGAAAACCGTATGGCACGAAATTCTTTAAAAGCGTTTATTTTGTTCTCTAGTATTGTAAAGGAAAAAGGAGCTGTGAAAGGACAGGATTTCAAGAAGTAGGTTTTTTGTTTAGTTTTGGGGGTTTTTTCCCATTCTAGTTACAAAAAGGTAATTGCTCGAGACACCACTTTTTTCTGAACATTCAGCTTTACAAAAACTGCCATGTCAGGTTTTGATAGCAATTGAGACTGCTTTTTTTACTCTCCAACATAAGGTTGCAATTTAGTGATATCCTCTCATTTTCCAGGAGGACTTAAATCTCTTCTGTTGTTGATGAAGTAGCAGTATTGTGAATGTATCTCTTTATAACAATTCTGACTGAGATAAAGGTCCTTTCTTCAATCAGGATAGGCAGAGATGTTTTTTAAAAAAAAGCTTGTATTCTAGATATTTGTCAAAAAGACAACCATGTGCTAACATACTGCCTAACACTTCCTTTCCAAATATAACTGACCACAAGCTAATAAAGTATGACTTCCTGCATTGGATGATAAATACTGGAATGCCTTGAGATACCTTAGGCGAGAGATGGATCATAGAACCGGATAGTCTGTTCTAGGTAGCATGGTATAGCTTTTGTGTTGAGGGATCATTTGCTGTAGTGCTAATAGCCACATCCTGTTGTCCTTTATCAATGTCCTGGAATGTTCAGGCAAGTAGTTGAGACTTGACTGCTTTGGTGTCCAGCTGGTTTGCTTTTTACCAAAATTTTGAGGATATTGCTGTGTCGGAAATTATTCTGAAAGGTCTTTAAAGAATTTCACTACTATTCTTCAACTGCAAGAGGAAAATTCACTCCCTCCAACTTCATTACCATTTCCTTCAGAAGAACATCTATAGGGCTGTGAACGAGCAAGCTGTGACAAAACAAAAGACATCTGTGATTTTCCTCAGCCTCCCTGGTTTCTCACATTCCATTTCTATTGCAAAGCCCTACCTAGCCTTTCTTTATTTTGAGATATGTCAAGCAAAACAACCCTTTTGAGCCTGCTGCCTATCAGTAAAGCAGCCAAGTTGCAGCAGAAGTATTCTCATCAAGTACCTGGTAGATTTTGCCCTGTTAGTAATAGAAGGAGAGCCACTGTGTCCTGATTATTCGAGTTTCTGAATCAAAATGGGGAAATACATATTGGGGGAGGAGTTATATCTTTCTCCCATTCCCTTACACTTTGTTTAAAACCTGCCAGCCCCTCAGAGTAATTCATCAGTTATGGAAACATTGACCCTAGCTTTTGGACAGGGAAAGTATAAACTGCTTAGCTTAAAGAGTAAAAGCAAAATCCCGTACCCCACCAAAGAAGGACATCTGTTTCTAACTTCAGCTTTTTATTTTTTTATCTTTCATTTTTTTTGTTGGTAAATCTCCCAGACAACAGCAGTTCTGTAGAGAGTTTAAATATGAAGGAATGGCAGGACGGGCTAAGGGCACTTCTACCGAACATTAACATCAACTTTGGTGGACTGCCCAATGCTTCTTCCCCCTCCAACGCCAACCACAGTGTACCAACGTCCAACCCTGCCACCACCGACAGCCTGAATTGGGACAGCCCTGGCAGCTGGATGGACCCCGCAATCATCACAGGTAACCGTTTCTCACTCCTTCAGCTCCACTGGCAAACCATCAAATGGGTATTTGGCACAAACAGATTTACATCTGAGACAAAAAAAAAAAAAAAAAAAGTCATTATGCGGTGGTCTCTTCCAGCTTCCATCCACAAAACCTCAAGGGTCCATGAATTTTTGTGGAACCTCTAGGTATAACAGAGTATCACTTAGGCCTTTGCAATGCATGCCCAGGACCTTTGCAGGCAGTCAGGTGGATCAGCGCTTTCCTATAGGGTCAATCTATAAGGTGTCCCTTCTGCTGGATGGCACGTCCGGTATGTGTGTCACTGGTCCTGAGGCACTGAAGGCAATCACTGAACTTTGTTATTTAAAAAGGGACATACTCCACTTGTTTATAAAGCTCTCTTTTATAAGGCTGTCTGGTTGTGTTCCCCTGTTAGAGAGGCTGAAGCATGATTCAAGTAGGTAGAGTAAAAGGTGAAACATGTAGTGTACTGGCAGCTTCTTGTGGTAAGGTCACGTGGACAGGGATGCAGTTCTTGAGCAGAATGTGTGATAGAAAAATGTGTTTTGTGAAGAAGTGCTCTGAGGGTGAACTTTCTCCTATCTCAATTTAATGTTAAATGCTTTTGTGGGCAGGGTAATTATGCATAATAATGTAAAATGCATTTTCTGTACAAACTAATCATGTTTTTTCATTGTTGCTTTTTGCTAGGTTATATTGACCTCCTTCATGGTCAATTTATTGCTTCTCCTCTGACTTGCCTGTATCCCTGTTTTTTTTTCTTCTTTTCTTAGGTATTCCAGCCTCCACAGGAAACAGTTTAGACAGCCTTCAAGATGACAATCCTCCACATTGGCTAAAATCTCTTCAGGCCCTCACAGAGGTGGACGGCCCCAGTGCAGCACCATCACAGACGCACCACAGTAACCCCTTCGGCACACAGATCCCTCTGCACAGAGCCAGTTGGAATCCCTACTCTCCTCCTTCAAACCCCACCAGTTTCCATTCCCCACCTCCAGGCTTTCAGACAGCCTTCAGACCCCCCAGTAAAACCCCCACAGATCTACTACAGAGCTCAGCGCTGGATCGTCATTAGGAAAGGAGGAAAAAGAAAAAAAAAAGAAAAAAATAAGACCCAAAACGTTAGAAATGCAGGAAGTGTCCCACCCTGACTCCTCCCCATGCCCACCTACTGTTCCCTGTCATATCTTTCTTTCTGAAGAATCCAGTTCCTGATCAAACTTCCCCCCAAATGCAATGCCATTACAGGGTCATGACCATTCTTTTTGTTAAGTTTCTGCAGAACCAGTGTTTGAAATACACTGTTTGAAATACTTTCTAACCATTCTAAGAAAAAAAAAAAAAAAAAAGAGAGAGAGGGAAATCAAAGTGCAGTCTCAATGCTTAAGGAGAATATTACTGTCTTACGTCTTTTGCACATGAGTATTTTTCTGCCTAGTAGAAAAGTGTCAATCTGCAGTAGGGGAAAAAGTGCAATGCAGAATCAAATGCAAGAACATGAAAAAGGTATTTAATTTAAATGAAGTTACTGAACATGTGGGGCAAGCAGTGGCCCAGCATTTATTTTGCATTCAGTGTGGCACTACACAGGGAAATTGCTATGTTGGGGTTGGTTGGTTTTTTTTTGGGTTTTTTTTTGAGCAGGGGATTTTATTGCATCAGTCAGAGTTTGACATGACGTGTGTTGAGAGACAAAACACTTATAGCTATGAGTAACTGGCATGTTGCTAAAGAGTGGTTTAAAGAGGGGAGAATAAGATTTTTCTTTAATTTTGGCTTTAGATTTCAAGTAAACTTTAATGTTTTAAAAGTATTCACAGATTTAATACCTAGCATATACGTAATATAAGCAGCTGAAACACGAGTGATATTTACTTCAGTCTTTCTGTCTCCTCTGTCAGTCTCTCTTTTTTTTTTTTTTTTTTATTTTTTTAAGATTCACCTGATTAGGGCACTCTGGGATAGCACTGCATTGGGGCCACATGATCACCATCAGGAGCAACCTCTGACCTCCTCTGCCTGCAGCTTTTACTTAACCCTGTAGTTTCTGGACGTTTGTGCAGTATTGAAAAGACAGGAAAAAAGAAACAGATAAATAAACATGGTTATAACCTGACGCTAAAACTAAAACCAAGGAAATGTACCTCTTTCTTCAGAATTAAAACTAAAATCTTAAATAAAAAAGAAAACTTGATGATGACTTCCTGTTTGCTTTTTGGTTTTTTTAACCTTGGATTTTTAATTACTGCATCTGGTAAAAAATGTATGCCATTGCATGTTTGGGATTTTCTTCTTATTCATCTAAACTAGAACTACTTTATCATTGGAAATACTGCTTTGTATGTTAACTTCTGGATTGAAGGGTGGAAAAAACATAACACTTTAAGTCTTTTAAAGGGATTCTGTTGTCTTTACTCATGGCAATAGCTAGAGGCTAGAGTCAGTCTCTAACTGTTATTGGTAGTATCCTTTTAAATCTGAAGCATGAAAATCTTTTTTTTATTTTTTCTGAATTAAATGGCATGGCACTTGGGGTAGATAGCATGCAATAATATGCCTGAAGATACAGCAGAGAATTTCTGACTCGCTGTGTTCATCAGCAGCCTTGCATAAAGGTGTAAAATACTGTCATTGCACAACAGGGGATTAAGAGCTCTTAATGGACAGAAGGCCTCCAGTAAGCTTTTAGACTTGCAAGCAGACATATTTAAAACCTGCAGCCTTGTGCTTGGGCTGCTGATTGATGTAGCTTACAAGGGTGGCAGAGAGCCTGAAATTCTAAAGATGTCTGTGCAGAAGGATTTCTCACCTGGTATGAGCTGTATAGTTCAGGCTGGCAGCCTTCTGAAAATGTTTGCTGCTGGCAGGGGCAAGGAAGGGAATTTCCACTGATGAACTGTGAACACCTAAATGGGGATGGGGTGGGGTGAGGAACTGGCCTTTCAGGAAATGGAAACAAATCCTGAATCAGTCACTGGACAGACGAGTCAAGTCCTGAATCTGCACAGTGTTTCTAAATATCCCATTAGGCAAAACATCACTTGCTGACTATGTGCTTTTGCTCTTCTCTCACCTGCATTGCCATTTTAGTGCTGTATTTATTACTCTGTATTACGGGCCTGTAATGTGCTGTTTCTAAACTAGCAGCGTTGCTGCAGATGAGTCATGCGCCCTGGTTACTTGGGGGAATGTGCACAACCTTTGATGCCAATGCCCCCCAAAAAGTGAACTATGTTTTTGTCACCCAGCCAACTCCTGTAACTGCTGGTGGTGGAAAGAGAAGTGCTGTGGGCTGGAATGGCTTAATCTGTGGCAGTGCCTACTGGTGCCCCTGAACTGGGGGTGCAGCCCAGCAGGAACTGTCTGCTGGAGGTCCTGGTGAAGATGTTAATGATCTTTGGTTTGGATTTTTTTTGCGTCTCCTTCCACAGTTGCTAGATGTTTTCCACCTTTAACATTTTGTTTTAGAAGGGTGCCCTTCCTGACCCTGAAAATTAGCAAGGCTTCCAAAGCAGTTCCAACTGCTTTCTGTGTACCACAGCAATTCCTGAAGCTGTTCCCTTCAATTTTTTACTTGTCCCTTTGTTGCAGTTTAGAAGGTGCTGTGACAACCCTGTGCCCATGGTCTGCTGCCACCGGAAATCAGGCTTTAGCTGTTTGGGAGACGCTGCTGTATGCAGCAGCTTGTGAGGTTGGCCTACCAACAAACCCTTAGCCTTCAGAAAAAGGTTTGCACCTACAATGACCTTTTCTCCTTATGCTGCTGCTTTCCCATGAAAGATTTCTTGGTGGATAACATCAGCATTACAGCAGTAAAGTGTATCAGTGATCAGACTGATGTTTGTTGGGTGCTGCTTTTGTCACATTTAGCCTAGTTTTGTGTACTGTCTGATGTGGATTCTGGATCCCTCAGCTGGGAACCAACCTGGTGTTGCACTCTTCAGCTGTGTGGAGCTAACCTGGTTTTTTTTCTCCTGAAGTTTTGGGTTTATTGGTGGAGGGGGAGGAAGGTGGGTTTTTGTCTCTGTTTTGTTGGGGGTTTAGGGGGTTTGTTTTTGGCGTGGGTTTTTTTTTTTTTTGGTTGGTTTGTTTGTTTGTTTGTTTGGGGTTTTTTTTTTGTGGGTTTTTTTTTTTTTTTTTTTGTGGGTTGTTGTGGTTCTTTTTTTTTGTTTTTTTTTTTTTAATTAATTGATGGAGTCTTCCTATGACAAGAAATTCTGTACAGGAACATTTAGTGAAAAGAGAACATACCTGTGATTGTCTTACTTCATGGTCTGTTGTTTCTTGTATTGTATGGATACTTGTAGCTCTTTCATGTATTAAGCAAAGAACAGTGCTTGACTGAAAGGCTGGTGACCCAGGACTAAGCAACACATTTGGTAGATAATGTATGGTGAAGATAAAGGATCGGCCAGACTGCTCTTCCAAAATACGTATGAGGGCGTGTTGAGGGAAGGAAGGAAACTGTTGGCCATGAATGTGTTGGTTTAAGAAGCTGTGTGGCGTTTTCAGCAAATCTACAGTTCAGGTGTAATAATTTGAGGGTGAGCATTGCTGAATTGATAGTAAGGGTTCCTGGCCTATGGCTTTTTTTTTGTCTCCCCATCTTTTTAATATCAAACAAGAGAATGATGTTTTTCTAGATTACAGCAAGAAACAAAATGTCACTTTCTGGCTGAGGTGAAGAGCCGTTGCATTAATTCTTTTTCCTTTAATAACTTTCATTGCTTAGCTGGAAATCAAGTGTCAGCAGGTATGTGGCATTGTAAATGCAGTGTGTCTTGACAGCTGTTTTAATTACACTTAAAATAGAAAAAAAAAGGGAAAAAAGAAAACAGCTAAAAAGGGAAAAAAAAGTTAAAATGTTAAAAAGAAAGAAAGTTAAGAAGTATTAAGGAGGGCCACTTGCAACTGGCATGTGCTCAGCATGTACCGGGTTACGGTGAAGTTCAGTTTTCCTCCTGCTATGAAAGCTTTTGGCAGTGCCCTGGACTCCCTGTGCCTGGCACCAGGAGCCGGGTCCCAGCCAGTACCAGGTTTTGACCCAGCCTGATGCCTTGAGCAGCAGTTACTGGGAATGAGGGAAGGTCTGGTTATCTGCTGTGCTGATCTCAGGTGAATTCACCCCCTGGCACCCCCTGCCTTCTGCAGGTCCTGAAACGCTACTGCAGTGCTGCTGCTGGAGCAGGCATTTCAGCGGTGCTGACCACAACTGAGTGGGTCAAGCCAGACCTTCCTTGTCCCTGTTTGGGGATTTCCTGAACTCAACTTTTGTTTTTCTTCTCCACCATCACAGACTCTGTTGTCCAGTAAGGTTTTTTTCCCCGAGATGCTCATTTAATCATAGACATTGGAGATGTTGAATTTTAGGGAAAATGGGAGATAGTTTTGGCTTTGTGCTTTTGTTTGTTATGTTTTAGTTTGGAGGTTTTTATAGTTTGGTAGAGCTGGTCATGCTGCTGTGGAGATTCCTGGCTTGCTTTCTTCTGGTAGGAGGGAAAGGGTCGTGCATCAGTTTCCATCCTTATGCTTGCAAGGGAGTTTAGAGAAATACACTTGAAGAGCTTGTGATGCCTGGATACTTCTTGTTCATCCCTCTCCTCAGAACGTGTGGAAGTTGCCTTCATTGCAGAGGAGCTTGGCACTGGTGTTGGTCTCTGGCACACATAAATCAGTGCATGGCAGGCGTTGCGTTGCCTGGGACTAATTCCCTCTGGGGAAAGCTGTTACACTGGATTAAAAACTCACTGCTCAGAACTGAGGTGTGTCAAGAAACTGAGAGGTGGCAGGCAAAGTGCTTGAAGGGTTGGGGGACTGGGGTTGTCACTGGACCTACCTTGAAGGGCACGTAGGTACTTGTAACTTCTTGAGGGGGATGACCTCCAGTCCAGCTGTCAGTGACGTGGGTTTTCAGTGTGGCCAGAGCACGTACTTCAGAGTGGTGTTTGGCATCAATCTGTGCTTTGAGTGGTTCTTGATTTACATCTCCAGCAGTGTGTGGCTGCATGGCCAGCTGTGGATGTGCTTTCCACTTCACTGGTGTATGGTCATCCGTGCAAACTGAATGCAGATACAGGAACTCTAAGAGCTTGTGCTTCTTGCTCTTTGCCCAAATCTCAGCATCTTTTTTCCTTCTTTGGAAATGTTCAACTGATAGTCATGCCTAAAGATTCTTAGCTTTTTCATGTATTTGTAGCTTTGTAGATTTTTAAATACAGTTGTATGGTTTGTAGTACTTTCTCACATTTTAGAATAATAAGTTAAACCTTTCTAACAGATTCTTGGAATTCTGTTTAGTCTTATTCTTAAAAAGAGAATTTCTGACAAGGACATCTTGTTTTCCACCAGAACTTGAGACATAACAAGAAACAGGGCAAAGAAGCTCCAAGGGGCTGACCTAAGGGTGGGTTACTGGGACAACTGATCTATTGGAAGTACCTGCTAGATGTACCAAGTAATTAACCTTATAAAAATTGTAGGAATCCTTTATCACAGGTGCATATATAGCCATATCTGTGCACCTGAAAGCTTTCATTAAAGAATTGCTTTTTTCTTATCACTCTTAATATTGTTTGGGAAGTTTTTGTCTTTTGATTCCAGGCAACTATAGGAAGGAGCTCTTGAGTTCTTTTAATAGTTGAGACCATAAACAAAGCCTCTAAAGAGTAAAAAGGTGAAGTATCATCCCAGCTTTGGGTTGCAGTCTAAGAAAAGGCATAGCCTCAGAATGCTGAAATGTACATGTGAGAGTACTGTAAATGAGTGAGATGTTCATCTTCCCTACTTTCTGGGCTTTGCCTTTGCCCTAGACATACTGCTGTTACGTTTCTGTGGCCTATTGAAGGCTCTTGAGATGGAAATGGCCATACAACTGGTCTAAGGTGGTCTGATGCAGTGACTAAGATGTGGAAGTCATTTGAACAGAGGTGTTGTCACTGCAGAGGAAAACAGTACAGAAAAGTCCTTTTTAATCTTAAAATCTATAGGAGAGTGGTCTGCCTGACATCTGATGGTCAGGAGGTTCCATCTCCTTCAACACAGATGAGTCTTTCAGTGGGATACAGGCATCACAATTACTTTTTGTTGTCTCCTGTGAAATCTTACTAGATTGCTATTTCTTTTTCCCAGTCCTAGGACTTTAAAAATTGACAAATGTGTGTATTTGAGGTGCATGGTTCAGACTTGCTCAGCTCTTTCTTCTTCCTACCAGCACTTAAAATGTTACTCTAGAAAGCCTGTACTGCTAGAAGGTGGCCATTCTTTTCAAGCTCACAATGAGTATCGTTTTAGAATTTCATGGCTTTAGCATTTGGATGTTACAGGTCCCAGCATTAATCTTGGCCAGATCTCCAGAGAGTCTGAGATCTCTTCCGCCTGTGCTAAACAGTCACAGGAGCTGGTACACTGACCTTCACTGAAGAATTTAAAGTTGTGACCAAAACTTGTTTAGCTCTTTTAAGAGATAAGCATGCAGACTGAGGTTTACAGTGTGGAGTCTGAAGCTTAAAATCCTGTTTAAAAAAAGAACCAACTGAGGGTGCTTTGTTCAGACACTCAGCAGAAAGCTATTGCTTGTGAGGTTTGCCTGGGACAGAATGGGCAATGAGCTGACCTTGCAGCTATCTCCATCCCTCTTCAGATGGTTTCCTTCAGTTCCAAGGTCCACCTCTCCGCAGGATATTGAACGTATATAATTTAAATTAAAAAAGAAAAAAAGGTGATATTTTTGGTTCAGTGGATGCCTGCTCCAACAGGAACCTCTGAGTAACATGGCAAAAATGCATGGTATAGTCTAAGAGGTTTGCTTCTTCCATGTTACAAATTACTTAAAACTTCTATATAGTTGCCTTCCTCCTCCCTCCTCATTTGGTAAATAAATGCAAACTGTGCTTCTTGTTGCCTCACTGATGGTGCCTTCCTGAGTTGAAGCTGAGTGTGGCTTTTCACACTTTAACTCAGCTCTTTGCTGCGCTGGTCTAAGGAACTGCGGCAAAGACTAAAGGGGAGACAGGGAAACAAACTTACAGTAGAGCTGACCTTCCTGCCCTTAACCCATATTTCTTCCCTTGGTTCTCCTGCTACTTAACTTTTGAGGAAGACCTGGCCATGTGCTCTTCCTTGATGGAGAACTTTGGCTAAGACAATGTTTTGGGATCAAATAGTTTTGTTAGGAAGCTGAGATTTGCATACATGCAGAAAAAAAAAAAAAAAAGGAAAATGTTACTCCAAGGAAAGTTCAATTTTGTCAAGTAAATAATTTTTTAAATATCAATTGTATAAAATACTTGTTTCAAGTTTTCAATTTTCTTTGTATGAAAAACTACTGTCAGTTTTTTATTGAAATGCTAACTTTTTGTCATGACACTTCAAAATCAGCAACTTTCTGGACATGTTTGGCAAAAGATTTTTATATCTGAAATGTGCATTGTTTCAGTTTGTAGTGAAAGCAGGTGTCAATCTCTAATATTATGCAGCAAAAAAAAATCCACACATTTGATTTTAAAGCCTCACTCACATCCAAGGAAGAAAAATCTGAGTCCCACATGTATTTTTTGAACAAAAATCTCTTTGAAGAGGGAAGATTGTAGTGAAGTTTTTTGAATTCATTAAAACATAACGAGAGGAACAGAGAAAGAAATTGATAGGAAAAGTCTCATTCCTGTCCTATTCAATTTTTCTTCAGAACAGCTTGCCTTGAAGCAGGATTATTCCCCTCCCTGTGCATTAGAATTGGCTGAAAAAGGAGGGAGGAAAAGGTAAAGTTAGGACATGAGCTGAAGGGAAGCTCAGAGCAGGTCTTGTTTTCCCTGTCCTTTCTAAGGCATCAGGTGCCTTAAGAGAATGAACTTCCTTCTCGTGCAGTTGCTGGTAAATGGTCACTGTCAATGTCATTTTCCAGGGTCTATAAAGGTTTTACCACCTGCTTCCAGACTTCCCATAGCTTAGTCATGTGAAAAAAAAACTACATAGGAGGGGAAATTGGGATAGATTCCTTTATTATTATTAGAAAGAGAAAAAACAGTGTCCATAGCCATCATTCCAGGGAAAAGTGGCAGTGGTATCAACATCTACTATCAAATCTTGTTTTATCACAAGGAAGTGCTACCTTGCATCTTTTTAAGGCTTCTTTCCTTGAAATGTGATGCAAATGTTGACAGAAATTAAGTCAGCAGACTAAAACTCCCAGCCTTTGTAGCTGGATTGTTTGAGTATCGCAGTTTGGATCCTTGAGCAAACAGAGCATGCTGGGGTTGCTCATTCTTACTCCCAGCCCCATGCATGCAACAGTTCTGCCAGCTGCCAACCCCTCCTCTGAGTACCACCACAGTGCCTCCCGAGATACCAACAGCATCTCTGTGCAGACCTGATGCCACGTTACTCAACTGTGTGCCCAGAGTGCCTCAGGCATGCTGCAGAAGCACAGGTGTGTCCTGGGCTGCAAATGGGCTGGGGTGTCCTGAAGCTGCCTGGCCAGGCTCTGCATATGCTGCCTGGAACATGCCCCTGGACTTCCACCCAAGAAATGCTGGACAGAAATATGGGGTCATTGCTTTCTGAATGCAATTGATGGGCACTTAGGTTAGCTCTTTGGGTCCTGCTATGGGTCCTGATACATGTGATTTGAATTTCTAATGCTGGAGAGAAGGGATGAAAAACCCCCAAGAGGTTTGTTGGGTTTGGGGTTGTGGTGTGGTTTTTTGTTTTGGGGTTTTTTTTGGTGGTTATTTTTGTTTGGTTGGCATTTGTTTGTTTGTTTTTTGTGGGGGTTTTGTTTGTTTGTTTGTTGTTTGTTTGTTCTTTTGGAGAGGGTGGTGTGTTCGTTTTTTTCAGAAGTGCTAGGTTCTTTGTAATAAAGATTCATGTTTTCCCCTTGACTGGCTAGCTTTGCACTCTCGTCAATACATCTTCCAAGTCTATAATTGTCGGTATAGAAATGGGAGGAATATGGTGAGTTCTGAATGCCAACAAGAAAAACCCCTTTAAGTCTCCATCTATATTCAAGTGCAGTTAATTGTAAATGCTCCAGATATCTAATCGCATCCTTTGTTCCTGATAACTGTCTGTTTTCACTTTCAGCCTTTAAAGGAGCCCTAAACAGAAGATCAGACTCATGTTCAAAACCTAGAAGTCTACACATAGACTTTAGGTTAAGCTGGGGCTGCTCAGGCTTGGCTTTATGCAAAAATGATCAATTAAGAAGTTTATAACCCAGAAACTCCTGTTTGAAATGTGCACTGCTGGGCAGGGGAGGGAAATAAAAGGATTATATAAAAAAACGTCTTTCAGCATGAAGTGTCAGATTTTCTCCATTTGAAAACCCAGGTGCAGTAATTGGCTCTTCTGAAATTCTTCCCTGAGCTCATGGAGTTGATAGAGTTAAAAGAAAAAAAAAAGAAGGAAAGTGGAACGGCAGTTTAAATTCTCAAACCGGCTTTCCAAAGTTGCTGAAGCCCTTGTGTTCCTCCAGGCCGCTGTAGCAGGGGGGCAGCAGGTCTCTGTGCAGGTGTGCCGGCAGCAGGGCGCTGCGGGGCAGCGGGCCGGGCAGGCCGCGGGCCGGGCCCGGGCCGGGCGGCAGCAGCGGCCGCGGCAGCGCCTGGGCCTCGGAGCGCCATCTCGGCAAGGGCAGCTTGGGCTGCTGGGCAGGGCTGCTGGGAAAGGCACACGGGACAGGGTATGGTGAGCGGGCTGCAGCCCACACAGGCGATGCTGAGGCAGGGCAAAGGGGAGCCCTGGGCCTCTGGCTTCCCTCCCCCTTGGAACAGAGCGGGTGCAAGGTTTCACTGCTGTTGGGTGCTCCGTGGGGAGCATGTAAGAAGGTGAAGCAGGGGATTGACCGCCCAAGCAACGCGAGCTTTTTTACAGCCGGCTGCTCCTGCCTCTGGGCAGTCTGGGAGCAGCTCTTGTCCCTGTGTGAGGAGCTTGGAAGGGCAGCGGCAGGGGGAAGATGCTGAGCCGTACCTTTGGAAAGCCAGGTTATTGCAGCCTGCGAATGCTCCTGGGAACACAGAGCTAGAGACGGCCGAGAGGTGGTAGTCGCGCCGGTGGTAGTGCTTGAGTCTTCCAAAAGCATTCCTGCTCCTCTCGGGGATGGAGGGGTCACGCTTCCGTCCTCTGACTTTCCTTCTATGCTGCTGCTGCCTGCAGGGTGGTGAGAGAGAGATGCCCATGCCGATGCTTCCTTCATGCTTTGTGGTCTGGCTTTTATTTACTCACACCCCTGGAAGGATCTGGCATGTTTATATCCTAAGGCAATGCTCTCACCCAGTGGTTTTTACCCCCTTCCTCTGTTCCCAGAGGAAAGGACTGGTGCTGTTTCAGCCCTGCAGAAAAGGGTTGCATCACCTAGGAAAGAGGCCTGTGGGGAGAGGTATGGTTGGTGCCTGTTGCAAGACTGAGATGCTCTCTCTTGTTTGCAGGGTTTTTTTTCCTCCTTGTCCTTGTGCACTTCTGATAATGGGTTAGGCTCTTGATTAAAGGTGCATTCCTAGGCTGCATGGTCCCTGTTACCGAAATTCTTTGCCCCGAATACAAAAGAGGCCCTGCTGGACTGTAATGTAGGCCAGGAAAACTGGGCAGTGCTGGTACAGAGATGATGTTCTGTGACTGGTCCTGCTACTTCTCCTTGTCCAGTCCTGCTCCCCACCAGGACTTTTCTCCCAGTTCTTTACAGAGAAGAATGCTGCTCCTTTCCCTTCCCTTCCCTGCCCTGGGCTGTGTGCAGACAGTTGCACTGAACTTAGCCTCAGTTGATATTCCTATCAACTATCCTCCATGTATTGTCTGTTCCCTTCTTTCTCTGATAATGTGGAGCTTTTTGTAAATCACCAAGCTAACAGAATCATAGAATAATTTGGGTTGGAAGTGATCTTTGAAGTGACCCCCACTGCAATGAGCAGGGACACAACTAGATCAGATTGCTCAGAGCTCCATCCAATCTGACCTTGAACATTTTGTTATGATAGGACAAGGGGCTATAGCCTTTCTGGGCAACTTGTTCCAGTGTTTTACCACCCTCATTATAAACCCCATCTTCCTTATATTCTACCTTAGCCAATCCTCTTTCACTTTAAAATAATTGCCCCTTGTCCTATCATTACAAGCCCTGTTAAAAAGCTTGTACCCCTATTTCTTGTAGGGTCCCATCAAGTACTGGAAGGCTGCTATAAGATCTTCCTGGAGCCTTCTCTGCAGCCTGAATGCCAACTCTCACAGCGTTTCTCATAGGATAAGTGCTCCAGCCCTCTGGTCATCTTTGTGACCTCCTCTGGGCCTTACTCAGACAGGTCCATGTCTTTCTTACTTTAGGGACCCCAGAGCTGGATGCAGCACTGCAGGTGGGGTCTCACCGGAGCAGAGCAGAGGGGCAGAATCCCCTCCCTCACCATGCTGCCCACACTGCTTTGGATGCAGCCCAGGATACAATTGGCTTTCTGGGCTGAGAGTGCACATTGCTGGGTCATGTCCAGCCCCTCACCCACCAGTACCCCCAAATCCTTCTCAGCAGGGCTGCTCTTGATCTACGCAGCCCTTAGCCAGTGTTGATACCTGGGGGTGCCCCGACCCAGGTGCAGGTACCTTGCATTTGGTCTTGTTAAACCTCATGAGGTTTCTATGGTCTCACTTCTTGAGTTTGTCCAGGTCCCTCTGTACAGCATCCTATTCCTCATGCGTGTAACAAGAGCCCCCTCCGCAATCAGCAGCAGCATCCCCTGATGGAAACCCCTTCCACAGTCAAGCATACCTTGGCTTTGGAGCAGTGGTTTGACTTTTTTTATGCTTGATAGTTCCAGATGTGTGAGCAGGAGGGTTGTGAAAGGGCACAAGCAGGTCACAAGTGTCCTAAGTGGGCGCAACCCGCGTGTCTCAGCAGATGGCAGCAGCGACACTCCTTCAGCTCCCGCAGCTGCTCCTCACTCCAGCCAAACCCACCCACCGCTCCCACACCACCTCCATACTCACTCCCCGCGGCTCTTCCTCGCCCTGTCCCTCCAGCAGCACACGGCGAAGGAGACGGACAGGGCCAGGATGACGGCTCCGCTCAGCAGCGAGGCGGCCACGGCGATGCGGGACCCAGTGCCCGAGGGCTGCGGGGCGGCTGCGGACAAGGAGTGGGGGCGGTGAGCGGGGCCGGGAAAAGAGACACCCCCCACCCCCCTTACTCCTGGCCACCGTCCCCCTTGCAGGAAACCCCAAAGTGACGTTCCAGAGAATATTTATTAACAACCGTTATAAAAGCTAATGGTGAACGTGGGTGATGCCACAGCGGCTCAATACACCAGAAAGTTAGTGGAAAAAACCCCATATTAACACGTCAAATTTTCTTCGGATAATTGATAGAAAATAATAACATGGAGCAGAAAATATAAAGCATTTAATGTGTCTTGCATAAAGCATAAGGGTAGTAGAAAATAAGCCCTAAAAAATAGAAAGGAAAAATATTAAACAGGAAAAATAGAAAAAAAAATAAGTAATAAAGGTGAAAAGGGAAAATTGTTTAAAAGGGAGAAAAGTTAAAAAGGAAAAAGCGTTTAAAATGTAAAAAAGCAAAAATGTACAAGGGTGAAAGAAAACAGCTAAAAAGGGAAAAAAAAGTTAAAATGTTAAAAAGAAAGAAAGTTAAGAAGTATTAAGGAGGGCCACTTGCAACTGGCATGTGCTCAGCATGTACCGGGTTACGGTGAAGTTCAGTTTTCCTCCTGCTGTGAAAGCTTTTGGCAGTGCCCTGGACTCCCTGTGCCTGGCACCAGGAGCCGGGTCCCAGCCGGTACCAGGTTTTGACCCAGCCTGATGCCTTGAGCAGCAGTTACTGGGAATGAGGGAAGGTCTGGTTATCTGCTGTGCTGATCTCAGGTGAATTCACCCCCTGGCACTCCCTGCCTTCTGCAGGTCCTGAAACGCTACTGCAGTGCTGCTGCTGGAGCAGGCATTTCAGCGGTGCTGACCACAACTGAGTGGGTCAAGCCAGACCTTCCTTGTCTTGGTTTAGGGTGGCCTCGCTGGCTTGGTCAGAGTGAGGAAACCCCCGTGTGAGGGCCGGTGGCTGCACCTCCCCACCCGAGTTAGCGCTGCCCCCGCGGGCCCCTGAGTCCCTGGGAGTGGGCTCAGGGGCTGGGTCCCGCCTGAGGGCTCCTTACCCTGGCACTGGGGTGGGGGGTGGCTCCAGGATGAAGTGGTCTCCTGGCGGAGGCAGGCGAGCCTCTCGCTGCCCACCAGCTGGTATCCCTTCTGGCACCAGTACACGAGCACTGAGCCCAAGGAGACGCCTGAGCCTCTGTCCACGTAGTAGTATCCATAGCGTGGTGGGGGGAGAGCTGTGCATGGCACTGGGGGAGAAGAGGAAATGTTAAGCGTAGGTGGTGACAAAGGCCCCCCCAGTGATGCTGTCAAAAGGGCTGCCAGGCCCCTGTGTCACTCCTGCAGGACCTGCAAGTCTCTGGGATTTTTTTGTTTAGGCTTTTAGGGGTTTTTTTTGTGTGTGTGTGTATATGCGATTTGTTTTGCATAGTCCAAAGGTAATTAGAAAGTCTAGCAGCTTTATCTGGAAAACAAGTTTTTCAGTTGCAGACTCTCCAGTGTGGGCAGCTACTGAACAGCAGTGAGGCTGGAAAGGTGCAGGCTGGGGAAAGTATGCAGAGAGCAATTTTTAGGAGGAAAAGGAAGAGCATGTTTTTTTAATAACAAAACAATTTGGTTGGGACTCAAAACAAAGAAATATTGCTCTCTGCTGGAGAGAGAGAGGCTTTTTTTTCATCCCAGCCTTTAATTTTTTAACTAGTTTGTAACTCACAGCTATTCAGAACTACTTAGTTATCCTGCTTAGACTATCTCCCCTGCATTGCACTGATACCTAGGGAGAGCCAAAAGTCAGGTAGGCTCCAAAAAGAACTCCAGTCTGACCGTGTGCTTGCAACCCCTCGACCCAGATATTCTACCACAAGGCCAAGAAAATGTAGTAACAGGTACCATGGGTATCAATATTCTAAACTAAAGGAAAATGCTCTGATCAACTCTAATTTAACCAAGCTTAAAACCTGCAGGCAGAAATGCACTTTCTCCAGCTTAGGGGGAGCTTTTGTGGGGAATTCCAAGTGGAATAGTAAAGCTAATGTGAGAGAGAGGTCTGGTTTCCTTCTGCTTTTACTGAGATGGTGTAGGCTTCTAGTCCAGTGGGGCTGCTAAGAAACAAATCAGGTTGAGTAAGATCAGACTTCTCTAATTTCAGCAGTGCTGTTAACAGGTAGTGCAGATGCTGTATGAGTTAATTCAGTGCTGCCGGGGAGCCTGCTGAATGCCTGGACTGGATCTCTTATGATTACATTATCCATCACTTTTGCCAGTAGTCACCATGATTTGGAGTATGGCATGGGCTCTCTGAGCTGCTGCTAGCCCCAAGTGGGTGGTCACCCCACAGCAGACCTCAGATCATGTCTCACTCATTGGGGAATTGTATGTGTTTTGCCCTGGAAAGTGGATTAAAGAAAAAAATAATCACCCGCAGCAATTGGAGATTATTTGTGTTTTTTTTTAAAAAAACCCCTCCATTCCTTCCCAAGGGTCCCAGCTCAGCCTGTAGGGATACAAATGTGTTCAGTGCACCCATACCCTGAGCAGAGAGCTGGTCCATCATGATATGCATAGATGTTAACATGGAGGAGGACTTCACTCTCAAGGGAAAACATCAACTCTCTGTGCCTCCCGACGGCTTCTGATGCGACACATCTCTCCCATATCACAGAAGCTGCTGTGGCCACCACACAAAGCCTTGTGGCCCCCATACATGCCCTGGGAGTGCCGCTGTGCCCGACAAGAGAAGCACCAGCATGCCTTCATCATCACATCCCTGCACCCTTCCCCGCTGTGTGCCTTCACCGTGGGGCCCCAGGCAGCCCGCAGAGGGAGAGGCGGGAGATCGCTCATTTCAGTACCTGAGATGTTGCTCTGCACATCGGTCCAATTGGCGACGTCTCTGGGCAGCCCCTTTCTGACGTGTCCTGCACCGAGTGAGGCGGTCCTGGGCCCAGCAGCATCACTCCAGGCAAAGTTCAGGCAGCTCCAGGGCAGCAGGCAAAGGACGATGCATTTCCCGAACCTTTGTCCCGTCATGGTTTGGGAAAACACAGCACCATTGGGTGCCCGGCCGCCCCGAGTGCCTGCGGTTTCCCTTTGCGACTGAGCACGAATCAGCTGGGCTCTTAGTGCATTAAGCCCTGAGCAGCAAAGCTAGCAGCCGCTCTTCCCCCGGGGCTTGTCTCTCCTCCGAGTCGGCACAAGCCCTGTGTCCCTGCTCCTAGCACTGCCAGCCCTGCTCTGGCCACTCGGCTCTAGAGCCCCACAGAGAAAGAAAACAGGTGTAGGAAAGGGAGTGAGAAAAAGCAGACCTGTAGCATCCATCCTTTACAGTCCCTGTCTGCAGAGACTTGCTGCTAACCTCTCTCCAGGTGCTGGAACTGCACGTCAGGAACCCTCCTCCTTCTCCTCCTCTACCTGCCACAATCCATGCTCGAGCTCACTGCTGAGGCTCTGAAGCTGCAGACCCTCCTGTGCTCGTCTCTTCCTTCCTGCCAGAACCTGGGGCTGATTTTCTGTCAATGGCAGTGGAGAGGAATATGAACCATGGGAATCAAAAGGGTTTCATAGCAGCCATTCTGTTGGCTTTGCCACTATGGGAACTGCAGAGAAATCTCTTTTTCCTTTTCCTTTTGTCTGCTTGGCATCTCTCTGTCTGTCATTTCAGGCTCTGATGTTTTATAGCTGGAGGGGCTGTAGTCATAACCAGCTCTTGCCTCCTGGAATGTATGTTGCTCTTACATACCCCTACTTACCTGGTCACTTGTGTGACCCATGAAGAGAAAAGATGCTCCGTGTTGCCTGAGCGCTCAAGATGTTTTGGAGCAGGGAATGCCTTTGTGCCAAAGCTCTCCCCAGCAGCCAGTACATCAGCTGTGTGACCATCAGGACTTTGGGGTGACTTTGGAGCATCCCCTGCTGTGGCTCTCTTCTCCCCTCCTTGCATCCCCTGGAGCTCCCCTGGCCCTGTGGGTCTCCTTTGCCTGTTCTGTACTGCATCCTTGCCTGTCCTGGGACTTACTGCAGGTATGAGGGTTGGGGGCTGTTATTCACTAATAGCATTGGCGCAAATACAGATTTGCATGGAGATGTGTCAGTTTTTGTTAATTTCTCTTTTTATATCTGTGGCCTTTAGCTGTAGCCAGTGTGTTTGGCTGCCTATGGCTGCCCAAGTGGGTTCTGAGGGGTGGGGGGGGAATGTTGCCTAGGATGTATGAGCAGCTTCTATTTCTAAAACCCAACAGTAGTCTTACCATCTTAATGTGAGTTACTGTAGTGCATAAAGGAGAAATAAAAATGTCAGACAGGATCAAGATCTTGTCACATCCCATCCCAACACAGGGATGCAGATGAGGGCGTCTGCAGAGTGGAGGGGAATTGTTGGGCCAGGTAGCAGCTGGACCTTGCAGTGGGACCTACCTTGCTCCCACTTGGGGTAGTTCAGCAGTACTTCAGCCCTCCTTGCACTTGCAGAGAGGTTTCTTGTCACCTCCATGGGACTTTGGATGTGGGAACGTCTTAATCCTGCTCTGTTTGTCCATCCATCTCTCAGTACTTTATTTGTTTTGGCTGGGCTGGTACTTCTGGGCTTTACTCCAAGGGATTTACTTGATTTCTCAGAAAAACCTGTTTCAACCTCCCATGACTCATAATGATCTTGCTCAGAAACTACTTTAATTTCTTCACTTTTCTGGTTAATCCTTCTTAAACAGTGACCTTTCCTTGGCTTCCCCTGGAGAGCAGACCAAGGAGGTATGTTCCTCCCTGTCTCAGTGAATATTGCTGGTTTCTTAGGAGTTTTTGGTTTTTATGTTTTTCCTTTTCTCCATCTGACTGCAGGGATTTTGCTGTTTGCTCATGCAATAAAGGTAAAAGTTTTGAGGCAGGCTGGACTGTGTGACAGTGTAACGCTGATGGCAGAGGAGTCTGCCTTGGGGCATGCCCTGGATGCAAACACCATTATCTCCTGGCAGCCAGAAGCTGGAGCAAAGGCAGCCCCTGAGCTCTGGAAATACATCTGTCTGGACAGGACCGAGCCTGAAGTGGCCCCTCTGTTGAGCCTGAGCCTGGACTCTGTGCACCTTCTCCTGCCACAGCTTATGAGCTGGTCCCTCTGCTGCTGATGGCCGGAGGACAGTGGGGAGAGCCTAAGGCAGTGCCTGTTCCTGCTGCTGGATGTGCTGGATGCAAAATACCTGTGGATTGAGCACATGCCAAAAGCATGGCCTTCAGCACAGGGTCGGCAGCAGTAAATCTTGTCATGCATGCCAGGGAATGAACAGGCTCAGCAAAACCCCTGTGACACAATAACCACACTTGTGCTCAAAATGCTGAGTGGATGACATGGATTAACCCTTTGCTAATGCTCTTAAGAGCTACACTATGGCTGAGGGACATAAAGGAGCTTGTTATTACAAAACCAATATCCTGCTGGAGTGGGATTTCAATGCTGTTCCCAGTTCCTGCTTTCCAGAGGCAGACATCTGCATCAAGTGGGAGAGCAGGCACCAGGCTGTTCCTGCAGGAAGTGACCCTTGGCTCAGGACAGGAGCATATCCATGCCCGGGGGCAGCAAGTCCTTTCCTTGTGAGGAAGGCTAAGAGGAAGGAGGAGCTAGTGGGGAAGCTGTTGTGGCCATGAGGCTGTAGCTCTCCTAGCTCCAGTCTTGGCTGGGGTTGTCCACCTTTGCAGTGGGTGATATTCCCTGTGGGTGATCTCGTTCAAGGGCTGCTTCTCCATCACAGCAAGGCAATGCTCAGCTGGTGATTTTCAAAGCTGGCTCAAGTGTCTCTTGTGTTTGCCCTCAGATCTCCCTGCTGGCTGATGGAGATGAGGGGTAAAGCTTTCCTGAGCCACAGTGGCATTTCTCCCTACCTTCTCTTGTGCCCCTTTGAACCTTTTAAATCTTCCCTCTGCAAAAGTGTCCCTCTCCTTCACTCCCACTACTGAATTCTTTACTTCAGAGAAGTTGTGGATGCCCAGATAAATTGTGAATGCTCCATCCCAGGAAGTGTTTAAGGACATGTTGCATGAGGTTTGAAGCAGCCTGGTCTAGTGAAAGGTGTCCCTGTCCATGGCAGGGGGCTTGGAACTAGGTGGCACTTAAGGTCCCTTCCAACTCAAAACTACTCTATGATTCAATGAACACAAAGGTACTAATTTCAAGTCAGTGACCATAAGTAATCCTCTTTGCTTGCAGAAGGTTTTGCAGACAGAAGGGCATTTAGTTTTGAAACTAAATTAGTAATTGCAGATCACTTGCTTAGTTCTCTTGCTAGTCCATCCTTCATGCAAACCAACCAGGGTTAGAGCTGTGGAAGAACAAACTGTTCTCCAGAAAGATGATTGCAGTATTTGGTTTTTTGTTGGGTTTTTTTGCACAAAGTCTCCATAAGATGCCTCTTCTATACTGCACCGCTTTTATTTCATAGCCCTGAGTTCCCTTTAAATGTACCTTTATTCAACCCCAGTGGCTGAGATTCAGTGCCACAGCTTTCTGAGAGCACTGTGGATGAAACTGCCCTCTCAGCAAGAGACTTGGCACAACTCAGCAAATCTGTATCTCCCCAGGTTACGTGTGCACAGCCCTACACATGGAGGGATGCTTCTCATTCAGCTTTAGACATCTTCATCTATGCCAGTCACTCTTGGTTCATAACTGGGGAAAGAATGGGATGCTAATAACACCAAGGCTGTGGGTTCAATCCCTGTATGGGCCATTTACTTAACAGTTGGACTCTATGATGCTTGTGGGTCCCTTCTAATTCAGAATATTCTGTGAATCTATCCCACTTGGGACTCCAGTTTTAAGGCACACTGGAAGTTTTGGAGGTACCCACTGAAGGCAAAGGGAGCTCCTGTATCACTGCTTGCATTGCAGAGGCATAAAGTCAGAGTTATGGCCCCCGCAGGGGCATAAACTGAGCCAGCCTTTCACTATCATGAGCAGCTGGCCAGGTCATTTGACTGGTAGCAAGTGATATGCCAGACACACAAGTCTATAGGCAATCTGTGTTATATTTTTGTTGTTGTTGTTCCTAAAACATTATGAATAACTTGAAAAGGTGTGTACCTGCCGATATATACTTAAAATTAATTTATATAATGAGTAGACTGTTGTCACTAATCAGTAGTTCACAACACTGCTGTTCAAACATGCATTTTTGCTAATTGAATAATTTCTTGTTCTGAAAAAACTCACAATTCAGTAATTTATTGATAATCCTGTTATATATACTTAAATATGCACATAAATGTGCATGTATACGTTATGTATACAAATATTTGCATCCACACAGAGACTTCCTACTTTTCTTGCATATTTCCAAAGGCAGGATATTCCAGGCTGGGGCATTTCACATGGACCCCATAAATTTCTACTTTGACATTGTGCTATTGTATAACTTTCATCTAGATTCGAGATTATTAACTTTGTGTTGGCCAGAGGTTGGTATTGTTAAACTCTTCATTCCTAACAGGCTTACTCTAAAGTTCAGGCTTTTGGCTACGTAGGACTTACTTACTGTGTTTTTATTAAAATCTGCAATCTCTTGGTACTCTAAAAAGTGCATTTTTTGCACTGCAGGATTTCCCAGGTGGGCAAACTAGTTTCCCACCCAGCTTTTTTTTGAGGAAAAGGATTGTTGATGTTGTTATTACTTTGTTCTTCTCATCCTGTTCACTTAATATTATTTGTGTGGGTAGTTTCACATGCTAGTCTAGGTGACTGTCTTGGTTTGGAAAGACAAGTGTCTGCCAGGGAAAGCTGGAGCCTCCCTTGGAATGGAGAACGTAAACCCCCTCCCTCTGAATTATTATAATTTTGAAATTAAGGGGCTTTCAGGCAAAGATATGGGAATAGGTATAACAACTCTTTACTAGGAAAATTAAAATAAAAAATGTAGTAGTACAAAAAAAGCAAACAAACAAAAAAGAAAAACACTGACAGTCAGAATACAGCCTGTTGGTCAGGGTGTTGGTAGTGGTACAGTTAAGTCCTCCTGGAGTGACAGATGTGGTTCTGTTGGAGCAGACATGATCCTGTATAGAAGCTTGTCATTTTCCTCTGGAGGTGTGGTGGTGGTGAGATGGCTCCAGTCTTCCTCTGGGAATCCAGTGGAAACAGGCTGTCCTGGTGTTCTGAATCTCAGGTTTTATCCAGGTAGGAATGCTTGGCTCCTCCCACTGAGTGGAGCATCTCACAGTGGGATGGTGTAATTGTATCAGTCATGCAGTGAGCCTGAATGGCCCATGAACAGAAGATAACCCCCTGGAGGGAGGATGGGTCCTGGAAGAGATAAGGAACACTGCCCCACCTGGTTTTAACAGTTGGCCCATTAACAGAAGGCACCTGCCCCCTCCCTCCTCCAGGGTTATGAGGAATGGGTCATAGAAGAGATAAAGAAAACACCTCCCCAACTGGTTTCAACAGATGGTAATAGAATACACATTTTTGGTTACATATTGCATTGCAACCCAAGACAGTGACACAAGTGTTGTTATACATCCATGCCTTTTGGATGTTACACAAATTTATACAAATTGTTTAAGAAGCCCTGGCTACTGAATGCCTGGGTCTCACTTGAAAACAAGGTTATGGCAGGACTGAGGAGTCATTGAACGGATACTGGGCTGAAATCAGGAGGCAGAAGACTTGTTTTATAAAAATGAAAATTTACTGGGAAGATAGACTAGCCCCAGAGGAATATTGTCCCATTCTAGTCTAGAACTAGATGATCTTTAAGGTCCCTTCCAACCTAGCCCACTCTGAGTCTATGATTCTATGATCTTCCAGGTCTCTTCTAATGCAAACCATCCTATGATTCAATGATTTTGATGTCTTAGAGTTTATCTGTCCAGCAGGTCATAACTTCACTAATAGTGTTTAGGGCGATGTTGTCCTAACCTGTAATGCAAGTCCTAGTCTCAAGAGAATATCTGAGAATACCAAAGCTCTACAGAAGGAATAGGGACTGGAGTTTATTTCAGTTCCACTGCATTCTTCATGAAAACCAGGAGATATTGCCAATGGCTAGTCACTAAGTGTAGGTGATAACATGCCCCTCTCCTAAGGAGTTCTTTGCAACTGGTCTGGGAAGCTCACTGCCTTAGAAAGCCGTTAAGTTAAATGGAATTTAATCTAAGTAGGGGTGGGATTGCTGGAATGGTTTGATGGAGCAGTAACACTATTTGCTACTTGCTAAGAAAAGGGTAACTATGCTTTGGGCCATCTGATGGTTGTGAGCTAGGATCTTTAGCTGTATGGGGATAATCAGATGACCTGAAGTCATCTTTTTTTCAGTCTTATGTTTTCTATACCTCTTTGGTGTCATGTTCTGATGACTTGTGTGAAAGGAGAAGCCACTGCCTGACTGTTCCAGGAGTCATACCCACACCCACACTCCCCTCCCAAGACTATAACAACAGAGACCAAAATCCCTTTAAAGTAAGCAGGTCCATGAGCCAGTAGGTGTCCCTTTCCTCACACACACACGCTCTCAGGTGCACTTCCTCCTCATTCGGGCTCAACCATGGGTTTCCTAAAACAGAGTCTCAGGCATCAGAATTTATAAAAATAAAGAATTTAACACAGTGGTACAGCAGCATGTCAGCTTGAGCTGGATGCCTTCGGAGAGGGACCATGAATAAAGAAATCCCCAGACAATTATATGATTAAGATTACACACCTGCACTTCATGTGCTCTTAATGCACTTTTTTAGTCCAATGGTGATTTTTGGTCTGGGTCTTCTAATACCTTATTGGACTCTTTCTCTGTCTTCATGCAGGCAGGCCTTATTTTATTGAGTCGATGGTTGTAGCATCCTTATCTTCTGTTTTGCACTTGTGCACCTGTTCACTGGTAGAACATGGGGAACTGAAAAAGTGTTAGACTCAGGATAAATATTACAACCAAATCATCAGTATATTATCAATATTTTTCTCATGCTAAAGACAAAACACAGCACTGTACCAGTTACTAGGAAAATTAACTGTATTTCAGTCAAAAAGTCCACAGCTTCTGGCCCAAGGCTTCAGGAAATCCAGCTACTCATGATAAGCAAGTAAAGCTAAGCAAACAGTGTTCTAAATCACACAATATTACAACTATGACTCGTTCTATTTAAAATTTATTTAAGCTAAACAACCAATATATCTCAACGCTTGGTCATTGGTTGCTGCCATAAATAAACTCACAGTAAAAGCTTCGTTCTTTTCAGGTAATAGGAGTATCCTACATAGATGACAATGTTTGTACCTAAGCCAAAATACACAGTAGTTTACATATGAAATAAGTGTAACTATCTAGTAATTGAATGTCCCAAAGATGACGTCAAAGACCTTCAGACAGGCCCAACCCACACAAAAAAATGCAAGTTGCTGTTGAAACAGTAGTGAAGCAGCAAGTTCCAAGGCTGCGTCAGTTGCCTCTCTGATATCCTCCAGCATCCTTACCTATGGATGAAGTTTTTTCTGTCATCACTTACTGATTCTCTCATTCCAGGGACGGGCTGCTTTCCAGTTTGATTTGAATGCTGGTTCTCTAATCAGCTGGAGAAAAGGAGTCACTTACATAAGCCAAAGAAAAGGAAATGCTTCTGCAATACAGCTCACATGAATAGCTAGGACTGAGTGCTGCTGTTTGGCTTCTGAAATCCAGCTTCTTCATCTTCTCACCCTGTTTCTTTAGGGCTGTTTTGACTGGAAGGAGTGCAAATTTGGGAGGCTTTCCTCTTCTGACTGGTTCTTTTTCAAGGCAGTCGGTGAAGGCAAGTGGAAGGCATGACCCTCTCTTCAGACAAAGATCTCAATGGGCTTGATAACCCCAGCTTTGTGGTGAGTCTGCTCTCTGAAGGATAATTCTTGCATAAACAGGTGCAAACCCTGTGGAAGGAAGAGAAAGAGAAAGCCAGGGGCTTGGGTAGCTGCAATGATTTTGGTGTGTGGTAAACTTCTGTCTCAGCTCTTATCGACAAGAATCCAAGGAATGATTTCCTAACAGCAGCCCCTGCTGCTGCTGCAGACTCGGGATGCTTTCTACTCTCTGGCACCCTTTCTTATGTCTTTTCTCTCCACTATTTCTAAAATGATAATGTAGACGAATGGCAGTGCAAGTGTATCTGTACTGAAAAGCAGGTGAGCTTGTGGCTGAGTTCCTGGGTAAAGCATTTTATGAATTAATTAGAAAATTAAAATAGAAATTTAGCCTAGTAAAGACTGTGTTTCTTTCTCTGTTGGACCTATTTCCAGTGAGGTGAATTGTTAGAAAGGTGGGTGAAGAAGGGATTTGGGTGTCAGCTGAGGAGGGCACTGTGTAGAATTATAGAAGTATAGTAAAAGCTGTAAACGCTGTGCCAGTCCAGGGGTGTGTGCTACGCTGAGAATGCTGCTAGCTATAACAGCCATGGGCAAGGTCCTGGGACATGGCAGCCCCCTTCCTATCCTAAAGCAGAGGTCACCTCCATTATAAACTAAAAATTTTGGTTATTTTCTGTCAGCAGGTGTGAAGGAATGGGGTCCTGCAAACATCTTGCTACTTTGGTACAGACCACCTGTCTGTGCTACCTTGGAGGAAGCATTTAACCTCCTAATGTATAAGTTCCACATTTCTTGGGTAGCTCTAGGTGCTTGCTATGTGCAGTGGAGGTGCTGTGCCAGCTGTGGGCAGAGCCTCATGGGAGTGCTCAGTCAGTCAGTTTTCTTTCATTATTTTTAGCAGACTCTCCATTTTAACTTGTTCTGCCATAACACTTACCAGACTTGTGAATTCTTATGGTTTGAATCACCCTAAAGAAGGTAGAAGACAAAGGTATTTTACCTGTGGTTCATGCAGTTCAGTTCCTGACTGCTTTCTTGATGCACTTATTTAAGATGTGATTGAGGGCCCTCGTGCTGTGTCTGGAGCCTGAGGCACATGGAAGGTGTGTTGGTCCCCTGGATTCATGGGAGCAGCTGGGCTGAGAACCCCTAACAGTGGTTTCCCTTCCCCGCTCCAGACTGCTCCTGCTTTGTCCTCCTGCCAGCATCTCAACCTTACAGGCTGGCAGAGTTGGAATGCAACTCTGGAGGTCACCTTCTCCAAACCCCTGCTCAAGCAGGGTTGCCCAGAGCTAGCTGTCTAGGACTGTGTCTAGATAGTTTTTTGATATCTCTAAGGGCAGAGAATCCATAACCTCTCTAGGCAACCTGTGCAATTGCTTGGTCACTCTCACAGCAAAAAAGTGTTTTCAGATTTTAAGATGGTACCTTCTGCATTTCAGTTTGAGTCCAGTGTCTCTGCTCCTGTCTCATCCTGTTCTTCCCTCTCCCATCCTTTTCCTGCTCACTCCCCTCCAGCTCCTGGGGAGGGTCAGGCACTCATGTGATGATCATGCGGGGCTGTTACTGGCACAGGCTCTGCCTGGCTGGAATATGCCTCCTGGTTAATACGGGGAAAATTGCAATGAAAAGAAAGGGGCTTACTGCTGTCTGCCTAGCTTAGCATTTTTCTACCCGTGGTGTTATTCAGGAGTAGGTGTCCCTGGATAACTCCATGCATGCGCAGTTTTAAGTACTTTACTGTACATTTGTTAATCCATGGCTCAGCCTCTCTTGTTCTGAAATGAAAATGTCTGCATATAGAGTTATTAAGGAATGCTCTTGAAGTACATGCACGAGTCCAGTTTGAATTAACTCTGCCTTCAGCTATGTATTTTGAAGTATCTGTAATGCTCCCTGTTTTCCTAGGCTGGATAAATACACTGTGTTTGTTAAAGAGGCTTCTCCATCATAGGTACCCTGTAGCAGAGTCTTGGGCTTTAAGTTGATTAAGGTAGTTTATTTGAGTGGTACTGCAGTAGAAACAGCTCGAGCTGGGTGCTGCTGGGGAGGGATCTTGAACAAAGAAAGTCATGAGCAATTGCACCCTTACAGCCTGAGCTCCCTACCCCTCACACAACAGTTCAGATCAATAACAATATTAGGGTCTGGGGTCTTAGGGATTACATGTGACCATTTAGCGTGACTTAAAATGGGACTTTGGAGGCTCAGCCAAGAAAATGCAAACCTGGAGGTTTCAGGCAAATGAATTTGATAATAATCTGCCACACCTGCAAAATTTACAACAGAATGCAACGTTAATTTTATATCTCCATCAGTAGGTAGGCCAGGAGTGTTACTGCCAACACTTTGCTGTTGTGTTGGGTATTTTGGTGTCTTCAGGTTCCTGCAGGACTTAGAGGACAAAAAAACAAAAAGAAGTTTGGTGCAGACAAACTGATTAAGCTTCTCCAGACAGCAGGTTTCTGTTCCTGCCTGACAGACCAGGGCATCTCAGCCCAGAAAAGCCCTCTGCTGCCAGGATGCTGAGGACTCACTGGTTGGAGATGGGTAGATGAAACAAATGCTCTGGGATCTTAATTAGCTTTTGCATCTGGCTCTAACTGTTGTGGTTTCCCAGGCAGCCTCCCTCCACCCTTTGTGTGTGTGTGTGTGTGTGTGCACAGGGGTCAGAGTGGGCTGGAAAGAGGCACAGACAACCAGGAGAATTTGCTCAACTTAAAAGCTGTGGCAAATGAAGCAAAGCACTTCTTTGCTTTCCTTGGCAAAATGCACCTTTAGATAAATAAATTCTGAAAGGCATACAGCTTCCTGGGAAGCCCTGGGGCTTCTGACTGCCTGGGAGGAGAACTGAACCTTCCTGGTTAGCAGTTTCAACCAACTCATTTGACATAGATGCTGGGATTTCCCATTTACTGGTGTCCCTGTGTTTCACCCAGCTCCTCTGTAGGAGCAAGGTTTTGTAGTAAGACAAAAGGCAGGTGTCTTTATCAAGGCAGAACACTGGTAAAGGTGAGCATAAGGAGACTGAAAGAGAAGGCCAAGGAAATGAAATACAAAATATGCTTCTACTCAGTAATTAGTGGCAACCAGGTGTTTTAGCATATTTTATTAAAAATGCTGTTTGGGTGGAATTGCCAGGAGGTACAGAGACCACAGGACAGTGCAGTTTTCACTGATAAGCCCACCGCACACTCTTTGTTGCTTCTGGTTACAGTTTCTTCATCCTTAACTAGATTTTAATTACATTAATGCATGTTGTTTAGATGTCCCTTTGAGATTGAGACACTCTCTAATGTTTCTTCAGGCCTAGACACACCAGCACATACAAAAATTTTCCATATGTGTTTTGTGCCTGTTTTAATTTCTGTCCTTGATCTTTTTTTTTTTTTACTATAATGTTGTGGCATTGTTGAAAGCTACAGAGGAGGCATTCCTGCCAGATGTGGAACATGGCTGCAAGAGAGGCGGCTGCTGGGTGTCTGCAGGGCCAGGCTGTGGCTAACAAAGTGTCTCTCCTGTTGTCCAGGGTGAACATGGGAGCCACTGCCATTCCTCACCAGCTCGTGCTGCCTGGGGCCCAGAGGAAGGCGGAGGCACTGGCCACAGTGGGACCAAGCTCGGCTACACTGTCACAGATGTGCCTCCCTGGTATCTGTGCATCCTGCTGGGCATTCAGGTGAGACGGGAAAGCAGGTGGAGGCTGGGAATGGGTGAAAGTTACATAGCTGTTCAGCCAGTTAATTGGGCTGAAACCTGAATTTGGGAGTGCTTTACTCTACAGGGCTTGAATGGAGCTTTGAGGCTGGATCTTGGTGAATTTAAGTCCTTTGGTCCACATCCTTAGCACTGACAATTATCACCATGCCCACAGCTACATTGCCCCCTTTGAAGTGCGAATGGTCAGGCAGAGTTCTGGGGCTGGGGTCAAACAGTTAGTAAGAACATGTTGGGCACCTTGGCTGAAGGCAGCCAAACATGTAACGACTTCTGAACTTCTGCCTTCCCACACTTCTGCCTTCCAACAGCAACAAAAACTCAGCAGCAAGGCACACACCCTTTTGGCTGGTGTCTGTGCCCAGGTGTGCTAAATGACCCAGTGCCACCAATGCCATGCTGGGTGGGGAGCCTGTCATTAAGATAATGACGGACTGTGCTTGGAGGTTGGTGGAATTTTGTGCTTTGTTTCCTTAAATGGAAATTTAGAGTGTATCAACCCAACATATCTGCATCATAATTTTAATAAAACATGCCTGTAATGAATAAAGTGTGTTTCCGAGTGCCACCAGTTCCACCACTGCAGTCCTGTGCTCCAAAGTGAAAGTGAACAACAAAGGTTAGTAATTAAAAAGATGTTTTTAAAATTATTTTCAGATTTAGTCATTAACTACAGGTCATTGTAGAAATGTCTGTGAGTCTTCTGACAAATACAGTGCCCAATTCTTCCATTCTTTGGCACTCACTTTTTATGGTTATCCATAATTTCACTGTGTGAGAAAAGCTAGTGATGGCAAAAAATGTCTAGCTCCAATGTGCCAACTTTTTGTGTCATCCTTTGTGATGCAAGTAAGATGGACTGAAATATTTGCATTCACTTTGCCTGATTGCACTCTCCCTGTACCTTGGGAGGTCCCCAGCTTCCTGGAAAAGTATGTCCAACAGCTTTGTCTGCAGGTGCTGAGGATAAACTGGTTGTGTCTGACAGTGGCCTGGGAAGTCCAAAGCGTTACAAAAGGTCTTTGGACATGTAAAGGAGGAGACATTTCAATGGGTGCATTGTAATTCTTGTAGGTGCTTTGGAACAGCCCCTAACAGAGCATTAAAGCTGCCAAAAAAAAAAGAGACAGAATAGGTAATGCTAGTATTGCCCAAGCACAAATCCGTGAGTTCTCTCAACAACATGATAATAACATAGAGCCAGTTCTGTGTCCTTCTTCACCCAGTCTTTCTCTGTGGCTCCTAGCACTTCTTGACAGCCATGGGAGGTCTTGTAGCCATCCCGCTGATCCTCTCCAAAGGGCTTTGCCTCCAGCATGACCTACTGACCCAGAGCCACCTGATCAGCACCATCTTCTTTGTCTCAGGCATTTGCACCCTGCTGCAAGTCCTCTTTGGAGTCAGGTAGGCCAAATGCAAGAACTGGGAATGCGAGCAATTACTGTATGCTAGGCAACCACCTTGTTGTAGAGTTTCTCAGTGAGGGTCATTTGTTACCCTTTGGCAATCAGGGTCCATGCCAAAACACCCTGAAACTACTGAGAGCTTTGCAGGGCTATCTTGCTGTTCCGAATTTTGCATCTCCTGATACTTCATATACCTTTTGTTGAGCTTATAAGGAATCTATCCTCAAAATAATAGAGCACTGCAACATGCAGTAAAAAGTACCTGCTTGCTTCTTACTCCAGGGAACCTCTAGCTGAGGCAGGAGCCTTCTGGTTTGGACCCAGGGTCAAGGCAGCTTGATTCTACCAGAAACTCTAGGGGAGGGAATAATTAAGAGAAATTGAAGTCCATCTGCCACCACTTAGGAACTCAGGGGAGAGTTCAGCAGCATGTCCTGTTGTGTGGTGCCACTTACCATGCTCAGGGATTTGTGGCATAAAAGGTAAATCCCCTGCTGATGAGCAGCCAGCAGTGAGAGGAGCATGGTGTTGCCATTTAGTACCCAGAAAAGAAGTATTCAATGAAAGAGAGGACTGCAAGTATTCCCCCTTTCCAGAAAGACTCTGTATCTTTGCTGACCTTGAAAAATTTCTTCTATTCCCCTCATCATAACTCTGGGCTGTCTCTCTTTTCACAGGCTGTTTTTTTCCTCCAGTATGGCAGGAACCCATGTTTCTTTCTTTAAGATAAAAGTTACACATTCTTTGGCTTCTGAATCTGAGGGACTCTGGTTAAAACTTCTGCCATCAAATCGCTGGTCAACTGCCAGCTCCACAAAAATATTTTTCCTCCTCCTGCTTCATTCACTACTGAGACTTTTCTATCTCTCAGTCTTAAGTGTCTGTAGACGAACTTCCTGAAGGGTGTTTCCCTTCTCCTACATTGTTACAGGATTAGTGGAGGAAGGAGGAGCACCTTGAACATAAAAAACAGAGAAACTGGTTCTTCAGCTAAATTCAGGCTGGAGTGCATGACCATCACTGCTGGTGCAAGTCAGGCATTCTGAGTTCTCCCAGGCACTCTCCAAACGCCTCGGTGAATTCCTGAGAGCTGTAATGTCCCCTGCCCTCTGTTAGCTGGGGATGAAAGAGTAGCAGAGAGCCTCTCTCTCCCATGGCTGAATAACTAATTGAGGTACAACAGACCAAATTAAGTGGTAAGGAGTTGTTCCCATGGGACAAACCTGAATGGCTTTTGCTGTGCTGAGGGTGCAATTGCCTTGTTGCTGACCCAAACTATAAGGCATGAGAACATGCACAAAGCAATAGCCAAGGGAAAAGTTGACTCACTGCAGGCTGCAGGTCAGTCATGGTACACAGCATGAAGAGCAGTAGTGGGCCCCAGACAGTCACTGGAGACACTATCAGAGCCTCCTGAGGGGATACACACATCATTTGCTGTTATGGTGAGCCCTGCTTAGTAAATGCTTGGATATCATATACTGATTATCAAAACATAATATTTCCTTCCCTATTTCTGCAGCTTTCCCTCTTGCAAACTCCACAGGAAAGAGTTCAGTGTGCCCCATAAACGTCACCTTGGCACCCCACTTTTCTCTGAGCCTACTCATGGCAACACTGAGCCCTCCCATGCCAACACTGGCTCTGAAATATCTTAAGGATCAACACAGCAGGAACTATAAATCTGTTGTTAGATTCTAAGTCATGGCCCTGGGCCTTCTCTGTTTCTTTTTGTTTGTTTTTTGTGCCTTGCCCAGCAAAATTGTTTCAAAGCTTTGATACTGCTTCAGTTGTGCATGACTAGTATTGGTTTAGGTGACAGAGACATGATCTGTTACAGCTATGCCATCTCTTATTTCAAGAATGGCAGAAAGGCCTCTGTTTCAGGAAAAAGCAGTCACCTGAATTGCTGTCCCATGGCTTTTCTGAACAGGTGTCATGAGAGCTCCTGGCATAAGAGAGATTGCTTTGGGGGTTTCTCCTAGGAGTGCTTCCTAAAGGGAGACAGAGACACCTTGGAGGTTTCCCTTGGCTGTTTCAGGGATGCTGAAACACCTCAGGCAGCTTAAGTTTTTTCAAGCACACTAGAGGAATGGTTAAAAAAAATTGCACACAAATGGGAGGCTTGTGTGGGGCTTTGAGGAAGCCAGTCAGGCCTTTTAGGTCTCTATCCTCATTTCTTCATGCATGGAAAAAGAGGCTGGTGTAGCTCAAAGGAGAATTGCTCTGCTTTATAATTCTGCATTAAGCTAGTGCTGAACTCCTCTGGAGATGGAAGTTCCTTGCTAGCCTGAGGGAGAGATACTCTAAGGCAGGAGATGTGGTGTGGGGGGGAGAGCCAAGGTCTCACTCAGTCAGTGCCCATAGACCCCTCCATGCAGGTTTCCTTTCTACTTTCAGAAATGCAGAAGAGGAATTGGCATTAAAACTCAGTGTACTAAAAGCCAGGTCACATTTTCTATCACACTCAGTCTGAGGATCATGGTGACATGGAGAGTAGTTAGTGCATCTCCTTGTGTGCATGTGCACATTGTGAAGAAAACCAAAGCAGCCAAAGGGGACAGAGGAAGCAACTAGGATATTTGCAAGATTGATGTTGAGCTTTTCTTCAGCATCTCACTATCTTTCTTCCTTGGTGTTCTTCCCTCTGCCAGATTTTTCCTATTCTGTGCAGGTCTGTGGTCTCAGCCATTAGAAGCACTACTTTTTCCTTAACATGGGGTAGCACAGTTGGACTTGAGCACCGATGTGCCCTTCCATTGCTGGTATTTGAACTCAGCTCTTACCCCATGTCATTGCTCTTGCATGCAATGGGCAGCAATTCCTACCCATGGTCAGTGACAGTGACCTGCCACAGCAATTCAAACGCTACTGTCAGAGGCCATGGGCAGACTGATTTTTAAATTTATTTTTCTTTCCTTTCTCTCACCCTTATGGAGCAGAGTTTCTAGCATTCTTATTTGTCATTTTCCCCTCTGCTTTCCTTCCAGGCTGCCTATTATTCAAGGAGGGACTTTCACATTCCTGACCCCCACCTTGGCAATGCTGTCTCTCCCCAATTGGAAGTGCCCTGCCTGGACACAGAATGCCACCCTGGTGAATGCCTCTTCACCAGAATTCATCCAAGTCTGGCAGGCACGGATGCGAGAGGTATATTACATTTTCAGTGGCACCTGCTCTGAATCAGGGCTGTTTGCTTTCAGTAAAATGCCTGACCATGTCATGGCCATCACAGCTGAAGAAATTTCTATTCCCAGTGAACCTTGGCCTTCATGCTGTTTCAGCTTCCTAAGCATCTATTCTCTATCAAAAAAAGTAGGTGCTTCATGCTGCTGAACAGGGGACATGCAGACCTCCTCATGTGATTTATGGTCCCTGCAGTCTCCACTGGTCCAGTCAGATCCCTTCTCCATAAAGCATGGTTAGCCTAGAATAACAAAGGGAGGGAAAATATTTTCAAGGAAAGAACCCTGTCTAAGCACAGGAAACCTAGCTAAAAAATGCAAGGCAAAACCTACTGTAATTATTAAGGAAAAGGGCATTCTTACATAATCAAAAGGGAGGAGGAAAGGTCAGGGGTCCCACTGCCTTATTCTACATTGATTGCCTTTATCAGAGCAAGCGACTAAACTTTCCTTTGTTGATCCATTTGTTAGTGTGCTTTCCAAACTTGGGAAGTGTTGAAAGCTCACCAGGGATTTGCTGTCAGCACAGGCTGCTCTCTGCTGATACATATAAATCTATCACAAGGGCACTGCTGACATCTTTCAGCCTGGGTCATTCACCGAGCCCCTGTGCTTCTCTTCCCTTTGGAGCTGGGGGAAGGAAGGACCTCATCAGCACCACAGAGGTCCCAACCTGGGCTTGTCACCAAATCTGAGAAGGCAGAGAGCAGCCTCACCCTTGCCTGAAACTGGCACTGAAGTGAGCAGCATTTTAGAATGTAATTGCTGGCTCCTTGGCAATGGTTGTCAAACACAGGAAAGTTCAGGGTGATAAATGTGTTCCCAGAGTGAAACTGATACTCAGGAAAAAGAGAGAGGCTGTGATGAGTCACTTGCCTGATCCCTGTGCTGAGGAGACCCAAGCCCTTCCCAAAAGGGAGATCAGTAGAGACCATGGCCCTGCGCCTGTTTTGGGGGCAAGAGCTTTTCCCCTGTCTTGGGGGAGCAGGCAGGAGAGTGCAGAGCAGGTGATGCATGCTCAGGTAGCCCAAAAGGACAGGGAAGAGGTGATCTCTGGAACAAAATTAGCCCTGGTGATGACTATATCCATCAGCTAAGGGGGAAGTTGCTCTGCTGCTGTTTTGGTGGTCCTGCCACACCTCATCCAGGTTTTACTGTTGTCAGCAGGAGGCCTCTATGTCAGTCTGTCACTGGAAGCTGAGCCTGGGTCTCACGCTGGATTTGCACTGACATGAAGAAAAGGCTCAACACCTGGAGCTCCTTCCAACCTCTGTTTTCATCCTCCATTTTTCCAGGTGCAAGGAACTATCATTGTAGCTTCTTGCTTTCAAATCTTCGTTGGATTTTCTGGCCTGATTGGATTTCTGATGAGGTTCATCGGCCCCCTGACAATTGCCCCCACCATCACCTTGGTTGCACTACCTCTGTTTGAGTCTGCTGGGGACATGGCTGGGCAGCACTGGGGCATAGCATTCATGTAAGTCTCACATCTCTGTGGGAAAGCTGAGAGTCCACAAATCACCTGCCTCTAACATGAAACCAAGTGTCACAGTCTGTAGCAGAGTTCCCCTGGGTTCAAGGTTTATTTGTTGAGCACCAGCATGTGACAGGCTTGTGCAAGGCAGCCATGTGACATAGTCATTCTCCTCCAATCCCCAAGAGAGTAAAGCCCTCAGTAACAAAGCAAAACCCCAAAATGAATTTTAAAAAACTGATTTTTGTAAAAATCCAAAGTTCATAGGTCAGTAGAAATAGAAGCCTTTCCCATGTGTGTGCAGTCTTTGTCACAGTTGTCTACACACACTATCTTACACACCCATTATTTAAGTTTAAAAGACATTCTTAAAATGACAAAGTTGAGCACTCAGAGTTAGGTATTATGTTGAAATATATATTATATTGAAATATATATTATGTTGAAATAGCTGCTGCTTTGTGTATTGTCTTCACATGAGTAGGAGGAATTGTTCTCTCCAGAGAGGGCCTGAGGGGGTCTGGAAAGGTCTATTTACACATGTAACTTTGCAGCTCTTTCAGGGACATTTGTGTGCCTGTCCTTGTGCATGAGTGTAGACTGTGGCAAATTTCCTTGGTATTTCAGAAATGAATTTAAAAAGGAGAAATGCCACTGCATGGTTGCCTTGCAGACTTGGCACCTTCAGCTCCCTAATGAAGACTTCAGCATGGAATAGCATGCAAGAGGAGTAGGTTAGTGACCTCTCTATGGGCTCCCATTATTTGCTGGTGCTTTCAGAGCTGATTTTGAAGACTTGGGACACAGGCTTGACTGTAGCCCTTGGAAGATAGCACGTTGTTGTGAGGACATGCTCCAGTATACTTCTCTCCTGGTCTCTTCTCCTCCCTGCACTGGCCCCTCCAGAACCCAAAAGCCACCTCTCTTCTCCTTCCCCAGTTCCTCACCTAGCTGGTCTCTTCCACCAGCACCCTGTATGATTTCAAACCCTGCTTAAAACTCAGCTGTCTTTTCACCATTGTTCCTCCCATCATATTCCTCGTTTGTTGTCCTGTTCTCCAGCTCTGGTGATTTGTCCTAACCCCCTGGCTTAGCAAATGTGAATTTTCCTCTTCAAACTGTATGTCCTTGCCTGGACTATCTCCTATCTCTGATGCTCTTCTCCAGCCAATAGCTCCTAAACTCAGACTCATGCTTGACCTCTTTGCCCAACTGTGCCACTCCATTAATGGGGTCCCAGTCCTTCAGCTCGTGTCCCTGGTCTCAGCCCAAATCACCTTTCTATCCTGTTCATTTCTGTCCCATCTTCTACTCATGATAATCCAAATCCTTTCTTTCCTGACTCAGACACCTTAGCTCCAGCCTGATCTCTGTGCTCTGAGCCCTCCCAGATGTGTCCTTTTTTGCTGTCTTCTCCCTACTCCATGGGTGTTATTAGTGAAAAAGGGAAAGCAGGCATGGAGAAAGAGGAAGATATGAGCCATGTGGTCTCAGGGATGCTGTTCAGCCCCACCACATCCCAGAGCTCTTGTGACGGACACATCACAAGATCCCCACTGTTGCCTCAAGAAATTTCTCTGGTGTGTGGTGATTTACTCTCTAGTGATGATGCACATACAGTTAATCACTGGGCAAGACCTGGACATACTCAGAATGCTCAGAATCTTTATGGTGTGCAAATGCAGAGGCCTGAGATGTTTCTGCTGACCTGGAACCTGGAGTCATTGCAGACTGAGCAGATTTTTTGAGAAACAACAATATCCTTTGCCCCAAAGAACAAGTTCTAGTAAATCTCAGATTTCTGCTCCAGGTCATAAGGAGATCTTGTTATTGCTTAAGGCAAAGTAACCTTTTCAATGCAGGCTATATGCTACGTCTATTTCCTGAACATCACTCTTTGAAATAGGTTTGATATATATTTTTTAAAAAATATTTGCCCTGAGGCAGACATTTTCCATGGAAATTTTCATCCTGAATGGGTAAAGTTATGTAGAACTATAAGCAACTGAAAATAGAGTTTGTTAATAGAATGTGTCAGACAACCTGAATAATAAGCGGTGACACCTCCCTGAGACAGATGAGGGTTCTGTGGTGAGTCATAAGGCTGCTGAGCATCTTTGTTCATGCAAATGCACAAAATGTGCAGCCACACAGTCTGTCTGGACTCTAGTATTAGAAACCATGAAACCAGTTCTCCTCAGACTTGCTCCCTCCAGTCATCCAGTGCTGTGAATTGTGTATGTCATGGAGTGTCTTTGCAGAGAAGTGAGGACAGAGTTTTCTTTGCACTGTTGGAATTCTGCCTGTCCCTGCCTATTGTACCTACAGTTCATCACCTTTTCACATGGGGAAAAAACTCCAGTTTTCCAGTGAAGTCAGTGCACTTCAGCTGGTGCAATTGATTTCTCTCCAAATCCTATCCACGTTAATTCACTCAATGTATAAAATTTAGATTTGTTATAAAATAATGAGGAGCCCTTCAGCCTGGCTAACACAGGAAATGTCCATGGTCTTCTACCAGCTCAGCAATCGAAGTGGGATGCCCAGTCCCTGCCCTCTCTTCACATGTGGTAGCTTCCAGCTTCATCTGGTTGGCCTTTCTGGCACAAGGCACATGGCGGGGCAGGCTGTGAGTGCACCCAGATGTGCTGCTGTTCACAGATGTGTCCTACACAAGGGATGGGAGAGGAGCTGAACCTGCAGTTACTTCCACCAGCACGAGCCCTGGGTGCTGCCAGGGACACATGGGAACACCCCTGCACTGGCAGGCCCCTCCATCGCACAGCCCTCACAGACAGAGAGCCGTGCTCTCCCCTGCTTGGCTGGCTGGGAGGGAGACCATGGGCACCATGTGGGCACCATCTGCATCCCCACAGTCCCACCATGTTTTTTCTTTCAAAGCAGGGATTTGCACAGCTAGACCAAATCCTCTTCTTTTACTCTATGTTACAGGAGCTTTTTGCCCCTTGAAGAGCTGCATAGGTAAACCTGCAATCAGGAAACAATAAATCCTGTATTTCTAGTATATCTGAATTGCACAGGCAGAACCTGAACCTTGCATGTCTCTCAGGTCTTTCTTTTACTTAGGAGGCATTTTTAACCTTTCTGCAACTGTGCCATACTCACAGATGCACTACCTGGGGTGTCAGTCTTGAAACAATAAGGATAAAAGAGTTATTTGCAAATATGTGGAGCTATCAATAGATTATGATGGAAAGCTTGTTCCACCTCTGGCTTGGTGGAGTGGGGAGCCACCCTTTGCTGCTGAGAGCTTGTTTTTATGGGTCCTCTGGAGTCCTGGGTTCTTGGGTAGCAGGTCTTCACTTAATGTGGGGAGAGGTGGGCAGCTGGGCAGCCACTTTGTTTATGGTCTTATTTTCCCTCCTTCTAGGACTATTTTTTTCATAGTTCTGTTCTCTCAGTACTTGAAAGATGTTGCTGTGCCACTGCCATCTTACCAGAGAGGCAAGAAGTGCCACTTCTCTCCAATCTACCTCTTCCAGATCTTCCCGGTACGCTGGGGTTCCTGGGTACCAGGGAACTGTGACAGAGGGACTGGCCTCACCTGCCCCAGGCTGCCTGGGCTCTTTCCACTCGTGTCCAGATGAGTTAGTGCTTCCCAGCTGAGCCTGTGTGGTAAGGGGCAGAGGGGAAAAAGCTCCCCATGGCCCTGATCATTGGGAGGGAGGGAGGGCCACCAGGAGCTCCTGCTGCCTCTTTGCCTCTATTCCGTGTGCAGGGAAGAGGGTCGGGCGGGGACACCTTGTCCACCCCAGCCGTGCTGAAGACGCAGCCATACCCTAACCAGGCCCCACTGCGCTTGTGCTGGGCAGGTGCTGCTGGGGCTCTCCCTGAGCTGGCTGCTCTGCTACGTGCTGACAGTGACCAGCGTCCTCCCCGCCGCCCCCACTGCCTACGGCCACCTGGCCCGGACAGACACCCGTGGGAACGTTCTGTCACAGGCTCCCTGGTTTCGGCTGCCTTACCCAGGTACCACTGCCTCCCCTTCCCCATCCTGCCTGCTCCTGCCTGCACCTCCACTTGCGACTACCAGGAGGAGATGAAGTGTCAAAAATCAGGCAAACACCCACTGGCACTTCTGCTGTTCTTCCTCCCCCGGCGCCGATTTCAGGGCAAATGTGCCCCACCCACCTAAACCGAGTTTTTTACTTGCAGGCCAGTGGGGAACGCCGGCGGTGAGCCTGGCCGGGATCTTTGGCATCCTGGCCGGGGTGATTTCCTCCATGCTGGAGTCCGTGGGAGATTACTACGCCTGTGCCCGCCTGTGCGGGGCCCCGCCGCCGCCCAAGCACGCCATCAGCCGCGGGATCGGCGTGGAGGGCATCGGCTGCCTCCTGGCTGGGGCCTGGGGCACGGGCAGCGGCACCACGTCCTACAGCGAGAATGTGGGGGCCCTGGGCATCACCAAGGTGAGCCTCGCTGCAGCGGCTGCCCGTGGTGCGGCCCGGAGGGTTCCCCCGCAGCTGCCTGCTGGACCTGGGGAGGGAGCTCAGCCCACCTCCCGAAAGGCACAGCGGGAGATTGTGCCTTGGCACGTTGGTGACCAGCTCAGCAGCACTACACATGACTTAACAGGGGTGGGCAGTGCTTCCCTTCTCTGCTTATGGTCTGCATAGGGAATTAGTGCACTCACTCGTGGCACCTGGCCTAGGTGAGGCTACAATGCTACATCTGAGCTAACCTGTACAGGAGGGGAGAGGAAAGGAGAGAAAGGGAAAGGGTGACTATTTAATAGGGCTTCAAATTCTACAACTTCTGTAACCCAAGGATGGCAGTCATGTGAAAGGTAGACTATTTCTTCAGGGTTATAAAATGTGATAGCAAAAGTTTGTGTTTTTATGTCTTTATAAAGTTTTGTGAGTCCCTTGAGTGTATTAATTGCACTTATCAGGGAAAGAAATTTCCAGAGATAAGCCTGACAATCAGATGAAAGATTTTCACTAAGCTTTGCAGCCAGAGGATAGGCTGACAGACATCTAGCTGCTAACTGGACAACATTTTCAAATCATTGCCAAATAAGCAATGCCATGCCAGAAGTGCTGTGAGTCACTAAATAAATGCAGCTCCCTTACAGCTTCCACTCTATAATATTGCTTATTTCACTGGATTTTATAAACCTCACTCACAATAACCATTTTTCACACATTGCAGTGTTAGTGTTTGACTGAGGTGGCTGCCTCGAGCACCAAGGGCTGTCTCGATGTCTGCATGGAGTCCAGTTTAGCATATCACCTTGTGTGCATTGTCACTGGGAAGTCTGTGCATATTAACCATCTGCCTGAGCCAATTCTTTCCTCATGTGTAGTTTGCTGCATGCATTGTATGTATGGGATGCTGCCCAAATTCATAATTACCAGATTATAGGACACATATTCTCACAATGTATGCTAAGTCCTCCAGGAGGACATGCCATCCTCGCTGATTCAGGAGAGATATTTCCCTTAGATCCCACCTCTGCTCACTCTATCCACACTTGAAAGAGCTGGAAATAGAGTGTCAACTCAGTCAGCTTATATCAGTGTAAGCACTCTGGCTGGGACCGATGGGGGATGCTGAGGGCACAAGGCAGATGCAATTTCATTTTTTTACATGGGAAATATGTTTTTCCATAACAAATGGAAACACAAGAGACTTGCTTCTTCTACTTAAACAGAGATGTCCAGCACCACCTGAGAAGTCTTTGGAGATCTCAGATACATACAGGAGCTGACAGATAAGGCAAGGAGAAGCTGCTAGACACTGCCAAGATGCAACATCTTACATGGCACCAGGCACCAATATTTAAACTGCTTGATCAGGCCCAGGATGCCAGTACTGAGAACTCCTTTCCAAGAAAAGGAGGATTTTAAAGAGAGGTAAAGGCCTCAGAGTAACCGCACATTGTGGGGAATGCTGCAGTTTCTTCAGCCTTAAGAAAGAGAACTGATTTTATGGTTTTCCTGACATAATTGAAACAAACTCTAAACTGTGGCTTTAGCAGAATATGGTCACAGTGCTATCGCTGGATTAAGTCTTCTGCCTTTAAGGCCAACTCCACATATATGGTAATTCAACATTTTAGCAAATTGAGACTCTGAATCTTTGTTCTAATCCTGGAACAAATAGATCTGTTGGCTTTTATTAATTAACATTTAGATGGTAATAGTGTCCCAAGGTTTTAACCCAAAGAGTATAAAAAGCAATGAAGCACCTGAAGGCAATGCATAATTTTATTTTGAAACTCCACACAAATCTTTTTAATTTATCTTTCACAATCAAGAAAGACTTAAAATATTTTAAAAGTACATGTTTAAGAAATACTTAAAAAGAGACACTATTAGTTACTGAGAATGTTTTTGTTGAAAGCATTCACAAAAAGCCTGTCCTGTAATTAAACATTCTTCAGATATTTAAAGGGAGGGATTAAAATATTTAATTGAATTATAAATTGTTTGCAGGGGATTACAGAGTTTCCCTGACACAAATATTGTAAGTTTAGCATGACTCTTTTAGGCAGTTCAAGTTTTGGTGTGGGCAAGGCATATCTTGACTTGGAAGTTTAACAAATATTGCTGCTTTCCTTTTCACTTTCCATATAAATGTCTCTTTCAACCCTTTGTTTGGCAAATACTCTTTTTCCTTCCTATTCATATGCTCTAGCAGATCTGAGTGAAGGGCATGGCTTGGTGCTTCATCCCATCTTTGTTGTAGTACTCAACCAAGAAAAGGCCACCCTGAGTCTCCCTAGGGGAAAAATGAGAAGAAAAAAGTTTTACTGAAAATAGATGGGTGATGAGAGATAGGGACAGACCAAGAGACTTCCTCACTTCTTATTTCTTGATCATAGAAAGGATATATCAGATCCTAGAGCTCAGGATGGAACAGCCAACCAACTCTGGTCTCTGAAATCTTGGTCTCCAGGGAATGGAGGGATCACTGTGGGACACCTCATTGAAAGCCACTTCTGGATAACAATCCAAACCCTGGTAGAAGGATTGTCCAGTGAATTGACTGGGGGGTTGCAATGCCAGGCTTGTATGTATGCCAAGATATTTCTAGGGTAAAACAAGAACAAGTGGGGATTACTGTGCTTTTAATTTATTTTTTTTAAGTTCAGTTTCATTGCAAACTGTTGAAGTTCTGTCAATAGTAGGAGAGAGGATAACACTAAGTAAATAGGTATGGGGCTGTCAGAGTGCCTTTCATGATAAATATTTATGGTGTACAAATACTCATGCTTACCATTCAGTATCCCAGCAGCATCCCAGCTCACCAGCAGCTGTATCCAGACTTGTTCCTGAACATGCCATGGAGTGCTAGGGCCAGAGCTGCAACACCTACTGACAGGCTGGCACTGAAGCCTGCCACCCCGTGCTTTTCTCTGCTGGTCAGTGTGTGACTGCCTCCTCTTCCTCTTGTCCCAGGTAGGGAGTCGAATGGTGATCATTGCTGGTGCCTGTGCCATGCTCCTGAGTGGCATCTTTGGGAAGGTTGGGGCAATGCTTGCCAGCATTCCCATCCCTGTGATTGGAGGCATGTTCCTTGTGATGTTTGGAGTTATCACAGCAGTGGGGATTTCCAATTTACAGGTAACAGCTGTGTGAGCACTGTTTCATCCCTGGTGAAGGGGACTTAATTTAACTGAAACAGAATCACAGAATAAGCTGAAGGACTGAGTTGGAAGGACTGTCGAGTCCAACTGCTGGCCCTGAGCAGGACACCCCAAGAGTCACATCATGTGCCTGAGAGCACTGTTCAAACACTTCTTGAGCTCTGTCAGGCTGGTGCTGTGACCACTTCCCTGGGGAGCCTGTTCCAGAGCCCAGCCACCCTCTGGGTGAAAAGCTTTTTCCTGATACCCTAAACCTCCCCTGACTCAGCTTCATGCCATTAGCTGTCACAGGTCATGAGAGTTAAGAGATCAGTACTTGCCCCTGCTCTTCCCCTCATGAGGAAGCTGCAGAGTGCAGTGAGGTCCCCCCTCAGTCTCCTCTCCTCTAGGCTGAACAAGCCAAGTGACCTCAGCTGCTTCTCATGGCTTCCCCTCCAGACCCTTCACCATCTTTGTGCCCTTGGACACTCCCTAATAGCTTTATATCTTATATTGTGCTACCCAAAACTGCACACAGGACCCCCAGATTCAAGTCAGCCTCTTACTGCAGCAAATGTGAACATTTATGTTGGCAATTCCTCAGGTAAGGGGCTGTACCCAGAGGGGCTAGATCACAGAGAGCTTCCTGGTAAGGGCAGGGCTGGCTGGCACTGGGACTGCAGGATCACAAATGCCCCAGCAGCACCAGGGCTGGGTCCATTCCCAGTTCCAGTGCTTGCATCCCACCATGTCTCATGAACACAACAGTGATCCACAGTTTTATACATGTAATGTATGAAATTTCTCTGTGCAGTATGCAAATATGAACTCCTCAAGAAACATCTTTATCTTTGGATTTTCTCTATTTGCTGGCCTCACAATTCCCAACTGGGCAAACAAAAATAGTACGCTGCTGGAAACAGGTAAGAAGTGACATCAGAAGCATTTTCTGTAGCATAATACTGAAGGAAAGGCTGACCAGAGAAATCTTTTAAAATAGTTTTTCCTGATAAAATGCTGAAACCTGTGCTTTGACTGTTGCCTGTTCTGTGAGGACTGTTTTTGCCTTTTGGTCTGATGCACAGCTGCGGTGCAGAAATCTCTGGTTTTGGTCAGTGACTGCACATCATCAGATTCTTCTTGGGATAAGGATTGCAGAGCACTTCCCTGGGACACATTCCTGGGGCAGGGCAAGAGAATATTCCAGGGCTGAATCTCAGTCAAAGTTCTCAATGAACGAGGCTTTCTTATGTGCTCAAACACAATAAAATGTTGTGCTTTCAAAATGCAAGAGCATACTCCTCTACTAAATTCCATCAAGTTCACTTTATTGAGATTTTCAGTTCTCCAGGCTGGCCTTTCACTGTGTCTTGCATGACTAATGTCTTCATCACAAAGGCCAGAGTGTCTTCTCTTAAGTTATACATGGTGTGCAGGGTGGGCTGATTAAAGAGCTGAGCCCACAAACCACTAGAGATGCTCTAGAGATGCTCTGTAGATGCTGCTCAGTGCTGCTGGGCTTTGCTTATGGCCATCAGCCCTCAAGGGGAAACATCACACCTGATGAACTTGTGGTGAAATCCCATGCTAAATATATTTCTTTGGGAACTGAAGCTTGTGTTCCTGTAGGGAACTGATGGTGTTATGTTGTGGAGGTGCTGAATGTGTTTGGAGCAGAAAGTGGCTGCACTGTTAGTAGGTTCTTAATGTATTTATGAGCCATCTCCTGCCCTCTGTGGGCCTGTGAATAATCATATAGAATAAAACTGTAGGTCTGAAACTGGCTGTGAGATCGTTCTCCCTTCCACTGCCAAATCTTACATTCCACTTTGGATTTGCAAGTCTAGTCCAAGCAAGTAAGCAGCTTGCAGCCTCTTGGCACCAGAAATGTTGCTGGTTGAACAGGTGAAATGCATCTTCCTGCACCATGATCTAAAGCTTTATTTTTCTGTTAGGAATCATCCAGCTTGACCAAGTGATCCTGGTGCTTCTCACCACTGGAATGTTTGTGGGTGGACTTCTGGGCTTTATCCTGGATAACACCATTCCAGGTAGGATTTGCTGAAATGAGCTGCTAGTTTGTGCCTGTCCTAGGGTTTGTTCCCTGGTATTTTTTGTCTTCATGACTCCTGTTCTATGGATAGGAGTTTTGCTGGCAGCCATGAAACACCATGTGACTGCACTCCTCCCAGAGGTGAGGAACAGGAGACATCACTGGAATGGTTTCTGGCTGGAAAACAAGCAGCTTATCAGAAATTCAATAATTTTCCAGGAACAACCAAGGCTGAGGAAAAGGTTTATTTGGCAAATATGTCTTCCAGGGAAAATGCCAGCCTAAAACCATGTTGCTAGTTAAAAGAGAGAGGAAAGCAGCTATAAGAAGTGGAGGGAGCCAGCATGTGCCAGTATGGGAGCTGCTAAAACTGAGGTTGAACTAAAGCCACAGCAGTGGAAAGCAGTAGGAAAGGCTGGTGACCAAAGACAAGCCACGTGCAGCTGGCCCTCACAGGCAGCAAAGAGCCTTGGATTTTCATCTAGCATGGGGAGGGAGGGCATAAGAATAGGAGAGGAAACTGCTCTTTTCTGGTGCAGGAAAAGAGCAGGAAGGAAGGACACTGTTAACCAGATTCTGTTACTGTCTGAGGCTTCTTGGAAAGCAAATTTCCCTTTGGCTCATTAATTTTCCTGTAGCCTTCAATTGTCAGCTCTTCTGGGCAGAATTAACAGGTGTGCTCACTCTCTTTCCCAAGAGGGGCTTTGCTGCCACAGCAGTTACAGGCACTTAGGAATTCCTTTGGCTAGGGTAAATACCTGTGACTAGTAACTGCTAGCTAAATCCACTCTGAAGTGTCTGGGCACTTAATATCCAGCCTTGCTTTCCCAGCACTGCATGAACCTCCCATTTGAACAGTTCTTGGATCTTCTATGGCAGGTGAAAACTTCTTGGTAGACATGATCTCCATGGAAAGCAGTGGAGAAGGCTGCTTATCTGGAAGTTGTTGCAGGAAAGGGGGTATTGTCTAACTGGAAGCTCGTTAATGAATATTTGTAGAGCTCTTTGGAGCTGGAAGGGCTTAAGTAGAAGGGATTTGTATTTTGTGCTGGATCTACTGGGATTTGAGCAGTGGGTGTGAGGCACACGAAGCAGCCCTGTGCTTGAACACCTGCTGTTTTAAACACAACAATCTCACTTTGTTGTTGCAGGAACACAGGAGGAGCGGGGGCTCCTGGCATGGAAGCAAAGCCATGAGGGAGGGACAGAGAGCTCTCAGCTCGTTTCCAAGGTCTATGATCTTCCATTTGGCATAGGCACCAAATACTGCAATGTCTCTTGGTTTCACTATCTCCCTGCTTGCCCCAAAAGACTGTCTTGTGACAACAGAATGGATGAACTGAAGGCTGCTGGGCAGAATAACAGTGTTAAAGCAAGCTTAGAAAGAAACTCTGAGATTAGTGCTGATACAAGGATATAAGCACCTGGCCTGCAAGTGAACTCACCTCAGAAGCAGAGGTCTGAAACTGTGTCTGCAGCCCCCCATCATGTGAGCATGAGCTGGCAGCTGTTAGAGGGGGAAGCAGGAGAAGGATAATGTCTTCCTCTTCCCAGCTCTGCTGACTGCACCACTGATGGCCTTGAGGAAGTAATTTTTGTCCTTCTCTCTTCCTGCCTGCTCACTTGTAGGAAGAAGTTCCCTCCTCAGGGAACACCAAAGCCCAAGAAATGCCTAGGAAAGATGTTCTGTTTCCTTCCTTGCACTGACCCTTGGACACCCTAAGGGGCAGCTGTTCAGCTGAAGCAGAAGGGCTTCCTATCCCCTGATCTGGCAGCTGAAGGAGCCAATGGAGAAGGCGTCCCTGACATGGGCCCTGTACCACTCTCAGGCATCCCTTGGGTTGAGGTTAATCCCCAGCACCTTAAAGCAACACTCACCTTTCACCTTGTGTTTCAGACCTTGTCCTGGCCAAAGGGGAAGGAGCAGGTGCCTCTAGGTCATCATTCACCTCATTCCATATTCCCATAATTTAGCCAGCCAAATGAATGTTGTTGTAAGAGAGGCATCTAAAGTTAATGGGATGGATTGTCTTCTGAACCTGTCTCTTCTGCCTCAGACCACAAAGGGACTAGAGAGTTAGAGAACCTAACTCCTAGTTAGGTTCTTGACCTAACAGAAAAGAACTGCTTCATTGAAATGTATCCCACCTTTGGAGTGCTGGGAGGAGTCTCAGGCAAACCAGTTTCCTGTAGGGCACCCAACCCTACAAAGATGAAGGAATCCTCATCAAATATAAAGGAGAAAACACTTCTGCTCACAATCTTATGCATCCCTATGTCTTGTGTACCCCTGCTGTACCTGTTTGGTCCGGTGTGGTGACTGTGTGGTGACAAGCACTTCTCTGGAAAACAGGTATGCAGGTTATTGCTCCCATTCCCTATTAGCTTCAACCTGTGAGGCCACATGCAACGTGATCACATGTGGTCCTGGTTGCTGGTGGTATGTAATAACATCGTTGCTGTAGCATAAGCTTGTGTTTCCTTCATTGAGATTAATACTTTTTTTTTTGTAAGTATAATAAATAATAAATAATAAAATGTACGCTGTAATGGTATTTCTCAGGGTGGTTGCTGTAGCGAGTGGCAGGTGGTATTCAAAGAATCACTTGCACTCTTGTGAACTATGGTCATGCAAGAGGAGGGACCAAAGTAACCTGTTCTTCATCTTCTCCTTACCATCATTACAATGCTTCTAGCCTGAAAGCAATGCCAGCATGTATAAATGAAGCACGCTGGAAAGGCCAGGGAATGACGAGGCTGCACCCTGGAGAACTCTGAAGAGCTCTTAAACCCAAACAGGACCCCTGCACCTCCACTTTCAAACATAGCAGTGTGGCAAACATTCAGCTGGGAGTGCTACCATAGCTTCAACTGCAGGGGCAGAAAGGGCTCTGTAGTGTTTATTCTTCCACTGTACTTCAGAACTGAGCTCCACGTGGTTTTGCCTGAATTTGTATCATGCTTTCATGCACCAAGGCACTGCTGGGCCACAGTCCAGGCCTTTTGGACACAGTCCAGGCCTTCTGGACACAATCCAGGCCTTTTGAACTCAGTCTAAAAGATGGCTGCTGAAGTTGGATAGCTAGGCACACCAGCTTTAGTTTCAGTTTTAAAATAAAACTTCCATCCTTTCTGTTTGTGATGGCTGCTAGCATGACCTCAACATAACCACTATCAGAAGTTTGTTCAAGTCTGCAGAGAGCCTTTAATGATAACTCAGAGATATGAAGGACTTTATTCAATTTCACAGCACTTTTAATTCCAAGACGCTATCTGAGCAGCACAATTCATCCAAGAATTACATGTGGAAGAAGAGCATAGGACTGATCACTTGGCTTTACACACGTCACAAAAGTAAATAATCCAAAGTGTATTACTGTGTCTGCACTTTTCTGGGTGACTGGGGAGTGGGTGCTCACTGCTGCTGTCCTCATAAAGAGATAGAAGAGGCTCATCTCACTCTCTGTGAGGAAATCCTTCTTTCCTTGTCAGCCCAAGATGAAAAATTGCACCAGAAAAGTAATCACTGCCAGGAGGTGACTTCTGCAGGTTGCAGTTTGAGACCTGCATCCTGTGGGAGTGTGCAGACTGCCTCTGATCTGGCCTCCCTACTGCTCTTCCCACACTTTATGCTAGGCAAGGTCACTTAACTGTACATGCCTTTCTTTGTGAAGCAAGGCTAAACATTAAATAGCAATGGATAAAAATATTTATTAATAAATATCTAAAATCTTTAAAACCTTTAAAAAGTATAAATTACTCAACTGATATATATCAAGAAGTACTAATGAGGGAAGGAGAAGTCAATGGTAACAAACCACTTCAACACAGTGTCTCCACACTCTGCTTAGAGAGGTAGCTCACTGCAGGAGGTGAAGCCTCCTCACGTGCCCGGTGTACCTGGCAGTGCTTGGCAGAACATTAGTGGAGATACTGCTTAGAAATCTTCATCATCGAAGGTCTCAGTGCACCGCAGCATCACAGTCTCATGATCATAGTGAAGATCTTCTTCCTGAAAGCCCCCCCAAAGTCAAGCAGGATTAAAAACCAGAGGAGGTCATTGAATTTCAAATATACAGTGAGTTGGTCAAGAGCTGGTGTACCAGCAAATGCAGCATGAGCCCTCCCTCCTCTCTGAATCAGCCACCAGCACTTGATGAGTTCCTGAGGTGCCTGATGAAGAATGGCTCAAATTTTCTGCCAATTTCCTTCTAAAATCACAGGGCTCCACCCTGTGTCTATTTACATAATCTAGACAGCTGTTACTGACTGTGGTAGCAAGTATGTCACATAACAGGCTCTGAAGGTGTGAGAGCTCCCTTGAGGCCTTAACTTCTACCAACTTCAGGCTTTGCTCCGCTTTTAGCAACAGAACGAAATGGTCTTCTCTTTCACCAGTTTACAGAGAACAATTGGCTCTTGAGAAATCAAAGTCTGGAAGATAAAAGTGTTCATGCTTGCAGTCCATCTAGTTCACCTTCTGCATTGATGCAAGATTCTTCAGTGAAATACTGCTTTTAAAAATAGGTGCTGTTTAAAAATGTATAGCTTAAGGAGCACTAAATGCCATTTGCTTGTCAAGTGACTCATCTAAAATCCATAATTTTAAAAGAAAGTGTGCCTTTGAAGACACAAAGGTGCTTGGTTCTATTTAGGAAAAAAACAACCCACAGAGTTTCATTTAGGTAAAACCTTTGGATCTCAGTCTAAATTAACTCTTTACTGTCTTTGCTGCTAAGCTTCTCTTATGATGTGACCTTAAGACAACAGCTCTTGAAAAATTACAAGATTGTTTAACTAATCTCATGCTCAGAATAATTTCTCTATCATATACTGTACAAGCATGCTCCTGTTCTCATTTTGGGGTCCCTGCCCTTTTAAGAGCTCTCCCCTTCCTTGTCCAAATTATTTCCCCCCCTCCTCTTGTCTGAGTCTTTCTGAAGCTTTTTATTCCAGTGGGGTGCATGCCCTTGGCAGCCTTGAGAGCCAGGGCAGTGGCTCAAGAGGAGCTGTGCTCAGTAGCTGTGTAACTGTGAAACAGTGACCATCCACAATCCAACAGCAGTAGTTGTAGTTTGTACCTGGGCAGTTAATCAGAAATGACAGAACATGACAGTGGCATGAATGACCAGCAGTAAAATCCATCACCTCGTCAGCTCTGCAGATGAAAGGAGACCATGGGCTGCCTTTTGTATTTCAGTGGGGTGCACATCACATGCCTTACCTTGGTACTTACTGTACTTGCTACCCACCTCTGTATCTTCTACAAGGTGTGTGCACAGTGTACTGGGACACTGCTTTATCCTTGAGATAATTTATGCCAGCACTGCCCAAACTCCTGTGCTAGCATAGCACCAGCACAGGTACTACATCAAGGGAAGGGGAATGGTCTGCAGAGGTTCAGTCATACCCATAAGGTAGGCAGGACGGGTTCCTTTCCCTGTCAAGTCCAGGAGTCTCTGGTGCTCTGAGCAGCCCAGTTTCTGGGGTAAGGTGAGTAGCCTATACTGATCTCTCTGCTGCTGCCTGAGTTGGTGTGTTTCAAGCTAGCTGGAACATCTTCTATCCCTGCTCTGCAACCACTTTCATAACTGTCTCAATCTGTTTGCTTTGAGATGGATCCGAATTTCTGCTCTCAAAACAAAAAATATCTTGTCAGTCATATTTTCTTCTTTCTGCTGTTTTGCCTCTTGGCAGCACTGTCTAGATGTACTGTTCTGCACTCTAAACCAAAACAGATTGTGACCTTCATATTATCTAGTCTGGGTGATTTCTGCTCAAACTCCCTTTTTATTGTCTTATCACAGATAACTAAAAGTTCCTGTGTAAAAGAAGCCTGTGCAGCTTTTTATTTCCTTTTGGAAATAAAAGTGCAGTCAACTGCCAGTTTGCAGTACTTTGGGCTCTTTTGCTGCTTGTCTTCCCATCACTCCCATTCTATGAGTCTTATTTTAAGTGTGCCTCTTTAAACCTTGAAAGAGAGACACTACTTCGTCCCATACCATCTCGTCTGGGAGCTGTGAGATGGGCTTGGGCTCACATATAACAAGGCAGCCCCAAGCAGAAGGACAAGATGAGACCATGCCAGGCATGACATTCACAAAAGAAATTTAAAGCCACAAAATGCCATATCTTGCCTAAAGCTTTTCTTTCTTTTCCAGGCCTGTTGAGTTCATAGTAATTTATTTAAACACAAGAAGAGCTCTGCTCTTACACAGAACATAGCTATTCACAGACCAAAGGGCTGTGTAGATCAGTGCCTGGTCTCTGACAACAGTCAGCAGGGGAAGTTTAGAAAAAAGTGCAAGAATTGGGCACACAGTGTGCTCTGTTTTACAAGAAATACTTGTACATTATAGCAAACTGTGCTGTGAGACCCTCCTGCACTGGAAATTGAATTTGGACCTTCAGATTTAGTAATTGCCCATAGATTGATGACCCTGGAGTCTAAATGTGGTAATTTGTACATGCAATATTTTTAATATGCTGTTTGTTCATTTTATTTAGTGTTTTATATTTCTTCTGGTGTTAGACACAATGAATAATAATTCTGTATATCAAATCCACACCACGTATGAATAAAATGGTCTTGCAGTACCCCTCAGTCTTTTTTATTTTTTTTTTGTAGAAAAGTCCTACTCTTAACAGTTTCTATTCAATTCCTTTTCCTGTGCTTGCTGCCATTCTCTGCACCTTCTCTAGTGCTACTATCTCCAGGATGGGGGAACCAAATGGCACGCAGCAGTCTCTCTGTGATAGACTCAGATAGTGGTGCAACACCAGTTTCTGCTTTGTTTTCTGTCACAACTAACTCTCATCACAAACCTCCTGTTTTCCTTCAAAGGAGCATCTGCTCAAGTACCAAAGACCAGGAAGGAGCTGGGCAATAGAAACCAGCCAACCAATGGCTGCTGTGGAGGTACCACTGACTCTGAAATAAAACAAGCACACTCTGCCTGAGGGGTATCTCCCTTTCAGTTCTTCACCCACGTGCAAGCTCTGAGCCACCTCCATGGCAGGGAGACAAGAAGGGGAGGAAGAACAATGCAAACACAAAGATTTCTGGCTCAGCAAACCTGCAACAGTAGGCTGAAGTTAAGGGGAAGCTCAGGAACTTTTCATCAGCTCTTTCAAGAACATGAATATCCTGCTTCTAGGGTCTGCCAGTGGAAGGCTCAGGGCAAGGAACTTGGCACCCAGACAAGCAGAAGGTGGTTCTAATGAGCTCAGCATGAAGCAGCTGGGGGTTGATGGAGAACTGGAAAGTGAGCTTTAGCTACTCAGAGGAGATCACTCAAACTTTTCCACAAGGAACTTTCATGCAAACAATAATAATAAAAAATTTACAAATCCTTATGTCATTTGCCATTTTGAATAATATTCAAAGCAGTGTTCACTCACACTTAACCTCTTACAAGGGCAATCCTACTGGCCTTTTGGAATGACACATCCAAAATGATGAATCCCAAGTTCTTATTTGTATTCATTCTGAAAATATGCTCAGAAGCATTGAATACAAAAATCCCTTTCTGACATTGCTCCTGAAATACATTGCTCCTTCTATAAGGAATCCTTTGGCAAGGCTTACCTGGCAAAACTGTGTATTAGTGAAGAAGAGGTGTTTTAGGAAGTCAGTGACCTGCAGATAGAGTCTCTGGTGATCCTCTGGATTTTCAGAAGTGCAGCTTGCAAATGCTGAACTGAAAATGGAATCAGATACTGTATTTAATTTTCTGTTCTGTTCTCCTTACTTTCTCTCCTCCGTATTTTACTTAAAAAATAAAAAAGAAATCAAATTGTTTTCAAGATGGTTCTGATATTAAAGACAATAGCCAAGCAAGATAGGAAGGAGTTGTGATGGATGTATTGATGAGATACTCTTTGCCAAATGCAAGGCAGATATGTAAGAACAGAGAACAGAAAGAGAAGAAACTAGTGTCACAACAAGGAGATCTGCTGATACATCACAGCATAGTAACACTGTTTTGGGGAAAGTAAATATCCATTAAAACATACAGCAACAATGGTTATTTGGGAGTGTATTTGGTAAGGTTGTTCAGAGGAACAGCTTTGACTTCTTCTGTAAAGTTTTGGAGTGAACGCAGTAACCTGTGGTCACGAAATGATGTGTTAGTTTTAACTGGCAGGTTTGTTCTCAGGTAACTGTGGCACAAAGCTAAGCTTTTCATTTTGGACCTCACCTCTGTATTCTTCCTGGGATTTAAAAAAGTTCTGCCATCACACCTCTGTCCAGAATTACAAGGTGCAGAACAACAAGCAAGAAAAAGAAAACAATAATTGTTAACTATTAAAATACCAAACTGATTTGGGACCTAAAACAGACTTTTTTACTACTTTTTAATAGTAATACTTTGCAGTATTAAGGAATACCTAATCTTATTTTAAAAGCAAATGAAAATTGTGACCTAATAAATGTTATTTGTTAAATAAATATTGTTAAGCTTTTTCATCCGCTCAAGTATATTCTGATCATCAGCCAAAACAACCTTATTTTAATTTATTCTCTTCTGGAAGTACAACCTGGAATGGTGGTGAAAGGAAGAAATTCTCATTAAAGATCACTTTAAATGTTGAAAAATAAGCATAAAATGGGATTAAAACCCCACAGATTAAAAACACTATTTGCAAAGAGAAACAATCCTGACAAAGACTGAGTAGAAAGAATACATAAAAGATGAATCATAATGTGATTTTCCTCTTGAGGAAAACAACACTTTTCTTTCTTTGGTCTACTGGGAAAAATCAAAGGCAGTGCCAGCTTTGTATCTGACATGTTCTCTTCTAGGTAACTCATCTGAACTGAAAAGAGATGTTATTATTTAAAAGGTGCTGCGTTTCTTTGGTGTTAATGTTCAGATCAACCACACTTTAACCTGATCACCTCTGTGTGACGGCATTTGGATAAGACAAGGGAGCAAATGTTGAAAAATTATCATTTTTGTCTCATTAAATGAAAGTGTGGTTTATGATTAACTGATTTATCAGGGAATGTCTCTTGGTCCTCACAGGCCTGGTAAGTGACCAGAGAGAGAAAAAGAAGAGAGAAAAAGAAAACATTACAGGTATTGTAAATTGAAAAGACAGAAAGCTGTGCAGAGTGCCAAGGAAAATCAGAAGGACCCCAGTTATCCTGAAGTGATGGGCTGCTCTTAATAAGTGATTCTTACTGATTCTGCTGTAAATGACCATTAGTCATTTTACTTTTTCCCCTTAAAAGGAAGTATTATTGGGAGCACAGTTACTGAAGGCTGCTATTCTGACCATTTATTAAAAAAGAGCCATTGTCTTACTCCACAGAGCACTTGCCTTGGAGTACTAACAGTGGGCTATTAACATACTATGTCTACTAAAAGGGGGGAGTTTGTAATTTACCTCTGGCTGGACATTCCCTGAGCCTTGCTTCTGTCAAGGAAACCAGCAGCAACATCAAATGCATCTTCAAACATCACCTAGCAGAGAAACCACTTCAGATGTCAACATATCCAACCACCTAAAAGTTTTACCTAGGGCATAATTTTTAATAATGAAGTCTTCAAAAGCATGATATTCTTTCTTTACATTTAACAGGTATGGTAACAGCTAGAGTAAACCAAGAGGTTTTGTGGAGACGGAAATAATGTGGAATAACTGTATTTCACAGCTAGGAGCACAAGGTCAGTCCACTCCCTTAAGCCTGTGCTTCAACCTCTAAGAATTAGACTTTATATTACATCTCCCAAAAAGATCAGTGAGAACCATGAATCCTACCTGTGCTTTTGTGGACTGCTGCTTATGGCTGGAGATCTCAGCTGTACCAGCCAGTCTCTCCAAAACGCCCTTACAAAGGAGTTTGGATGTTCCTTGTGCCAGACCTACTGAACTCATTAGCTCACTCTGCCATAATGCAGTTCACACACTTTCTGTGTCAGAAATACCACACAGGGAACATGCCCGTGACATTTCCTAAGGCAATGACCAATATGAGTTCTGTCCTGTGACTCAAAAAGAACTTGCCAATGCAATTTACTTATATGCTAAAGGTCCCTTCCTTGCAGCTAATGAAATTACACATACTTCTTTGAGCACCTAGTTACTTCAGCAATCAGTGCTCCAGGAACCATTTATAGAACTGGCTGTTATTTAATCAATCTCTTATTAATAAATGCCCTGGTCTACTCAGTCACTGACTTGGCTCTGCAGAGGTGCAGGGTACAGGCAGTCCTTAGCCCTATAACACTGGGACTGGTCTAAAAATACTTTCTCTTTGCTACCAAGTGCTTTGATGAAAAAAACCCACCCAACCCAAAACACAGCAGTCTTTGGAAAACTAGGTATCCCTTCTGGATTTAGATCATCTGTGCTCTTTGGAATGTCTGCAGAGCACGGCAACTGTATAATTCTTGTTCTTGCTCCCTATCCCTGGAACAAGAATTATTTGGTAGGAGCAAATTTGACTATTACTTAGCACAGAAACTCCACAAGTCAGTGGAGACTAGCAGGATTACTACCACTGCACTACTGTAGCTTGCTCGGTATCTTACCAAGGACAAATTTGGTGCAGACATTTAATCAAAGACTGCTTATTGTCTCCACTTGTGCATTCAAGTGATCTTGAGAAAGCTTAGTGACAACTACTGTACGTTTGCAATTAAAAGCTGCAGAGCCAATTAGCATCTGAAGGCTTGGAGTTTCAGAGGCAGGCTATGAATGTTGCTGAGCACTTACTTCCTCTGGAGTGGAGACTGAGGAACCACTGGCTTCCTCACTGTTACCTCCGCTGTCCCTCACACTACCTTCAGTGCAAGCAGGCTCTGGGCAAGCAGCCTTGGGATCCATGAGGAAATCTCTCTGGCTACAGTACTGCAAGATGCTGTCCCTGCTCTCTTCAGGAAGCTCTTGCCAGAGATGGGAAATAGCTGTTGAGACCTCAGGAAGAGGCACCTCTCCAGTGCAAACAATTCCATGCTCTATCAGCAGGTCCACTGTGTGCTTATAAAAATACAGGTATCTGGAAGGAAAGGAAAGGGAGTATCTCTTAAGAGCAGGCTACAAGGCAGCCATCTACTGAAAATTAGCAGGACACTGGGGAGTAGCTCTGATTCATAACTATGTCAGTGACTGTGCCTCCAAGACTTCATACAATTACTGAATGATGCCCAACACGGATGATTTCACCTGCAAAAAGCAGGCTCCAGCTTCAGCCTCAGCAGGACTGCCTCACAACAGAAGCTCCAGGCACTGTAGTTTGTACAGGTTGCACAGGCAAACCTCATTCTGGAATTTAATAAATTTTCAGTTACTTGCCTTTGTACCCTGAACCTTTTGCACTGCAAGTCACATTTTATACATTTACTGGCATTGCACTACACTTTAAAGCTCTGGCTGGGGTCATATCCTGGTGCCTTAGGTACTGTACATGTAGACAGAAGACACTACCTCAGGTCTGGATGCTCTGACTTAAGCATGGGAGCTCCATTTCCTCCATTTTACATCTAAGGAAACACATCCCTAAGACTGACTTCTATGCAGTCTGTAGTGAAACCAATGGTGGAACATAGAGGCCATAATTTCAACCCAGTGACTAAATCTCAGAACAAGCCTGCTTCTTCTGTTAGCACTGTGTGGCACAGTGAACCAAGGGTAATAATGTCTGCTTCAGAAAGCTGCACTGAAGGTTATTTTACATTAATTAAATGCTTAGAGAGTCTCAGATGAAAATGAAAAGATCGAAGGAGTACAAACCTAGAGTTCTATAAACAGCAGTCATTGTTACTATGTTTGGGCTCAAAATGATTCCTTGGAAGATGCCCCAAATGAGAACCTTTCCTGATTAATGGAACAATATTGCATGAGAAAGTAACTCAAAAGAGGTTATTCTTTTCTTTTTTTTATTTGTAAATATTTGCTCCAGCAAATCAATATTGAAAATATTATTTTGTAGGCAAGCATAAACCTGTTTCAAACCCAGTTTCCACACTCTGGAGTACTGTCCACCACTGCTGGAGACAAAATGCCAGAAGGGGAATAAGCATTCTCATGTAATGTATTGCACTCACTAAGGTTTCTAGATGTCCAGCTCCAAACAAAGGACCTGGAATTTCTCAGGCAGAAGAACATGAACCACCATTAGACTGCTCTGCTAAAGAAATTAAGCTTGAAGCATGACTCAACTGTTTCCTTCCCAGCTGGAAGGAGACAACCACATTTTGCACTGGACAGAGTACTGTGAAGTCCTATCAATGTATCTCCTGCTACTGAACACGGGAAAAAAACTCAGTCAATTGAAGCTCAAAGCATTTCCTATGCTTCCCAAATAATTAAATTATCACCAAAAGGCTGTTGCTTTCTTTACAGAAGAGTCCTTGTCGTTTTATGCCTGTTATAAAATGTCATTTTTTGACAAGACTTAGCTATAAACTAAATGCAATCTGCCCTAGGACTACAGGAAAAGTGCTGGTCTACACAGTACAGGCCCTGGTCTACCTCGTCAGTAAAGAACATGAAAGTGAGGTGTTTATGGCTCTGTCGTGCAGTCTTTGATAAAGCAGATTTTTCTAATCCTGAATGTCTTGATTCAGCACATTTCAAGGTCTTCTAATGATACCTTAACAACAGCCACGTCCAATTCTAACAGGAGCAAAAGCAGGAGAAGAAGTGGGAAGCTGCTGCCATCTGCTGGTCCAGCTGCAGTCTCCTTTTGAGGAAAAACCCGGTGATCGAAGAGGTTTTTAGAAATACACAGCAGTTCAAAGCAAAAGAGAAGAAGGAATTGCAGAAGTTTTTGGTTATGGTGGTGATGCCATGGAAGAGGATGCCAGCTGCAGCTCTGGATTCTCCTGCACTGCATGTTGTTAACTGTGGAATGGTTAGGGTGAAATTGACTGCTTGATGGTACAGGATAGATTACATATGCATCTATTTCTCATATCTTCTTTATCCTGCTGAAAATGCAGGATAAAACATCTACATACCTCCTAGTGTTGTCTGACGGGAAGGGGAAGAACATGGAGTATAATATTCAGTTTTAAGATGTCAGTAACTTTGGAAAAAAGGCCAGTAATTTTACCATTATGACTTCCAAATAAAATACATGGGCAACTGACATGAGAACAGTGGTCTTTGACTTTTAGGTCCTGCATCAGGCATTTAGGAGCTTAAAGGGTTTACAAACTCACATCCACTAGGCTCTAAGTGTAACACAGAATTGTTTAGGTTCCTCCCCCTTCCCAATGTCGCAGTCAATTTTGCATTGTTGCAGGATGCCTTCTGGTATCTTCCAGATACCACTACTCTGCAGCCCAGAGGCTGAGGACTACAAGATCTCCCTTGGTTGAATCCAGCCTTACCCTACTCTGATCCCACTAAAAAAGTACTCCAAGCTGACAGGAGTTAAGGCTCTGTTTCTGGAAGGGGCAACAGTGTTCAAGCTCCTCATAACAATGCCATTAGAGGAAGGATGAGCATCACTGTGAGGAAAAGAATGTGCCTACCTCCCTGGAACACATACAGCTAGACTCTTGGCAAATTCATCTGGTGCAGCAATTCTTACCCTCCTAAAATCTAGCTCTGTGGCAGGGATAAAGTGGTAAAGTGTGGCAACACAGGGACTGACACACTTGAAAGAAATCATCTTCTTCTTCTTAAGGGATTAAAAATCCTCAGGGATTTACCAAGGCCTGAAAAGCTGGGGACTGCTACAACTCTAAGAGTCCATTCATGTGCAAGTTGCAGGGACTTTGGCCCTGCTGGTGATGAAGCTGATCACTTCCTAAGTTGCTGGCACAAGGCTTCTGTGAGGCAGATGCAGGCTCCAGCAGGGCTGCATGAACAGCAGTGCCTGGATGCACAGTGATAATGCAAATGAGTTAAAAAACCTGAAGGCAACGTGGGGTGCACCTACCGTTCAAATTCCACTAGATCTGGGGATAAAGTGTCTGAAAACTGGATCAATTCTGGCTTCCCATATTCTTCCAGTGTTTGTTTTTCACATTCTTGAAGCAAATACCAGATGGCAGAGTCACATTCACTCATATCTTCTGAGGCTGATGTAGTGCTGGAAAGAACACAAGGGAAAAAAAGCCACATAAATAACTTCTCGATTGGATTAATAACACCCTTGTCATGGTCACTCCAGAGCCTAGGGCCATTCTTCCCAAGCCAGGTTTTCCTCCTTCCTTTGCTTTTCAGGCAATGAGAAATCCTTGCCAGAGATCAGCTACATAGAAGGGAAGAAATTACAAGGACTGACTGGAAATGAGACCAACAATGTGCTTAGAATGTTTGTGCACTCCATGGGATTACAGCAGTCCAGGTGAAACCTATTTGTCCTTTCCTCATGATGAAAAACTTCTGCTTGGAAGTACAGTAGCAATGACAAAGAGTTTCAGAGACGCTGGGATGGAAGCAAGTGCAAAATATTATCATATTTTCTTGACCAGTGTAAGCCCTTACCTGTGACTGCCAAATTGCCTCCTGACATATTCCTCCCTGACTTCCTCCAAGCTGGATGGGCTCCCATCCTCCAGGCTGCAGCTCGCTGTTTTCAGCAGAAAGGTTACTGTCACATCAGTGGCACTTTTGGCTTCTCTCTCACCCTCAGCCCCAACCAAGCAGAATACTGTCAAAACCTGGTTCTTCACAAGCCAGAGCTTTTCATTAGGCAAAAATGATGTGAAAGAAGAAACTCTCTCCTACAACGTAACTAGCACTACTGGGAGTTTATGAACACTGAGGAACTTAGAATCAATGCCTTCTTCCTAAAATAGATTTTACAGAACTGATGAGGAACACAACCTGCAAATCAAACTCAGGGCATGCACTAGTCAATACAGTATTTTTTGATTATCTTATAATGAACAAATGGCATGTGAAAAACCCTGACACCCAACCTGTGATTCACAAGCAGTATGGATTTTACATATACGCAAGTATATACAAGGGGAAGCTTGCCTCAGCCTCCCCTCAACCAGCCTCACTGCTTGTTATCCTTTCAATTTTGCTCAGTCAAACTATTCTTTCTGCTTTTGACTCACTTTTATGGGTTATTCAAGGATGTGGGTTCAGATGAGGTTGTTCATTTTAAGCACTGAGGCTTCTAAGTGATGCAAATTATTGGAGGTGCAAGTCAAATGAATAGCAATTTTTCTTCTAGCTGACAGGAATTTGGACACTTGAAGGGACAAAAAAAAAAAAAATGTCCAAAGCCTCTATCCTATCAGCCCCTAGTCCTGCTTGCTGCCAGCAGAGGCAGTGGCCAGCAGAACTAAACAGAAGGCCCCGCTGCAGCAGCTGCCACAAGTGCAGGCAGCACCTGCTGACCAGTGTGACTGAGGTGTCACAGGCTGTAGCAGAGCAGGGCGTGAGGATGGCCCGCCACGCTGAAAGAAAACAAAACTATAGCACCTCTCTTAACCATTTATATCAGAGTACACTCTTAACCAGAGGCTTCCATTTCCTACCCTGGGAAACCCTTTCACTTCACACCACAGCGTGCTGTTGTGCAGCCTAAGCTCTGGCAGGGCTGGGTGCTGGTGACAGCTGTGACTTGCACCGTGCCACACTGCTGCAGCCAGGAGGAGCACACAGCTCCTGTGGGCTCCCAGTGGGAGCCTAAGGATCCAGCCTTGGGACCCGTGCCAGTGCCACACCTACTGGGGTACTCAGCCTGAATGGCCTGCTGCCATGGGATAGCAGGAATTGCTTGTTTACTTGCTTCACCTAGGCTGGGGAAGGGGTAGGAAAGATTGAGTCAGAGGGGGATTTCTGAGATACAGTGCTCAGTGGACTTACAGACTTCTCACTATCCCTTACTTATTGCTACAACTAAAGCCACAGTTGGCTGCAATGCTTTAATGGGCTCAGCTGTGTACCTCTGTCTCTAACAAATACATAAAAACCAAGTCCAGGCTCTTTGTCTAAGCAAATACTTGCATACAGTTACCTTTCATCTTCAGCAAAGAACACAAGGTTTGCTCCAGCTTCTGGATAGATGTCTTAGCCTTATGCAAAACCTGATACTAAACATAAGAAGAAAACAGAACTGATTGTTCTCTGCTCTAACTAGATTCATGTTTTAACATGCCCTCGTTGCTTTGCCTTCCCTTCATTTTTACCTTCAGTAATTTCCATGTCTCTATGAAAACAACTGCGTTGTTTCACTAGCTACCCTTATATATATGAAAAGGGGAAAGGATTAATAAGAGAGTAAACTTCAATATAGAATATAAGTATTTGGGTATACATAATGCAATACATACACATAACACCCAGTCACACATACGTTTGCTACTTAACTCTGATCTTTTTTCATCAGCAAATGGTCTTGTTTGGATCGTTCTCTTCTTGGAGCATGTCCAGAAATACCATGCTGTGAAGTCTTGTTGGATGCCTACCAACTTAAGGCATAAGATTTTACTAATGATTTACCATGAGACTTTTGATAGGAGAAACCTCAGCCATGTTCTACATTGCTGTAACCTGGATTACAGCAGCGTGAAACATGGCAAAGGCTTCTCCTAGCAAAAGTCTGGATTAACAGGATTAACTTCAGTGCTGCACATCATTCCTTCATCGCCTATACCAAGCACAACTGATAACATATGGCCAGGGCATTTAAACACACATCTCCAAAATACTTCAAGATTTTTGTGCGTGGTGAGACCATCCATATCTACCTTGTAGAGCTTTCATGCTGGATATTTTAGCCAGGCATCAAGCACTAGGATTATAAGCAACCTTCTGTATTAAGGCTTTTTAAGATATCAAACTTCCTTGGCTCCCAAGAGTCACAAGACACTATGAAAAAGCAAATGTGAACACAGTCCCCTTAGACCAGGCAAAGGAAGTAGTAATTTAGTCTTGGCTTCTGAGATCCTGCTGACTTCAGGTTAATTTGTATCTTCCTCAAACATGGCAAACTGAACTCTTACCTCAATTTACATGAGGGCTAAGGGACTCAGCAGGCACAAACGACATATACTGGTATTTACCATATTTGGGGGACAATTCCTGCTAAACAATCATTATTCCCTCTAATTTACAAACTGGAAAATTGAATGCAACCAAATGTAACTAAACAAATCAGTGGCAGAGGTGAGGAAATACTCCTGATGTTTACTCCTCTGCCTCAAGCATGGTAATTTCAGTCTTTTCAGTAGTCTTTGGAGTAAATTTCATCTTTATAAACAATTTTGCTTAAATAGTTTCCTCCTTTAGTAGAGACCAAGAAACAGTACTGGTGCTTGTTTTTATTCCTGAACTTATTTTTCCAGTGTCTTGAAGACAAAGTGCACCTCAAAAAGCTGAATGAATGACTCCTTTCCCTCTAACTCCTTCTGTCCCTAAACTCACTGTTCTGATTTCAGAACAAAATGCTGTAACATCAGCTTCATCATGGGATCCCTTGGTTTGTTTCCAAAATACTATAAAAGAAAATGCAAAGCCATAAAAATGCTGCAAAAAGCCTGTAAGAAAAGTACAGATAAGGCACATGAAAAACCCATGACCCAGCAACTACAAACTGGACAACTCGCTTAGGCTGAGTTGGCAGCTCTGAAGAGATCCAGGCAAGGTGCATACAGTGAAATTACACACATACTGGCACCCATGAAGACACAGTGATCATCCTCATAGATTGAACCTAAACCTGGTTAAATTTGAACATACTCATGTGTTCTAATGATGCATAGAGAAATAGCCACTGTTCCGCACCTTTGAGGCACAGCTGTCTGACTGGGATAAAACTCTTCCCCGCAAGCTGCTGAAGAGTCTTGCCAGAGGAACCCAGTGGTGTGCCTGTGGCAAGTGCTGCTTTGCCATGCAGTGTTCTGCCTCTTGCAGGTGTCTCAGGGGATTGAGACTCACTTTGGCATGTGTCTTCCTACAGTCTCCAGTGTGCCTGTTGAAAGCTGCAATGCAACATTTGCTTGAATAGATATTTAAATGAAGAGAAAGAAATCTTATAGCCTGCATAGTGGATAGACAAAAAGAAAAAGCTGGCTGACTGACAAGAGCTTATCTTTCTGCAGAAAGTCATGGAGTTTGAAATAATCTCTTTGCCTGAGTACTTACTAAAACCTAATTCACCATTAACAATTAACAGCAACCCAGCTGAAGCCAGCTTCCCATCTCCTGCACCCTTCCCTATAGTGATTTATGTCTCATTTCCATGGAGTATCACGAGCTTGGCTTCACAAAACACTGAGACTCCTCTGCTCCCACCGATGTTGCTAAATGACAGGCTTCCTTACAACACTGACTATTTTTTTCCCCCAATAAATTGTGACACAGTGGTGTGGGCAACGATGGCAGACATACTCTTGCGTGAGAGGGCCAGATTCAGGCCGAGCCGGGCCTGCTGCAGCTGCCCCGCCTGACACAGCCTGAGGCGCCCGCCTGGAAAAGCCCTTCCCGGCCTTCCACTGGATTAATGCCCCCTGCCTCGCTACCGACCGCAAGCACAGCCTAGAGGTAACAGTGCCCGCCCCTGCTGCTCCTTCTGAGGTCGGGAGGGACAGGCCGGCCGGGGGAAGCCCGTGAGGCGCCGCCGGGAGCCCCTGGTGTGGCTGGGTCTCTCGGTCTATCAATCAGACAGTCAATCAATCAGCCCGCACCGCCCGGGCCCGCCCCCGCCGCGCCGAGCAACACCAGCCGCATGTGGCAGGTGACCAATCGGCACGCAGGCTGACGCCAGGCGCCGGCCAATCAGAAGGCGAGATAAACGCGGGCTGGACGCGCCAGCGGGGTGGGGCGTGGGGCAGGGAAAGGGAACGGGGAAGGGGAAAAGGCGGGCGAGCGGGCGGGCAAGGCACGCTGGGAGCTGTAGTCCTCCTAGCGCTGGGCCGGGCCGGGCCATCCCCTTCCCGCCCGTGGGCGGGCGAAGCCGGTGGCGCCGCGGGGCCCCCATGGCGGCGGCAGCGGAACGCACGGATGAGCTGGTGCGGGAGTATCTGCTCTTCCGCGGCTTCACCGCCGCCCTGAAGCAGCTGGATGCCGAGATCAAGGCGGACCGGGAGAAGGGTTTCCGGGTGAGCAGCGACCGCGTCCCCGTTCCCGGCGGGGCGCGGGGCGCGCGTGCCCCCCGGGGAGGACGCGCTCCCCGGGCGGGCCGCGGGCGCCTCTCCGCGCTCCAGGGGCCGGGCGAGGGGGGCGGATCTGGCGGCGGGGGGAGCTCTCGGAGCCCTCGGAGCCCCCGCACTTCCCCGCGAGAGCGGCCTGCCCCGACCCCTGTGGGTTGGGCTGGGCTCCGGGGCCCGGCCGGCCGCACAGGCGGGACGCCCCGCATCCCGGAGGCACCCGGCCCGCCCTGTCGCCGCTTAGGGACGCGCAGCCTCCTGGGGGGGCTGTAGCTGTTTGAAGGCTCCCTCCCCTCCCTCTCGGCTCCGGAGTTCCGTCAGCGCAGGACGGGGCGCTCCATCCCTCGGCTGCCTTCCGAAGCAGGGGCTGCAGCTCCCGGCAGCCGCCCCGCGCCGCTGGCCAGCCCGGCCGTCTGCGGACCCTGCGTCCGACCTGTGACCCGCCAGCGGATTCTCAGCTTCGAGACGAGAAGAACAGAGGAGACCTGCTGACCGAGAGGGCAGGAAGACATTTCTTTTGCCTGCATCTTTTCTCGGTCATGAGATTTTTATCCAGCGGCTTTACGGCTCCACTCTTTAGTTTGTATGTCTTGAGTACCAGCTGCCTTGACTAAGGTGTGGAAATTGGCAGAGAATTTGCCAGTTCCAAAGATACAGTTTCAGACCTTTGTGTGAGCTTCGTATTCCTGTGGCAACAGTTTTGGGCACCAAATGTAGTGCTTTGAACAGTCAGATTTTTCTTTGACCAGCAATATAAGCACTACTTTTATCATTAATAAAGCATGTTGCTTTTATTTTTTAAAACACCAGCACTTTGCTAATGTTTAGATGTTGGCAAACAGCTGACTTGATCAGAATTGTTGTCCAAGAAGGGTCTGCTGGGGTGACAAACTTCGGTTTTCTATACATGTAGGAAGCCTCAGAGATAAAAGTTGGGTTTGTCCTAAGATACTAACTGACGAGGAGAGAGCAAACCACATATTAAACAACCTTAGTTTAATTTTATACAGGATGCAGTCTTTTCTTTTTCTGATGCCTGTCTTGGCCATCAGAAACCACTGAACAAAAAAATCTATTCCCACACCACCATTCTGCCTTATTCATGTTGCAGAAATGATTTCCAAAGAGACAAAAAAAATCCTTTTGCAAAATTTTATGCCTGCCCTGTTAGTAGACGATATTACTAAAGATAAATGTGCTTCAAAGATTGCAATAGAGCAGAACTGACTTACTCTTTCTGTTGGCTAAATGCAGATATTTTTCCTTTTAGTCTAAAAATAATACGTTTTTTCAGGTGCTGCACTTGAGTTTTCAGCATCTAATCACATAATTTTTTTATTATCAGCTGACTCTTAAAAGAGATAGAAAGTTTTCCTTACTTGCAAAAAACCCCATCAATTGGGTTCAACAAAATGTGATATTTCTGTCAAAATCTGTTTGGCTATGCTCTGTCATGTTTCTTTTTCCTTCATTTGCAAAGTCCTGCAGAGTGGGAGAATGCTAATACAAAATGCAGAGTGTTTCCAGGTTTAGAAAATAACTAATGCATAAGGATTGTACCGTGCTACTTAAGCAGTTGAAGCTTCTCAGCGCTAAGTTAGAGAAAGTCTTGTGCCTCAAGAGCCCTCACGTGACTGAAGTCTTCCCTGTTTTGCCCTCTCTAGGTGGATAAGATAGTGGACCAGCTGCAGCAGTTTGTGCACAGCTACGATCTGGCTGCCCTGCGGGATTACTGGGGTTATCTGGACCGACGCCTTTTCAGCCGTTTGGAAGACGTGTATCGGCCAACAGTGAACAAGCTCAAAACCAGCTTATTCCGCTACTACCTTGTCCATGCTGTTCAGGTAGTGTTTGATTTTTAGGCTTCTACTTTATAAAGATCCTGGTCTCTGAAACCAAAGCAATAAACTACCCTTGTGAGCCTCTGCCAGGCCGGCTGGATTAGGAACAGGCATTTCATGTGTCATGGTTAGGAGTGTGGTATGGAGTTTGATGCACTCTCGTGACAAGCTTGTGTGCAGGATAGGGAAACTTGGGCAAGAGGGAAATGTAGTTTGCTGGGTGCAAGGTATTTACACTCACATGAAGACAGGTTTCCCTCAGAAAGGATAACAGTTCTGCTAGCTCAGTCCTGCTCAGTTAACTTAGATACTGGCAGAGAACACAAGGTTCAAACCGGAACAAGGACATGTGGGAGAGAAAAATGAATGTCTTTTTGCTTGCTTTGAATAGAACAGAAAATAATGAGCTTAAAATGGAACAGAGATTTTCTGTTCAAACCCTGGAAAATCAATGGAATATATTCACCCCTTGATTCTTCTTGGTTCCGTTCCCTGACGGAAGATCTGGGTTTTGGTGGAGGAGTCAAAATCTAATGCATCTTTCCAGAAGTGGTTTTTTTCATGGTTTGTTTTGCCATGTGCTTACCCTGAAGTGTGACAGTCCTGTCTGAATAATGTGCCAGATGGAAACCTTTTCAAGCAGCATCTGCTGTAGACTTGAGTAATTTGAATTATACTTTGGTCCTGTATATGAATGCTTATGTCTCACATCAGTGCACTCTGCACTGGTTTAACTGAAAACCAGTGTATTTGGTTTGGTTGGTCTCAGCCTTTAAACAGGATTGTGGTGACTAGAAAGAAGGTTGGATTGAGTGCATTTGTGAGCTTCTCCTAGTGTATTTGGGATTCTGTTGTTTCCTGGTGAATCCATAACTAACCACTTGTTGTGTCAGGGTGGTGAAAATAGTTGTTATTGTGTTCATAACAAAAAGCAAATGTTCCTAGACCTAATCTGGTGGCATTAATGGAAGTGTGAGCTCTGTTCTTCTTGCTGTGTTTCAGAATGGCCGCAATGACAAGGCACAGGAGTTTTTCCTCAAGCAGGCCTCCGAGCTCCAGAACCAGGCGGAGTGGAAGGATTGGTTTGTCCTGCCCTTCCTCCCTGCTCCAGACTCCAACCCCACCTTTGCTACCTATTTCTCGCGCCAGTGGGCAGATACGTTCATCGTGTCTCTGCACAACTTCCTGAGCGTCTTGTTTCAGTGCATGCATATCCTTTTTTGCAACTCGTGTTATATACTTCAAACAGTCATGCCAAGGATATAGTACTATGGAACTTCCAGCTTTCAGGTGATTTTTTACAGCCAAGACTTAATAGAAAGTTGGTGTTTAGCAAAGGATGTTGGAATAGTTACTGCTCAATTATCTGATGATATATTGTATTCCCTGGGCAAAACAGTTGTGGTCGTTGCTGATGCTGAATCATCCTGATGCTAGTGACTAGAAATCTTATGCACATCTTGTTCTGAAATGGTTTTACTCTTTGCTGGACATAGTACATAACAGGCATACAACCTTGGGTCATAATCCGTAGCTGTACTGACATCTTCTGTTAGATCCCTCTTTGGGTACATTGTGTTCACAACATTGCCTAGTGACAGCTCATTATAATAGAGCAGTTGATTGTTGGCAGAAATAAGTGTTTTGCCCCATGCTACAGAGTTCTGTCTTACTTGTTTGGTGATGGGCAGGCTTATGCTGCAGCTGGAATACAGCTCATCTTGAACTGTTTCTTCTGTGTACAGTAAAGCAGTAACAGAACCTCTCTTGTCCTCCACTTCTGACTCTAAAAAGAAATAATCTAAAAATCCTTGCGAAGTCCATGTGAAATAGTTTGTGCAACAGCAAAGTAAAAAGTTGACTTAAGTAATTCAGCTGTTGCTAATCTTCTGGTCATGCACATACTTTTTGCTAATTGTGTGGACTGGGCAGCTTTGTTTTTACAGATAAATGGCCAGTATTGGGTGCTGGCTTTTAGAATTAAGGCAGATGCACACAAGTTATTGCCTCGATTTTCTTTAACATTGCTTACCAGTTCCAGTCATACTGAACTTTGAAGCTGAATGTCTCAGGAGCAGTCTCATACAAGAAGAAAATGAATCGTTGCGGCATAAGGTCAGAACTGAGATCTCTCTTTAGCTGCTGACTGTATGATGTGAGTTTTGTAAGATTCCATCCATTTGAGAACATTGTGGCTGCTCCATTTGGTGCAGTTATTCTAAGGCAGATTCTCTCAGTCTTTTGTTTTATTTTGATTTATCTTTCAATTGTCTCCAGCAAATTTAGGATTGTGATCATATTGTGAAATGAGTGTTTAGGATATTCCTGTCCCTCTGCTGGAGGTGATTGCCTCCCCTCCTTGTGCTGTCTGACAGGTGACTGAATACTATACAAACTCTTTTTCTGTTACACTTCAAAGTCAAAACAAGGTGAAACTGGTGGCAGGTTAAGGGTGTATGTCGTAGAGTTACAGAATGGGTTGGAAGGGATGTGTGGCTGATTTTGTGAATAATATTCAGCTACTTCCAGATTTTAGCTGATAGAGCAATAGAAGCAATAGAAATGGGCAGTAAATTCTGGCAAAGAGACAGAAACTGTTACTTCTGAAATAGCCCCTTCCGCATGTTTGATGTGCACTTAAAGCAATTTAGACCAACTAAAGGAAATGTGAATGTCTGTTTCCCAGCTCTAGATCTTATATTAAACCATAAGAAGGGTCTATTGGTTCAGACAGAATGTTGCCCAGCTCCATGTCTTGTGTTTGACAGTATCATCAGCAGGTACTTAGGAAAAGGTGTCATACAGGTCAGTCATTTCCAAGTATAACTTCTGTTAGAGAAATTTGTGAAATCTGCAGCTTAAGAACTTTCTAAACTATAGATCACATGTGGATGATCACATACAAGTAGGAAGGCTGTAAGCAGAACTTTAATTTCACTTCCTCAAACATACCAAGAAAAGCTCTTTGTATATAAATACTTCAGTAAAGTTTATGCTTTACCTCCTGTGTTACAAAACATTGTTGTATGTTGTGTTTCCTATTTGTACTGTTTTAATAGCTGTTCAGCACTCCCAAAAATTGAAGTAAAATAGAATAATTGATTTCAAAAAGGAGGCATTTTTGGGAGAAAAACCCCAAGATTTGTCACTGTGTACAGTATGGAGTTAGTAGGTCAGTCAAACATTGACAGGAGGGTTCTGCAAAGATGGTCAGTGAATAGGGGCAGAGAATAAGGTGTGTTTTGAAATAGAGCTGTTTTATTTCCTCAAATTTTGTATTCTTTACTTTTAGTCCAATTAAAGCTATGGTTTGCATTTTGCATGTTGGCTGATATCATTTGCAGTCTGGATAAGATTTTTCTGGCAAATCAACAGAAGTAAAACAAGACTTTCCCTTTTAGTCAACTCCTCAGGTCAGAGGGGGAACCAGCTACCTCTAGAATACAGGTTTTAAAAAAGGATGTCAATAAATATTCAGTTTTATGCTAGCTGAAATTAGGTAGTGATTCTGTTTTATGCTACTGAAACAATGCAAATACAGAAATAGCAAGCTAAGATTTCTAAAGCTCATTTTTCCTCTTGTGTTCTCTTTCCTTAAATGCTATAGAAAGAAAAGAAAACTTAAAAAGAAAAAGAAATATATCTGAAAAACTAATGTACAGAAACTGAAAAGCCAGAGGAACTCTTTAGTGTGACTAAGAGTCACAGGCATAAACCACATCTGTTTCAGAAAGCTGCATCCTGAGGTTCCTCTCTGCTAAATGGAAAAACAGATGGTTTTCTTTCTCCATAATGTGGGGAAAAAGTCTCACTATCGTGCTTGGGAAGGGGTTGCACAGGGTATGGAGCTGGATTTCAGGGTGACCTGGCTTCACTGACCTTGGTGCACCCTGCCAGTTCAGCAAACTCTTGGCTGTGAGAAGAAGATTACCTTCTAGGCTGCGTGCCTGCATTGCCCTGGCCTCAAACTGCCTGCACAGAGAGGGACTGGTAAGCTTTGCCCTGCCCTGCCCAGCTCTTGTTTCCCAGCACCACTAATGTCCCCACAGAGACAGCCCAAGGAGAGGAGTGAAGGGTTTTAAGTAGGCTCCAGTTTCATGTGAGTAAAGTACTGATTGTTTTGACTAATTGGACTAATGTGGTGCTCAGCCAGTCAGAGCAACTTTTTTTCCCTCCCCTCCCTTCTTGAGTTGTTGAAATAAAAGGAGTAAACAACTTCAGTGAGTGGGAAGGAGGTGAATATCAGTGATCCTGTGTTTACTTGGCTCTTTTCTCCTGTTGTAGCTGTTTGCTCTGCAGGCTGAATCCTCCCGCATGAAGAAAGAGGAACTGGAGGTGGAACAAACAGTTACACATCACAAGTTGCCTGCATATGTGGCCAACATGGATCGACTAGGGGACTCTGAACTGTGAGTGCCTGCAGGAGAAGAGCTGGGGACAGGCTCTGCTGCTTTTGTTGGGTCAGGAGGGTTCCTGGAGGGTCATTTCCGTGTCCCCTGCCTGCGATTCAATGCAGAAAAACATCCAGACAGAAGTTATGGTGACCTAAGTAGGTTTAATAGAATTCGTGACAGATGTCCCTCCCATCGTTTGGGAGGTTCTTGCAAACCAATGAGAGCCCAAGCCCACATGGAAATGATTCTGCTCTGCTGTTAGCATTGCACCAAGGTGTTCTGGGCGTCTAGGGCATTGGTAGCAGTGCCATACCTGCAGTATTGCTCAAGTGAAGTGGGTTGTCTCTTGATTCCAATTTACTTGAGTGCCTGCAGTGCCATAGGTGAATGCCCTGTGTTGTTTTGTAGATACCATTACTCTATGACCCAAAGGGATTCTTGTTACATGGGGATATTTTCTTACTTTTGCAAAGTTAAGGGAAAAGGAGCTTATCTTCTGTGAGGCTCAGTTATGCACAGAATTCCCCATGAACTTACTGCAGTTAAAAGTGCATTTTATGGCTACATCTATTTTATGCCTATCTCTGGAAATTAGGCAACATACACAGTGATACAGCTTCTTTAACTGTGATTTTTTTACCCCAGTACAGGACAGGAATAAGATTGATTAAATTATCCTGTTGCCAGTGACAGATAGAAGTTGTAGCAGGTACTACACACAAAATGTTTTAATCTAAAATTTGTCTGATTAAATAAACTTAAGTGTCTGTTGAATTATCTTGATAACTGCTCTGCAGTCTTTGCACAGGGCAGGCTACAGAGATTAGTTTGTGATGTGTTTTTTTTAACTATGTGGAAAGCCCTGATGCTGTCTGCATGTATGGAGGAGTGTGACATGAGGGATGGGGTAATTTTTTTCCTGTATTTATTTTTGTCCAGTTTGAATTAGAAAAACGTGCCTAGGAAAGTGGCATTTTTTGCATGTGCAACTTGTCTGGGGGCCAGTTCTGGTGGCTATTTTCATGTCTTTGCTTAACCCAAAGCTCAGCTTTGGTAGAACAGTTCCATCCTTGAAGAGTGGATAGAGACAGTGAAGATAGTTGTATTCCCCTTGCCCTTCCTGCCACTCTGCTCTCAGAGGAAGCTGTAGCAGAGTGAGGTCAGACAGTTAAGTTCTGGGGAGCAGCTGCTGCTCTTGGCATTGTGGACTGAGAAGGGAGGTGTTCATAATCATAGAAATTGACTGTAGCTTTCTTAGTTTCTTTGGTGCTGGATTTTGAGATATTGAGGACCTGTGCTGTAAAATTTTGTACACAACTTGCTGATAATCAAAGGGTGTTCAGTGAAACATCGGGTGCTGAATGTCTCTCAAAGTAGGTCTGTTTTATGCTTTGAATTGGGGATCTCATCTAAGTTCTACAGAAATATGACTTCCCCTTAGGGTCTTTCTAAACAAACCAGATGGAGTGGAAGGAGTTTTAGGTGGCCCTGTGGGGGATTCAGCAACAGTTTGAGCGCACTGTCTCAGTGACATCTCTGAGAAGTGAGCTTTCGGTTACAGTAACTATAATGACCTGCTCCAGGCACTAACAGGATATATTCAAATAGTTTTTTAGCACAGAGTGGTTCACTGGCTTGGAAATGAACGTCTGTCTTCCAGTGGTTCAAACAGCTGCCACTTCACTTAACTGGGTGGTCTTTGATCAGCTTGCCTCGCTACACTTTCATACTCTATTTGGTGGTGTTTTGTTTTTTTCATTAGTGATATGACCTGCAATCAGAGGAGTACAGCACATTCTCTTCAGTCCCGGGGAGGTTTTCTGTCCTCTTTTCTCTCCCAAAGTAAAAAGAGCCCTTCCAGACCAACCCATTCAAGTGGGGCTTCTCCAATGCAGACTGGCAGTATGCTGCTGGGGAAGAAAGAATCAACAAATCACCAGGTAATTCTCAGCTGAAAGTTGCTCAGTCTCCAATGAGTTAACTTGCAGCATGGCACTGCTCCAAGCTTTTGCTTCCACCTGAAAAATTAAATGTCCTTCCCTGCCTTGCAAATGTATGCTGGGCCTGAATGCAGCACAAGAGCAGCTATTTTTTTCGAAGAGCTTGTGGAGCCCTTGCAGGTGCTTGGTTGTTTTGCTGCTTCTTTTACTCTTTGTTCTATAGCCTGCTAGGAGCATAATTTTGCTCAGTCACTTCTCTGCCTTCCAGAGTGCCAAAGGAAAAGAGGGAACAGTGAGCTGTAAGGATGGGAAGAGCCACTACAGTGGTTTAGCGGCAGGCGAGTCCAGTTCCCTGCAGCAGCGGCAGAAGCGCTTGCAAGAGCATGGGAAAGAAAGGAAAGAACTGTTGTCAAAAGGGACCTTCCAGGTACTGCACTGCAAGGCTGGGAAGCAGAAGGCTTGTATTTCTGTAAAACTAAGTGGTAAAACAAGTGCAAGTGTTTCCTTTAAGCTTTGGAATTGCTAGTCAGAAATAACTATATCAAAGGTTAATGTCTGTAGTTAATCAACTCCTTCGCTCTTGGTTTATTTCTGTGTCCCTGTAAGTTAATCTGTATCAGCATTTCAAATGGAAGAAGAGTTGTCTTTTGTCTTCCATGTTTTTCAACAGCCTGGTCCTGAGGCTTCATTAAGGTTTCATTCACTTTCAGTGGTTGTGTTCAAATAGCTTGTTAAAATCCCCATTCCTCAGTGGTAATGAACTTGGCTCACTCATCCAGCCAAAGTGAGTTCTCTTCCTGTAGCTTCTTATACTGATTTATGCAGGCTCTGTGTGGGACAATGAAAACTAACAGAAATTTTTCCTGGATAGGAATGGAAATTGCTTTCCTAGCAACATTTGCTTTTTGGAGTTTTTTGTACTTTATTGTTGCAGTTTTGCCTGGGTGTGTGCCCTGCTTTAAAATCTAATGAAATAATAAAACTGCATCCTGGATTTTAACTGCTGAAGGTCAGCACACTACTTCTGTTCACCCGTGTGTTGTCTGGCTTTCAGCAGCCAGTTGTCAAAAAATACAGAGCCCAGGCAGCATCTCAGCCGTTGTTATTTTGTCTGTATGAGACATTCTGCCTAGTGGAGAGACAGTGCTGAGGGACTGTTGCCCATTGGCCAGTGTGTGGCTGTTCCATGTGTGGGAGTGCTGGTTAAAGAGCTGTTACTCTATCACTCAGCATTTAAGGCCTTGAGAGAACTTCTTTATTAATGGTTCATATAAAACACTTAGGGCATTGATTGGAAAATTGGAAAGCCCAATTTCCCAGTAAGTTTCCTTTGACTTTTCTTTTTCTACAATGTTCCAGGTTAAGGCAGTGATTTTTGGGCTGTATAAAAATTGGTCCTTGTGCTCTTGGGGAAGCTTGATACTCTTTAAATTTCTCTTGTACTCAAAGCATGTGAGCAAAAAGGAAACTGAAAGATGGCACTGTTTCTTTCACGTGTCATTCACTGGTTATTACCTCCCCACATTAACTAGCAGAATAATTCTTGGATTTATATCCCAATCTTTTCCAGCTCTGTGATTTCAGATAATTTGATTATGCAGTGCTTGATCCATTGGTCCTGATGAGAAGCTACTGTAATTTAGGCAAGCATGTATTACAGAACAGGAATTCATAACCATCAATACCAATGCCATTTTGGGGACACTTAATTTTCAGAGGATGGTTTATTAAAAAAATGCTAGGAGGTGATTTACCACTTTATGTGCTGTATCTGCTTCTTGTTCAACTTCTGGTGGCAAGGGAAGACTAAGCTGCTTCCAGATATTTCTGCAGTGCAGATCTTGTCTCATCCAGATACTGTCTCCTCCTAAAACTCCATTTGTCCTGTCTGCCCTATCAAATTGGGTTTTAAGCTTTTGGGCTAAGGTGTCAGCTCTACTGTTGTCATCAGTCAGTTGGCTGCAGTGGTAGCTCCAGTGTGCACAGTCTACATCTCTAGCAGATGAAGATAATCCATCCACTGGGGCTTGAGAGCCATGTTTTTGTGCAGGTTTACTGAACTGCATATTATACAGTCTTAACTTGTATTGAGGAATGCAAGAATTCTTGAAATATGTTGATTTACTTGTGAACCTGTGCTCTAATGACATGTAAATGGGCCTCGGATATTGGCTGAGGTATGCTAGAAATGTTGTGGTTCTTTTAATTCTTACAGGAAAGTATATAGCTGGGCACATGGAGGGGGATATAAGGGACTCAACAACTAAGCAGGTCATATTAAATAGTGCATTTGTGCAACACAAGGTCCTTGTACTCAGAAAGGTCCCTGGCAGAAGGAGTGTTGACCTGACAAGGCTTCTGTTTTGTTGCAGCTTCTTTTGTTTTTCTCCCAACAGGCTGGGGTAGATGAGGAGCTTGATATAGAGCTGCTTCCTTGTATTTCACATAGGATTTCTTCCTTCAGGGCCAAAGTGCTGAGAAGAAAACAGATACTAGCATAGCTGAGGCAGAACCATGCTCAGAGCTGCATGCTGAGCAAACAGAGACTTCAACCAAAATGCCTGGCAGCAGTGCAGAGGCTGTGGGGGTTCGGCAGGAACAGCCTTTCATTGTCCTGAGCCAGGAGGAGTATGGGGAGCACCATTCATCCATCATGTACTGCAGGTAATGCACTGGCAGAAGAAGGTGTCTTGTAAAAGCCTCTGCAAAAGGATCAGCTGTGTCTGGCCTCTTTCTCCCAGTCTCTGTTCTGTCCAGCACGTTGGACATGTTCTCTCAGTTGCAGGGCAGTCAAGTTGGTGTGACTGAAAATAGCATGTGGCTTGTGCAGTGAGAATGGACAGACATTTTTGTGATTGGGCAGTGCTAGCCAGGAAGAAACTCCCTTGGAAAGCAGGTATTGCTGAAGGGCATTATGCTTGTGTCTGGAGCTTAGTGTGCTTTGCTGTGCCAGTTACTGTGAAGTGAGCAGGAAGTAGTGCAAAGAAGTTCTAATTCCTTAGAACTTCTGGTGTGTGGCCAGGAAAGGAAGGATTAGTGGGTTGCATCTAAGAATTTGAGGGAGAAAAATAGCCCATCTGTCTCATTCTACACCCAGGGTTGATTGTTCTGGACGGAGGGTGGCCAGCTTGGATGTGGATGGGGTCATCAAAGTCTGGTCTTTTAACCCCATAATGCAGACGAAAGCTTCATCCATTTCCAAATCTCCATTGCTGTCCCTGGAGTGGGCTACCAAGCGGGATCGGCTGGTGAGTAGTCTGCGTGTGGAAGCGCAGCAGGTGATTTGGGGCTGTCTTGCTACGTGTTGCATGTTCACTTCTAGACAGCTGCACTGTGGGTAGAATTGGGGCAGCAGTTAGTTTCCCCTTTTAGTGGGACACAGGGAACCAAGGCCTCTAGAGTCTAAGAAGAACTAGAGTGGGGAGTGTATGCTTTGTATTGAGCAAGGAGTCCACCACCACTTGCCCTGAAACAGAATTTCCCGAGCTGCAGTGTGGGTACAGCTGCAGGATAGAAGTAGTGCCTTTGAGAGAAAAGCCCGTCTGCACACAGATCAGCAGCAACTTGTAAAGACAGGCAGAGGCAACAGAGTACAACAGCCTGTGGGAGGCCTGCAACAGAGAGCTGTGGAGCTTTACTCATACCCTGAGCCAGCAGCAGAGAAGGGGTTGTGGGGGTGGCATTTTACTTGAGCAGGTGTGAAAAAGCTCCATGGCCAGTTTTAGGCTGGTGTCTTAAGAGCTGAGGGTTTGTGTGTGCATAACAAGCTTGGAGCTTGTTTAAATAACATGGCAGTTTAAATGTTTCCTATATCCCTTTTTCTCTAGTTCTGTTACTAGAGAGGAGCCTTAAATTATATGCACTCCTCTGAGTCCTAGAACTATTGCTAGTGTTTCATGCCCCCCCTTGGCAGATACAGGGCTGTATGAAAAGGCTGGCCTGCAAATGAGGCAGTATTTTTTGCATTTTGGCACTGATGATGTGTGGCTTGCTAACCCCAAAATGGCGCCTGTGAAGAGCTGGTGCTACAGCTTATCTTTTCTTTTGCTTTTAGAAAGCAAGTTGCCGATGCAGTTTTTGCACTTTGTTTGTTGTGATGATGTTTCTTCTGCTTTGTGGAATTTATTTCCTTCTTGCTAGCAGAAAGATTCTTCATTCTGAAATACATGTAGGATTCACCAGCAAATTAGGCACTGAAGTGACAAAGATCTGGCTTGCTCAGTTTTCTTTTATAATGCATCTCTCCATGACTTAAATTTTAATTGAAATTGTAACACCACTGACAAAGCATGTGTGAGCTCTTCTGGATGCTTTCATCCTCCCATGGGTGAAAGGAGTTGGCTTCTGTTTGATTTTCTCTTTAGCACACAGTTAGCCATCTTCAGCTTCTCTTTCCTTGGTCCACTAGATATTGAGACTCCATACATGTTTTGCATCCTGTAGGGTTGAGCCATGATCTAGAAAGTGGTGTTTATGCCACCTTGGTGCCTATTAGATCTTTTTCTCACTGGGAATCAGGGTTTTTGCTCTGACTTCTATGGCTTTGGGGTAGTCCTACTCAGTGTAATTGCACAGGAAGACAGGATGTACCATAATGGAGTAATATTTAGTCTGAATGCATAAATAGAAAAAAGAACTACTAAGTCCTGGTTGTTGTTGGCCAGCATCATTGTACTGCTCACTCACACTCTTTCCATCTACTTCCTTGCTGGTTTCAAGCTATTGCTTGGCAGTGGGGTTGGGACGGTTCGTCTTTATGACACAGAAGCAAAGAAGAATCTCTGCGAAATCAGCATTGATGAAGACATGCCCAGGTAACTCTGGAAGACTGATTTTTATATATAAATATAAACAAATGGTGTTGGTTTTAATGGTGAATATCTCGATGTTCCTGCTGCTTTTCTGCAGCTGCAGGATTATCCAGCCTTCGTCTAGAGGGCAGTCCCTGCCTGAGCAGCGTAAAACTGCTCAGTTAAATGGGAGACACTCAAAAACTAAGTACATGAATCGTGCCCTCCTTTACAGTGCACCTTGTCTTGTGGGGTCTTAATGCAAGAGCTTTGCTTGAGGCAGCTGCTTGAGAGAGGTGATTCAGACCATATGCCTCTGTTTCAGGATCCTCTCGCTTGCCTGCAGCCCAAGTGGTGCCTCCTTTGTCTGCTCTGCAGCAGCCCAGAGCCTCATCTCCCACATTGACTTCTCAGTAATCAACTCTGGGGGAAAAAGCATGAACCAAGTTCCTGGGAAGCTGCTATTGTGGGATACAAAGACGATGAAACAGCAGGTACTTGCTGGGTTTCTTTCCTTTCTCAGTCTGCTTGCTGAGAATGAGTGTCTTCTGTTTCAATGTGTAGGAGCCCTCTTTCTAAATTTTGCTGACTTTCTTTTCAACACCTTCTTTTTCCTCCTTTCCCCTCTGTCACATTCAGGATAAAAATAAATAATGTAAGTAGCTGCTGGATTGGGTGAAGTTTTTTTGTTTTATTGGTATGTTGGGGTTTTTCTGAGGAATTCTTCAGAATAGTCCATGGCCTTGTTTCTATCCTGGCTGCACAGTTTGTGATTGGAAATATCCCAAGTGGATTGAATGATGCTTTGCTCAGGCTTTTTCCAGTTGAGCTGTATTGAAGGGTTTTCGTTGCTGCTCTTTCCCTTGCCTTCCCTGTTTTTAAGTGAAGTGCTGTCCCTGACATGTAGGAGAAAACAAAATAATCAAGCTAATGCCTGCCAGAGGCTGGTTTTGCAACCTTGAGGCCATGGCCAAGAAAGCTGTGGCTTGGCTGTGGTGAATTGCTGGTTTAGTGTCACAGTAAAATGCCACTGCCAGACCTTAAAGTTTGTAGTCATTAGAGGTGTAGGGCTCCAAACCAGAGTTCTTGTTACTAAATACCATCTTTCTTCCTTCCTTCCCCTGGAGTTCAGCTCTTCAGCACCCCCAGCTCTATTTCTTAGCATTAATGCAGATTCTCCCTTGCAGCTACAGTTCTCCCTGGAGCCTGAGCCCATTGCTATTAACTGCACAGCCTTCAACCACAATGGCAACCTTCTGGTCACTGGGGCTGCAGATGGGATTGTTCGTCTCTTTGGTACGGTGGAAAGGGACCTGGGGGTGTTGGTTGATAGCCAGCTGTGAGGCCAGGCTCACAGGACTGGCATCTGGGCTTGTATCACAAATAGTGTGGCCAGCAGGACAGGGAAGTGATTGTCCCCCTGCACCTGGCACTGCTGAGGTTGCACCTCAAACAGCATGTTCAGTTTTGGGCCCCTCACTACATGAAAGACATTGTGGGGCTGGAGCATGTCCAAAGAACAAAACCAAAGCTGATGGAGGGTTTGGAGCGCATGAGGAGGGGCTACAGGAGCTGGCATTCTTTAGCTCATGGAAAAGGATACTGAGGGGACACCTTACTGGTTTTTACAACTACCTGAAAGGAGGTTGTAGGCAGGTGGGGGTCAGTCTCTTCTCTCAGGTAACAAGGGATGGGACAGGAGGAAAGAGTCTCAAGCTGCATCAGGGAAGGTTTAGGTTGGATATTAGGAAAGCTTCCATCACCACAGGGATTGTCAAGCACTGGAGCAGGCTGCCCAGGAAAGTGCTGGAGTCACCATCCCTGGAAGTGTTTAAAAAATGTTACATATGTGGCACTCAAGGGTATAGTTTAGTGGTGCATTTGGCAGTGTTAAAGGAGTTTGGCTTGATTATTTTGGAAGTCTTTTCTAACTTAAATGTTTCTGTGAAACTGAGTAGTGAGGTGGCCCCTAGTCCTCAGCTGGCTGCCCCTAGCAGGGAGGCAGCTGCAGGATACGCTTGGAGACCAAGGTGGAAGCTACTGTCTCCACAGGAGCTCTCAGGAGTGGATTGACATAGACTTTTTCTGGAGGACATTGGCTGGAGACCCTGGTAGTTCTGCTGGATTTGTTGTTTCTCTCCTGGTGAAGAGGAGAGTGAATTTCCCTTAAGCCATGTGGTCTTGTGCTGTGCCAGATAGCAGTACCACTAGAGGCTAAGTCATGAGGAAAACAATTAATGTGAGACCTTCCATTTAAGTGCAAGGGCTTCACATCAGTCCTCCTTCTGCGAGCAATTTCTGTTTCTCAGGTTTTTGTCCTTATCAGCCTGTTCTTGCAATAAAGGCAGTTCAGGCCTCCCACCTTTGAATGGAGAATCTGCTTCTGGCACAGGTGGAGGCTGCAGTCCCAGGTCTTTGGGAGGACAGAGCTGTCAGCAGCTGGGAGGATGGACAGGATAATAAGGGGAGGAGTGCCAGTGGTGCTTGGATGTAGAATGCCTGCATTTGACAGTGAGCATGTGAGCAGGCCTGTAAAGCCAAGTAGTTACAGACAATGATTTTTGTGGCCAAAGTGAAAGCGGAAGTATAGGCACAGGGTGCTGGGACTGGATTGGGCTCCCCCAGGCTGGTTTATAGGGCTGTCACAGAGACCTCATGAAAGAGGTCTTCATAAAAGAGACCTTTCATGTTCCTGAGGTCTCTGTGTGAGTACCAGGAGTGTTCAGTACTGGTTCTCCCCTCAGATATGCAGCAGCATGAGTGCGCCATGAGCTGGAAGGCACATGATGGGGAAGTCTACTCCGTTGAGTTCAGCTATGATGAGAACACAGTCTACAGCATAGGCGAGGATGGCAAGGTAGGCTATGGGTGACCTCCTACTGGTCAACTGGCAGAGAGACCACTTCTGGAATCTTCTCCATATGGTGGGGACAATCGTAAAAATATGCTCAGATTCTGGATGAACCGTGGGCTGCTAACTGCAGTCTTAGGTGTGCAGTACCACCCTGCTCCATGCAATCTGCAGAGAGAGTGGCTGAAAAATGTATTAATAGTTGGAGCTGTCTTGGACCTTGTGTCCAAATCCTACTGTTGGTGACATCCCTTTCATAGACAGTGCATGTGAGGATGACTTTTCTCTGCCCCTGAGATCACCACATTTGAGATCTGAGATTCAAGATTCACAGGGAAGCATATCCTTGATCACTTTGCACAAATCTCATCAGAAGCTCCCTGTTGTTTATAAAAAACACTTCAATTTCTGCAGTTCCTCAGTCTTCAGTAGTAGAGGTGTGGCTCAGGGAGGGACCTTGGCTGAGGAGTTAAGTAATTCTCACCAGAGTCCTGCATGCAGTGTGGAAGGACACATAGGCAGTAGTGCTTGAGGAAGGCAGGGCATATCTTTTCCTGGATAGAAGGCACTCTTACAGCCTTCTCAGCCTGTGTTTTATTAATATAGCCACCTAGATAGAGATGTCAAAATGCCATCTTCGTTTGTGAGGGACACCCACTGTTTTGCTTAAAAGCAAAGAAAGGCAACCCTATTTGCATCCCAGTTAATTTCATTATAGGCTTTTGTCATCTCTTTTTCTCATTCTAGTTTATTCAGTGGAATATCCATAAAAGCGGCTTGAAGGTGTCTGAGTATGACCTTCCCAGGGAAGCTACAGGTCCTTTTGTTCTGTCTGGGTATAGTGGCTACAAGCAAGTCCAGTTCCCACGAGGACGGCTTTTTGCTTTTGACTCTGAGGGCAATTACATGTTGACATGTTCTTCTACCGGGGGAGTAATTTTTAAGGTAAGTCTGAGAAGTGATGGTGAGTACTCTTAAATGTCCATACAAGCTTCTGTTAATAACAAGAGTGCAACAGCAGCCACTGGAAGTTCTCAAGCACCACGTACCCATCCTTGCTCTGTCAAAGTTGCTGTTCAGTTTCACACAGTGTGTGGTGTACAGCAAGTGTTTGGATCCTGTGTATGTAGCTGGGGTATTTGTGCTCCTTCTTAAAGCTTAGTTTTTAGTGTCCAAGTGCCTAGGACAAAGTTTTAATTACTTTTTTGATATATGGATGCATGCCGGTTCAGTGCAAAATGTATGGTTGTTGACTGGTGCTTATGTTCAATCTGCCTTCCATGCCTGCTGCTTCTATGTTAGACACAGCCTGATTCTCTTCCCTTACTGTGTACTGAAATTAAATGAAGGGTAAGGCTGAACGGTTCTGAGTGCCCAAATTTCTGTGCTTCAGTAACAAATGTTACTGATCACATGCTCATGCTCTTGCAAGGCAGATTAGGTGGAATTTTCACTTTGCATCTGGGGCATTCAGAGCACCTGAACTAACATGAGCTATACTTTGGCTTATGTGCTTCTCATCTGTTTATGCTCTTAGCCTGCCTTATTTAATTACTGCAGTTCAGCTAATGTCAGAAGTTGAGCTGCTTGAGAACACGTGCTTTTGTAGTGAGACTGGAAGCTTCCTTTCATATATGTGCTACACACATGTCAGTATCTCTGATTCTCTGCTTACTTATGCATGCTCTTAGAGATACGGAGTCTCTGTCAGGCTTTGGCTTGTCTTGTCAGGTGCATTGCCCCCCACTGCAGAAACTTACCTCCTTAAAATCTTATGCTTTCCTTCTTTTTAGTTAAAAGGTGAGGAAAAGGTTCTGGAGAGCTGCCTTTCCCTGGGAGGACACCGAGCTCCAGTTGTCACAGTGGACTGGAGCACAGCCATGGACTGCGGGACATGCCTCACTGCTTCTATGGACGGGAAAATTAAATTAACAACCTTACTGGCTCAAAAGTCTTAACCTGGACAGTACTGAAGGAGGAGAGAGCAATAGATTTGACAAAACCAGTGTTAACACACAGGAACAAACTGCACAGGAGAGAGGGCAAAGCAAAGTCCCTCTTTGCATTGTAGCTTTTGCCTCTTGATCAATACAGTTGCCAAACCACTGTGCAACAGAATGCCAGTATGGGACTGGATCAGCGGCAGCACTGAAAAATAAGTCTCCACTAATCCGTTGTGGTGGCTGGACTTCCCTCTCTTAGGGAGTCTTGAGTAGCACGTGGCTAAAAGGTTGTGGTCATGTCAGGGTTCTGCAGAAGAAGGTGAGGCTGGAGGAAGCAACTGTGAGGCAGTACAGTGCATGACAATAAGATGACTCAAACTGGAAAGGCTAATGGGAAAACAGTATTCTTTGGGTATAACATTTGTTGTTATGATTTTGTTAGTTTGTTTTTATTTGGTTTTTTTTTCCATAAAAAGAAAATATTCCCTTGCATTTGAACTCTATGCTTTGTTCAGCAGTTGCTGCAAAACATGGAGGGTGGTGAGGGCAATGATGTGCCAAATCTCCTGCATGCAAAAAAGCCCTTGTGTTTTTACCAGGTGCGTCCAGCACCACACCTGCACAGCAGGGTGAACCAGACATCCAGGAACAAAAACAACTGGTTTTGCTTGCATGTGTTTTGTTACCTTGCTATAGGTATCTGGCTATCAACCAGAGCAGAAATCCTGAGTCAGACTTCAATATATTTGTGCTGGAGCTCAGAAGTTACATAATTCCTAGCAGCTACGTGATGGTGGATAGGGGGAGGGAGGCCAAGCCCAGTCTGGCCCTGTATAGGGCTCTCTGTCACTGGAGCTGTCTCTCCCCCTAAGCCCTCCAATATCAGGGCAAGTGCTGGGCTCACAGTCTTTGAATGGACTAAGCAGATACATTTCCTCTACTTACACATTGCCGTGGAGCTTTCTGTTGCTTATGTCCTTGGCCTAGGTTGGGAGTTTATGGTACTGTTGTTCCTTGGCAGAGCATACACTGCTGGAAAATGAACAGCCATTCATGAGCCATACGGGTAGCCACACATACAGACAGCTGTTCAAGGGCAACACTGCTGGATACTGAAATCCTCACTACAGGCATATTCATGCTACAGCAACCTGTTGTCCATGGAGTAACTTGCTCCTGCTGACTACGCTCGTCAGATAACCTCACCTTCATTTCAAGGACCTCCAAGATTAACAAGTCCCCTGCCAGACTGACATCGAAGTACAGGGTTTCCACCTCAGTGGGATGTGATACTAATCGTGCAGCTGCTCTTCATGCCAGTCTGAGCTAATGTCTCCTCAAATCCAGTGCTGACTTTGAACTGGCTTCAGGAATTCCCAGGGTTTTAGTCTGGGAGTTTAGAGAGCTCTCAAATGGGAACCTTTGTTGGCCTTTCAAAAGGCCAAGAAAGATTTGACTGTATTCCAAGCCCTGCAGCGTTGACTACATTGCATAGGTATTTTGGAATTTAGAATTACAAAATTACAGAATGATATGGGTTGGAAGGGACCTAACACTCTTCTAGCTCCAACTCTCTGCCATGGGCACTGCCACCTTCCACTAGACCAGATTATCCAAAGCCCCATTCAACCCGGCGTTGAACTCTAAGATGTTACTTTCTCCCAGATGTTATCTTCCAGCCCTCACAGAGGGTCAGCTGAGATTTCTGGAGAGAGCCTACTCTCAGGTTTGCTTCATAAGTAGGACTGAAAGCAAAACAAAAACCCCCAAACAGGGAAAGAAAGTATAAAAAACATGCACCAGCCCAAGGCTGCTATGCAAAATGATGCATTACCACAGCATTGATACTGTGCCAGAAGCCTGGAGGGAAGGAACGAAGATGTTGTTTTGCTAGAACAATGCTCAACGTGCTGTATTCCCGGGGGGGCTTTCCTTGGCCCAGGCTGCCCTCTCCCCTCGCTCCCCGGCCCGAGCCCCGCCGCTCCGGGAGCGCTGCAGCACGGCCCCCGCCGCTGCCCTGCGCGCCCGGGCCTGCAGAGGGCGCCCCGGCAGCCCCGGGCGCGCTCGGGGCGTCACCGCGGGACCGGAACGGAGCGCTCGGGGGCGGCGCCGGGCCCGGCCCTCAAGGCTGCCCCCGGGGCTCGGAGGCTGGGACGCGTCGTTCCAAACGTGCCGTCTGCTCCGAGGCTGGCCCAGAGCCATGTTTGCTTCTTGACGGAATATTGAGGGGCGCGCAGCCTCACTCACCGCCTGCCTGCCTGATCAAACACGGGGTTCTGTCGTGACTTGGGTTTTAGGGCGGCTCGGGGCTGCTTTTCCAGCTCCCCTGCACTCGCGGTCGGGCGAGGAAGCGGCCTGGGCCGCGCCGGGCGGAAGGCGGCCCGGCGGCACCGCCCCGCGTGCGCATGGCGGCGGGCGCGCGGCGGCGGCAGCTCCCAGCCTGGATGGGGGCGGCGGGGGGCGAGCGGGCGGCGGCGGCCCTGTCCCCCGGGGCCGGGCGGCAGCGGGGCGCAGGTAGCGCCACTGGGGCGAGGGAGCGGCCGGGGCGGCGGGCGGGAGGGCGAGCCCGGGCGCTGCCCGCGCTGAGCATCCCCCGTGCGCTGCCCAGGCCGGCGGCGCTGTACTGCATGAACGAGGCGGAGCTGGTGGAGGTGGCCTTGGCGGTCCTGGCCGAGGTGAGCCGAGACCTGGGAGGGTGGGGACGCGGCCCTGGCCGTACCCGAGCTTCGGAGGACGGACAGGGAGCGCTGCTGCCCGCGCCCCTGGAGGCCCCGCTGTGTGCGGGTCGGAGGGCGCTGCCGGGCGCTGCAGAGCGGAACCGCGGAGCTGCGGCCCGGCGAGGCGTGCCTCACGGGGGTGGTGGGCTGCCCTTCTACTCCATGGGGTGCTCCCGGCGTGAGGTCACGCACGGCCGGCGCTTGTTGTTTTCCCTCTGGTCAGAATCTGCAGTGCGGGGAAGGTGAAGAGAAGGCCCGATCCAGGAGCGAAGAGGAGCAGGAGCTCCCGCCAACACCAAACGAGGTTCCTGGAAGCACGGCTAACGCGGATGGAGGCAGTGACCACGGTCCGGCACGTCCATCCCCTCCTGGTGCTGGTGCTGACAAAGAGAGGACAGGCGGGGAGGACTCCGAGGACGATGTCCTGAAATACGTCAGGGAGATATTTTTCAGCTAACAGCGCCTCTCTGACTTCCCGGGAGAAGAGGGCACAATGGGGAGGGTGTCTCCTCCTGCGGCCCTGAGATCGGTGGGAGGAGGGCCTGGAGGGGGCTGTGCGTCCATCTGCTGTGTTGGTGCCCTGTGTAGCTGGTAGGATTCCCATGAAGGCCGGAGGGGGAAAGAAGGGAGGTACTCAGTTCTCACTCTGCTGGGCTCAGTGGGATTTGGCTCCAGATTAGGATGTGTTCATTTCTGTTTCACATTTCAGGGCATGGACAGATTAAAGAGGACGTTTGGGTTTCTGTGAGTATCCCTTTGGTGGGTCGGTGTTGGGCACGGAGGGGAGCAGGGAGAAGACCTTTGCGGGCAGAGCGACATGGTCATGGTTCAGCCTTGAGGGCGCCCTTGTCCTTGTGGTCCCTCTGTCACAGCTGCAGTGGGGCCTGGCCGGCTGTTCCCATTGGGCCTGGTGCTGAATTTGCCTCCAGACTCCAGCAGTCCAATGCTCCCAATGCTGAGGAAGATGTGCAGGAGCAGACTGGCAGGGGCCCTGCGGGGGCAGACCCCATGGCAGCATGCATGAGGGTCTAGGAAGCGATGAAGATGGCTCAATATTATCTTCCCAAATCCAAAAAAGGGGTGAACAAACCACATGAGGCCAGGTGTGAGAGCATGTATTGAAATGGAAGAATCGGTCAAATCAGCATCACCAGCCTCATCCCCACCAAGGCTGAAGCAAGAGAGAAAACAGACCCTCATGTCTCTTAAAACAAATGCACTCAACAGCAAAGGATATCACTATTAAGCAGGCATTCTTTATTTACTTAAGTTCTCTCAGCCACTGGATGAATTCATGCAGTTTATGTTTACAAGGCTGTTACATATTCACTGCACAGACAAATCAGTAACTTAAAATGCCTATTTAAAAATTATTATAGGATCAGGAGTTAACTATTTCAGTCTTTTCTGCCATCTAGTGTCCTTTAGGGATTATTACAACCCCTTGTAGGGATTTTGGTGGTCATTCAATCATCTTTGTCAATTGTCCTTTTATTGCGTTTTCTTAATTGGTGCATGCTCAGTCTGTTATCTTGCTTTCAAATTACAAAACTGGTTCTTTCTGGTGTTATTTCTCTGTTGTCCTAGATGGCTTTCTTCACAGCCTTGAAGGTTGGTTGTTGATTGGCTGCCTATTTAAGTGATATCTTAAAGACTTGTCTACTTACAAAGCAATTACCAATTTGGTTACATTTTCCTGAATATTTATTAGTTCCTAGTTAAACATAATCTACAGATCCTGTTTTTAAACTCCTTTTATGTTTCTTATATTGTAGGGCCAAAGGTATTAAAAGCATTTTGTTAGTTAATTACAGATTTAATCACATACTCTGAGATACTAGCAACTTTTTTTACTTAGACTACGTGTGGGCTGAAGGCTGTGTCCTCTCTGCTGGTTCTGCTGCCTTCAGTTCTCTTTGGGGCCAGAAGTGCTGTCATTTTGATGTTGTCCCCCAAACTGAAGAGTGTTACATACTGTTGTACCTGGGAAGCTTCTGTGCTGTGCTGTGGCTTTTGGTGTCTGCTACCAGCTTGATGCAGGAGTGCTGCACACAGCAATGAGCCAGAGCATGGCTTGACATGAGCTTTTGGACTGGGAGTCAGATTTTTGCTAGGCAGTAAATCTGTATTAGGATTATTATTTTGAATCATGTTACTGAAAGCTCTTGCATCTTCTTCATTGTCAAATCTTAGTGGGCAGGGCCTCCTCAGTTAAATGGCTTTTACACATATCTGTGTGCTTGGCCCAGCTGAGGTACGCAGTGGCAGTGAGAATCTGGAGCAGTAGCAGAACCTGAGTCCCAAGCAGTGCCAGGAAGCCTCCAGTGAAATCAGAGGGATGAATCCACTGTGAGGTTTGTAAAAGAAACATACCCAGGCCTCCAGACAGGATTATCATCTTGATGAAGGGTATGATGTGGATCATCTTCCATCCCTCTCTCTGCCCTGTGCAATTCACAGTTAAAACAAAAAGGAGGTGGAAGAGGATGAAGACCAGGCAGGAATACACACAAACCCTGGCTAGTGCCATTTCTAGCAGACTGATGCCTATTGCCTCTAGATGTTTGTTGTCCAGGCACTGCAGCTCCCCAGCTGTATCATTCCACAGACAGAAGTTGTAAAAGCCAATGCATTTGTCAGGGAGGTTCACCAGGTTTCCTGCTTCGTACAGCAGTGCGTAGGACATCAAGGCCAAGGCCCCAACAGTCTCCAGTAAAGTCAGCATGTGGAGCAGGTTCTCAGTACATCTCTTTTGCAGCAGACCCATCCTGATGCCTACATACTTTCTTGCTACCATGGTAAAAGGTGCTGTGGGGGTGCCTGTTGCAAAACACAAAGAGGGGACTCCTCAGTTGTTGCCTCTTGTGGCACTCTTCCCAAGGTGTGCTCTGAGCCTTATGGCTGGGGTCTAGAGACTCCCCTTGCACATAGGAGTGTCTCAGGCCTGCCTAGGACTGTGCTGCACATGTGTTACTGGGTTGAGGGGGGTGCATTTGGTGCACTTTTGGTCACGGCAAAGGTGGCTTAGTGATGTTCCATGTGTGGACTGGGAGGAGGGTATGACTCAGCCCCACACATGCCCTCTGCACCATGGTCCCACTGGAAAAGAGGCATTTGTCAGCAAACTGCAGGGGTGGGAGGAAAGAAAAACTGCTGTCTGGTAAGAAGCAAGATAAGAGCTATTCTGGGATAATGCCTTTCAGTTTTTATCACACAAGGACATCCCTTGTGATCTTTGGACTATTGAGTAAAAGAAGTAGGGGTTAAGAGCTATTCTGGGAAAATGCTTTTCTTTCAGTTATGATCAGACATCCCTTGTGCTCTTTGGACAACTGAGTAAAGTGCAGACATGACAGGATCTGAACTGCAGGGATCCTCTTGCCTCTCTGCCTTGTCCTGTAGCTGTGGGACACCCAGTGCCATTGATACCACTGATTTCCAGCATCTGAGCTCCACATGCAGGTCCTTGCCTGCCTGTAGATTTCTGAGCACAGCAGGGCTGAATACCACTGCAGCTCTGCTACCCACTGAGGCTGGCAGACATGGTACTCCTCTGTCTTGGTTGCCTGAGGACCAGTGCCCTACACAGACAGGCAGGTGCCCAGCTCAGAGAGGCACCCTGGATCCAGCTGCCGGCACTTGCCGGCACTCACCGTCTGAGGCCCAGGGACATGGGTGCTACTGAGACACACCTGTGATTGCCATCCACCTTGCTCCTCTCTCACACTGATTGGCACACCTGGCTCTGCTCCTCTCCCCGGAATGTATACTGTCCTCAGTGCTGTCTTGCAGGCTTCTGCTTCATGCTGTAAAACAGGGAAGTGGCATCAGGAAAGGGTATCACTGGCTGCAGAGCCACATGGCAGTGAGGCACTGTCCACCCGGGTCTGCAGAGAGGCATAAACATGGGACTCAGAGACCTTGGCTTCAAGCTCAGCCTCAGGCTTGAGTCTTTGCAAATAACTCTTCCTCCCTCTGATAAGCTTTATCTGCTGAGAATCATCTACTACTTTCCTTCAAGAAGTTCACATTGGCCCTACTGTCCTCTTCCACTGCCTATTACCTAATTACACTGCCTATTGTCATCCTTCAATCTTTACTTAAGAATTGGACTCTGGCTCCCTTCCAGTTCAGAACAGTCTGTGAATCTGTGATATCCTGGATGTCCTCCTAGACCATCACCCAAAGCTGATTGTGAATTTGGTACAGCCTCTGAGTTTTTTTTTTAAGTGCCAGGAGAGACTCCACTCAATCTGTACTCCATGCCTGGTGGCAGTGCTGGTGACTAGAGACTTTTCAGCATCCCCCTCCCACTCTTCATCTTTCCCTGGAAACTTGAAAGTGGGGCACCTCTGTTTAATGAGCACAAAGATGAAGCTTCTCAGTCCCAAACTTCCCCCAAGAGCAGCACATACAGAGCATGGAAGGGGGGTCACAGCATTAGACACCAACCTGTCCACTTCCCTTGTCACTTTTCCCTCACTTCTTGTAGTGTCCCTTGGAGGGCTTCTTCACAACAGGCTTCTGGAGAGACTGGAAGGTCACATGGAGGACACCCATTGTTCTGAATCTGCAACAAAGACAAAAGCAACCAGGAGAATATCTATGCTTGGGCACAGACTGTGCTGCAGAATGAGACCTCTGGCAGATGTAATTTCACCATGCTTTATCTTGCCCCTAATATTGCCCCTTGGTTGGTCTGTCTTACACATCGTCTCCTGCACCCAAGCATTGCTGCTCTTCCTCTCCCTGTTCCACAAGGGCTCAGGCCACTCATTGTTCTCCCTGCTGTCCTGCCTCAAAGCCCTCAGAGGAAGAACAAGCTGCACTTGGAGGGAGCTCTTGGCTGGCTGACCAGGTCTCCAGGGATTTCTGTTAGACTTCAGGGCTGGGACCACTACAGCCCAGCTGACTCTTGGCCCTGCCCTCCTACCAACCCTTGCTGTCATATTTCTTTACACTAGTTTCCTAAGGAAGGCAGGCTTATAGAAATGTGGCTTTTTGTTCAATCATCTCACACTCACTCCCTCAGCATCCATAAAATATAAAAGCTATTAAAAATTGTCCTAGTTACACATGTTTACTAGAGGAGGGACAGAGAATTGAATTCCTATCAGGTTTGTGGAGGACAGCCGCCTCAGACACCCTGTGCTGCTCTGTGGTCTCTGCATGGATGAGGACCTGGGGAAAGCCCAGGTATCTCTGCCCTCTCCCAGAGGATGTATTTTCCCAGCAATGTCCCTCTCTTCACTGCCAAATTATTGGCATCTTTGCCTCCTGCTGGGTTTCACCATAGGAGAGTTCTGTGTCCCAGTTTCCCCAGCAGAGAGAGGCCCCATGTGAATGGTTCAGGAGCTCCCTGAAGTCTCTGTGTGGGAAATAAGGCTCCTAGACACCCTCTGTGCTTTTGGGAGTGCACAGCCCTTTCCTCTGCTGCTCACAGGCAGGTGGGCAACCTTCCCAGGCTGGGGCTGTGCCTTCCTCCAGCAAGCAGCTGGTGGAGTGCCTGGGTAAGGGGACAGGAAGGCACACAGCCCTGGCACAGGATCTGGCCTCTGTGCAGAGACGAGCATCTCTGTGAGCCACTGGATGCCGCTGCAGTGGGGCTGAGTGCAAAGGGGTGAGGGAATGGGCATTTCCTTTTGCAGTGAAGAGCCCCCCAAGACAACTTGACTTCCCTGCATCCCTGCTTCCTGGCTACTGAGGGGAGAAATGCTGTACAAGAGTGATGGGAAAGTGTCAAGCTTTGGACATGACACTTTTCTTTCAAGACATCTGTCCTGTCCCTTCACCACCTCCCCACCCCAGCTATCCGGATCGTCTTTCCCGCTCCGGCAGGATCAGCTGCGGAGAAACCTTGGGTGAAGAAAGGCCACTGACAAGCTAAGGATTGCTGGTAAACAGAAACTAACCAGTGCCAAGTGGAACTGACTGTGGGGGAACTGCCCTTAAAGCGTCTTACAGCTGGGGAAGGACCCTCCGGGTCATCTGCATCCTACAAGATCACTTCTCCTGGCAGTTCTCCCCAATGCCAGTGACATTAAAAAAGTGGGGGTCTCAGTGGAGGATACTTACAGGCTGCCCATTTGGGTGGGTGTGGAGCTGAAACACGCTGGAGAGGGCTGTGGTGCCGTTCTAGGAGCCAGGCGGGTTGGTGGCTGGTGTCAGTCCTGTGCTGGCTGGTGTCTGTCACCACAGCCTGTTTTGTCATGTGCAGATAGTTATCTGGTTTCTCTTTCGGTTCTGAGGGCGGTGCTCTTTACCAGTCATATGAGTCAGCGGCATATGACCAAGAAAACAAGCCAAGCCCAGCTCCACAATCTGAGCCAGGGTCAGGCTTGCATTTCCTTTCCTTCTCCTTGCTGTGCTAACCGGCACAAATAACTGACCAGGCTAAACTCACCCAGATTGTTGTGCTTTTAGATTAGATTAGAGTAGCTTGGGTGTCCATAGGGCTTAGATGATTTTGTTTAGTTTTGTTTGGACACTTCTTCAGAGGTGACTGACTGTCCCAGTGCGGACCTCAGCACCTCAGCACTGCTCGAGTTCACTGCCAACATGGCTCTTCTTGCACTTTGGACGCTGATCCCCTCCCTCTGCTTCCCAGACACAATGTCCCACACCTGCAGCCACTGTGCTTACACAGCCACAGTACAAGGTGCCAAGGTGCCTGCTGCTACAGGGAACCACTGGAACCTTGACTTATGTAAGGGGCAAAACTCTCCTTCCTTTAGTCCTCCTGGGCAGATTTGTTTGTCCTACTAGCAGTCTTTGTGGTGGGTCTGTTAGGAGGGCTATGTGTTGCGAGTTGATGCATGCAGGACACCTAGCCATGAAGCTGTTCACAGATTTTCACCTAGTAATTCCATGTTTAGGCATGGTCTAGAAATCTCCATGTGGTACATGTGTTGTGAGCCTGTAATACTGGCACTCACACCCAAGAGCACAAAGTTAAGTAGAAAAAATATGGGAGCAAGTCCTAAGAGAAGCTTAGTGGACGGAGACATGCAAGTGGCAGTGGGGGGATGCCTTCCTATGTACCTCTGTGTGTGGAATAACTTTAGTATGGAGAGGGACAGGGATCTGGATCAAGGGAGTTCAGATCATGGGTGGCTTAAACGGGTTCTGGTGCGTGGGGACAGAAATCCTGCAGCAAATGAAGCCCAGCAGTCCAGAGCTGCTGAGTTGGAAGTGGAGAAGGAAGCCTTGGGGCTGAACATGCTCATCTTCTAGCATTGGGACTCATGGCTGGGAAACTGAGGAATAAGACCTCTGAGGCAAGACCTCTGTTCCAGTGAAGTAACAAGCTTTGGCAGGAGGCATGTTTGTGCTCCCAACAGGAGGCTCATGCAATTTGGCAGCATGCTGTTCATTTTTCTGTCATTCAGGGAGAAAAAGGATGTGTAATTTGGATTTGGTGATCAACCAACTCCTTAGCTGATCTCAGCACCACAAGTGAAGCTGCTGTTTCACTGCCATAGGCAGAAGGCACAAGCAGCTCCTTCAAAAATATCCTTGCTTACACATTGGGGTGCTGTTTGCTGGGGTAATCAGGATGACTGCCACAGTGGGTCTGCTTCATCATGCTAGAGCGTTTCTCCCTGGAGCCACTGTCCCCACAGAGGGGCGGCTGTTCAACACCAGCACACGATGTAACGTGGCATTGCTTCCACTGGGCACACACCTTCCTTTTTTGGCGTTTTTCCCCAACAGAGCATCCCTGTTCAGCCAAGCTTTGCTGCCTCACTTGCTTGACTTCAACATTTTGGAATTGCTGGCTACTGTGCCCTTAAGAGATGATGTTTTAAAAGTTTAAATGTTTAAAATACACCATTTGGGAATGTTACTCTCGGAGTGTGGCATCTCACTGGCCAGAGCTGGTTGCCTGATTGTGCACCTGTGGCAGAAGCACTTTTCAGTGTGTTCTGGGGAGCTCCATGTCTCCTCCCCAGCAGGATCCTCAGTCTCTGCTGCTTTTAATGCCTTCTGGGATGCCATAGCTACCAAAAGGGAGAAGTCCAGTCAAAATTTGACTCAAGACTTGCCCTTGGTCCCAGCTGACCTTCTGATTCTGGAGGCTTCCTGCCACATCTTCGGCTGCCTCTCTAGCAGGCAGTTCCCCTGCCTTCTCCTTCCAGGTATTTGGGCAGGGAAGATTGTGCCTGAAGGCTGGGCAGGGTGCAGTATGCCTCTCCATTCTCCTTCCTAGGGACATTTTACAGGTGTGCTCTGACTGCCTCTTGGGCTTCCACTGCCAAATCTATTTGATGATGGAGTGGTTGGGAGGGATAAGTCTGAAGGGGAATGATCATCAACATGTCTCATGGAGAAAGAATGGGAAGGGAGAGGAGAAAGAGAGCAGGGCTTCTACCTGTGTGTGCTTGGAGGTAGGAGAGACTGGATGGAGTCTTTGGGCTGCTGGGTCCTGTTTTCTGTGGGTGGGAAAGGAGAGCACGTTCCCAGTGCCAGCTTCTACTAAATTCCTGTGTGAGTGTTGCTTTCTGGAATTATTTCCTGAAATAGACATCATTGTTTGCATTCATTAAGAAGGTTAATGTGGCTTTAAAGTGGAATTAACTGCTCTCGTTCTTGATTTCTCACTGTGCAGTTAAAGCAAACACTCAACACACAATATTACTCAAGTTTAGTAATATTAGCAGTCACAAGGAAAGTGTGAGATGAACTGGGACTTTCCAAATTTTTTTGCTTATTTTACCCTCCTGTTTTAAAAGTAAAGTACTATACCCTATCCCACATATGATTCTGTGGGATAATACTCCAGTCTGGCTATAAAACACAGAAACAAAATATTAAGAGCCGGGATACTTATTTATTTGTTTGTTAAACTTCCTCTAAGTAATGCCAGTTTCGGGAAAGCCTTGAAGAGTGTGATTTGTTACATTTCTTTGCTTGGGTAGGTACACAGTATCTAGGAATGAAATCTGCAGCTGGGGAAGGAAGTGCCTGCAAAAACATTTAAAAAGACATTCTTTATTAATCTCCTCTTTGGCAGACAGACTCTTACTGATCATAACACTGCAATGTACTCAACTGTACCATACTTAAACTGTACTTGAACTCAACTGGAGTGCCTGTCCCACAGAAGACAATTACAGCTGTAATGATCTGTGCCCAAAACTTAGAGGCTGGGAGAAGGGGACTCCCTTTTAACCTCATCTCTTCCTGCATACTGTGGGTGGCTGATTTGTCTTTTTTCTCAAGAAGTGTATCTCCAGTGCCTTGGCTGGTGTGACAGGCACAGCCCCCTCACTGATGGCAGGTGAGCACCACATGTCCTCAGAGTACCCCATGTCCTCAAGTGCCCAAATCAGTGCTGCAGGCCAGGCCCCTGGACTCTCTCTCTCAGCCTGACCTGAGCCAGCAGATGTGTCTCACCACTTGGACATGGGCCAGGCTAGCTGCAGCTGGCTTTAGTGCTGCACAGCAAGTACCTCCCCTTACAGAACCACGGGGTGAGATCCATGACCAGCAGGTGAGATGAATCAGATCTGACAACGTATGTGGTGGTGCATCCCTCAAGAAATAAAGAATATTTACAACATTTTTAAACACCTTTTATTCTAAGCAAAGAGGTGGCTTTTAGAGTTGATACTGAATTCCATTATTAATATTTAACCCAATGAGCACATTATTACAAATGCATGTACCCTACTGCCAATAGGGGAAAATATTTTTTAACCTCTTTGGAATTTGCCTCGGGTTAATATTTTCTCCAGTGAGATTGTTATCAATCAGTAAATCATAGTGTAGTAATGTGATGAAGGCAGTTTAAATTACAGAAACACTAGCTCTTCCAAATGCTGAGATTGAGGGAAATCCCAGCCAAAGAACTCTGTACATATCTTTGTGGAAAATACTCTTTACTGAGGTTTGAGATTATAGAAAAAAATGGCTTATTGGTATTTAAAGAATTAAACAAGCCTGTAATGTTTACTTTGTTTCACTTGCTCAGGTACCTGAAATATCTTAGGTTGAGTATCAGTGCCTTGAGTCTGTGAAACAGAGTAGTGCCTTGAGTTTCTGAAAATGAATAGAAACAGGAATGAATTATTACTACTAAGAAGTTCCAAAACACTGGTTGACAAAAAGGTATTATCTATCAGTCAGGGCCTGTTCAGGGAGTGTACACCAGGCTGAGACAGGGGAATCTTGGTAAGAGTTCAATAACTAATGGAAAAACAGTTACCATGTAAAGGTTGGTATTTTTCTTTTGGTGACAAAATTGTTTGTGTAAAATTACAGTGATTAAATTAAATTGTCATATATCTGTCTCTGGTCAGAAAAAAACCCCCAAGCCACAGCATGTTCCTCCTGGGATGAAACATATGGGCATTTTTGCTTTTATAACTTCTGTTCTTAGCGATGCTGTGGAAATATTCTCCTGATATTTTCAGGGGATTTTTTCTGCTATCTTGGTAACCATTTTGATTTATAAGGGAATACTACAGTTACAAATTTAAAAAGCCTCAACAAACCATACCAACAGTTGCAAATAAACATGATAATCACAATGCCAGAAGGAGTACACATAAGAGAACTGCTCAAGGTTGAATCCCTTATGCTGTTCTTTTCAGCAAATATTTATGAACCCGGACACAAACGTATCATATTGACAAGGGAGCTCACTTCCTACTCAACATGGCTTGTTTATTTTTAGTCTGGGAACCTGGACAGCTGTGCTTTCTCACTAGTATTGATTGCACTGCTCTGTTTTTCATATGTTTGGGCTTCTGAAAAGAGGATTTGGCATAAAATGCAAAAAAATCTTGAGAAATGCTGGTCTACTGCTTAGACCAATGAAAGCATTAACAAAGCAGTCAGCATTATAAAGTTTATGTACATAAAAAAAAATAAATTACCCATTGAAATATCAATGTAACTTCATTCCAAATAACAGTTTGCTTTCTCTAGGCAACAATAACAGTGCTCCTATTTTACATCTTGGGGCCATATAGTTTTCTAGGCTGAACATCAGCGAAGTGTCATTGAGGGCCATGTTCAGCTCCAGCATGAATTCCTGTGAAAAATTCTACTGCAGCTGTGATATTCCTTCCTATTCACCTTTTTACAAATGCCTTTAACAACTGTCATCAAGATCAACAACAGAAATTTTGCTAAGTCTTTTGATCTAATAAACATACTTAATCACTGAAGTAGATCCACATGGGAAAATGCACATAATCATGAGAGAAAGAGAATTAAGAAGATTCTTGAAGGATTGTGATTCATTTGATAAACTGTTCTTACTTACTTTACATGGTAACAGCATCACCCTGACGAGTTTTGCTTCTGGTATACATCCAGCAAAGGAACTTTATTCCTTGCATGAAAGACATATGAATCCAATCCATACAATTTCTTTGCATGAAAGATGTCTTTGCTTATATTTTAGCACCAAACTGACAGAACAGGACCTAGTGAAGCTCGACCTGACAAATAGTTTTGTGATGTATACTGGTGTTTATAGGTTTTGGCAAGCATAGCCTTATGGGGTCAGGCTCTTAGGTGGCCAAAGTGGTATTCAGTCCTGAACATCTCCTCCTCTGCTAAGTTTTCTCTTTTTCTGTTGTTTATTCACAGTATTTATGTCACAAACAGGAAGCAACAATTTACAGGAATTATTATTCTTGGCTAAATTTCATCCCCAAGTTTTCTAAAAGTCATTCACAGGAGTTTACTTTGCGTATCTATGGGAAACTTCTTGAGTAATAATATGACAATCACAGGCACCAAAGAAACAAACACCAAGTAAACAAGGAGAAAAACATGCTTTAACCCTTTTTTTCTCAGCAAAACAAGTAAATATAGGTTACAGGAAAATAAAACATCTCTGTCCTCCTTTGAAATCACTCTTTTAAATCTGAGGCTACATTTGTCTATGAGCTTAGATGTAGGCAGTGGGCCCTTAGTGACACTGTGGTGACTCTTCTGTGTGTGTGAGAGGAGCACACAGCTCCTGAACACTCTGAACTGGATGTTGCAAAGTATGATCAAAGTACGTGAGCATGATACTTCTTGTGCTTAACACCAGTGCCCTCCCCATCCTGACCCTGTGACTGCTTACTCAGCTGTACTGCAGAAGCTGAGAGGTGAAAGCCACCTTCTTTGGAACAAAACCTGCCTTCTGTATCATCAGGGTTAAGCTACAGGGAAAATGAACACTTCTGGTCTGCACTGACTCATTTGACCCAGTTCTCTGACGATGCATCAAGGTCATAGAACCATCACAGGATCAGAGTGGTCTGGGTTGGAAGAGACCTTAAAGATCACCTAGTTCCAGCTCCCCTGCCACAGGCAGGGGTACCTTCCACTAGACCAAGTTGCTCCAAGTCCCATCCAACCTGCCTTGAACACTTCCAGGGAGAAAGCATCAACAGCTTCTCTGGCCAACCTATTCTGGTGAGTCTTCAACTACATAGTGAAGAATTTTTTCCTAACATCTAATCTAAGATCATGCACATGTCTTTTTATTACTTTGCATTTCAGCACCAGTTGTGTAGCTCAGATCTTGATTTCTGTACTATGAACATCTTAAATTTGATGAGATAATCCAACCTAATAATAACACGTTAGGGCCACAGCTCTTCATAACACACAATGCTCACCTCTCTAAAATCACGTGCACCTCTGATCTCCCATTCATTCACAGTCTGCACAGGAGGAGCTGCTCATGTTTAATAGGTGTATCAGTTGGTCAATGTACAGATCCTTGCTCTGCTGTCAGTTACCCTGAACTTAACCACTTTGGCTTAAAGCAATCAGAATAGTGTCTTCCATGTTTAATTAAATAAGGCTTACACAAAACCAAATAATACACCTTTTATTGTGCCTAGATTGATCTGCAAAATGCAAGGCTGCAGAAAAAAAAGGTGTATTGATTTAAGTGATGCAAGAAACCAAGCTCTGTATCACCACAGTTTTTTTTCTCCACAGAAAGGCCACCTGGCGTAGATGCAGTGCTTCGCTTCTTCCAGTGAACTGCCAGTTAAGGTTTGACTATAAGGTTTGTGTGCAATCTTTTAAAAAGTGTTAAATTAAATAGTGTGACTCTTGAAAGTCTAGTTTAGTAATATTTCTAACATTTAATCTGGCATTCTTTATTAAATACAGAGAAGATATAATAAATTGTGGCATATCTGAATAGTTCTAAGTTACCTGGAATTCCAGTTTAACACATCAGAATTCAGGACCTTGGAATTCACCCTGGCTTTCTATTTCACTACATTCTCAGGTTCCTTCAGGTACAGACAATAATAAGAAATGCCACAAATTTAGTTTATTGCTTAGAGAAAGTCATTATCAAATTTATTATTGCTATAAACCTACAGACTATTATGTTTTTCACAGCTGGACTAATGAGGCAGGAGAAAAGGCCTAGGGGAAACTGCCATTACCTGCTTGTTATTTACACAGTAGTCCAAGAATACATTGTAGAAATACTGTCCTATGGACTCCAAGTCTTTCATATTGAAAGGAGTGTTTTGTCTGCAGCCTGAAGCATCAGTCTCCTGTAAGTTAGGGATCTAGAGGCCAAAACATTCATTTGAAAGAATACAAACATTATTTAAAACAGGCTGTAACAATTTGAAAAACATTAAATGTACTAATTGTGACACTAGCTTTCTGTACAAGAGTCTTTTTTGTGTTGTTATAGAAGTTAAACTGGACAGATTTAGTTTACTGGCTTAAAGTTTAGTTTAATACTTGAAGGTTTAATTTTATATCCAGTGTATCAATGTCTTTGTGAGTGGAAGTCTGCACAAGAAATCAAAGCCATTTGTAGCAAAACATACAGCAAACTTGGCAGTCTTTGCTGTCAAAAGGACATCTGGGATCTAATCTGAACCTAACTTCATTCCTGAAAGTAGTTGTATGCCAGAAAAGAAAAAAATGAAAGAAATAAGGAATTTGATAAGTAAATTTTTGCAGAGGACATGGGGAAAAATAGGCTGAAAGTATCTTGAAGAAAACTCTTTTACTATGAAGATATTATCAGAAAGGAGAAAATATATTCAAGGAAAACCTGCAAAATACTGAAGAACAAAATAACCCACTCTGAAAATAAACTTAACCACAAAAAAGCAGTCAGAAAGTCTTGGGTGCAGTGCAGAGATATAAACAATACCAAAACAAAAAGGGACATAGAGACATCAAACTAACAAAGATATAGGGGAAAGGAAAATAGGGCATCCTAAAGGGAAAGACAATGAGATTGCCTTTTGACCATGCTTTGGTTATACTAGATTGAAGGGGAACACTTCTTGACAATACATATGTATTTGAAGTACAGCCTCTGGCCTGTTAAAATGCAGTGGTGATTTCCCACAATCAAAGCATCTGGATTCAACATAGGTACTGTTTTCAAGACAAAATTGTCCTGCAGGAGTTGAGCTTTGCTTGAGTCACCAAGAATGAAGTCCATAAAGCCTTTTGTTATCCAGGAATTCTTAGTTTCTCCCTCACTATCAGTATCACAGCCTTCTGCTCAGTGTCCTTGCCACTTTTGGAGGGGGGTTGTGGTGGTGGTAGTTAAAACATACACTGCATTTCAAAGTCAAGGGCATAAGATGTGAATCTTGCAGAATTTAGACACCACTGGACCTTTAGAGATGGCCACCAGGTACTCCTGCAGGTTTTTGTTGGTGTAAGGATAGTGGTGGGCAAAGTAGCCTGTGTCTTGGTCAGGGAACTGGAACATCCACATGAGTGAGAAATAATGATGTCTGCCTTGCCCCACACTGTTTTTGTAATACTTGATTTATTTCCAGTCCTTTACCAGTCATTTCTTATGCTGTTCCTTAGCGCTGATTTCTGAGCACAGCAGTGACCACAAGCCATGTTTATACAAGCTGTTTACTTGCTAAAGCTGTCAGTAGTGAAGCACTAAAGCATCCCTGCCTGCATATTGCTTGCTTGGAAGTAGTACACTCTGTGTGTCTGTGCTTGTGTGGAGGTCAGTGTGGGGTGAGCCAGTACTCAAATACAGAATTAGTAGGCAGCGAGCAGACAAACAGTGTGATGCTGGTTAGCACTGTAGCATGAGATAGTGTCAAATTATGTGCAAGGCCTTGAAAAGGCACCCTGCAGTGAATCAGGTGTGAATCTGATTCACAGAGTGATAAATCAAAGTCTAAGGAACTGCCGAGAAAAGATGCCTAATCTCACCAAGCATGTCAGTAATGCAACTGGAATCTTGCTTAGAACTCTTAGTAATAACTAGAGCTTCTTAAAACATTCTCCACACTATGCTTTAAAAAGAGGTGCTTAAGAAAATGTGTTGAGTTCATGTGTTTGATTAGAGAACACACTCAGTGCTAAGCAAGCACCCACGTTTTACTGCAGCTTGGTGCTTGCTATCCCAGGAATTGCTAACTGCGTGTAACTGCCTGCATGTCATTCCTCAGGAGCAGAAGGGAGAACTGGCCACATTTAAAGGCAGCAATTTTCTTCTCCTTGGTTGGAAAGTTTCATTAGTGAAGGCTGAGAATCACAATACCATAACACCCACTTTGCTGGAGAGCTGTACAGGCTGAAATAAGAGTCACTTCCAGTTGCCTGTGCATGAAATTCAAGTCAGCAATAAGAAACATGGGAAGTTGCATTTTTAAAGAACAGCAACTAAAAGACCATAGGAGAAATCCCTGTCCTTGTTTACAAAAAGGCAGGGAGCTGAGATTCCAAGTGTTCCTTCTTATCTTATCCCTTGCAGTAAATTAGCATGTCTGGTTGCAAAGGACAGAGGTTCCTCCCTACACAGCAGTTACCAGTTCTCCTGGCCACCAAGTGCAGCAACCTACTTGTGGCAGGTAATATGCCCAAACTGCAGAAGTAGCTAATTTCTAAATGAACTAATGTCAAAGAGTACCAGTGCTTTTCTGTGTATACAAGCCTTTACTAACTGTATTTGCCTCAAGAAATGTAGCAAATCCCTTTCAGTTTTGTGCTTCTGAACATTTTGTGGCCACAACTAGTTATCCTAGGATTGCAAAACTATTATAATCCTTTCTTATCCATGTAAAAGTGTCCCAGGACAAAAATCAATGACAGAAGTTCCAAGTTCATCCAAGGCAACTGAATCAACTTAGCAAACATAGGAAAGAATAAATAAATCTGATATTCAACCAGTGACAGTGGAATAAGGCAACTAACTCCCTTCAACTCTGTCCAATAAATCCTTGCCAGACAGAGAAGCCTGTATTCAAGAACTGATCCAATCTGACCAGGTTTTGTTTATAAATTTTGGCAAAAACAAAATATTCTTCCAACACAGACTTGAGTGGCGATATTGCAGTTACACAGCTCTCATCTTTTTCATTTTCTCTTTTGGCTCTTATCTTTCTTTGCTCATATTTTCTCAACAAGCTCATTTTAATCTGGTTCATATTGTTTTTCACTGAGAACAATGGCTTTAGCTGAGCTGGACATCTGGGATAAGTAACAGGACAAGCAGAACTTAAGATGAGGCAGATGTGTAACTAGTGACTAGTTTTTTTCCCCATCTATAGGAAAATAATTTATTCCCAAGTGCTTTAAAATTACATGGAAAATCACATTGATTCATCAGGTTTTGAATTATATTTGTAAAGGAGATCAAAGCAAGTGCTTAATCTGCCTTCATCTGACAGCAAGATTTCTTAGGCTTCCCCATCTTCTCCTAGATAAATCATTTCTAGATAAAAACTCCTTTGTCAGGAGCTATGGCAGCATTGTGCCCAAACCTGTTGTAGTGTACAATCATTCAGGGGTAGTGAGTATCCACTCTGAAAAAGGTAGCAGAATAAGGGCATAGATATCTCAATCCCACCTCTATGCATTTCCAGCTTTTTTTTATTATTTCTGAACTGCAATTTGTTGCATATGTAAAACACACAAACTGCCTCAGTCTTCACTATCTCAAAATAGGCTTGCACTAGGACTTCTGTACAGACTGCATAGAATCAGTTATTAGCTGACATTCATATTTAGCCCTATAGCCCTGAAATACAGTATTGACATTGCTAGTAACTGAATAGTAAGACCTCAAGACTAAAGTCTGTATGTGCCTGCACCTTTATTTCACTTAAGTTATCTGTGACAGCAATTTCTCTAATTGACATGTATGGCTAATTTGTTTTATTTTGTTTGCTTTTGTATGGTACAAACCTAGGCTTATACAGAAAGCAGTAACAAGGAGGAGTTCTGTGTAGAAATGTAGGCCTACAGCTGGACAAACCGTGATTTAGGGGTAACAAAGAGACATTTGAAACCGATGGGGGGTTACTTGCTTGTCAGCAAGGGATTCTTCAAAGTTGGGAAAAGCGACTTAAATGAAAACATGATAGGCAGAGAAAAGGCTTTGAAAAAAACTATTAATTGCATGATTGAGACTGCTGGTACTGTGTACTGACTGCAACACTGCTCAGAGTAAATTATTTGTCATAGGATCATAGATATGAAAGGATCCTCTTTCAAAGCATTCCCTATCCTATCCTATATATCCTATATATCCTATCCCTATCCTTATATCAAGCCAAAAGATAGAAGTTTAGTTTCATGCGGCTTTGTATTTGTTTTGGGTCTGAATCAGATACCAGCACCAGTGGTACTTATTTTTTACTAGAAAAAGAATTCTCATTGCTTTAGGCCTGGTTTCTGGATCTAATTCTCTTCACAACAGACAAAACCCCATAGTAAACAAAAGATTTTTCACTTGTAGGATCTGGTTTCAAGTGTAGATGACATCATATATGAGAAGTAAAGGAAATAAACACAAAACTGATAAACCCATTTTTAAATTGCAGTGGTTACCTAACTCTAAGGGATGCCTGGGTCAGTAACAGGTGGTTAATGGTAAGCTCCAAGGTGAGACTGAGATAAATACTCACCTAGGTCAAGAACCATTAAGTATGAGTGGATGAATTTCCAGGGTTTTTTTGAGCTTCACAGTGATGTGATCACTAATATATTTTCCCTTGCTTTGTCTTCCACCCTGAGATTTTATAGGGAAAATGTAGGAGAGTAATTGAAAGGGCCTTAATATGTAAGAACGGTGCCAACTGTCTTCTGTCACAAATTAGCTAGGGGAGGGTCTTCATCCTAAACCAATTAAATTTAAATACTAAAATCAAATTGGAAGTCCATAGCAGGATAGTTTGATTTTTTTTTTATTTTCAGAGAAAATTTTCGGAGAAAATTTTGTTTATTTTCAGAGCGGTCTCTTTTGGGTTTTTTTTATGGCCTGCAGAAGAATCAGACCTAGTGTCTGTAGTCCGTGTACTCCACCATTATCCCATGCCTGGCTTATACTCCTGCCCCTGTGTAACTGAGACAGGGTACTTTGCAGCTGTTTGAAATGCATGAGCAGGAAAGTTTGGTGGGTTATATGTTGAAGGCCCAACAGAACAGAAAGGTCAATTTGCACAGCAGTTCAGGAATAACTGTGGCATTGGAGGTCACAGCCACCTAGGCAAACTGGCTGGACTCCTCCAGCTTCCTGTGTTGTCCATGAAGCTATGTACTCATTTGGATCTGCTTGGGTTTGCTCTCTGGAAGACCTGCTTTTCCTCCACTGGTTATACAGGCACCAGTGGTGAGTTCCTTGGCTAACAGAGGAGTCCAAGTTGGTTATGTGTGAATATACATCCCCAGGATTTCTCTGAATTGCACAGCCCCCTGGACCTTGCCCAAAGCAAGTCACAAAGGGGATATGTGGCCACAGAAGGGGCTGTGGGTGGTGTGTTCTTTACTGAGTAGAAGAGAGAGAATTCAAACCTTCTTCTTGGAGTGCTCAACATATTACTGTGTGCTCTTGATCATGGATATAACAGAAAACCTGTGAGTTCCACAGTCTCCACGGCTAAACAGCCATGGGAGTTCTGCTGTTTGCTGCCACAAGACGAATGCCATGACCTCTGTATCAGCAACCTTTGTTAGGGTTGTATCAGTTTGTACGTGGTGTGAGGGATTGAGCAGTTGTTCTTCATACAGGCAGGAAAGTTTCTTCCTCCCTGTCATAATCACACTCCATGTATGTTAACACAACTCCCTCTAGAGTCAGACTCTGCACATTCAGCACTGTGTTTCTCGCTGTAGGGAAGGTGGGTCTGAGAGGCAAGCAGGTGTGGAACATCTAGACCATGCTACTAAAATATGTGAAATAAATTATATCTCTGAGAAAAGAAATTTTAACCATAATGTTTCCCTACTTATAATGAGATAAAATTGTGTGTTTAATATAACTGCATTTACAGTGCTACTGTGTGCTGCAAGAAAACCTTTGTAATATGAGCAAATAGTGAGAAAAAATCCTGAAACTGGCCTTAAAATTATTCTATTTTGCAGGATGAAAATTAATATTAAGTGATCAATACCCTGTGATTTCTAGAATTACTTTTTTTTTCCCAAAATGCCAGTTGAATGATCAGTTTTACTTCCCTTGTATAAGCAATAATTTCTGTAATCTAATCACAAATAAACTTAGTTATACACTCTTGTTTCAATTATCCAATTTTATTTCTATCATCATGATACTAAATCATCACCTCAATCAGATTCATGTAAGGTGCAGTGTTTTGCTAAGAGTCCACCCTTCATTTAGAGAGATGAACAGGAGAGGCAGAGAGGGCAGGGATAGGGGGCAAGAGTGACTGCCCAGAGTTTGGAGTGGAAGAACTGCCAATGAAAACTATGCCACAAATCTGTCTTGACCACTGGGCAGCATTACCCCTTACATGAGCTCCAAAGTTTGCTGCTGACAGGGGGAATTTCACAGCCTGAACTTTAGTCTGGGTACTCCAGGAAATTTGGTTACCTCTGGCGAGAATTTTTGTATTCTTTCTTGGGAAAAAAAAATTATTGTGTTGGTAGCAGCTTGATTTAAAATGTTTTCTTTAAGCTTTATATTGCAAACTGTTTTCCTCTCTAAGTCTTAATTTGTTTCTGAGTGAATCAAGGGTGACAGGAATTCAGAATGAGTGCACTAAAGCTTTGTTTGATATTGAAGAAATCGTTCTTCACAAATTATTAATTTGTTTTTAAAAGATCTGCATTATATTTCCTTAAAAGAGTTTTGTTTACTTTTGCAAAATTAAGTGATAGGTGCTATTTTCAGATCCTTGTGTTAACTTTATGAAAAATGTTTTGGACACATTTTTCTTTAATCTTATTCTTTTTACAGTGTCACAGTACACTTAAACTTCTTTGGATTTACTACTTCTTTCCCAAAGAATCCTTTATTTCTAGTGGAACAGTTAAGAGAACAGGGGAAAACAGAACTGGCTTTTAAAGAGGTTGGGTGCTGTTGCCAACAGAGAGAAAAAGAATGGCCATGAGATGGTAGCAGTCTGTCAGAGAAGGCCAGGAGATGGGTCTGAGCTTTTCTTCTTGATCCAGGGAGGCAACTGCGCCCTGTGCATTTGCACCTTACAGTGGAACATTTGCAGTGTACAAGCAGAGCAATTTCAGAACTATTTTTTTGAATTATTTCACTCTGAGGTAATCTGGTGTGAAGTAAAGCAGTAAAAGAGTAGCACCACAGGCTGGTATGCCGTGACTCAAGCAAGGATGCCAAGTGCAAATCCATTTTAAAATTACCAGTGTAAGCTGACATCTGGGGTTGTGTCCAGCTGTGAGGCCTTGGCTGGCTCGTTCAGTCCTCCTTCTTGGGCTGTCCTCATGGCATCCAGGATGGCACAGCCCCAGGCTGCAGAGTGCTGACCTGCTACACACTCCCTCTGCCTGCTCGGATCCGTTCAGAGTAATACGAGGGGTTAACTTCATACTGCTTGGCCTTGTGAGATCAGGTGTCATCCACTCTCTCCTGGCTGACATAAACTGCACATTAATAGAAAAAGACAGTGAAAACTCCATCATGTGCCCTGTCTGGTTTGACAGAAATGCAGTCATATGCCTACATGTGATCAAGATTAAACTTGTGTTGCAGAGTGAGCTGAAAATGTGCAAACCCCTATTAATGTGCACAAACACACAGTTTTGGGGGGAAAAATTAAAGTTTTTATTTCTTCTGCTTCTGCTATAAGATAAAGGAGAAAGGGAAGCTTCTAACAGACTGCTGGGGCAGAGAACTGCAGGGATCATTTGGTCTGGGTTGCAATTATCAGAAAAGATATAGGAGATTGTTCTGTAAAGCACTTCACTGTGAATTCTGGCAGAATTTCACCCTTTTTTGATGCATGGAATTTATGGGAAGGTGTGTGAAGGCTAGCAACACTTACCTATCTTGTATCTGTTCTACATCATGCTTGAGTGAGGTTATTGTGTGTCAGCAGGACTTAATATAAAGGCAACATTCAACTTACAACATTACAAAGTTAATTTAACTTTGTTGAGCCCTGCACTTCTTGTTGCATTTCTATGTACAATGCTAGTTTCATTAAGCATGGTGCTCAGATGTGAATGCTCAAACACTTTCCAGCATGCAGTTAAATATTTCAAAGCCAGCAGAATGGTATCAGTATTTGTATTGAGCCAACTTCCATGATCGTTTGTTTACTGGGAGCCATAACCAACAGTCTGAACAGCCTTTTCCTCCACAAAGTCCATCTTTTGAGTAAGTTTTTCTCCTCAGTGCTAATGATTTAAATACCTATTCATTACTCACTAACTCTGTCCCTGGAGGCAAAGGAGGAGTCTAAATGTCACTTTATGTTGCAAAAATGAAGAATTGGTTTGTATGAGGTGCCTTTCGCCCTCTGCAAACATGCATACATGCTTTAGATTTCTCTCAGTTTCTATAAGACTATTCTTAGCAGCACAGTGAAACATGGTTATGTTAAACATGCTACAGAGAAGGTTCAAAATAAATCATGTCTTGAACTGACCTGATTCTCTTCTTTGCTGTTTTCCTTTGGCTATAATATAGCTCACAAAGGGATAAAATGCTGCACTGAAAGTAACAGTTTAGTTTGTTTCTCTCTGATGCAACCATTGACACATTTTCCTACTTCTGACTTAAATTCCATGTTTTCCTTTGATTGCACAATTCTCAAAGGTGCATCGTCCATTTTAAGAAAGCAATCTGTTTAGGAATATATATTCCAGATACTTCCAGCTAAATAAAAATAATATACTCTCTGGATGCTTATACAACTGGGTCACTTAAGGGATTTGGTAAATCTCTATGAATTTTTACAGGTATTTGAGAATCTCCAAGTCAAGAAAGCTCCTTTAAATCCAGTTATTTCTACTTCGTTCTTTTCTGTTCTTTGCAGGCATTTTATTCTCTCAGGCCATCTCACAGCGTCACATCCCTAGCAGCCAATACTGATTCTTGTGTTCATGCTTAGGTTGTTGTTGTTGGTTGTTTGTTTTTTCCCCAGTTCCAACTTTAATAAGCCTCCTGGGCTTTCTTTGAAGATTTCATTTGCAACTGCAAAGAAACTCTTGTGTATTCCAAGTCTTCTATGTGTGCTGTGGCTATCACAGCAAGGGACAGGGATATTCCGTGGTGGCCGTGCCGGGGAAACAGCCCTGTGGTTTGTCCCACAGAGATATTTTCCTTGGCACTGCAAGCAGCAGGGCTAGACCACTCAGAGACAAGTCTGCGCTTGTTCCGAGGCTCCGGGTGGCGTCGGACCCGAGATGCGGCAGCGCCGGCTGTGACAGGATAAATCCTGCGTGACCCTCTCAGAAAGGCAGGATGAGCAGTGAAGAAAAGAAACCGGATCTGCTTGGGGGTTTTATCCAGAGGTTTATTTCAGCCCAGCACGGACTTCTGAACAAGGCAACCCCCACAGCACAACCCCAACCACGCGGTCACCTGCTGATTTTAACGGGGGGAGGGGGAAAGGGAAGGGGCAATGACCCCACCAATCCAAGAGGGAGAGGGAGTGACCCAAGGACAGAAGGGCAGCCTAAGGGTCAAATCCCCTTTGGGGAGGGGGGGCTATTTCTGTTCTGGCCAATCCCTTCGACAGCCTCCCTGGAATTTTTGCAGGGGTGGCAGAGAGACCGCTTATATTAAAATCAAGTCCCTTGGGATTGGCTGGGTAGTTCGATCCTGGGAGGGGGTAACCCAAAGGAAAACCCACCCTGGAAACCTTAGGATAATATTAAAGGCAGAATGCCACATATGTGGATTAAAAATGTTTTAAAAGACTTTATTTTAAAGACTGAACATAAGAGTTCTTGAAGATACATGGAGCTGGGTACTTGACACACACCTGAACTCAAGCCTGGTACACTGAAAAAATAAAAAAAATGTGTAAAATATTTTTCTGCTTTCTTTAACAAGTTGCTTTGAGCCTGGTGTAATGTTTAAATTCCTTCCCGTGTTCACTGAGATATAAAGGAGGTATGTAAATATGTTTCTTTCCTATTTTCCTCCAAATGTTCTGATTTTTGTATACATACAGATGTTTCTTCACATATGTGGGGAATAATTCTAATATTTTTCTCTGTAACTTCAATCTGTTTTAAAGTCTTGACTGAAGTTCTTGAGACATGTTGAAACAATTTGAGATCACCTAAAAAGAAATCTGAAATGTCATGCTACAAACCTGGCCTTGCAATGTCAGAAAGTTTGCAAGCAACACTATATGCCTTTTTCTGAGGCAACACTGTTTTAACACAAATGCTTGCCCAAATCATGTTACTGTATTCCAGCACAATCCCTCAAAAGAAATGGGCAATGCTGAGAAACATTTGGAAATGGTTGGGGAAAACCAGAGTAACAGAAAATGGATGGTAACCACATATAGATCTTACTCCTCCTGCACATGATCTCAAGAGATCAGGAGTGTCTTCTCATTATATGGTTGTGCAGTGCTTAGCACAGCAAAGCTTTGAACCCTGCTAAAAGCTTTTGGATGTTATGGGAATGCCAGTAAATATTGTGCTATTTAACCAATGGTTATGGTAGTGCTTTCAGAATTTGTTTTGTTCCCACAGGTTTTATTTTTATCTGCATTCCTCAGCTATGAGTTGGTGTGACTATCACTGTCATTGTTTTGCCAGGATTGGTCCTCACTGCATTCTAGTCTACTTTATTTTTGGATTCTGTGTATGGCACTGACCTCTAATCAAATGCAAATGTCCTTGTCTGAGCTAGGCACCTTATGGCTTTTCCCGTGTTTGTGAAGAGTTAATCAGTGTAGCTGAGACTAGAGCACAACTCATGCTGAAGCAGATGCCTCTTTGGTTAAATGAATATGCCCTTCAGCTCCAGCAGTTTTATTGACTAGATCTCCCTTGGCAGTCATGCTATAGATACCTAAGGCCTGAGAGATGAGACCCATCCTTGGAGACCTGTTCCATGCTGCCTGTGTAACCAAACATAGGAAGATGATGTGTGGAGGGTGCTTAACCCAATCCCTATCAGAGGGCTGGGGGCTGCAGGGGCTGTCCCCCCACCCAGCAAAGGGGCTCCTCTCAATTTTTCCTGTTCTGTGAATCTGCAATAACCATGTCCACAGAGCTGGCCATCTAGGGCAGAACATAAACTCCGGATAACAATTTCTCTCCTTTTTTCCCCTCTGCCACATCTTCCCTCCCTGCCCTGTCCTCCCCTTTGGCTAATGCCTGCTGCTGTTCCCAGCACTGTCCTTGTGCCCATAGCCATCTGGGGTGATTAGGGCCTGGTGGAAGACCAGTGGTAGCAGAGCTGATGAATTTCAGCGTTGGTACGGAATTTCAGTTTGTGATTTGCAGTAAAGATTGTCTCTGACTTAATACTCAGCCATCCAGGATATGGATACCCTGGGATAACCAGGCTGTGAAGGGTCTTGTGTCTTAGAAAGACCTCTGTAAGATACAGTGCAGCCAGAAGTCTTCTTTAGCTCAGAGATTACACCCCAAAATTGTAGAATGCAGGCTGATTGTGAGCAGCAATATGACACCAGTTCTGGGAGGAACAGTGACCAGCTTTCCAGAATGGCACAGAAATGAGGGGGAAGTGAGAAAAGCTGATGGGGAAGATGCTTTAGGGTGTTAAAAGTTTTGTCTTACAAAAAGGAAAGTGAGCAGACAGTATATGCTTACCAATGGCAAGCTCTGACCTTACGGCACTGCATCAATAGGCAGGAGCATTTAGAGATCAGATGTCCTGATTGTGTAGCCTGTTAAACATCATGAACTTGGATTAACATTGCCACAGCATAAGAGAAAGAAAAATACTTTGTTATTTTCTTATTTACTTTTTTGTGGAAACGTTGTGTAGAGATGATGTGGTCTGTGTAAAATACTCCTCATGCTTTCAGTGATTTCTGGATTAGCACATGAGTGTCCTGTCTGTATTTCATAGCTCAGGTGTACAGGGCTAGCTCCAGTTAGAGCTGCAATACCTGAGTAGTGCTGTGCTGAGATAGCAGAGAGAGAGAACAGCACAGCAGTTTCACTGGTGACTCCTTTTCTCTGCAGGAAAATTAGCTGACCAGGCTGCTGTGCCAAGGTGTTAGGCTGTTTCCCAAGACAGAAGTGTTTTGCTGGGCATTAACTCTGCAACCTTTGCACCAGGCTCTGTTGCCTGTTTCTGCACCGAACAGAGCTGTGATATAATAGACAACATGACAAACACTAACACAACTGAGGTTATTTTAGTCTCTCTGTTGCAAGATAGCTCTACCCAGCTTAGGACAATATGGAGTAGATCTGGTGATGCTTAATAAGTCAAGAAGATCTGGGGCTGGCTATGTAAATCAGCACAGCAGATCTATAATGCAAAAACCAAAAAACTCAATAATGTTCCTACTTTTAAGATAAAAGCAAAGCCTCTTGGCTCACTGAAATGACAACAGCTCAAATAAAGTAGCACTGAAAAGGTAATGAAACCACTGCACTAGCTTTAAGCTATCTGGCATAGATGTTGCTCAGAAAATTGGTGCAGCAGCAAGAATTCTGCATGGACTGCAAAATGCTGCTGAAAAGCTCTATAAAATCACCATAGGTTCACATTTCAGATAGTTGAAACACTTATAGTCCAGAAACTAGTATGTATGAAAAAAGTCCCTGCTCTTTAGGTGGCGTCATGGACTTTTCTAGACTGCCTCGTAACTTGGATGATTTCTTCTCTTTTTTCTACGGATTTATTTTTTTTTCTAGTGGACTGACTGTGAAATCAAAGCACAATGATAAGCGTCTCACTTCCCTTGATGGTTTTTCCTAGATTCTTTAGAAATACCTCATGAAGTCCCTGCAGACTGTACACCACAGACTGAAAATAATTCAATAATTCTCTTTGCATATGCCTTACAGGTTCCTGGGACACAGCATGCCCCTCAGCACAAAAATCAAGCTGATGCCTCACAAATGCTTTGATAGGTAAATTGAGATGGGAGCTGTGGTTTTAGGTCAAGACAGAGGAGTATGTATGGCAAAAAGAACCTGACAGAAAACAAAAGGGCTAAGTAGTATTTAGAGAATGATAATGAATTATATTCTTAATTAATTTTTACATTCAAAAAATTTTATTTAGGAGGTGAGAGGTAAGTGAGTTTGTAGAGTAGAAAACACAGGTTAGAGCTCCTCTGCTGTGGTTAGCTTGGGTTTTTTAAATGTCAAATTTGGGTTAGGACTAGTCTGTGGCTGTTGTTAAGCACATCCTCACACTGGGCTTGCCTTCCACATTCTTCCCCGGCTCCCTTTCGATTCTCGGCACACCCAGTAGCTCTCCCGAGCACGCTGGCTTCTCTGCGGCAGAGCACTGCTCTCTCGGCAAAGGCAGCTTCTCGTTCTTGACAGCTCTGCTATGGAAAAGTAGCAGAGAGCCAGCAGAGCCTCTGCTTGTGCTGCTGCAAGCAGGCGTTAACTCCAACACAGCTCCAAAGTGATCCTGTGCTGGAACACAGCAAGGCAGGACTCTTGCTGCACAAGCATCTGGGCTTGCTGGAAACAGAAGCAAGCACGAGTGCTTCTCTGCAGAAGGCAAACACTGAGCACAAGCACGTACACGGCGAGAGGAGACTGCCTGACACCTCCTGCACTCAGTAGAGCTCTCGGCTGCAGACAGGGCATGTTTGGCAGGGAGCTAGCTCCGAGGGCTGTGCACTGTGCTGGGGAACTGCTACAAGCCTGTCAGAAGCTCCCTCAGCAGCCAGCAGCTCTGCTGGCTTCTGCTTAAAACTCTCGCTCTTCTTCAGTTGTATTTTAAACTTCTGGCAAAGTTTCATAGCCTTGAAGATGTTTATTTTTATAGATTTTAGAAAACAAAATAAATATAAATAAGCTATTTTTATCTCTGTGTTTTTATAACTCAATGTCATGACTGACTTTCTCTGGTCAAAACCAGGACCCAGCAGCTGTTTTGTTCTGCAGTTGTGGAGGATTTGGATAATACTTGATAGTGTTAAAGGTACAAAATATTTTCAAGAAAACCCCCATTGTCTTTGGTGTTAGTAAGAGAAAGCTCTTATTTATGCAACAGCTGCCAAATGATGAAACTCATGTTATAATACTGCGTTTTTCCAAGCAACCCCATCCCAGCAGCTGGGGAGGGGCTTACTGCTCATTTTCCTTCTCTAGGAAATACTTCCATTTAGGGATAATTTATCCTGAGGTACAAAGACATCGCTGTGAATGAGCATCCTAGACCCCTCTATGCTGCTCCTGGCTCCAGGTACTATGGTATTGCTCCTCTCCTGCATGATAGGGTGGGTTGCGGGAGGCAGCTGGACTCCTTATGCTCTGCATTCTGATGTCAGGTACTACTGATCCTAAGATTCCTCTTCCATCAACTTTGGAAAAGCTTCCAATGTTTCTATGGATGGGGAATTTCCGTGTGTTTCAGAGTCAGAAATGGGAAGCTCAGAAGGGTCTTCACTTGGCACTCACTGAGCCTCACTCAGAAGGATTTTGCCTCAAGGCCTGAGAAGCATGAGCTAGTAGGGCAGAGGTTTTAGGGCTCAGTTTTTGCAGTGACTCTTAAAGAATGCCATTGTCATTAAAGGAGCTTTCTGATTATTTCTGGCTCTAAAAAGTCCAATAAAAATTCCAGTGGGGAAACATACCAAAGTCACCCTTATTTTCTGTATTTATAGCTCCAGTTCTCACAATACACCACAGACATTACTGTCTAACCATACAAGGCTGCATCCTCAATAAGGACATGTGTGTTGACATCTCCTGAAGTCTACCATGGCCAGGAGCTGAGCACCCAGCACTGTGTTCAGAGGGGAAGTCAGGTGCAGTAACCCTTGGAGGAACAGCAGGCAGAGCCAGTACAAGCACATTGGGACCCCCATGAGAGCAGGACATGTTTGGCAGCCACTGTCACCATCCTCCAAAGAGAGCTTAAAGGAGGCAGCTGAGTACAGGGCACGGGGAAAGACAATAGGGGAGGGTGCCCCCTCCCACACCTGCAGCCTTGCTGCCTCTAGCGCTGGAACAGGAGTTCTTGTCACAGTCAGTGCATTCTACTACTGACTGCAAATCCAAGATATGGCCTTGCTCCTGCAGCTGGACTTTGCAGCTGGACTTTTCTGAGGGAAAAGGGGTGTCCTGGATACACTCCTGTTAATGAAACCTTATTTGCTATGAATAAATTAGTTTTGAATCTCTCTGTTTTGAATCCCTTGGGAATCTGCAGTTCTCCCTCTGCTTCTGCTGTATCAAGTGTGGACCCCACCTGCTGGGCACAGCACCTGCTGGGTCAATCACCAAGTTTCTGTCCTAGGTGTCTCCTGCCAGCTTTTCCGAGGCAATAATCCCCCACCTTAACTTTGCTTTGAGTAACCCATAAAATGTAATATACTCAGTTAAAATGTTAGTGAGCATGAGGCAGTCTCCTCTGGTTTGCCATAGGGGGCTAAAATATTAAACAAACAGCTACTTTGTCTTCTCTAAAATGTTCCTTCTTGCTAAGTATTTAATGGAGGCTATGACCTTTATGTCTCTTTCCACAGTAAAGCCCTCAGTCCCATTGCTTCAATGAGCCTAGGTAGGTTTTACTGCTGGGATCAGCTGCCAACACTCTGGAGAAGCTGGAGGTTGACACTTGGAATGGTGATGCCTCAAAAACAAAATGGGGAAAGAGACTACTTGCTGAAAAAAACCACAGCTCCTTGAAACAGTGCACACAAGACCACCTGAGCTTCTCCCAAGGACCCAGACAACTGGTCTTTTGGCCAGGTGCCTGTATGGTGACTTATGGGAACATGGTCAATTTTCAGCAGTTGTGGTTCTGATCCTGTGTGTCGAGCATGGCTGTGAAGTGTATTTTTTTTTTAATCTTGAAACTACTGCTAGAACACAGTAATTGTAAAGATTATTTTATCTGCCCACAGGAAATTTACTTAACCAACTCCCAGTAACTTTTACTTATCTTCACTATGTCCTATCTGAATTCTTTAAATGCTGCTCTTAAGTAACACTGACTTAAAAGAGAAACCACCCTCCCCCTACATTTTGTAACTGTATTTAAATACAGAGGGTGTCCTGACCTCTCTAGGTAAGAAATAATATGGAGTTTTAATAGTTTTCAAGTAGCAATATTCTAAATTGGAACCCAGCATTTGCAGTTGATTATCACTGGCCAAAAAAATGAAAGACCACAACATCCTCTTCCTGGGAGCACCAAAAGTAATAGGAATAGGTTACTTTTGTCAATGTACTACTCTTGTCTTTTCCAAGGGAAGCACTGAGGAAACTTGAAGGTAGCATCAGGTAAAATGGGCTGGGGATTTTTATGCATCCTGAGAGAGAAAGGCCACAGATCTATTTATTTCTTCTTCTAGGTGTGAGGGTTTATTGTGTGAACTCCTTAATTAAGGGTACCATAGATAGTAAAGGTCTCTACAAGCTCAGAAAGTGTCTCTACTGCATCATGAAGGAAAAAATTACCAAGTGCTATTGTACACAGATACATCATCTCTGGCTCAGGATGTCCTTGAGTGCAAATCACTAGAAGTTACTAGATATGTTAGTGACATGCCATTTTATATGTAATGTGTGTCTTGTCCTTTGCAACCATTACTGGCTACAGCTGGAGACTACTGGGTCTGAAGGACTTTTTTACTGATTTGGTGGAGACTTAACTCCTGTGCTTTTCAGCACACTTCTCATTTCAATTAGATACACAGCAGGCAGCAATGAAGACATATTTTGCCCGTTTTATAGCAATAGGCTAGAAATTTTGCAATGCCTGTGTTTGGCTCAGTGGCATTAGTTTAACATACATGCCAACCTCCATTCTTCCAAATGCTTTTGTATGAGTATACAGGTTATTGCATTCAAACACAGTTCTTGCTCATGGAATCCCACCTGTGTACCAGTAAGCGTGGGTAAGCTTGGGTATTAGACTGTCAAACACAGCTGGTATCATCCTAATGACACACTGTACAGTTCTGACTTGAAAGCTTCTCCAGTGGTCCTGCACAAGAGCTCTGATATGCTTGAGCCACAGATGCTACCCTCAGCATATCTATCCACCTTCCTGTCTTTGTTTGAAGACCTACAGGGCACAGATCATGTGGAAAGTTGTTTCTGAGTTTCATTATTGCCTCTGTGACAAATTAGCAATGTGGTTCTTATCTGAATTTGCCAAACCAGCCACTAGATATGATTTTACTTTTCTGCTGCATATAAGAAAGACTCATCTCCTATCAGAAATACATTCCCATGAAGACATTTCTGGTTCTGATCAAATGATGGCCTTTTGGCCATCTCTTCAGTAAACTAAACATGGGCTAAGGACCTCTGATGAAAAATAACAGAGCTGGTTTGGGTTTCTGAGTACTGTTCAGCAGTTGAGCTGCAGCAATGAGTTACTCTTGTGCTCTGAGCTTGCTGCAAACAGAGACAATATGTGCAAGCCTAAGTCACCCTGAATCTTGTTTTATTTGACAATTGGAGCAGCCAAAGAGATCACCTTCTCTAACCCAGTCAGTGAGCAGCAAGCCCCTTGATTTGGATTTGTGTCCAAGCTTTAGACTGATTTATCCTCTCTTTGTACATTGAATGCCTTGTCACAAAGCTCAGGGGACTGAAGAGGCTATGATACAGATTTCTCATTTTTAAGTAAAGCCAAAGTGAAGACATGGGAAGGGCAGAAAATGGATTTTGTTATGTAGCTCCCAGCCACAATTATAGTTTGAAAACAAGCCAGAGGATTTGTGCTATTGGGAATACTTGGGACATTTATTTGAGGTTCAGAGAGAAATTCCAGGTGCTTCCCTCAGTATGACTTTTCTCAGACCTTTGAAAGAGGTGATTTAAAATTTCCTCTGTAACTAAATAACTATAACTAGCAACAACTTCCTCCTGTTTGCAATTGAGTTCATGTTAAATTTGTCTATCATTTTTGTCTGAAGGAACTTGGGAATCTGAAATACTCCCCCCAGCCTGCCCCCCTGGGCTCCTGTGCTAGCTCAGTCTCCTTGAGGGGCTTTGGGGAAATATCTCATGGGATAGGATAAAAGATTCCAAAAGAGGCTCTTACCTCAGGATTACTCCAAGGCTTTATTCTCGAAGGGTTCCAGGGAAAAGAGAACGAACAAGGAAGAGCATGGGTTTTTCTAGTCTCAGGATAGATAGCTGGCACTGAGCCAATAGGTTAAAGATAAGGGAAGGTAGGGTCAAACTAAATGTCTACAGGCTTTAGGGGGTTCTGGGGAAAAACCATTTCCCCAGAGGAATACACCAGGAATCCAATTCATAATTATCTCATTTAGAGAGATCAAGAAATAATTTTCTTCTGAGAATAGGCACCCAAAGGCTTCAAGCTTCTCATGTTCAATCACCATATCAGCCTTGGGCTGGGGTAGTGAGGGTAAGGAAATGTTTCTTCCTGAAGAGTTTATCAACAATATCTTGTCATCAGGGTAGCTAATTATTCTGGTTAAATTATGCTTGAAGTTCTGGAATTCTTATAAGTGCAGATTTTATATGCATAGAAAAGCTGTTGTAAGAGAAAATAAAATCAAAAAGCCTTTTCAGTCACTGGTTTGCAGCAGGTTGGGGGCTTTTTTTGGAGGTTGACCTGATCCAAAGCGTATGGAAGTCAGTGCAAAAACTCCGAAGAGAATCATGGCATTAGTTCAAGGAATTAAGTTGTATGCCTTAATGCCACAGGATATTATTGCACTAAAGAGCTTATTAAGATTAAAATGGGATTAGGCATTACAATGAATGAATGCAAAAAGTTTACATGGCTGGGATAAAGCTTCAAAGCTTTATTCCACATTTCAGGGAAATGGTTCCAGACTGAAGCAAAGAAAAAAAATTACATATCATAGCATTACACACAACGAGGTTCATGTTATGCCTTCCAAAGTGAGAAATCTGGCACTAATGGTAGGATGTAGAACAAAAATCTTACTGTATTTTCCAAAGAAGCAGTTCTCACTGAAGAATGAGATGAAAATGTCTCCTGTGCTTCCATGCTTTCTGTTTTGAGCTGGAGATTTTTGCTGTTTTTTTCATATTATTTTTTCAGCAGCTGAGAACTCAGCATCTTACTTTGTATCTTGTTATCAGAAGCTTACAGATGGCTGCTAAACAGAGCTTCCAATGTATTTAGCTTTGATATTGTCATTGTAAAAATAATATTGTATTCGAGCATGAATTTCATAGGAAAAGCAAACTTACATTCTATACATCACTGGTGTATATCTTGAGAGACAACAGCAATGGAGACGGCCTGGCATGACTGCCCTGACTCCTGCAGGAACTACACCTGTTCTTACCACATGTTCTCTGCAGGGGATTCTTGGATGCTTTCTACAACACAGTCACAGATGTACTGAGTATCAGAGCCTTCCCAGTTCCATGGGGCCCATGTTTTCCCAAGGAAGGTATTTGTTAGGACTCCTTGATAACAGCTACCTAATATTTTGGTGTTCTTTTCCTTGTTTTCCTTGTTTCATCCTTGCTAATATTTTTCCTCCTTTGTTATCTATACCCTACAGCTACCTCCAGGTGGGACTCATAACTCCACTTGACTGTTTCAGGGGGTTGTTCACACTGGAATAGCTTCCCTGATGCCTGTGGAGTCCTTACTCCTCCTTTCTTCATCTTTGTTTACTCTTCATCCCCTTCTACATGAGTTCAAAATACAGAACAGTTTATCACCTTCTGTCCTCAAAATGCCTAGAACTGAATGGAGCCTTGTGGATGGGGATGCAATGGTATTAAGATCCTCTCAGATTTATCATAATATAGCTCCTTGTGGTACAAGGCAGTACAGGCAGCTTTAGTCCAAAATTGCCTCCTTTGCTGACTGTATTTCATTCCAATGTAATTTGCTTTCCCTTTGCTCTTGTCTGAGACTGCTGCTTACCAGATCATCTAGCTTAAGGTTTGTGTTTGAAAGGACCTTCTCCATCGACATGTTCCTCATCCCAGCTGTTCATAGGTGACCTGGCCATACACTGACATGTTGAAGACTGACTGTGCTGTGTCTCTGCAGTGGCCCCCTATTAGTGAAGTTCAGTATCCTCAGGCTGGAGTAATACATTTGCTTGGAGACCAGGGTTATAACTAATTCATTTGTTCACAGTGATGCTAGGCACTTAGAAAGTACCTAGCATGGAAAGACCTTGATCCCAGAGAATGTTTCTGGTAAAACTGCAGTTGCTAAAGCCAGATTTAGTACAACTTGTTGTTTTCCATGATTGGCCTTCTGTTATTTTTCTTCCCTTATTTTCAAACCTGCAGCCAGTTTCCTGGTGCAGACAGATGCAAGATTGTTATGCTCATGCCAGCAGCTGTCTGGATGGTACAGATTTGAGATGGCGTGAATCCAGATAGCTCTTGTGAGATGAGCAAATGATTGTGCCTTCTCCTTGTGCCTAGAGAAACCAATGTGGTGTTCTGATCAAGCAATGAGGGTTTGTGCCTTGGGTCACTGCTGGGGCAGAAACCTCTATGGCTGAGGAATTGGCCTTGCCTTCCATCTGCCTGTAGCCTGTTTGCCCCTACAGGCCCTGTAAACCTGTCTAGGTCATACTTCCAAGAGCTGTGTTCCAGCAGCCCTCAATGCAGAGGAGGGGGGTGGGGTGGTTAATGATCCTGGGATTTCTGTCTGTTCCTTTTGGTGTCCTGTCCAGAGGTGAGGGGAAGTAAAACGCAGGTTTATTGAGTTCTAATTAATAGCACAAGACATAGATTCTCCCACTGATGTTATTCCTGCTTACCTACTCTGTCACCCATGATTACAAGGTCAATGTGGTGGGAGTCTGCAGCTCCCATGCTTTGATGTCTTGTTCTCCAAGCTCTCTTCCTTCCTGGATGGTTGTGCAGCCACTGCCTCCCAGAGGGAGCAAGGTCTCTTGTAAGGGACCAAGTTCAGCTTGCTCAGTGCTTTATAAATTATTTGTGCCTTGTGCAGATGCTCTTCTTCAGTATCAGAACAGGCTCAGAATTCCTGCAAGTGCTCCTTGCCAGCTTCTTTACCCTCCCTGTCTAGCACAGACCAGAGGGCAAAGCCCAGTGTACACCTTTGGCAAGCAGCTTTCTGGGCCTTCGCCACATTCCTTCTCTGTGTTCTCCATGTTCTTCAAGGTATCTTTCCTTCCTGTGGACTTTTCCTGTGCTGACCACTGTAGCCCTGGTTCATGCCTGAGATGTTTTGGTTTTCTGAAACTCTTTTCCCAGGGAATTTTCTGTAAACAAGAGACATGTTTTTCTGACTGTAACTTTGTTCACATTCCTTTCCCTAGGAGGGACTTCTTGATGTCCCTCTGGTTTGAGCAATGTGATTGAAGAAGTTTGTCTTTCTTTCACCAATCAAATTGTTCTGCGTAGAATAGTATAAAAGGGAGACACATCCCTAGAAATAAAGAAAGTAATTTTCAGCCTTCTGAAGTCAGAGTCTGTGTCGTTGTGGTGTACAACAGTGTCAACCACTGTCCTGACCAAGGTCTCAGGGTACCAAAAGTATTCTTCATCCTCAGTGCCCCCCTTGTCTAAAGTCCTACTCTTCACAGGGTAGTATAGTTCATCTATTTCTGTCATATCCCTTGTCTGCTCTGACATCTGGACAGTCTGTTGTGCTTTGAGTGTGTGCTGGTGATTGCTATGCTCAGCCACTCCATTTACAGCCTCAGGAATGTGACGCCCTCAGAAAAATGCCAGAGGCAATAAAGTGTTTGAAAATTCTCGAAGGCCTTGATAGAGAAGGTATTCTTTTCACCCAGCAGGAGCAGCAAATACTAAAATTCTCACCATAGTTATGCTAAGCTTCAAGAAGAACAACATAAAATGTGAGAGCACACCTTAAAGGTAAGTTGAAAGTTGCAACTGATAGAATTCAATTGTTATGTACCCCCAGCACAGAGGCTTCAGCCATCCCACTCCCTCCAGGTGGATCACAGTTGGTGTGGAAAAAGCTCAAAGCCATAAACACTCGCTGCCTTGAGCTGTTAGGACAAACTTTGGAGGTGCACGTGCGTTAACATTAGGGTACTAAGCTGATCCCAGCTTCAACAGCCCTGACAGCACTATGGGGACTGGGAGTAAGGTTACAAAATTAAGCTGTGTGGTATGAGGAAATTCCAGAGGTGAGCACATATATAAGCATGTGATACTGTCTTTTATTTTAATTGCATAATTTTATGCTCTTTTTTTTTTTTTTTTTCTTTTCCAGATCTGTCTAGATTTGCATCACAGTGGTGTGGTGATGCTGAAACAGATCGTTGGCTGGAATAACCTGTCAGCCTTATGGAGCATTACATAAATCCTCTCAAAATTACAGACTTCTTGTTCCTCAGAGCTCCAAGCTGAGGCCCTGGATCTTACTGTCTGAGTGAGATCTGACTCAGAATGATCTCTAATGATCACTAATGAGTACTTACAGCTGCAACCACAACTAATGACAGCTGCATTTTAAACTTCAAGGTAAAATGTTAAGTATGCTGAAAAATCAAATATTGAAGACCTAAAGGTGGTAGATACTCCTAATTTACTTAACTCTCAAAATCCCATTTATAAAATAGAAAAGTGCCCCACAAAACACAGAGTGATATTGTCAGGGTACATTTTTTAGCCTACACCTTATTGATCAATACCATAGGAAAATGTGACAGTGGCTTGATACTACATGAGGTGCTGATTTGAAAACTGTTGGAGGATGGTAATTTTGCACTAGTGCTCTTCAGATCTCCTGAAGAATCCAATTTACACTGAGGGTTTGGGGGGTTTAATTTTTTAAATTTTATTTTATTTTTATTTATATTTAACTGAGATTCCTGAGGTGATTTAGATATTGTGAGCAGGGTAGGGGGAGAGGGGAGCAAAATGAGTACTTCTCACCTTTCCCAAGGTTCATTCTTCTCTTCTTGCAGAGATTTGGGTTTAATTAACTTTCTCACTAGAGTCAGAAACTGGGGTCAGTGAGGATGGGACTCAGAAGTTACAGCTGGTTACAGCTTTAAGTAGATATAACTATGTGAGAAGATTTTTTCTGGCTTTCAAAATGTGATTGAGAAGGGGTTTATAAAAAGCCCTCACAAAGGGAGTCCTGGGTAACTCATACTTGTATCTCACAGGATAGAGAACATTCAAAGACAAAAGACTTTCAACTAGACACTCAGTGATGAGTTGCAAGAAAAATCTCCAAAGATGGCACGAAAAAGAAGATTCTAAGGCTGAGATTTGACAGCACAACACAGGAAGGCAATTGCAATTGACCATTTGAAACCCTATGAACACCTAGAAAGTTCAGCAGCAGAAAGGAGCAAGAGGAGATGAGTGTTTGCAATTCTGTCTTGCAGTCATGGCAATGAGAAGGAACTAAGTGGCATTCTCAGCAATTTTTTGCTATAGGGCAGAAAACACCTGACATTCATCTGCACAAAGTCCCAGAGGATGTAACTGACCAAAAGATTTCAGTCTGAAGGAAACCACGTGCAACACTTTTGGGAGAATATACCAGTCATCACGCAGGAGAAAACAGCTTCTCAGATGATATCACAGTCAGTCTTTATTGCCTATTTTTTGGAGATAAATAGCTGTTTTTCTCTAATGAGAAGTGATAAGTAACATTCAGGGCTTTCCCCAGGAAAGGAAAGGATTTCAGAAAGAAAATCTAAGTCATCTGCCTTTCCCTGGCTACATTTTGTAAACAAGCCAGACTACATTCTTAAGATTTTTCAAACATTTTTTATTAATTTTTATTTCTTTTGACATGTTTTTATAGTAAAAGAACAGAGAATAACATATTACAATGTTGAAGGACTGAAGTCCTTCAACAAGCTCCTTCAACATATTTTCTTTCTTGCACCATAGCCATCTCTCACTGAAAAATGGAAGTTTCAGGAATTATGGCTCATTAGAAAAAAACTCAGAACCTCAGACAAAACAACCATGAGTGTGTTTTAAGACTCTTCTTCTAAGCCTCAAAAATCCTTACAAGTAAAGGAATGAATGTAATCCCTATTAATGAATAGAAATTATTTTTGAAATAACTAACAAACTGTGTTGGCTCAAAACATCCATCTTCTGATACAGCCAGGCATGAGAGCTGGGTTATGTGTGCATTCTTGTTGGATTTCTCCAGGAAGGAGAATGAAGTAGTTCTCTCATGGGAACTAGGGCTATGGCAATCAGATGTGGAACTACACCAGGACCTTCTGATTTGCTAAAACTTCAGTTCCTGGACTAAAGAGAATTTTGCTTTTACCCCAGTATTCTCTGACAAAATATCTCATTGTCTGTGGACTGTTTTCCCAAGGTCTGGGATGAAAAGGGAGCAAAAGGACTAATTAAAATTTCCTTGTCTTGATTTTGTCCTGCTTAAAAAAGCTCAAAAAAGGGAAAACTCACTTATAATCAGGCAGCCAGCTTGAAGGATTCACAACCGGATGTAATGGGTCTGTTCCCAGAGAGAAGAGGACAGACTGAGAATAAGGGGGAATAAGGATCATATGTAACAGGATGGCATAATGCTAGGGAAAACATGAAACTATTGCCATAGGAACATTCATATTTAACTGCAGAAGGAGAGGGCTAGTACATGAGCTTGAAAAAAAAATGAACTCAGTTCCCTATAGTAAAAGCTAAATAAAATGTCATTTACATAAAGAACACTTAGGGAAAGAAGAAAAGCATTAAAAGGTGAGAAAGGCAGGAGAAATTGGAAGTAAGAGGAAAGGACAGACTGCCTCTGCCCAAGGAAATAGCTGTGGGCTGCAATTAGCTAAATGGTACACGACTTCTGCACTGCGTTAGTGCTGCAGTTCTGAACCACTCCATGGTTTACTGCTGTGTCTAATGGCAGGAGTGCTGAATAATAAAAGCTGTATGCTGGATTGCCAACAGGAATTAATTTCCTTTAGCTTTTGGTGCTCAAGCTGTATTTTAACTGAAAACTGCTAGCTTTTCTTTCTGGAATAACAGTAGCAGATAACTGTGGCACTGCCATGGATTTATAGCAATGCTTTATGCATGGGGATTGATCGTTTAGGCAGGGTTTGCTCTGCTCTCCACAATCACTCCTTGCTCCCATAAACAGGTTCAGCATAGGAAAGATAGGATAGGGGGAGGCAGTTCTTATGCAATGAGGCTTCTTAAGCTAAAGGCAATGATTAAAAATTCCACCTCCTCTCATGAATATTATGTAGCTACCACAAACTTGCTCCTTGCCTGCAAATCAGCCAAAAGCCCTTCGTTAATGCCAGGGCCACAGGGAATCTCGGTGCCTTCCCTGAACATTTAAGTGGTTATGGGTGCCTCAGCACTCGGCAGCACTCAGGCTGCCAGAGACCAGCAGACACAGATCGATGGGGTTAAGTGGATTCTCTCTGTGCCTGCCTGCATGTGCACATCCTACCCTTCCCCTGCCTCCCCGCTTACTCTGCTGTTATTGCTCTCTGGGGACACCGTTTGCCTGCTTGTCCAAACAAGCTCCAGAGCTTGAAATTGCCAGGGAGTGAAGAGAGAAAAGCCTTCCTGCTTATGTGGGGCAGGGTGAAGGGAGACTTGTCCTGTGCTAAATACAGGGAAGAGGGAACAATTCCTGCAATATAATTTTCTGCTGGATGTGGCAGGACTGCTGGCACAGTCTGGTAATAGATCATAAGGATTCTCTGTCTTAATAAGCAGCAAGCCTGTCCTAGGGAGCAAATGTCTCATGTAAATATGTATGGGCATGAGGACAAGTGTCACACAGGGCTTCCCATCAAAGGAGAGGAAACGCAGAGTCATTTGGAGTGCTGCTTCTTTGGAACTGCAACCACAAAGGAATGAATAATAGGATTAATTCACTTAGCTATTGATCTCAGATGCACACATTTTCATTTAACGTTATGAGAACAGCCAGACTCTCATGGTTCATAGCCTGTGGGCAGTACAGCAGAGACAGCATGTGCAAGCCCTTTCCCCCGTTTGCTGATGAAGTAAATCTTAGCAGCATGTTCTTTATGATGAGCCACTGGGGAAGGATCTCCTATAGAAAATAGCCTAATGTCTGGACTGGTGACTCTAATGCTGTTCTCTACACATGTAGTCTGAGCAAATAATTAGTGGCCCAAATAAGACAGGGACCTACCCATGGAAATTCTACATAGAAAGCTGAAGAAAGGGAGGGAAAGAAGAAAATAGAATAGGCTGATTTAATTAGGTCTGGACATACATGCACACAATATCTCAGTTAATCAGGGGAAAAGTTCAAATACAGCCTCCCCATATCACCATAAACATTGAAGATCTATGACAGTGAGAAAAGGAAGAATATGGTGTAGGGAGACATTAAGACATTTTTCAGTAGTTTCATCACATGGAACATGAGATCTGCTCAGGGTCCTGAATAACTTCTTTGCCAAATTAATCTGCAAAGTTAAGCTTCTCATAACTAGCTCTTACAAAACCACCCTGCCCATAAGCAAGTGGATGCAAGGGCCAAAAGTAAGTGTCAAAGGTGGTAAAGACCATGCTGGGATCTGTGGAGTCACCAGGTGACACCAGTAGAGATGCTGACACCTTAGATGATCCCAAACTGGGCCAGCTCGTGCAGTTCCAGATGGCTGAAAGCTTCCCATGGGCAGATCACGGTGATATCTGCAAAAGAGAGAAAATGACAAATGTGTTCTTTTCAATGCACTCCTTGGATTTTTATTTTTTTTTTAAATTAATGGAAAGGCTGTTTTACTCAGGAAACATTAACAAGAATGAGATTCCGTGTAAAGGTTAAATGGGCAGATGAATATTTCAAATCTGGTACTACCTGTCAGACCAAACCAGATCAGTGTACTTTCTCTCTGTGAGCAAAAGCAAGCCAGCAGTTCCTAGTCCCTTCAGTGACTATGTAAACTGGTGTAAAAATTCATTCCAGTTATGAGGTTTCTTCTGTTCTTATAAATTACCTGTAGCCAAACTGTGATCTCCTCGAAGACATGGGCAGTTTTAGATCAGATGCTGAATAATTTGGCCTACAATATTCAGGATCTGTAACTCTCTCTTTATCAATACTTCAAAGTTCTGACTGGCTACAGCTCATCCAATGCATGTTTCTCAATCTCAGATGGGTACATAAAATTCTTACAATTAGGATTCTGATGACAACAAAAATACTTAACCATCTGGGATTTTGTTTCTGTGATTTTTTGGTATTAATAGCTTAGCATTTAGCATTTCTTTGAGAATCTCATGCTGCTGAAATTCTTAGCCAGAGTATTAGCAGAAAACAAACAAGCATTTCTGCAGCCTGATGTAAGTAGTCTGAAGCTGAAGCATCTGTAAATGGCCTCTCCTTCATGTAGTGTATGTAAGCACAAGCATGAACGTGGCAGCTTGGGGAGGCAGAACTAGTCTTCACTGGTGACCCTGAGACCTGCAGACAGGCCAGGGAAACAGAGGTCACCCCAGAATCCTCTCCCATGATCAAGTTTGTCTGCACTGGTGCTAAAGCAGGGCATGACAACAACATCCTGCAGAGCTTACCTGTGCCCAGCCCCTCCATGCCTGGGATGTCATCTCCAAACCTAGGAGAGAAAAGAGCAGGTTAGGAGGGAATTTGGGGCAGCAGTAAGGAAAGGGGAGATGTCCTAAACCCCCAGGCAAAGAAAAAGAATTGTGGGTAGGGACAGGAAGAGAAGCAGCTCCAGGCTGGAAAGCTGATGGCACCTGGAGGCAGGGGGAAGCCTTCTGGCTCCTTGCCCAAGCGAAGACACACAGAAGCACAGTGTAGCAGTGGGGAGCTACTCAACTAGCACAGTTTCTTTTCTTTCCAAAATTCCCTTACCCTCTTACTCCTTTTTTGGGGGGCTTGCTCTTGAACTGCCTTGTCTGTCTCTGCTTGAACTTGGGAGGCCCCTTGCGGGGTGTGGTGGGACCAGTTGGAGCAGCATCTCCAGCGTTGAGGTTGGCAGCTGGGGTCTCACTCATTGCTGGGCTGTGTGCAGCAGGCACGTGCCACTCTCAGATCCCTCTGTCTGCAAGATAACAGCAAGGACTGACACAACACTCTGCTTATCTTTTCTAGGTATCAGGAGTCAGATGACAGAATTATGGAAAATATAATTGTGACAGGATTAGAGATAATGGTATTAAAGATAAAGAGAGATTGTAATGCGTACAAATTAAGCAGGGTAGCGCTGCCTTTCATCCAGCATGCTAGAATTAAGACACCAAAATAGGACACTTGAACTAAGGCAAAAAAGACATTTACCCCTTGGTGCAATGTCTTGCAGAGTCATGGAGACTAACACCTTATTTTTTCTCAAACACAGTTGCACTCTTGGACACAGGTTGCTGCAGAAGCTTGTGCCACAATTTAGGGAAAATAGGAAGTTTAATAACAATGCTGGGGGATTTTTCCTAGCTAGCCTTGGAATAGCATTGCTGAGGTTTTTTGCTTACTGGTTCAGGACCTGACTACTAGAGAAGCCATGAAGACACATGTATGGCTTAGAGAAATATCCTGTCCTTACTAATCACCATGGTATACTTCACCTGTTCTCATACTTGTGCCTAAGCATTACCTTTAGAGCACTGATGGACCTGGGACCCTGGGCCAGATGGGTCCTTTGTCTGGGTGGAGCTGCAATTAAGGCCCAACGTTTGTCAACGCCAAACTTATGGGAAATAACACAAGATGGTTGCAAGATTATACAGAAGGCTAAGGCAACACACTGGAGACTGTCTTTTAGGCAGAAGTTAATCTAGCAAATTTCTCAGGATTTAGAGGAGTAAAGCCTGTAGCTTTACCCAGGATGTGCCCATTTTGGTTTTTTGAGCGTTACATTAAATGTGCTGACCCCTCTTCACCACACTGTACATGAACCAAACTCCACAGGGGATAAACAGTTATCAGGGAGCAATTTCTGTTTGGGAGAACATCTGTCTTAGATGGCAGAACTTCTGCACCCTGAGCCTTTTGCTTCCTTCCCAGAGAAAACAGCAATAACTCTCACCAGTGCCCAAAGGGAAGCTTATAGCCCTTCATCAAATTTTGTGCTAATTACTATGCCAGAATAGTCTGAACAACTGCATTTATGGATCAAAATAAATGCAGCTTTTTTCTTTCTTCCTTGAAGTCACATTCTTCCCCATGACTGTTATATATCTCTTATCTCCAGGTGTTCATCGCTGTGCATCCAGGCTGATGTAATCGCTGATGGAATTAACTTCAGGATTTGGTTCTAAAGACTAATCTCATTAGGTCACCATAGTACTCTGGCTTAATCCCCAGCATCACCTGCTGTGGTACTCTGGACTTTAAATCTCAGAACTATAAATGTCATCGAAGATTTTTTCCTTAGTCTAAAGTTAGTTAATTCCTTTGTCCTGAAATAGCCAGAGTGTTGGAAAGCAAATCCTTATATACAAGGAGAAAGATAATCTGAGCAATCCTCCTGTGTCACTTCCACATCTATGCAAGGTGAAGAGCCATATTTCTGTATCTGTGGCAGTATGGAAATACTTCACCCAGGACTTCTTTCCATCTGTGGTGGCAGTAGGATGGCTCCAAATGATAGCACCTAGAGGCAGGCTAGTTCTTCTGCCGCTGGTGGTCAGGCTTCTGCCTCAGCTGTAATATCCCAAGCAGAAGACTGGACAGGTTCCAGCAGCCCCAAATGGAGCAGCAGATGGTTGTGTCTGAAGCTGAAGTACGCACAGATGCTATTCCCCCGCGTGTAACACAACACTTCCTAAGCACACACTGTGCCCACAAACACAGGGTTCAGCTCAAATTGTGGAAGTTACTTATTTGGCTGCCATCTCTGCAGTGCCTGAACAGTTGCCCAGTATTTACAGCTTTTTCTTTTTCCTCACAGATTGGTGGCAGGACAGGCAAACACTGTCACCTTCTCCTTTTACAGAATGAGAATGGAAGTGCAGTGATAGGTATGACCTGGACTGCACTGCTAGGAGAAGAGATGAAATCTTTTGACTCACAGATTTTTAGGGCCAAACTCAGAGATGAAGCCATTTTGCCTCCAACACAAAACCAGAATTTGTTACTCAGGATGGGAGGAATTCAGATGATACTGTCCTACAACAAAATGCTTTGCATCAGAAAGCTGCTCCATACCTTACCTGCTAATGCACCAAAGTCTATTATTATGTCTCTGTCACAGGTGCAATTCTCATCAGTATGTTGTCTATCTCAGTGCTAGACCCCACTCCTGAACTAAAAGCAACATGCATCCACTTTTAATTTAACTTCCACCACATTAATCTGACATCCAAGTTACTTGGCACCTTTCTCAAGGGCTACTCTCAAAAGTACAACTGAAGAATTGAACCAGCTAACAGATTTCCATCCCTTAGGACTGACATCCAAAACTTGAAAGATGCATTTGAGCTCCATCTCCAACTGAATTCCTGCCCTGCTTCAATAACCACGACTGTGCACTGGCGTGTTACCTTAACAATAAATATGTCTTTGAGGGTCAAATCCTCTTAAATCCTTGAGTCTACATTTTGCCCCATTTCACTCAACAGAGGAATAGCTAACGGAAAGAGTCAGCCCTTGAAGTCTCTTTTTGCCCCAGTCTGAAGTAGTTGTATCCATCTACCAGATATTTGATAACCCAGGATTTGGTAGGAAAAAGAGTCTGCCCAAATCACACTTCATCCTCTCTCACCTGCATGAATTCAATAAAGAGCACTCAATGAATCTTTTAGTTAGTGACATTTCTAACATTAGGGACAATTCTAACTTTTTCCTCACTAATCTCCCTCTACTTCTATCCTCTGCATGCATCACTAAAAAAATGACAGAGGATGGAAAGCAACCTTAATGGCACATAACAACTTTCCTCTTGCCACTGAAATCAAGCTGCCTTCCCACCATGGAGCTGGTGGGACTTGCTTGCCATCACAAGAATCAAAGAATTCTCCATTCATGCTGGAGTGGGCCCTGACTCACAGCGTGGAACCTGCCCCAGTTCCCACATCTTGGGAACAAACTGCCCCTACAAACAGCCAGGCAAGCACTCCAGGATCACAGATATGAAATGCCAACAGCAGCTTCTTCCCATGGGAATTTCACAGCCTTTTGTCTTACCATACCTGGTTACTTGGATAGTCCTTGATACCAGATCAAATAGGTGTCTTGACAAATGTTTTGAGTCTCCTAGATCTCCACAAGTGCTGTGCTTCCTTCTCCCAGAGTTTCCTGCTCTGCCAGAGCTCTTTTGCTTCTGCCAGCACCAGCACGCAGCTCCTGGGCAAGAGCTGATGGCCGTGGATGCAAAGACTGTTGAGGCATAAGATCCTCTGCCATGCACTTCCTCTGCTCCCTCCTCTGACAAGGTGTTACCTAATTGTTCCTGACAGCATTTCTGCTCAGTCAAGGGCTTAATCCTCTAGGTAAGAGCTTTGCTTGCATCTGAATGCTAATTATACCTAATACACATTAATGGGCTTATCTCAGTTGCGTCAGAAATCCCACCTCAGGGTTGTTGGCCAGGTTAATCATCCTTCTTTTAGTTTTACTTAAATTTAAAGGGGCTTGAATGTTACTGACAAATGCTGACTCTTTAATCCGCCCCATCCTTAATCTCTGACTCACTGTGGAAAATGTCCCTGGCAGAAAATGTAGATTCCTTATTTGATCTTCTTCAGACCGTTTTGGTGTAGGAACTCATCTTCCTCTGTCCAAAGCTTTCAAAAATACATGTGCACTTGTCTTACACTGCCTCAGGGTGTCAGACACAGAACCTCCATAAGCTGTGGCCCTCCATGAAGATACTCTTCTGTGAACAGAGAGAAACCAGGAGGAAACATCCTTGTGCTCACGTTCTTATGGGTTTCTTGCATGCTCAGATCTTGGCCTCGGGAGAGCCATTAGCATCATCCTTTCAGGTTTTCATCAGGGAGTATTGAATCCAGTGCCTTTGAGGAGTCTGATAGCTCCAGTCTCAATTGCTTGAGGTGGCTAATCATAGTGATGGGAAAAAGTCCACGCAGGTTCAGCCATTTCTGCTCCTGTGTCTTACACAGGATTTCAAATCCTTCATTCTAGCAGCAGTTTTAAGACCAAGAACGGGTGAAAGAGGATGCACGTGAAGGGACAGAAACTCGTTTCCAGTAGAACTATATTCCCAAATGGAGATCACTGAAAGACTATCCCAGTTGAAAGAAGGGATTCAGTAACAGCAGAGGTACAGCATCACGTTATAAACTCCTCATTGATGTGCCCTGCATGTGCGGCTGGGCACTGGGGCAGGAAACAAACAACAGCTGCCTGTCCCAGCTGCTCCTCGGCAGCCCCCCAGTGCTGCAGGCTCAGCCAGCTGAGGACACAAGCCAAGGGGGTTCCAGGGACCCCCAACTGAGGGGTGCCCAGCATGAGGAACTGAGCAGCCCCTGCTTGTACAGCTTTGAGACAAACCACTGCAGCAGCACCTGCCCTAATGACAGAGGAAACAGAAAACAACCACCCAAGAATCACAACTCCTTTTCCTAGCTACTGGATCTGTTCACACTCTCCAAGCACAAACATCCAAATTTTTCCCCCATTGAGCTTTACCTGGACTTTTCTCTCCCCTGGATTTTGCAGCCAGTTCCTTTTTCATCCCCCTGTCCCCCTTGCAATTGCTTTGAACTCCTGGGGAACACTTACAGTGCCAAGGGCTCCTCTTGCAAATCATTCAACTCCCGTCCTGCAGCCTGTGTAGAAAGAGTCTCGAGGTGTCCTTTGTCCTCCAGATATACCCTGCCACCAGGTGACATCAGGGCATCAGTCGTGGGCGGGCATCTACACGGCAGGGGTGAAATGGGGGGAGCACTGTGAGGCCAGAGTTGTGCAGGCACAGCTGCAGCAAGGTCTGGAGGAGCAGCAGAGCTCGGCACACTCCTGAGGGGTGATGTGCATATTCCTGCAAGAAGGTTGTGGCTACTCTGGAGCTCCTGGGGGGACATCTCTGGAGAAGCAAAGAGAAATAAAGAAACAGCTTGCCCTTTGAGTGGTGCTGCTTCTTGGGAACACATGTGTCTGCACATGCCAGGGAAGGGAGATTCTTTATCCCTCTCCTGTGTTGGTGAATGCCTGGAGGGGTTCCAGTAAACTTCTCAGAGGTGCTGCAGGGGTGAAGCCACACCTTACAGAGCGATGCATGCAGCTAGCCCAGTGTCAACAGGGCTGAGTCCACTCAAGGGAGTCATCAGGAATGCTGCTGTGATGCTGCCAGGGCTCTGGTGAAGCAGATGGGAAGGCAGGGGGGAATGAGGAACCTTTGCACTGCACGTGGGTGGCCAACCACTCACTCCTGAGACCCAAGGTGCTGGGCTGAGGTAACAACCAGGTCACATCTGGGTACCAGTAGCATTGTTACTGTGAGGGGCCCTCAGAGGTAGAGCTCAGCCCATACTCCAGCCCAACAAAACTCAATGCGTGGTAATTCATTTTATACCAAGTCCTTGATATCTCTCATGTGTTTTAATAGCCTGTTGCAACCGCCTGGAAGATCAGTGTCAGAGATGTGGAAAGAGTTGGTGGAGTTTCAGGATGAAAAGAGAAGGTCCAGAGTCCTTCAAAAAGCTGCTGGAAACTCATCCTCATCCTCAGCTGCAGCAGTGCCTCAATCATGGCCTGTAACTGTCTGGCTGGAGGTATAACCACAGGGTTAACAACCCTCAGGGGCTCTTGTCCCTGGTGAAGCACTTCACACTTACCCTTTTTGAGCATCCACCTCACTACACAGGATCAGGGCTGGCAGGACTGAAAATAATCCCAGTGAATGGAGTAGCACCAGGAGCATCAGAGAAACACAAGGGCAGAATGAAACCAAAGTGTGGGTTTCTTTATGATGGATGGGATTTGTCTTTGGGTGAAGTTGGAGGAGGGGATTTGGAGCTGCCATGCCAGCCAGGGGTGTGACTGCGTGTGACCAAGAAGGGACAGTCTCTCACTGATGTGACAGACCCTGGCAGTGAACACCAGTCCAGCACTGTGCTGGTGCTGAGCAAGAGTCCCATAGCTGAGGCCTCTGACCTTTCAGATGGCTGAAGTTACACAAGATAAATCCTTCAGTGAGACTCCTGACTTACATTAAAAAAATCAATAAGGTCCTAGCCTTTGAGTGGGCACTGAGAAGCTGGGAAGTAAATCCTAGATGTAGCTGAGGGGCTTTCAATCTAGCAGAGAAGGAGCAAACACACCTACATTCTCACACACTGAGACAATCACGCAGCTTTCAGAGGCTTGTGCAGTAATTTCTGGGCACAGGAAAGAGAACGGGGGAAGCATCGTGTTGGCATCCTTTCTTCCCTGTGCTGACTAGAGCTTGTATACAAATGTGTGGAGATTGATTGCACTCATCCCCTTCTGACAGCAGAAGTGATTACTGTGGGCAGGGACCTGCTTGTGTGGATATAAAGAGGTGCAGCCTGCCGGCAGCAGTCACTCCCATCCCCGCTGCTCATTCCCATGCCTCCATCTGCTGCAGACAGGCTTTCAGGGGCTCCCCCTCCCCCTCTGCCTTCTTCTATGGAGGTAAAGTTGCTGAGGAAATCAGCTATATAGGCCTCTACTCTATTTCCTGAAGCTTAAAAATTTATATATGTTCAGGCTGTTTGTTTTCAAAATACTCCCTTTGTTTTCCTGTTTTCCAAATGAAATCTGTCTCGTTTCCCTTTAACAAAAGTGAACTGTGGGGAAAAATTTCCATGGTGTCACATGAAGATATTTTTTTTTTACCACTGACAAAACGTGACAGAAACTCCCTAAAGGACCCCACTTCTCATGTTCTTTCTTATCTCCCAGGATTATCAGTCCTCTCTCTCCATCCATCCTCTGTCTCCCCTTCCCCTCACAAAGTGGGTGGCATTTACTTTGCAGAGTAAAGTGGGTGCACAGCTTCTTTTCAGAGCAAGAGGCACCTGCTTCATGCTCGTGCCTGGCTGCCACACCAGATGGATGACAAGTCCTGCCCAGGGACTGAGTAGCCAATCCCTGTCCCTCCCTGCTCAGGCTTTTCTTCCCCAGGAAAGCCAGTGCCAACTTTTTTGGCCACAACAGTTGCCATTCCATCCAGACCAGAGCTGCACTAGAACCTTGGTGTTCAGGTGGTAGCAGGACTGCAGTCCTTGTGGCCTCAAAGGAAAACTCACGAGATTCATCACCTCTGCAAGATTATATTCTATTCCAAGCAAGCACTTAAAAAACATCTCCAAGGTTTCTGACCCTATTTATGAGCTGGTGTAGCCATGGAAACAGTAGTTATGCCAGAAATAGCAGCTCACTTCAATGACAAAGAAAACACAAGTTTACAAGACAGTGATTTTTCCAGAGGCTGACTGAGCTCATGGGACTGTGGGAGGAAATCCCAGCTGAGGCACAGACTCAGGGATGCAGCTGATAAGGGCTGTGGTTGGTGTGGGCCACAATAACTTTGAAATGTATCTCTACAAGCTTGTGCCTCATACTTGGCAGACTTTGTGCCTTATTGATAGAGATTTATCACTTGCCACAAAGATACACCTAACTGGAAGTGAGCAGAGAATTAACCAGGCAGTAAAATGTTGGTTTCCCTCCTGAAGACAGGCCGCCTACCAAGTGCCCCTGGATTCCTGGTGAGGGAACCATGGTAGGGTCTAGATTTAGAATGGGATTGTCTATTGGTCTCATAGAAGATCAGTGAGGCTGTCATGTCAACAGTGTTTGCTGAGAAACTCAGTGCCTGCCAGTGAGGACTCACATGATCCCACTCCTGCAAGGCTGACCACGTTCCCAAGCCTCATGTTGTCTGTGCTAGCGTAGAAAAGAGAAACAGATACAGGGGATTGGGCTTTCCCTGGCACGGATGTTTGGTTGTTTGAATACATGCAAATCAGTCCATCAAAAATGCAGAGAAGAAGGCATGGTCGTGGAGACTTTTATCATTTTTCCTTCAGGAAATCTTGCACAGTCATTTTGGTGTTGGGATTAAGCATCTATAACAGCCTGCAATAAAAGGGGTGTGCTGACTTTGGGAGTCTGTGCCTGCTGCTGGATACAAAAGTTATGTTCATTGTCACCAAGCTCAGCTTGCAGAAGAGCCTGATCTTGATACTCATTTCCACTCATACAGGGGCTTCTCTGGCAATAGGGCAGAAATTAAAAAGGCTGAGGTCTGGTTTTCCATTACCAGAGCTCGAGAGGGAGATTTCTGTGAGATACCTGGAGAAAAGGGTCCTTTCAGGAAATACAAATCAAGTGGTAAGGTTTTGCTGAACTATCAGTGATGGACCTGTATGTGTTACAAACTAGGTCTTGGGGACAAAACTAAGTCCTCAAGCCAAATGGCTCTTGCCAAGGCTTCTTCAGGAAAAATCAAGTCCCTGCTTTTCTTATTCAGTGAAGGGTGCTCCTCTTGTGCATGTCAGAACATCATTACAGGCCCCAAGCTTCCAGGCACAAATGCTTTAGGACATTCTGGGGCTTTTTATAGCAGATGATATAAAACCATGTAGGCTGTCCTACACTTCATTAGTTACCAGAGTTATATTTTCTTCTCAGTAGTGAGTCTGGCCTTTCTTGGAAAAGCTAACCAAGTCTTAGCATCTCACACTCACAAGACTGCTATGTTAATATGATTTTAGTAACTTACAGAAACTTCTCCCTGATTGGCATAAATAAAAGGAAAACCAAAAGAAGTCCTCTCCTCTCTTTTTTTTTTTTTTTTTTTTTTTTTAATAGCCCTTTTCACCATCAGATCTCAAGAGAGAGAACTACATTTTTATCATTCTTATTTATAAATATAGAAGAGATGGTGGAGAGAAGGTTCATAGACCTGCAGATGAGACTCAGCCATGCAGGCATCTGCTGAGGAGACTGATGTTCTTGGCCATGCAGCACAAAAAGCTCAGTCGTTTCTAACTGCTTTGTGATTCATTGTTTAAGAGCACCCCCATGCTAATTGCAAAGTTGTCCCAAGAGAAAGCAATATCGTCAGCAGGCATCCTTTCTGTGCACTAACTTTGCTTAATGTCTGCATTCAGGCTGTTGGCAATGACACAATAGGGCTGACTTTGTTGGATCATTTTTAAAAGCATCTTTTCTTTCTTGTTTTCACTGTTCCCACAATTAAAATATTTGATTTTTCACTTATAAGATTATTTTTCTCCTGAATGACATTTACAGAACAAGCTCAACACTAATATATTGAACCAAAACTTAACATTTTCCCCTTTTTTATCAAACCTAGTTAGTTAATCTGGTTATCTATATGACTGCTATAAATGGGAGCTTGTGGTTGCCCTCAAAAATGTACCTGAATCACAGACGTTTCCACAGTAATATCTCAAGGGTCTTGTTCAGATCTTTCTTTTCTCATAACTGATTCCTTCTGTATGAATCACATGCCATGTACCTGTGAACAGTGATTGAATGGTACACTAGCACTCTCTAAAATGATCATGCATTGAACTAAACAGAGAAGTAATACTGCCTTGTTAAAGAAAAAAAGAAGAGTGTGTTTTTTTTTTAAATAGAAATTAGATAGTTCCAGAGCTTTATTCAGTTTAAATCAGCAAAGCAAATGATTCAGTGTCACTGGGCTAAGAAGAAGAAGAAACCATACATAAGTCAGCTCCAGATGTCTTCTTTCCTGACAGCTCCTTTTCTCTCTCTTTTTTTTTTTTTTTTTGAGTGATCGATACTTTCTCCTTGGCAACCAGCAGCCAAATAAAGGAAGGCTTTCCTAAACATTTTGGTAAAATGTTTCTTTCTTCTTCTTCTTAAGTGGGCACATTTCTTCCCACGGCTTTCACACCATGCAAGACATTCTTCTTTCCTCCTCCTCCTCCATAAAAACACCGCTGTGCCATCTCATTCAGTTCAGCCCTTTGCCACCATTATTATGATTTTTTTCATGTAACAGTTGAGGCTTTCAGAAGGAAATGATTGCTTCTGGAGAGCATCTCGCACCATCCTTGGGAACATTTGACTAATGGGCAGAGGAGGCAGCTCTTCCTGTTCCATTATCTTGTCTCTTGGGTTGCTGCTCACCTCGCAGACACATGGATGCTAAATGCTCTAGCTGCCATATGATAGCAGATCCCTGGTGGAAATAATTGTGGAAGGGGAAAAGCCAGGGGATGAAAATCTGAATCAATTAAAAAAAATAATTCTCCTTTAATTGCTTAGGTGTACTGCTAGTACTTAGCCTTCTGTTTTCCCCTCAGAATCTTGCACAAATGTAGATCTTAGTATTGTAATGTTTGTTTGTTTGTTCATTTGGTTTTGTTTATAATGGCCTTTCACTGTCAGATTCCAACCTTTTTTTTTTTTAATTTAGATCCTCTATACTCTTGTTTTCCACTGGAGGTACACATCTCTAACAAGTGCATTGAAGCTTCCTACTGGGAGGCTGCTAAGGATATTTCTGTGCCAAGGACCTGGAATTGCAGCTTGCTTTCTGGTCCAGTCAAGCATCATAATTAACACACCGTAGAAAAAGTGAATTGTTTAGTAGTCATCATTGCATGTGGGCCATGCACATGTTGCACAAAGAATTTTCTGACAGTTTTGTACACACTAAGATTTATTTGTGGCCCAGTGACAGCTGACGGCATACTTTGACTATAATGCTGAAAGTTATTTCTAGAAAGAAAAAGAAAATAAAGGAAAAGAAGAGAGAGAAAAAGGGGAATTTTTCCCCACTGGCCAGCTGTGAAGGGCAGTGATGGGGTCCCATAGGAACATCCTCCTCAGGACTCTCTCCAATGCTGGAGGTGATGACATTGAAAATGACCAGTACGATGATTTCTTGCCATGCTTTCCCTTATCATGATACACTCTTTATCAAGACCCACTTAAACTCCTATGGGTTATTTCTGGGTGTGTTTCTATTAGATCTGGGAGGAGAACGCTCATCATGTGTAAATGTTGCACCTTCACTGCTTGTTAATCTTCTGTGAATATATAAAACTGGATGATATTTACTGAGGATTTAAATAGCCATTGGCTCTTTTGTTGAACACCGTGCTTGTTTTTCTCCTTTATACACTGAAGTCTGCAACACAAGAGAAAAAGAAGGAGTGGGAGGAACAGCAATTCTCACACCAGTTCTCCCACGAGAATCCACCATAATAACAACATGGAGGTTTACAGAGGCAGGGCTGTGAGAGCAATAATATGTGAACAGCACAAGAGCAATAAAGGAAAAACATTGCCACAGAGAGGCTGGTAATTACTGTCTCATGGCTTTGAGAGGCCTCATATAGCTACAAGCAGCATGCCCTGAGCTACAGGTAAAGCACGAAGGTACGTGAGCCACCTAAGAGCTAGCCAGAGGCTGGACACAATCTGACTAGAAGCCATAAATTCCAGTAGGAAATCTATTTCTTTATTGAGAGTAGTGTTTAGCACAGGAATATCAGGGTGCAGCTGGCAAGGGAGATTTCCCAAGGTCAGCAGAGGAGGAGAGGATGCCACAGCTCTCCTAATTTAGTCCCAGCTTCATCTCGGGCTGTTTCAGTGGTAAGTTCAACACAGGGAGGAATGCTTGAATAAATACCTCCTAATACCCTGCTTGGTGATCAGCTTAGAACTGAGATTTGATTACACTTGCTGAGATTTGACCTTACATAACCACCTGTTTTCTGAGAGGTCCTAAAATAATTCAGTCCCCTTTTAAATCCAGCTCTGGTGGGTGACTTCTCTAGTGTACCTTCACCTGCAGAACACTGACTTGTGCCACAGCACCCAGTGAGGGGTGGAGAGCAAAAGCAGCTCTTCTGCATGCTAGGCTCTGGAGTGCAAGGGATGCAGAGAAGACACCCCTGCTCCCCAATGACAGGAACTGTCTTCCCTTCACTGAGGTCTGTCCTCTCACTCACACAGTTCCACCAACTTAGCTCTCCCTCCCTCTCTCCTTCACTGAGATGCTCTGTCCATCCTCAGCCTTCTGCAGGTTAGCCTCTGAAGGAAACTGTCTCTGTTTTGCTGCTACCCTCTCATCCCCAACAAAATCCTTTTCCTTCCTCTGTCTTCCTGTTTCCCTTGCTCCCTCAGGGGATTGTGAAGTGACATGTGAAGTCTTTGCACACCTTCAGGCTTGTGATGGGGTTATGGGATTAGCACTTTAACAAGCCTGAAAGCTGCTTAGACAAGTATTAAATCTCCAATCTCTCTATCTTTCAAAGAAATCACTTCTGGAGGAGCTGAAGAGATGGAGCACACAGTCATATTTTCAGGGGTCAGCTCTTCATCCACCTGAGAGCCATCAAGTCCAGTGGCTAGGTGGTTTGAAGAAATTCCCATGGGATTTGGGGTTGAGAAACCCAGTTAAACCCTTACCTTTGTGTTGGCACCTCAATGTGCCTTCTCTCTCCTTGCTCTCCATGCTGAATACTGGCTCCCTTGCCTGGCATTTTATCTAGCCTCCATCTCCTTCTTCCCTTCCCACTCCAAGGGCTGCACACCGCTTTGCAGCACTTTAGAACGGGGTGAGTATCACCAAGTAAAAAGAAAACAGGCACCACCTCTCCTAGCCACTACAGGAACAATCTTACGACTCTGACTTTTAAAGCCAATCCTGGGGCAATTTGTGCCTGTGTTTTACTCAGAGGGAATGAATTCATGCTTTGTTGGCTGTATCACCCTGTTTATCCCACTTAACTGAGTCAGAGAAGGCAGTGCTGGGGATTACCAGAGTTGCGTGGCATCTCGTGGTGCAGTGAATGTGCCTCCATGGCAGGGAAAGGTCTCATGTCTAAGTTCCCTGACCTGTCACCTTGCCCCTTCCCATGCCCTTGTGACTGCCTCAGGACAGGATTACCTCCTCCCATCTCTGCAGGGTAGAGCATCTCTGCATGTAGTGAGGGATGCCATCTGGGACACCATCTAGGGGACACCCACGGCCAATACTGACACTTGCAGCACCTGCTGACATGAATTTGCTGAACTGTGAGGTTGTCTTCCCAGCATATCACCTGTAGCCTTCCTGAGACTGTAAAAGCTTGAGGAGGATGCAAAAGTCATGACAGTGACAGGATTCAGCAACATTACTCATTAGAGAGAAATCAAAGTTAGTAACACTATGTACCGAGTTCAGTGAAAATACAAACTAGTAGTTCCAAAACAAACCACTTTACAAGAGCATCATTAAAAAGTATTACTCTGTTGAGCCTCTTAAAATGACAAAAATGGATTCCCTACCTGGACTGAAATCTCTTTATTTTTCTCCTCAGAGCTTCCAGCTGGACAAATTTCAGTTCCAAATTTGACGGTTTTGGAAATTACAAGTAGGTGAAAATAAGAGAATCTAACAGGTAAAATTTTTCTGGATTAGTCACTTCTAAAAGTCAAAAAGTAGTTCTGGTCCTCAAACACAGCGACCTGTTCCACAGAAGATGGAGATGACATTTATCAGCACAAAGCTGCAATGTATCACCACTGGAAAAAATTCAAATCCAGAAATACTGGATACCTAATGGCAGTAATCCAAATTCAAATAGGAAAAAATGACTAATTCTTTTAATCTTACAGTCTAAAAAAAAAAGTCAAGGTTTGTTGTTTCCAATAGGGTGCTACAGACATATATGACTGTTGGGAGTACAGGCTGTGTAGTTGAAGGATATGAGTTTAAAATTTTGCATAAACTTTTTTGAAATAAATTTAGACACTTGCGGTTATCACACCTATGAATGTGGTCTACTAATTGTACAACCAACTGTCATCAGTGGAGTGAAATTAAATAAGACCTAATCATAATATTTTAAGTAAAAAATACTGTTTTCCAACTAAGAGCACATTTAAAATTTTACCATGGTTTTTGCAATAAAGCAGGTGCACTTTAGCTGTTGTCCCTGCCTCCTTCTGTCACAGACAGAAGAACTGCCTGGGGCTGGACAATGTCTGCCAAGAGATGATCTTCATGGCATGGCATCAGTTTGTCAAAGATGAAATACTCAGGTGGTAGAGATTTGCTTTCGGTGATGTTCTGCTCCATTGTGGTTCAAACATTTCCTTTCTTCCAGCAGGGCAGTGACATGGTTCCCCAGCAGGATGCTGGATATGCTGACCCAAAGGATCATGCCTGGCTTCTAAGTTCCCATCTGCTTGGCATGGTGTGATTCCAACACCTACAGCTCCTTCTCACACTGCTTACCAATAGGAAGTGGAGGCACAGAGCAATTACACGATGTCCCCACGATTACATACTGACTAATTTCTAATTTAGGAGTAAAATCTGTTTCCCCTGCATGCTAGGCAGATGAACCCATGCAGGCTGAATGTACATACATGTGGTGGCACACAGCTACACATCCCTATACTTTTGTGCATATTTGTAGATAAACTGATCTTAATTTATGCTCCCATGCATTTAGAAATAGTGTGTAAATAGCTACACAAAGGCACATGCAGTCTGGTGTTTAACTAAAAAGAAACCCACAAGATACCAAGCTAATCTTGACTATTCCTCAGCAAGAATGATCACAATAAAACTACTTACAATTGCACTGTACACAGTCGCTAAAACTATGGAAATTTCAAACCAAGCCATGAGTGAACAGTAACCTCAACCCATACCTCCTCCCAGCTCAACTGTGTTCAGTTTCTAAACTGAAATCAGAGAGTTAGTCCAGACAGCAAAGAAACCAAGACAAGAAACTGATGTACAAGACACAGGGGTTTCCTCAAAGCTTTCCAAAGTTAACACATCCAACTCTTCACAGCTTTCCCAGGCCAGAACTGCTTACACGAACAATATGAACTGCCATAAAGTGGCACTGTAGTTGAAAGAATTAGCTCCATCCTTTCTTCATCCCCATCCCACTCAGCCACTGGTGCTGGCATAAAGGTTTAGTCACATTTGTTCATTACAAACAAGTATGGGGAAACCTATCTGGGTTGAAAACTCACCAATATATACTTACATATCTGCTTGCATGTTTTTTCCTTGGTGCCATTTGAACCCATCTCAGTACTGTATTCAAGTTAGGTCCCTTTTGCTGGCCCAAGGGAAGCGTTAGTGTAGCAGTGGAAAAGAGTGGCGGAAAATAAAATAATTTTTCTTGATGCTGAAACTAATTAATGGAAGCTTGAAATGTTTCTGAGGCTATAGCCCCTGATAAATGGGAATCCATTGTCAGACAAACTATGCTCTGTTTTTCCCTTGAAATTCATGAGGTAAGAATCATTGTGCCACCTATAACCTAAATGAAAGCAATATCTGGCTGGAAAAATCAGTCTTCCCTCTTCTGAGAGCCCTGAAGAAGAGCCCTTTTCCTCAGTTGTTTACAACGTTTAAAAATTTGTGTACAATAAACACCTTTAATGGATGTGTGGATCCGGGGCAATGAATGTAAGTCTATTGGCAATAGATAGGCTTTGCTTATTTTACTGCTGTAAATGCATTAAGAGCAGTCCAGCAGTCATTGCGAGCCCACATTCGTTGTTTGCAAACCAATGATCTAATTTGTTGTGCACTAAGGACTATGTACATGAAGGATTTATGTGACTGATGAACTAAGTAAGCAGTCCATGAGGGGCAAAGACAGAGGAAATCTGCTGATATTTCAGAAAGTAAGCGGTGTAAAATCTTTCCAATCATTTAAGCAACCCTGGGAAATGAGAGCTTTTTTCTTCCTGAGGTAGCTGATCTTTGAAACTGCTTGTGTGAGAACGGCTGGGAGTTGGGAACAATAAGCTGATTAAGTGCAGCAGGTAGCAGGAAAAATGAGGTTCATAAGAACCTCCATTTGCAATACTCCTCATCTTCCCACGTACGCTGGAATACACAGCCTGATTCTCCGCATATTTTAATCGGTATAAATCGGCGCCAGTTTTTGAAATCGACCTTAATTACACCAGGAAAATAAACAAAATAAAAGCCTGGGCAGAAAAACACAGCTATCAGCCCCCTCGCTCCCAGGCACAGCAGCCCTCACCGAGAGCCCGAAGCCGCGCACGGCGAGCACTCCGGCGTCCCTGCCGGGCTCAGCTTCGCAGACAGAGTCCTGTGCACCTCTGCGCAAAAAGAGCGCGGCGCGGCGCCGGGCGGGCGCAGACAAAGCGGTGCAGGCGGCGGAGCGCCGCAGCATGCGGGGCCGCGCAGGGCTTCCTCTGCGGGTGGGCTGCTGCCGCCGCTCTTCTTCTTCTTCTTCTTTTTTTTTTTTTTTTTCGCTGCGTGTGAGTGTTATTTTTTTTTTTTTTTTCCTCTCTTCACCAACTTCCTTCCTGCTCCAACTGCCAAAGCTCGAGGCTGAGCGCTGACAGCAGAGGAGGACCCCGGCCGCAGGCGCCGCTCCGCCGGTGAGTGCGGGGGGCGGGCGGGGGCGGCCGGGCAGGGACAGCGCGGCGGGCGCAGCCCCGCCTGGCTCCCGCCGGCGCCGTGCCGCGCTGCGCCTTCGCTCCCGGGGCTCCACCGGAGCCCGCTCCTGCCCGGGGAGACGGGCAGAGCCCTGCCTGCACCCCAGGGGAAGCCAGGCTCCGCGCTGCCATGGGGCGAAGGGGAAGGGAAGGGAAGGGAAGAGGCCCCCGCGGTCCCGGGCTGGCGGCGGGCGTGTATCCCTGCGGCGTGGTACCCGGCGCTCCCCGGGAAATGCGCTATCCTTCAACCCCGGGGCTTGGGATGGGGAGGCCAGGGCTGGGGGCGCTGCTGAGTCTGGTGTGTTTCTCCCCCATCGCGGAAAATTACTTCCTCCCTGCTAAACCCGCTTCCTGGAGATAAGCCCTCGGCCGAGGGTTGGTTTGGAGAAGTGATGAGCAGATGGAGAGCAAGTAAAATGCTGCCCCTCTGACACCCCTTTTTGTGCCCTGTGGAGGCACAGGGGGGCCGAGGAGGTGCCTACCCTCCACCTTATCACTGCCCCCTCCTGCTGCAGGTGCGAGGGCAGCTGTCTATCCACGGCACAGGCAGAGCCTGGCTTTGGGACACTCGCACCTCTCGCCAAGGTGTGATTCCTTCTCTGCCTCCTGCAGCCATCCCTCTCTAACAGGGATCCCTAACCCTGCCCTTGCCCTCTTCCTGCTGTTTCACGGTGCTGCCAGCCCTCAGGGGTGCAGGTGATGCAGGACTGTGGGCCGGGGCTGCAGAAACGCAAGAAAAATGTGGCAGGGCAAGACACCAGCTATACCGATTTCTCCTTGCATAAAGCAATATGGGGTTAATTTTAGTGAGGCTCTTGGCCTCATTTTAGTGAGGCTCTTGGTCTGGCTGGGGGCCTCCATATTAGCCCTTGGCCTGGGCAGTGGCACAGAAACTCAGGAACCCTGAAAGCAGCATGGTGTCTCTGAAAAAGCAGTGGTGCTTGAGCTCAGGAATGCGTCAGCTTGCAGAATGGGACCAGCTCTGGAGCTGGAGCAAGTAGGGGCAGGAGCTGATGAGGTGGAAGCTTTCCTCTTGGTCACCGCCTGCCGTGGAGTTTGGCAGGAAGGCAGCGTCAGGTCCACGGCTTGGGGAAAAATGCCAGAACGTGGTCTGATCAGTGCCGTCCTGACGCACCTGTGAGCCAGAGGTTGTTCATCCCAGACAGCCTGGCTGGTCCTGTTCCCTGCAGGATCTTGCTGTTGGCATGGCAGGTTGTCCATCCACCTTTCTGGGATGTTTTCAGAACCTAAAAGCGTTCCCCCTCAAGTGAGCCACCCCCGCGGGCTGGCAGGGACAGTCTCTGCAGCATGTGTGATGCAGAGGGAAGGTCTGAGGGATGAGGAGCAACCAGCTGATCCAGTCCTGACTCTGCCTTTTCTCTGCATGTCTATAGAGATGCCTCTTTCCATCTCCTGTGTCTGACCCACTCCTGTGATAAACTACAAGAGGTGGACATGGGAGGATGGGGGCAGGCAGGCACCTCTGGTCTGTGCTTGTATTGGTGTCAGATGCAGCCTGGCATTGTGAGAGAGCTCAGGTCAGTGCTCAGACCTGCAGCTGGAGCCCAAGTGGAAGGCAAGGCTTGGCAGTGGCTGTCATGGCTAATCACAGCCTCCTGTGCTGAATGTGGAATGGCACTGAGGGGATTGTGAGGCTTTCTAAGGTGACACTGCTGGGGCCACAGAGTGGTGGGGCACGTGTAAGTGCTGCTTTCAGGAAGGAGCTTTTGGTTTTCTTTCTCATGAGGACAAGCTCAAGGGCCTTTCCTATGGTGTTTGAGTACTTCACACTCCTAGCTCTGGGCATGAACTCAGCCAGGGTTATTCAGCTGCTGGGACCTGTTTTTTTCCCTGTTTGTTTGGGTTGAGATTCCCTTTTATTTCCCGTCTGCCCATTCCGAGTTCCTCACTCACCACAAAATTGCAAAGTCGTCTTGCAAAGGCCATTTCCAGTTAGAATACCTGACTGAATCCTCTTGTTTGTGTGCTGCTCAGTCCTTCTCTCTCCCTTTGCAACATGCCAATGTACCGCTTCTTGATTATTTTTCTTCCCTGCACTGGAATTGCTCTGAGACGTCTGCATACTGCTCAGAGTTGTCTGACATCACTTGCTGATTCCCCTTGAACAGTTATTTTATTCTTTTTTTATTCCTTTTGTGTGTGTGTGTGTGTGTTTCTTTTCTATTTTAATGAATGAAAAAACTATCCCACTGGCTCCCAGTTTAACTTTTGGGAGCAGGGGCAAATATTAAGGCCTCAGCTGCAGAAAAGGACGATTGATTTGTTTGGAAAATTTCAAAGAAGCAAGCAGAAGGGGATTTTTTAGTAGGGACAGTCTCAAAGAAGCGTAGGTGGAAGTGAACTGAATGATCTGTGTAGCTTGACCAAATCCACTTGCTGCCAAAGAACAAGGAATGGCTTGGCCATTTGTGACAACTGCCACTGTACCAGGGCACTGCTGTTTTTCAGCCTTCCTCTGAAGAGTGGGAAGCTGGCTAGGGCCGTGTGGCTGGCTCCTCAAGGGGGGCAGCTGACTAAGGGGCACCTGGCACAGCATTGCTTGCCACTGCTGCCTGACTCCTGTTCCCCCGTCCCATGCTCTGGCTGCCCATTGGTTGATATTTCCCTGCTCTGGCTCCCATTTTGGATGCCACCCAAGCAGTTTTGCTGCCCTTCTGCCATCCAGTGGTGTGTGACCCAGCTCCAGCTGTCCTGCCTCTCCACCCCGAGAGGCACCGCTGGAGCAGCACGGTTACGGTGGCTGTTCTGGGGTCACCATCATGCTTCCTTCCTCAGTGGGAAGGAGTCCTGATGGGTGCCTGGAGTGAGTTGTTAGTGGGAGCACACGGAATGCCAGCAGATAGACTATTCTGCCTGCTTCTTGAGAGCTCCAGCTGACTTGCTAGTCTAAGGAAGTGGCTGTCAGATATTTGATCTTTCTGTGAAATGTGGCTTTTAACCCATTCTCAGAGGGTGAACAAAACATCTGTCCTTGGCTTTAATTCGTGTTTTTCTGTGCTCCAGTGTGTGGCAGTGGCTCTTTGTGCGAGATAGCCGGTGAGCACTGAAGCCTTGTACGATGGGTTGTAATTGCAGGGTTGCCGGCCACAACTGTGCTGCAGAGTGGCTGTAAATCACTCTGGTTTCAGCCTCTGCTCCTGCACCTCCTTCCTGGGAGGGAAGAATGGTGTAGGTCTGCGTGTGCGCATGGTGCCTGCAGGGAGAGAGGAGCGGGGGTAGAGGGGGATTGTGTTTGAGCCAGAATATCAGCACAGCAGTGTCTGGATTGCAGCTGATCACCGTCGCCATTTGCCTGCAGGAATCCTGCTGCCTTCAGCACTGGGTGGGTGTCTGCCTGTCAGGGGGACTGAGCCACGCTGTGCCCAGAGTGAGTGCCCCTGGGGCCACTGCTCCCACCCACAGCAATCTCATTGACTGCCCCCTCCTCTGTCACCCAGACCAAGTGACCATGACTGAGAAGACACAAGAACCTCATGTGGAGGATGACGATGATGAGCTGGATGGGAAACTCAATTACAAACCTCCTCCCCAGAAAACACTGCAGGAGCTGCAAGAGTTGGACAAGGATGATGAAAGCCTTGCTAAATACAAGAAGTCCCTGCTGGGAGATGGACCCGTGGTAGTAGGTAGGCTGGGGTACACTGATTGGGAGGGACTGGGGAGATGTACTGCAACAGTGTGCTGTGGGATGAGGCAAGGTTGCTTCAAAGAGGAGGGATCTTGTCTGACCAGGGACATGCACTGCTTGTGCTGGAGGACAGGGAACTGAGCAGGTGGAAAGTTGTATGTAAAGGAAAGAAGATGCTCTGAGTATTAGGAGTTAGGAAGATTACTGGGGAGTGCTAGCATTGGAAAAGGACTCATGGTGGGAGATGTATGGGTCTTGGAGGACTTTTGAGGGGTTAGGAATGTGAAAGGGTCAACCTATGCTGAAAGGTGGTCTTTTTACTCAGAATAATCTCAAGAAGGAAGTTTTCTGTGGTGGAGAGGCCACCTCTAGGTATTGTGATGGGGGCCAGAGGGATCCATGTGGAGGGACTGGGTAGACATGTGGTCCTATTGTGCTAAGGAAGCCTGGCATTACTGGGTGTTTCATGAAATGCAGTTTCTTTGTGGCAAGGCATTACTGTTTCTTCAGTGTCATTCCCCACCGATTGCATTTCATTTTACAAGCTGACAGCTTCCCCCTGACTTTTCCTACCTGCAGACCCAACAGCTCCCAATGTGGTAGTCACCCGACTCACGCTGGTATGTGACTCTGCTCCAGGACCCATCACTATGGACCTTACAGGTAGGCACAGGCTCTGTCCTTGGTCACAAAAGGGAACAAGCAAAGGCCCTGGCATGCTCCAAGTTAAAAGAGAGTTTGTCCTTGGGGTGCTATAGTGGGTTTTAGAGGAACTCTGAAGTCATCTTAGCCTTGTTTCTTATTTTAAGGTATATACATATGAGTAAAACAGAAGCAGATGAAATAGAGGAAAATATTGAGGGTATTTTTCTTCATAGAGACTGCTCTGGGAGCTATCTCTGCTTGCTTCCTTTCAATGAGACTTCATGAGCACAAGGGCTCTGCATGGTTTTGGGCAACGGGCTGTATTGAAACTTCAGAATCGAGCAATACTGCACTTCCGGCCCCTGGGGACACAAGGAGAGAACCTTATATGGGCTTTTCTCTGGAGAGAGGAAGCTGGGCCTGGAGAGGCAGAGAGGCTTCCTGTTTGCCCAAAACCATGCAGAGCCCTGCAGGGCCCAGGCAGCCTTCCAAGCTGGGCAGGAGCTGTGAAACACGCTCCTCTCATGGCATGGATGGGGCATACACACACTCCTACACATGCTCAGAAACAAGCCTGTGCATAAATATCTTCATGTATATGTGCTCAAACCTGTGTTTGTTTAGGCATTATCTTCTGTGGGCACAGATACATACAAACACCCAGGAATTTCTGTGTGTTTTGGTCGCACAACACAATCTTACACAGACACCTGTGTACTCCTTTTACAGGTGTCATCCTTTGAAGGGATGCTCACCTCTGAGAGCAACCCCACCCCCATCTTCCCCTGTGCCTGATGTCGCCTCGCTGTGACATCTCTAGCTGACAGCTCCATCCTCTCCTTGCAGGTGACCTCGAAGCACTGAAGAAAGAGACCTTTGTATTGAAGGAAGGGGTGGAATACAGAGTTAAGATCCACTTCAGAGTGAGTTGTTTTCCTTCCAGTTGCTTCTTATCAGTTGCTAAGGCCAGTCAGTGGCAGTCTATCATTTAACTGGAGCCGGGCAGCATGCCAAAAGCTGAACATCTGCAAAGCTCGCCTAGCTTCAGGTGTTATTTTACCCAACTAGGGATGAAGTATTTCCAGGAAATGGCTTCTGCTTGCTCACCCCTTGGAGGAAGTTGGTTTCTGTTTGCTCACACTGATAAACAGCAAGTGGTTTAAAAGCCAGACGGGTAGTTTTGGCTGAGTTTGGTTTTGCTTTTTAGCCACTGGAAAATCTTTACTTCCCACTAAGTGTAACAGAACAGGGAGGAGAGAAGAGAAGAGAGAGAAGAGAAGAGAAGAGAAGAGAAGAGAAGAGAAGAGAAGAGAAGAGAAGAGAAGAGAAGAGAAGAGAAGAGAAGAGAAGAGAAGAGAGAATGGCTATTCATGAAGTACTGATTCAGTCTGTATTACTGGGCTTCATGTACACATTAAAAAGATGTAATATGGTAGATTTGGCTGAAGATATCTGAATTCTTCAGGTCATGATATTCCCAAATGGGCTCATTTCTCCCTCAGTCCCATTAATCAGTGTGTCAGCCATTTCTTCTCTTTGCAACTGAAACAAATGAAATGTGGCCAGACTGCAGAGTGGCATCCAGCACTGATCTGATCATCTCTGCAAATGCTTGCTTCAAAGCTGGGCTTGGAAGAGAAGGCAAAAAGGGAAGAAAGATAATTCTCCTGAGACAGATGAGGGAAGGTGTTAATATTGTGGGTTCTGTAGGGCAGAGTTCCCTTTTCTCTGAGGCTTGCTGTCTCAGAGATGAATGTCCCCTGATGCTCTCCCCCAAGACACCTCCAGCTCTCTTTTGTGCTGTGAAATATTTCCATCTGTATCTGTGCCTTGTTGACCGGAGATACCTGAAGCCAGACAGGTTATTCTAACTCCCTCCGTCAGTTCCATGGCTGGTAAGGGCTCGTACTGTGTGAATTCAACCCTGGGGTGTAAAAGGATCTGTCCATCTTGTTTTCAGATTGAGTAGTGTACACTGTGGGAAGGCAGTGTGTGCTGGAGGAGAGCAGCAGTGGATACATCCAGGCTTCCATGGGAAATTTTTCAAAAAAGGTTATGAAAACTGTCTCTCTGTCTTTTGAGAAGAAACTTGCCAGCTCCCCATGGAGCTTAGAGGGCACCTGGAAGCTATCCACTCATTGGGGCTGAAGGGATGACTCTAGTTACCCATGTATGGTTTCCAATATGAAAATTATTAAACGGGACCTTCCTGCTTCACTTTTCTTTGTCCTCATCAGCATGTCTCGAGAACCTTACTGATGTGCTTCAGTCAGCTTCAAAGTTGGGCAAGGGCTGGGGAAGTGCAGGAGATGCACAGAGGATGCTAAAGGTCTCCAGGTACCAATGGAGAAGTTGTTTTAGGGGCCTGTACAATGTGCCCTGTGCTGAGGCTCCCTTGTGTAGGGAGCCAAGATGGGTATGTCCCTAAGGAGGGGGAAAATCTTCAGGTACAGAACCAAAACTCTTCTCTTGACACTTCTGGTTACTTCCTGCAGGTAAACAGGGACATTGTGTCAGGACTGAAATATGTGCAGCACACCTACCGGACAGGGGTGAAGGGTGAGTAAGAGCCCTGCATGCCCTGCACAACACTGCTCCTGCCTGTGTGTTCCCTCTTCTCAAAGAAATGTTCCTGCAGCTCTGGACTGGGACACAGGCTCCCTTGGTCCCAAGTCCTACCCTATGCTAACACTCAGGAGGTGACTTCTCAGCAGAGTGCCTAAGCCTGCTTCACCCAGAACACAGTTTCTTGTTTTGTGCAAACTCAGTATGAGCCAGCTCTGGTATCTGTATGCTACACCACTGTCTCCAGCAGCAAAGTCCACAGAGATTCTGCTTACACAGTGCTTGCCACAGATTGCCTCTCTATACAGAGGTCTCCTCTTCCCCTCTACCCCCTGTGCAGTGGCTCAAGCCTGTGTGGAGCTTCCCACCCTCTGAAAGCTCTTCAGAAGTACTTGGTTAAATTCAGACCTGCTCTATGAAACTTCCCAGTGTATGCAGGGCCCTGTATTTGCCTGTGGGTTCTCCTCAGTGCTGCTCTGCTTGCACAAGGCAGAGGAAAGCCTCATTTTGCACATGCACACACCCCACATGCATTTTCATGCAGTTCAGCACACATAACTGGTGTCTTCTCACCACTAAACAGAAGTAGTGGGAAATCAAAGTAGATCTCGAGCCCTATGCTGGGTGCACTCACATCCTTCTAGCAGACAGAATGTTCAGTTTCCTCCCAACTTTATCTCAAACCAGGACAATCACATACATGTGAGAGTGTACAAACTGAGTTGCCTGTTCACCTGCCCATCCATCTGTGTTATCCTTCCAGCTGTCCTTGTGCTTCACTAACCTGCTTTTCCCACTGATTCTGTTCTCCTTTGCTGACATGGACTGTTCCTTTCTCCCCCATCTCCTTTCTGCTCTTTTGCTCTCTCCCTTATCATTCCCCATCTGAGGGGCTTATTCCCTGTGGATTGTTTTCTCCTAGTGGACAAAGCCACATTCATGGTTGGCAGCTATGGGCCACGGCCAGAGGAGTATGAGTTCCTGACACCTATTGAAGAGGCTCCTAAGGGTATACTGGCTCGAGGCACCTATCACAACAAATCCTTCTTCACGGATGATGACAAGCACGACCATCTCACCTGGGAGTGGAACCTGTCCATCAAGAAGGAATGGACAGAATGAGTTCACCCAGTTTGCCTTCCCCCTTCCTACCCCCTTGCCTCCTGCACCAGTCTCCAGGTGGGCCATGCCCACCACTGCTCCTTCCTGCCAGCATGGCTGGCCACAGCCCTGGCAGCCCTTCCCGTGGGTGCTGGGGCTCTGTGCCAGCCTTGGTCGATGCACAGCCCTGCAGGCAGCCTTTGCTGCTGCTTCTGATACACTGAAAACAGCCCAACCACCAGCCCATCATGACACCATGTTGGGTTAAATTGGGAAGCATCTCCCTCCCTCTCCCCCAGTACTTCCTCCTGTTGTCCCCATCTCTCCCGTACCAACTCCAGTCCTGGAAGTGCCTTTTCAAGGAAACGAGATCACCTGGCAGGGGTGGACTGGTCCCTGGAAAATCCCTATCTTGAGTTACACTTGCCATATGCTCTGACTCATTGTAAAGGGTTACTTACCTCCCTTGATGGTCTCCTGGTCTGTATCTGGTGCCCTTCCCTGTTAAAATCCATCCTTGTGCAGGCAAAGCCAGTCAGGGGGAATGCAGCTAGATGCTGTAACAAGACTTCAGTGTCTGAGAATAAAACCAGTATCTTTCTTCTTTTCTGCATGAGTGTCACATTCTTTTCCAGAGCATGTTTCTCAGTGATGTGTATGTGAAATACGCATTACTTAAGAGCATATTTCAGCAGGGAAATAGAGCCCTCCTCCTTCCAAACATCAGCCTTACTCTATAAGCAAATTATTTCAGAACAGTTTCTTTCAGGGATCATGAATCCTTTGAAGCCCGAAGTCTGAGCTGTGATGGGGGCAGACTCCAGGGGTAAACAGTCCCCACCTCTCATACCAGGTGGCAACTGAATGAGCCAGGGAGCTGTGACATACCCTTCTCATGTTTAACAACTGCCGTAGCAGCTGCTCCCCAGAGCTAATGCAAGAGTTGCCTGCCCCCATGGCTAGCCTGCTGGCCAAGCACAAGGGAACATCAGCCTCTGGGATCCAGCACCTGGAGAGGGATGTCCTTAACCTAGCTGATGTGTCTGGTCGCAGAGGTGCAGGGCAGCTGCGATGTCCAGTGTTGTGGGTGAGGACACACCACTGGCAGTGTTGGTGCAGCTCTCCAAGGCTGATTCCAGGGAGGGGCTTTCTCCAGCCAGGCAGTTATCTCAGGAGCTGAAAGCTTTGCCCTGGACCAGCTGCTCCTTTCCCACCACCACAGAAGAGGTTGTGGTTCCCCACAGCTGCTGACGTGTCTTTTGCTGAGGCGAGGACGGGATCAGGGTGGCATGGCGAGGAGAAGGCAAGCTGGTAACATGGGCACATCCGTCTTCCCGTGCCTCTTTGTTTTCCTGCTTACCAGATATTCCCCAGCAGGGTGTGCTGGAGGAAGTGACTCTGCATCCCACAGTAAGTGAGCTTTCTTCCTGCCTTGGGGAAAGTCTGGGTCTGCTGCAGGGAGTCCTCCTTACCCAAGGTATGCTGCACAAGCATTGTGTTGAGCTTGCAGGAGAGGTGTGTGGGTGAATTTATAAGGTTAGGATGCTTGTGTGTGTGTTGGGGGGTCCTCTGTGAGCTTCTCCTTGGGTACACTCTGCCCAACCCTGACCTTTGCTCTGCAGGCACAGCCAGCACCACAGAGAAACCTATCCTCTTGAACAACATCGCAGATGCCGAAGCCTTCATCAGTGGTGCAGAGGTGACAGTCATTGGATTCTTCCAGGTGTGTTCACAGCACCTCCCCCTGCCAGCTGTGAGCTCTATCCCACCTTGATGAGAGCATGAGGCCAGATGTGGTATAAACACTTGCCAAAGGCAGCTGTTGTCCCAAAAGGTGCTGGGGCTGTGACAGGCATGTGGAGGGATTAGGTGATGGGTCACAGAGAGAACACAAGAAAAAGGAGATGGAGAAAGGGAGGAAGATGAAGGAGGTTGTAGGAGCCCTGGAGCAGGAGAGAGGGAAATGGTGCAGGGGAAGAAACAAAGAAATGTGCATAGTAGAGAAGCAGTGTTGGTGAGGGGTGAGTGGGAACGTCAGTTATTTGCTGTAGTCAGCACAGACAGAGTAAGGCACTGGCTGTGCGATAGGGATGAGGAAGCCAAGTCTCAGGGAGAAGTGATAGTGCAGGTCCGCTGAAGGCCAAGAGGGTTTGGGCTCAGGCTGCAGCCTCTTTGTAGGGAGGATGTAGGCATGGTCTCCGTCTCACTTCTCTGTTCCACAGAGTAGATATCCTTAAAATCTCTGTCTCTTTTTATCTAAATTCTACTGAATTCAAAGGCGAGTGACAGATATGAATCCCTTGCCCGCCCCCCCCAATGGCATGAGTATTTTTCCTCAGAAAATAAAAGGAAAATATTTATTGAGCTACAGCCCTGTAAAACACAGGCCTCTTTAACAGGACCCTTATTACTTTTAAGTTGCACCTTTTTCTGTGTTTTCTTTGAGCTTTATTCTGCTTTTCTGCTGTCCACACACTGCCTCATGTCAGAGAAGGCTTCAGGCTTTCAAAAACAGGTCCTTCTGCCCTTGCCTCGGGCTGGAGGGCAGTCTAGGGAGGGCGTCATGCTCTTGGTATAGGGCAGTGGCATCTCACAGCCCACCACAGACTGATGGTGCTGCCTGTGCAGTGTGGGCAGCAACAAGTCTGTGAGCACAGGAGACTTACGCCCCAGGGACCTTGTAAGCACTGATCACAGAGCACCAGCCGCCTCGACTTCGGTGCCTGCAGGCAATTGGAGCTTCCTGCAGCGCTAAAGCTGTGCAAAGCAGCCAGGCAATCTGCACACGCAGAATGAAAGTGCCGAGACGCCTCCTTCCCCGAGGGTGGCTGGCTGGGCTTGCCGGCAGAGCTGCACCCCGAGTCTCCTCCTGAGCTACAGCAGGAACAGGCTCCTTTTGTTCTGTGCCACAGTGACCTCCCTCTGCAGGACTGCATTCTTCAGAGTAGACAGGAGGCTGCTGCCGTGCAGCCCCGGCTGCCAGAGCATGAGGCAGCAGCCAGCAACATCTCGGGCATTCGGTGCCTGGAGCGTGACAGGGCTGCATTTGAACAGTAGATAAAGACGTATATGTGCCATGAAGGCTTGGCTCTTGGCCTGAAAGTATATTATCCAAATAAAGTCCATGTTCTCTGCTCACCATAAATTATTTCTCTGCTGCAGCCTTTCAGTTCACTGCAGTACGTGGCTTGGGCAAGCTTCCCGTATAATGAGCACGGCCTCCCTGACGGGGAACAGCATGCCGTGATGGAAACACAGCACACTGCTCCAGAAACCCTGCTTGTCTCTGAGAAAGGGCCATGCTCGGCCTGATTAAACCCCAGGTTTCCCAGGAATGCTCCAAAACTCAGCAAGATTATTCCCACCCTAGGCTTTAGTGCTCTCACCATAGCAATGTTGATGCGCTGGCATTTCCAAAACAGGCCATGAGAGATGTTTTTCTTTGGAATGAACAAAAAATTTTGTTTTCCATTCTCTCTGGGCTCACAAACAGCTGAGCTGACAGTTCAAACTAAAAAGAAAAACAAACCAATTCCAAGCAGAGGCCATGTCCTGAGAATTTATATACAATAAATAGAAGTATCAAAAATACATTGCTGAAAAGTTGGGAATGGGAATAGCAAGGAAGGCTTTAATACAGGCAAAGGCTAGTAGTAGTTAATGCTCTCCGCAGGAAAGAGAATGGACCTCAAAATAGTGAGAAATTGCATATTTCTATCCTTTAATATACTTGAATTAGCTACTTTTCACAGGATGTACGTAAGATATTCTTTTAAAAGGAGCTACGGTACTGATAATGCAAGGTGTTCAAAATTGTAACCCCCTGACTCTAGAATCAAGATTAGCTTGAAAATTGTGATGTTTACATATATATTTTATAAACTCACACTTACATATACATGCGCACACATACACACAGACACACATATATGTATATTTAAATGCGTACACCTATCTCCTGGGTTTGTCCCCTCCCTTTTGAGTGCCCAAGGGCTCAGCCCCAGCCTGGCGTGTTCCCCGATCCCGGAGCAGCCCAGCCCGCCCGCGCGGGGGTGGCGGCGCTGCCGCGGAACCCGGCGGCCGGCAGGGGTCGCGCTCGCTCCGCCCGCCGCCGCTGCCGGGGCCGGGGCCGGTGTCGGTGCCGGTGCCGGTGTCGGTGCCGGTGTCGGTGCCGGTGCCGGTGTCGGTGTCGGTGCCGGTGTCGGTGCCGGTGCCGGGGCCGGTGCCGGTGTCGGTGCCGGTGCCGGTGCCGGTGCCGGTGCCGGTGCCGGTGTCGGTGTCGGTGCCGGGGCGGCCCCCGGGGCCCTGTCCGGGCTCGGCCCCTCACCCGCTTGTCCTCTCACGCTCCCTCCTGTGCCCCCGCAGGACCCGCAGAGCCCCGAAGCGGAGCAGTTTCGCCTGGCGGCCGGACAGATCCCGGAGGTGCCCTTCGGCCTCAGCAGCGACGCCGCCGTCCTGTCCCACTACGGCGCCTCGGCCAACACGGTCGCGCTGTTCCGCAGGGTGCGTGGGCATCACGGGCAGCTCCCTGCCGGGAACACGCTGCCGGGCAAAACCCTGCATCTCCAGAATAAGGGTCTGGTTCCGGGTCCCCCAGCGCGCTGGCGTGGGTGGGAGAGGGTCTTGGACGAGTGCATACAGCGGTAAAAAGCATAAAGCTCGTCTCTCCTTAGGGCAAGCCAAAAATAGGGTTGTCACGGGCAGTCAGGCTGCCTGTCCACCTCAAAGTACATCCCTCTTCCTGCTCCAAAGAGGGCTTTTGCTTTTCAATTGCAGGAGTGCCTGTCACTGGGACATGGAGTGTTAATTACACCTGGTGAGATTCTCCTATTTAGGTGTCTGCCCTACAAACACCTGGTTCAGCACCCGGTGCCCTGCAAAGAGCAATGCCTGTGTTTCCTACATGACCTGCCAGGAGCTTGGCATTGACTTGGATGGGGTTTCTGCGGTTTTAGAAAGTGTTCTGAGACACATGAAAAGTGTCTAGAGTCCACGTTACAACGGATCAACAGAGCAGGCTTGATATCAAAACTTGACAAGTGTCACTTTAGGCAGGCAAAGCTGTCTTCTAGGGTACAAAACTTTTCCATCATGACAGAAAACAGATCCAGACTAGGTCCCTGCTGTTAAGAGATGCTGTGCCACCCTAGACTGTGGTTTGCAGACTCATTTCCTAAATATGCTTTAGGCATTAAAAGTCATGCTTTGGAATTTCTTAGGGGTGGATGCTGTGCTGGGTCAAATCTCTGTTGACTCTAAGTGGAGATATCTCAGTGTAGCCTCAAGGAAGCTATATTTGCTGAAATTCAGGATTTTGATACTGGGAAGAGCCATGTACTTGCTGCGAGAGTACCAAGAAAGCTAAGAGCAAGTATTCTATTAGTTACATCAGTTTCCCCTTGTTGTCCCTTCTCACACAAGCACAGCAGTTGAAAACTGCAGAGATAGGTGTGTCTGAAGAGGAACAGGGCCCCAGACAGCACAAGATGTCCTAAAAGCCAGTGAAGTGTTGTGATACCAGACCTCTAAGTGTTTGAGGTAGGGAGAAATGGATACACATTACATGGTCTTGGGAAACTAAATATGGCAGCTTGGCCAATTTCTGGATACAGCTTGTAAAAAGATTGGGCAAAGACAGTTTGTTCTCTTTTTCCCCCTCATCATTTCCTGCACCATGTTTACCGATGATATTATCCAAATAATTAAAAAAAATTATCTAAGAGTGAGCAATAGGAAGGCAGGTCCTTTTATTTAACCTTTTATTTGCTAGATGTTGCAATTTTAAGCAACACCCATTTCAATTTTGGTTTTTAGTCATTGTGGTTTTCTTCAAAAAATATTGAAAAGGTCCTTTGTTTTTGCACTGTAGTGGATAGTGAGGATGACTGCACTGGGAGAGAGTTTGATAAAAGAAAGTGTTTGGATTGCTGAAATTTGTATTATATTGAATATTCTTTGTTTGGAGTCAAGTTTTTGCAGATGAATTCTTGTTTATTATGGAAAAAAAAACCAGCCAAGAAAACAGTACACTAGTCAGGTTCAAACATGGTTGATAATTCACTTGTCTGATTGTCAGTTTTTCTTAAATTATCAGACACATTGTTTTCCCTTTTATCCAGTGCTGAATAATGTGTAGGAGTAAGAGGTGAGAGATAAAAAGGAATTTTAAAAGAACGAATACAGGAACTTGGAATCAAATACTCATTTGAAGGATACAAAGATGCGTCACCAGGATAGAAGTGAATCAGAGGCATAAATTAATTTTTTTCTTTGCCTTTGCAGTGTATGAAACACAATGCTTAGAAGTTTAAACCATGATTACAGTAGTAGGAGGGACTGTGTCAACTGGTGAGACTTCTTTGTATATAGGGGAAAGAAACTGATTTATTCTAGTAAGAAATCCTGATAGACCTAAAAGGAACGTAATTAATAGATGCTAACAACCTAATTATATGGAGTGATAAGGACATTTTGACTAGAGCTTTAACTATTAAATGGAGGCTATTTTACAGCCTTATTTTCTTAAAAACATAAATGTTGAGTGCAGATTCAAGATGTTGTTATCACCAAATGGAAATCAGATGTTTCCAGAAGCCAATGAAGGTCAAGAGAGGACTTTCTGTAGAATCCAGGCTGCTTTAATTTGGTTCCCAAGGCCTGTCTGATCTCACCTGCCCAGGTGTTGCACTGTCCTGATCTTGTTTACTTGAGCAGAGCTGCCCTTTCATGTTATGCAGGAGGAAAATTCGTGAGAAGGATCACACCACACAGTCTGAAAAGCACCAGTTTGTGTTGTCAGACAGGGCGGTGACTCTGCCAATGACCACAGAACAGCAAAAATTATTTTAGATGTCTGCACACCACTGGAAAAACTAACACAAGAACTTTCAGATATTGCCCAGACACAGAGAATAAAATGTGTGCATGTGTGCACGTGGGCTGCTCCTCAGCCCCAAGAACCTCATTCAACATGTGTGTCAATGACTTTCAAATCCCAAACTTTGATCTGACTTCATGTCAGAGACTGCTGTCCTCATGGCTTAACTCAATCACATCCTGGGGTAGTACTGCACAGGAACTCTGCCCTTAAACTCTGGTGTACTGCTATCATTCTGTGGTTGCCTGATTTTTTTCTATTTATCAGGTCATGAAAATCTCAATAAAATCACATCATTTTGAGGGGATGAAGTGTGGGGAGATGTGTGGCAGGATGGACTTTCCTCTAAAGCTGAAATATGCTGGACTTAATTATTTTTTCCCCCTTTCTTGCTGTACTGGAAGAAAAATCCTCTTTTTATTGGAGAGATTTCCTGCTTGCACAATGTTTCCAGGAATTCCATAGCACGTGATGCCAATGTTTATTACTTGTAGAAGAAACAGAATAAGCAGATGAAGATTTTTAAAAGGGACGTAAAGTATTGATGTGAGGAGATAAACTATTTAATGACCTCTCTCCACAATGCTTAGAACAGTTTATCAGCTAATTCTCCCTGTCTCCGGTGCATCGAGAGCTGGTAATGTAGGGATGTCTGGAGTCCTAAGAGATTTCTGTTATACCAGGAGTTTGCCTTGTCCTTGGGAGGCTGGAGAAGGCTGGGAGATCCTTATCTCAAAGTGCGGGCTGGTCCCTGTAGGTTCCAGACCTCCAGAAGTGGTGATGGGAAAAGGTGGGGATTGTGTAGTGGGGGAGAGAGGATGGTGGTGTCCCAGAGAGCGGGTGTCTCTGTGAGTGACTGCAATCAGTGCCTCTGGAGGAGGTGCTGAGAGGAGAGGACAGCTGTGACTGTAGGTGTCTTTGCCTGTCTTCAGGTAGACAGTGACCGGCGGGATCTGGATATGAACAACAGAGATGTTGATGCCAAGAAGCTGACTCGCTTCGTTCGGATGAACGAGCTCCGCCTGGTGACAGAGTACAACCCTGTGGTAAATCACCAACTCCCTGCAGGCCCTTGAGCTTGGCCTTCTTCTCATGGAACCCTCTGGCCCCTGTTTGCATATCCAGATGTGTTTGAGGGCTGGAGTGATGGTGTGTTGGGATGGGATTGAGGAGGCCACACAGCTCTTCACTGCTGCTCCACACATGGACTGGAAGCAGATTTGCTGGGGCATAAGTGTGGTGGGAGAGGAAAGGGCTCATTGAAGTTCCTTTGGCTTTTCAGTAAATTTGGGATTTTCAGGGAGGGAGAACTCTATTTCTTACTACTCTGCACTCACTGCTGCTTCCTCTCATGGACATTTGCTGTGTTGTGCCATGCCTGCTAAGACAGCACAGCCAGAATGCCCTCTCTTTGACAAGCCTTGAGAAACATGGAAACTCAAATGACCTGCTCTCAGAAGGCAGGCTTTTCTGCATCACTCAGTACATAGGGCTTGATGTAAGCCCAGATATTTGAATGCATATTCAAGAGCGGGTTGGGAACTTCCCAAGCAAAATCTTTCCCATTCTTTCCATCATTCCTCCAGAATTCATCAGTTCAACAACAACCACCAACAAAACAAACAAACAAACAAACAGACAGGCTTAGAATGTTTCCATGTTGGCTTGCCCATCTGACTGGCAGTGGCAGGGTCCCCACTCTCGTCCCTGCTGTACAGGTTGATCAAGGATTTAGGTTCCTCTGAAATCTCAGCAGTTCCCCTGTCTCATTATTGTGGATTCAGTAGGTCTTAGAAGCCCCAGTTGCTGCAAGGCAACTTTATCACTGCTGATGGGCTATTTTGTGGCCTTCTGGACAGCTCTAACAGTGCTCACCAGGTTCAGCTTATATCAGAGAAGAGTGGCCCAACCTGTTTCAGAGCTATACCTTTTCAAGACTCAAGGATCTTCTAAGAGAACCAATGCTTTCAGTCAGTCCAGTTGCAACCCACCATTAGGAGAGTATTTTGTTTTGAAATGTAACATTTTTTTTCCTGCAATGAAACATGGTAGGAGGTGGTTTTTCTTTTTTCCGCAACAACAACTCCCCAAAGAAACAAACAACAACAAAAAAAGCCACACCAAAAAAACCCACCAAACCTCCAAAGTTTTTGGTTTTTTCATCTTCAAAAGGGAAAAATACATCCTGAAATAACAAAATATTTCTGGGGACTGCTATATCCTGCCCCACTGGCCTAACATTTAAGACCATCCAAGTCACATCAGCAGGGATGGTGTTCTCATCTTTGTAATTTCCCAGACTTTCTGAAACCTTGGAGCCCCTATCAGATCCTTTTGCAATTCATGGGACAATGTCTTTTTTTTTAATGCATTTCTGTTGATGCTGTGGGTTCTCGCTGCATGGCGTCCTGTTTGGCCCCCAGGTTGTCTCCCTGACTGAGAATTCCTCAGCTATTCAGCTGGCCCCCTCCACCTTGACTGTCAGTACAGATGTTGTTAGAGATTTTTTTTTCCAGATGCTCTGGAGCTCTGTCAAGGTGCTGCAATTAACAGTGCCTCCTGCAGTCCCTGGCCCAAAGCCCTCCCAGCTTCCCTAAGGTAGCTTGGTTTTTCATAAATATTTATTCCCAGTGCATATGCTGTTTGCATCCAAAAATGCTGCAGGTCAGCAGATAATGGGGTCACATGGCTTGCACCAAGTGCTGCCAAGAGTTTCTCTCCCTATCCTGGGGCCCTTACTGTTCCTCCCACATCCTTTAGGAATTTTTAGGCAATGTTTACCCTGCGGACTTTTCAGGAGATTCAGATGTGATCCAGCCCTGCTGATGAGCTCTGCTGATTGCTCTTACACAAGGTTGTGTGGACAAGCATACCTTTGTGTGGAGCTGCTGGAGCAATCACTGCTCCCACCTTGTCTGCTCTCACCCCAGCCCTCTCAAGGGGCTTGGTGCTGGCTGGTTTCGCCCTCACCTTCAGCTTAGCGTGCAACCCCTCTACTGTCCCCTGCCTCAGCCGCACACCATCGGAAAAGTGAAGGGATACAAAATATCTGATAAAGAAACATTGAGCTAACAGCAGAGCCCCTCCTGCCAAAAGCTAGATGCTCTGCTATTCACGGCCCTTGCCAGCATGCACTCCCTGACCCCTTTCTTGTTACTCCTGGAGCATGTGGAAACTTTCTGCTTCTGCTGGCAGGGGAGCTGCACAGACTGTGCCTCTGTGGTTTCAGTGGCATTAGGGAGGCAGCAGGTCTGGCCCCACTGGTGTTTAATTTGAGGGAGAGGCTGCAGGTCTGCAGGAAGCAGGCGGAAGGAGAAGAGAGATGAGGAGTGAACGAGTTCATGGAGATGGTGCCGTGGCTCCTTGGGCAGTGCCAACCCTGGTTCCTCACAGAGGGCCAGTGTGTAGTGCCCACCTGGCCCTTGCCCAGGGTCTTCTCTCACTGTGGGACAGCAGAGCCAGTTTTAACCCTCAGCACACAGGGGTGTCCAGGCCATCAGGTTGCTGAAACTGTGGACTGATACCCATCCTACATACAGTGTAACACTAAAGAAAGAAAATAAGGACAAACACCAACCTTGACACCACAAATCCTTCCCACTTTCTTGCTCATATTTCAGACAGATGCTGGACCTCAGCAACTTAGGACACCCTTATATTCAGTGTTTGCTGGCCTTGCTCTTCACATCCTTGCTCTAGTCTTCAGCTTCCTGTATTCTGCCCTAATCCTACTCCTCTTGCCTAGTCAAGACACTAACTGTCTTAAGGCCAGTGATGGACCTTTGTGGTCTTCAGACCCTTGTCTGGGGAATAAGCAAAGCCAGGAGGTTAAGACCTTCTGCAAAGAACCCAGATTGGATCCCCCCTGCTTTAAAGAATTCTGTCCTGCTTGTGAAGCTGATTTGCAAAGAAACCAGAGCTGAGCCATGAGGACTTATGTCCCTCTGACACTGCATTCAATGCCAATTGAGTATTCTCAATCTCCTTACCCATGTTTCTCCCTCTGTGCTGGGCAGACAGCAATAGGTGTGATGCAGAGTTCACTCCAGTTTAACCTCCTCCTGATCACAGACAAGACGTCTCCAAAGCACCCTGAGCAAATGCGCAAGTTTCGGGCGGCGGCAGAGCTCTACAAGGGGAAGGTAAGAACAAACTGAGAGAAAGAGGGGCTGTTAGGGAGGAAAAATCCCCCCTGATTCTTGCCATGAATGGGGAGGGCATAATCTCCTCTGTGACTTAGTTGAGCAAAGGTCAAGTAGCAGGGAAAGAGGATTATCTGGATAATTAAATGGAGGGGTTGGTTCTGTTCACCTTTTGCCAGTTTGATGTCTGGCGGGAAAAACACCCTTTGTATCCTGCTCTCTTGGCAAAACATCATATACTTTGTTGCTTTTAGTCCAGTTTTGTTCCCTTGTGCCAGGAGATGACACACAGCTGCCACTTCAGTGATGTGAGAGGTGAATTTGTATCTACAGCCTGCAGGACACCAAGGAGCCTTATATAAGTGACCGGATAGGAAATAATGTCAGTGCTTCTTAACCCTTAGACTTCTGAAAATGGATGTTTTAAAGGCGCTGCAAATCTATTGCTTAGCTTTCCCACATTAAGATAATGAGGTAGATGAGGTGTTTCTGGGAAGTTTTGCCTGAATTCCATTCCTCTGGGAACAGAGCTCCCAGTAAATCATCCTGTGTCTGGTTCTCTGCCAGCAGCTGGATTACAGTGGAATTTGTGTCTAAGGAACAGAGGAATGAACCTGCAAGCAAAGGAGGATTGGGAGCAACAGAAAGGCACTGGTGGCAAGGGAGAACAGCAGATGGGAGGGGGCAGAGTATCACAGAAGTGGGGAAGGATGAGCTGAGAGGAATAAAGAGGTCTTCCTCTGAGAAGTGTGCAGCTGGAAAGATTTGGGGTCTGATAACTAGAATATCTGGTTTTAGTATTGAAGGAACAGATTAGAAATCAGGTATACCCTCACCTTTGAATTCAGGGACCACCTCAGAACCATGCAATCTCGAAAGTCTTGAGATTTGCTTATGGCAGGACTACTTTGGAACTTTTACATCTTTCCTAACCATTGGCAAGAGACTAGGCAGAAACTATGCATCAAAATCAAAACATCTCTTCAAAAATGTTTTGCTTTGATGAATATGTAGTTAAAAAAGAAAACTCATTTATCTGTAGAATTCCATTTATCTGTTGTGAGATGTGTGTTAAAGTGACACCATTACCACTGTTCTCCATGAGAAGCAGAGTCTGATACAGGCCTCCATCTCATAGCTATTTCTTCTAACACAATGCTGTTTAGTATCACTATCCTTTGCTGATGCAGCTGCATCTGGTTTCCCTGTGACTTGCCTAGATCTGAGAAAATGGCTATAATTTTCCTAGAAATACTTTACAAAACATTGGATAAAATGTTGTACTGAGGTTCAGACAATTTATGAATTCTCAGCAAGCCAAATCTAGGGGTTTTTATTTGTGCAGGCAAGTTTCCAACCAAATCACTCTACAAGTTTGCCAGAGTAAAATATAAACATTAAAGATGTGGGGATTTGACTAATTATTTCCACTTTACTGCTGTGGTATTTGAGGACACAGAGATGAAGTGACTTAGAGTCTACTAAGTTGTTTTTCCCCAAAGGAGTGGCACTCTGAAGAGTTTTGGACTGCTCTCCTAGAAAGCAGTGAGAGAGTGCTTGGATCCCTCTGTTTGAATTTTAGATCTGGATAGTAAAGAGTAAGCAGAATGATATGCCCACTTAGGTTTGTCTCCATTGCTCTGTCATGTAGAAAGACCTGAATTAGTCTGAGTATCAGTAGCAGCCACTGCACAATACCATGAAAATCCTTGCTGGCTAATTTTCCTACGTGAAATTATGTGTTGTTAGAACCACCAAGTTAATTGAAGTTTCCTTCAAAATAAGTATTGATTAGATTTTGCCTTTTAGTGGCTTGCAGATTGCCTGAATCTGCAAGATTCTTGACTTGAATTTTGTTCAGGATTACCAGTGGATTATTCCTCTCCTGTGGGTAGTGGTGAAAGGCTTGTTTGTGCTGAGGGGTTAGTGCTACCATTGGTTTGAGCAAGGAACTATTGCTGTGCAGTAGTGATGTTCAGGCTCCCTATGAGCACCTACCACTGCATCCAGCACTGCTTTACAGTGACTGCAGAGTGCCAGAACAGAGTGGGAACACTTGGTGTGTGTTGCAGCATTTCTACAAGCCAGTGCAGAACACAAACAGAGCCTCGAAATGGTTCCCAAGCAGGAGAAGGGGTACAGATCCTGTCACACGTCTCTGCTGCACACTGATGTCCTTGTCATTGTCATCACCAGTGGGAGGGAAAAGAGAAACTTGTTGCTTGTATGGAGAGATGAAGAGGAACTGCCTCTGCTGAGTGACTGACCCCAAAGTGTGAAAAAAAATAGAATTGTGAAATAACTTGGGTTGGAAAGCACTCCTAAGATGATTGAGTCCAACTGTTAATGGATCATGAGGAAGTGATTCACCTGCCAGTTTCTGGATTAAGGTCCTTTCCGCTCTGGTTTGTGTTATTTTCACTTCTGCCCGAGGGACAGCTGAGATTTTCAGCTGGAGGATCCATGAGACGGGATGGTGAGGACTTATATTTGAAAACAGTCTGAACTGCACCTGGAGCAACAGTGAGTGCCTGGAGGCAGTCTAGATTTTTCTAGATTTTATTGTGGAACCTGAGCGCTATGTATGTTGGAGGGGAAAACGCAAATGGTAGATGATGCTACACCAGCAGAAGCTGACAGCAATAAGAAATAATAATGGTAGTTTTCTAGCACACTTTGAGAAACAATTGTGGGTGGATAATAGTGAACAGAGTTCAGAGCACTGCAGCTGCAGGAGGAAATCCACCAGCCTTCTTGGATGTTTGATCAAATATGTGCTTATTTGAGAAAGTACTGCCAAGAGTCCAGACAAGGAAAGGAAATGCACTGGAAAGGAGATGTCAGGGTTTGCATTGCTGAGCCAAACCAGAATAGCCAAGTTCAGTTTTCTTTCTACAGTATCAGAGTATAACATGATAATTACAGCTGGTGAAACTCATGGGCGTTTGCAGAAGTCTCAATAATGGTGATGTTGGGAATAACAAAAGCAGCTTTTGTTGCAACTGACATAATTGGTTTCCAATGTCAAAATGATTTGGGTACGGATGTTTGTAAACTCCCTTTTGATTTAGATGTAGGCCCATTTAGATATGCATTCTGAGAAACTCCTGGTGTCCTTCAGGAGTTCTTCCATGGAAATGAAAAGATGATGCCCTTTCTCTTGCAGACAGTCATTTGTACAATTTTTGTTCTTCTTGTCAGACACTGATGGCTCCAGAACTGAGAGAGATAATATTTAGATACCCCTTTTAGCCATAAACAGAGGAGCCTGTAAATACAGACTCTTTACATCACTTAATAGATATCTGCAGTAGTTGTTTTTTATAGCTGTCTTTTTTTTTTTTTTAATCATGACTGATGTTTTTGTTTTGCTTTGGTGTACTAAGATGTAAGAAATTAGTCAAATATCAGAATTTGATCTTTTTGCTTATACAAAACAGTGAGCTGCAACTCTCTGAAGTTCAAAGTCAAACACTGGATATAAGGCTCAACCATCCTTTCTGTCCATCTTTGTTGGAGGAAAAACTAAGCAATGTCAAATTGGTTTCTATCATTGCAGTGCTATTTCCAATTAACTTTAATTCCTTAGGCAATAGCATCATTCCACATCTTAGTATCTACCAGGAACTTGATGTTCTAGAAGCACTGGGCTAGGAATCAAGTTGTCAAGATATCAAGAAAGCATCAGTGTACAAAACCTGTGAAAGGTGGTTTATTGCAAATGATAGTGCACCGATAACGTCATGCATGAAGGGGACATTTTGTGTTAGGGATTTCTCATTCATGCAGGATATCCTTCACTGCCTCAAGCAGCAGATCTCTGAACACAGGCAAGAAGATTGCTAATTTTTTTTCATTGCAATGAAAAAAATTCATGGAAATAATCTCAGAATTTAAAACACCCAACCAGCTATTGTGCAGGACAGTATGAAATGGAAGCTGAACTTTCTGTTTGGGATGGAACTAACTGATCTCTAGCAGTGACATTAGAGTTGCCATTATAAGTGGGATTTGTTTTTGGTGAATTGTAGCTTTGGTAGGTCATCTGAGTAAAGGTTTTAGTCTCTCTTCAGCACTGAAAGAGAAGGACAGGCGTATGTTTCCTTCCTTTCTAAAACAGGTGGAATAAAGTGCCAGTCACTGTTTACTGTAGAGGTTACATAGATGACTGGCTGAGACAAGACTAGGATCTGGATGGCAGAGGTTAGGCAATGTGAATCTTGCCTCATGGTCAATATAATTTTCCATGATTGCTGCGTTTATTCTTTATGATTGGAGCTGACTGGGAATCTCAGAACAAACTACATTCCTCATGAGAAAATGCCGGTTCCACGAGATGGCATCTGTCATGGAAATGTGCCAATGGAGAAACCTCCTTGGGTTTCAGCTGCTGTGTAGATCAAGCTCCCAGTGCTTGTGGCCTCTGGCCCAACACAGGCGTGACCTTGAGACCACACAGGTCCTGGCAGGACTCCTGAAGCACACCCAGCACAGGGTGCTTGGTGGGCCCTTCTGCTGAAAGAGGACCCACCCCTTGTCACAGACCTCCCAGGAATACATCATTCCCATAAGCATTAAGGTGTCTTCTTCTGAGCTACAGTGGCCAAATGCAATTGCTCTCTTTCCTCTATTTTTTGAATATAGGCAGAGAAGGAAACTTTGCTGTACTTTGGCAGGCTGCAACACTGTGAGCCAAATGGGAGTCATTAGAGAGATCCAAGCCAGTAACTCCGAATGACAACGTCAGCCTTTCTAGCTGAGGTGCAAGTTTGTGTGTTTCTGTTTACTCTTGTGAAGAAGGCATTTGGAGTTCTAAACCTCAACATTTTTACTCTTTTATTCTTACTCTATTCTTGGTACTCATGGATAAAATACGTACAGCTTTTAAGTTTTAGGTGTTTTAACACAGTCTGGAAGCTTGATGAAGTGAAGAATATTGACTAACAATTATTCATATTACCATTTTAAAATGCTATTCATCTGTTTTAAAGGTGGTGGAGATTTTATATAGGAAGTGATGCAACAATACTTTTTTTATTTTAGTAACTTCTTCTTTAACGTTTGATTAAAAAATTTTGTTGTCTAGTCAATCTCTTACAGAGAAACCCAAAAGTTGTTGAATGCACCGTGAAAATGCAGTACCCTTTACTGTACTGACACTCTGAAAGTGCTTCCCTCCAATGCTGGCCTCTGTTCCTAGCTTTCTAGTTGAAAAGAGAGCCCTAAAACTTTGTATACTGCTGTTCCATTTGAAAGCCTCTGAGATCATGCCCCTAGACCTGTGAGCCTTAAATATGTGACCCTTTTCTAGTTAGGTGTTTTATCCAGCAAAAAGATAAATTAAGCTCTCTGGGAGAAGTACCCCACAACCTGTCTGCTCACCAGCTTTTTGCTCTTGGGGCACAGTTGACTTTTGAAAAAAAAATTACAAATGGTGAATATCACATATCCAGTGAAAGGGCTGTTCCTGTTTCTGTATATCACTATAAAACTGAAGTTAAACCTTACAGCAGCTTAATTATCCCTCCTTCCCATGGGCTGTTGCCTAGGAAAGTTTTCAGATATATTTGTTTTTTATAGAATGTATATTTAATAAGTAAAGAAAATAGGATTTATGAGGTTTATTTTTAGAGAAGAAAACGACTTTGGAACTAATTTGAGTGTTCTTCATTGAAAAGAAAGAAAAACATGAGTCACAGCCTGGGAACTGGGCACATAATCTTCACATTACATTGCTCCTTTTTTTTTTGAAACTCTTCTTTACCTGTGTAAGCGAAGTCGTAGTCTTGTCCATAGGTATATTGAATAAGCTAGGCCCAGCAGATTGCACAGGGTAGAAAGAAGATAAAGTGACACATGCTAGCTGGGTGTTTATTTGATTGACTTGGATCTCATCTGCTGAGGGATTCTATTTAATCAGGTCACTGATTAAATTGTTTAACTGTTGTGTTTACTTTCTTTTATAAATTTTATAATAATGACTGTAGGTCATTCCCATCCTGGCTTATTCATGCTGAGCTTCTCTCCCCAGGTCTGAATGCTCCACTGAGCTGGGCTGTATGGACATTGGTGTCTACCCAACAACTTCTGTTTCCCAGATCATTGCATCCGTATTTGTTCTCACTGCAGCTCACTGCAATACGTCCTTTGGTTTTGGTGCTCTCATGTTCTTATCCTTGCAGGCTCCTGATGCCCTGTACTTCATTCCCACATTCTTGCCATTGAATTTGATTCTTCCAACACCAAAACCCCTTTTTACACTGGGTCTTGCAAGGATGTGATAACATGCAAGTAAAGGATTCAGTTTCTTTGGCATTTACTGTTAAGATAAAAGACGTCTTGTTTCTTTATCTATTAAGAGAATAGAAGTGGAGACTGCCGTCCTGTCATTCTGTAAATATATTTTTAAAGAAGGTGAAAGAAGACAGTTTGTTGGGTAGTGTAAGTCTGGACTTGATACAATACAGACAAATGCACTGCATGGAGCTGCTAGACAGTGGCCTATCTACCCAATAAAGGACAGTGCTGTCCTAATAGAGTATGGATGGTTTTCTCAAACTCTTTATAAAAATATCACTGTTAATCTTCATATGATCACTGTTTGGGGACCACTTCTCTGTCTCAGCTTCTGTTTTTCTCACATTTTCTTTCCTATTTCCATCACAGATTCTCTTTATCCTATTAGACAGCAATTTGAACAGCAATGAACGAGTATTATCGTACTTCCAATTGAAGAAGTCCCAGCTGCCAGCTCTGGCTATATTCCACACACCAGATGATGAGCATGTCGTGTTGACTGTGGATGAAATCTCCATTGAGAGTGTACAGGACTTCTGTAATCGTTTCCTAGAAAGAATGCAAAAGGTAAAGGGGGTCCTGATGCTGTTTTTTACCAGGCTCTTGAAGATGACTTCAGGTCCTTGAACTCCTTCCCATCCCTGTCACTTTCTCTTTAATGTACATTTTCACCTGAATATGAGAGAAAATTAGATTTAGGGCAGAGCAGAGATGGATGTCTTTGCAGAGCCTCTTTCTTCATTGACCTCTGCCTTCTAGTCTACAGCAAGAATAGTTCACTGATCTGTGCAGCTGTATGAAGGCCTCTGTGAAGCATCTGTCTTTTGGTAATAGCAGCTAGGGAGACAAAGTGAAGGGTGCTTTTGCATGCTGAGAAGGGAGGTGGTGGATGGCAGCATATAAGAGCAGGTCAAAGAAACAGTGGCATGGATAGGAATTAAATCTATCAGGAAGACTACAGAACAGTGTACAGATAGGGCCCTAGGACTCTAGAGAGACCCTAGACCCCAGAGAGGTCTCTGCTGGGAGAGGCACGATTAAATCTCCATCTCATTCAGTGTTAAAAGTTGTCTCTCTGTCAAAATTCATCCTCCTGTAGCTCAGGGTCTTTGTGTTGTGTGATGGAAATGAGATAGGGCAGTGCCGTAGACAGCAGAGGGAGGTATTTGAGTTATTTTGTTTTCTTTATCCCTATGCTGAGAAACCAAGCAATGTCAAAACTGATTTCATGCCTCTAATGTATTTTAGAAAGAAGACAAATCTGAGGAGAAGCCCCTCAATGAAGAACTTTGATTCTTTCTCAGCCAAGAGGATGACTGTAGCCAGAGTCTGTTTCTGGTATACAAAGAGTTCACTCTGCCCTACAGCTCAGCAATTCCTGAGCCAAGTCAGTCATGGATTCCCATCATCATTCTATGTACATACATGCTATCTGTCCTCTCCAGGAATCTCTTCTCTCTTTTATCTTTTCATTTGTTGGCTCCAAATCTTTTTTCTCAATACTTCAGGACCTCTGGTATTGCCCTACAATCTGTCTTTCTGTGCCACTCTGTTCGGAGAAAAGGGTGGAATAGTGAAATGGCAATATCAGAGGTAAAGCTAGTAGTTCCCAGGGATCCATTTCCCTCATTCTTTTGGGTTTTGGTGCCATGTGGTATCCACCATCAGCCTTTCCTGATACTGCAAACAGATTTGTTGCTTGATATCACATGAAATTTTCCATTTATTTTACTAAATAAAGCAGTAAGTGAATGGCCTGATTTTTATGCAACTGTTATTCCCACTCCCCTTGTCTTTCACTTAAGGAGGAAGTCTCTGTATTTATGAGTGAGTAAGCTCAAAAACCTACTTTCTCTGAGTTTAACCAATACAATGCCTAAGCAGTCAGGCTGGTTGCTAAGAATCATTCCTTATGAAAATGGACCTATTATCAATAGATATTTCCACCAGGATAGGAGATATCTGTGAAGCTTTGGGATCAGAACAGCACTAGGTAGGCAAGTCTGAGATGGTACAGGGGTACAGGCAAAAAATGAATGAGCCTAAGATGCTGCAGTCAGTAATCTTACCCAGGAGAGGCTGTCGTTGCTCAGAGCAAGGCATGCTCTCACCATCTGTACAGCCAGGGAAGAGAACTGTCTGCACTAGATGACCTCTTGAGTGGGTGTGTGTACAGGGGTAAGATATAAAACTATATGCCTGAATTCTGCTGGATGTCCTTGTGACTTTTGTGTATTTAAAAATGACTGTAGAAGTACAGAATAGATGCCAAGAGCTGAAGGCTGAGCCCCAGAGACAGGGGAAGGGTCTAAGGTGTCAGAATACCTTGCTGCTTTTGCCCTGGGTATGGGCAGAGATTGTAGCACTGGACTGGAATGATTTGTGAATGAAGCAACTTTGGTGTTGATCTGTGTGAAGGCGTGAGCACAGGGATCAGCCCTTGTGAAGCACTGGGGAGCCAGAGGGTCCCATCCCTGATCCTGTCACACTACAGCTTTGAGGATAAGAGATGGCTCACCTCCCAGTGGCCCAGAACCAGAGGAAACTCACACCTGCCTTCCAGAATCCTCATGTCAGTGATGTGTGACAGTTTTGAACTCACGGCTTTATGCCAGTCCTAGAATGTTCAGGGCTGTATCTTCTGCCAAGAACTTTGCTCACTTTCCCTCAGCTGGAAAACTGCTCCTTTTTACAGCAAAAGCGTGCTCCTCCCTAGGAAGGGTTATTCCTTTCTCTGCAGTATGGTAGAGAGGGAAAGTCTTCTGGGGAGACATCTGCGAGGAGTCTTTGCATTGTAGGTGCTTCCAGTGTCGTGCACATCTGTCAGTGGTCCAGACCAAAGAGCAGACCCTGACCTGCTGCACGAGTGCCTGAAGTCTGTCTTGGCCAGCTGCAGAAATCTGGCACAGCGACGTGACTCTTTCTCAGTGCTGCAGGGAAACAAAACAGGACATGAATGAAGCTCTGGTTCTGCAAACAGGCCTGGGAGTTAAAGCAGTGTCCCTAGTGACTGTGCTCGCTGTGTACACAGCTAATTATAGAGGTAACTTTTCAGGAGTTTTGTTATGTACACTGGGGAGTTTAATTCCCTCTGCACCTTACAGAGCTCTGCGTCTAACCAACAAACTTGGTAACCACAAGCAAGTCACGGGAAACGCCTCCTCCTCCTTCAGCTGCTCTGCAGTACTTTGCAGGACTTACACAGCACAGACAGCCCTGGGGGGCTGCATGCCCTGTGCACAGGTGTGGTGGCAGTGGAGTAAGGGGGTCTGCCTTAATCCCTGTGCTCAAAGGCTGCTGCAGTGCACCTTTGGTGGGCTTAGCCACTGCGATAGGGCATTTCAGGTAGAAACCAGAGGCAGAATTATGTGCATAGGTCAGTCTCTTGTTCATTTAATTTTTGGGGTTTGTGCCCTGTTGTTTCATCTCTGACCTGAATTTGTGATGTATGTGGCCCAGATGTTTTGAGCTGTCTGGGGAGGCTGGTTTGGTTTGCAAACTGAGGAAGTGCTAGATGCAAGCTGACAGAGGGCAGGATGAAGGGGTTCCCTTTCACCTCAGCATTGCAGACATACTGTGGTATGAGAATCCCTGCTCTGCAGCAGCATCTGAACTCAAAGGACATTCAAATTATCTAAGATGAAAACTCAATTTGCCTAACAGGAAAGTGAGGCTGCAGAGGCAGGTCAGAGCTGATGTCTTTACCCCAGGGAACTGGGAATTGGGTTGTGCTGTGGAAGATGCAATTTCATATCCATCTTTGGTGAGGATTTGAAGGTCTCCAGAAGCAGAATGTTACAGAGACCTGGAGGTTCAGCCAGGGGACTAACATTTTTTATTTTATTGCCCTGAACCATTGTGTGTGACATTAAACAACGAAATGTTGCTTAGAGGTAAACTAGCCCCCATCTGGTGCAGGTTGAACCAAGATTTTGTATATGAAAATCAGTGCCTCAGCTTTGTCACTTCAGTCCCACTGCACATGGAGTTATGGATCTGGCTGTGAGGGACTGCTGAGCTGCAGAGAATCAGAAGGACTGAACAACCTTTGCACTTACCCTGAAGAAGAGGAGCAGGCACTGCATGTGAGTGCATGTGAGTCTGTCTTGTCAGCATTGCTCCTGCTCTTGGCAGTGGCTGGGAGGTGCTGAGCGGCCTCTGACTGCCAGCACAAAGGGAACTGACATCTCCCAGGCCATGCAGCCCTGCTGCCTTATGCACGCAGAGATCAACCACCAGCACAGCAAGGCAGGACTGGACTTCTTTCTTTCTTCTGGGGATCCTGCCAACTTTGAATTAAAAAAAAAAAAAATTAAAATCTCTCAGATATTTCCCAGGATACCTGTCACAGGATGAAGTTTATGGTGTCAAAGTCAGACACCATCTCATGCACAGAAGTCCAGCAGTGAGCTGGGTCTGAGTTCCCTGACAGGGAGGAGATAATGATGATTTAGAACAACATGTGGTAGAAGGACATGGCTGTCTCTTACCTCTGTTCACAGTCATAGAACAGGTCTGGTGGAAGGGACCACAGAGGGAGTCATCTGGTCCAAGCTCCCTGCTCAAGCAGGGTCATCCCAGAGCACACAGCACAGGATTGTGTCCAGGTGGTTCTTGAATATCTCCAATGAGGGAGATTCCACAACCTCTCTCTGGGCAATCTGTGCCAGTGCTCAGTCACCTGCACCATAAAGAAGTTCTTCCTTATATTCAGATAAAACTTCCTGTGCATCAGTTTCTGCCCGTTGCCTCTTGTCCTGTTGCTTGGCACCACTGAGAAGAGCCTGGATCCATCCTCTTGACACACCCCCTTCATATTACAGACATTGATGAGGTCCTCTTTCAGTCATCCCTTCGCCAGCCTGAACAGGCCCAGCTCCCTCAGCCTTTCCTCATAAGAGAGATGCTCCAGTCCCTTAATCATCTTTGTTGTCCTCTGTGGGACTTGCTCCAGGAACTCCATGCCTCTCTTGTGCTGAGGGGCCAAGGGGAGTTCATCTGGAAGGAAGCTAAACCAATAAATCTGGGCAGAAATATTAGAACCAAACTCTCTCCTGCTGGTGTACATATCACAGAACTTAGTCACTCTTAGTCACCTCCACACAGGATGGCTTCCTCTCAGTACCACAAACGGCAGCCCACGGGCTGGCAAAGAGGTGGAGACAGCTGACACAGGAGGAGGAAATATTGTCTGAAGAATACAACTGGGACAGTGGTTTGCAGGACCATGAAAGAGGAGGGCAAGGAAGATCCAAAGGCTGTTCTGAGAGAAGGAGAGGGCTTGGCCCAAGAACTGATGTGGCCAGCAACAGGTAAGGGTCAGTGAGGAAAGGTGTTGGGTGGATACCACAGAGAACTGATAATGCTGGAGAAGACAAAAACAGAAGTGTTTTTTCTAAGGCTGTGAATCAAATACCTCTTTCACCTATTTTGGCTTAGTCACTAAGGAAACTTCAGAGGAACATTTTCAGTGGAAAAATCTGCAAAACCACATTGAATAAGAGCGTACTTGTTCTCTCGTTTGAATTTCTCTCTTCTCTGCTGAAGTACCTGCAAATCCAGACAGGCAGCCAAGCTTGTTGCATGATCTGCAAAGCAGCAATTTTGTCCGTGTTAGAGGAAAGGCCCATGGATAATGGCATCCCTGTCTGCATCAGGTCTCCAGGTATGGCAGCTATGCAGAGTTGCCCTCTGTACCACAGCTGCAAACAGTGCTGTGTCCTCCTACCCACACGCTCACCAAGGCTCAAGCTGTTGAATCCTGAATGGATCACTGCAGCCCCTGGAGAGCCCCCCCATCCCGTCCACATACAGGCTGAAATGCCAGCCCCATTCAGTCTCCAGCCTAAACACATGGGCTGTGTGAGCGCTCCAGGTTTCTCCCTATCCCTGTGTTATGAGTATTATATATTCTTCATGTCTCCCACCTTCCTCTCTTCCTAGGCCAGAGCCCACATTTCATCATCTTGTTAGGGATTTGTGTAATTCTATGCCACCCATGTCATGTGTTTTGTATGTCTACATCACCAGCATTATTCCTTGCCTTTTACCTAGTAGGTGATGCATTGGTGGTGTTGCTATCTGTAACTTTCTCAGTCCAGCTTAATACAACACATAAGTACTTCCATAATTGCCAGAAGAGATAGCATGGATGCAGTCCAATTCTAGTTCCTTTATTTGTGTGGGCAACTGCAGACAGATGTCAAGTCCTTGGGCATTCTAATCGGCTATCAGAATAACAGGATGGGAACTTTGAGTTTTCCTGTTATTTTGCTCTGTTGCTGTTAATTTCTGGAAGGAATAGAATAATCACCTCAAAAAAAAAGTTCATCTGTTTTCTTCTCCAGTAAATAATAGAGGGCTGTATGCCTGAAAGACTGTGTTTTAAAATACAGAGGTGATATTTTCAATATGAATCTGTTGTGCTCAGAGTATTCTTTGGCATCTTGGAATTAAATGTGGGTGTTGATCCTGGATATGTCATGACTTCCCACTGCAATCAGGACTTTATTTTCCTTGGCCAATTTTTTCTGTTCTTTGGCTGAGAAACAGAAGAGACAGACAGTAACTTACCCGAGACTGTTGATGAAGCCTGTAAGCAGAGCTGGAGACAGAGCCCAGATCTTCTGCTTGCAGATCTCCTGAATGTAAGCCATATGGCCACATTTTCGCTTCACCTTCCCTCTCCCTGTGACTCTCAGTGGCTATTTTCTTGAGTTGAAATGGCAGTATTTTGCTGTGAGTAAAAGGCTGTCTTGTTTGGTTGTTTGTTTGGCACAGCTGAAGCTGAACAGATCTGGATTGTCGTTTTCCCTCCATCTCTCACTCTTTGCCAGTGAGACCTTTCCTCCTGGATGAACTGCTTCATTCTTTTGGGGTCTGATGGTGAATGTGGTTCCTTGCTGCATTGCTTTCTCCAGGCTGTTGCCATGCTTTCTTGGATCCCTGGGCATCCGGGGTTTCAGACCCCATCTTACAGCAACATCTTCAAGTTTTTTGCTCTGTTAAGATACTAGCTGTAGAGAAAATATTATGTTAAGCAGATATTAAGAAGATATATTTGTGTCATCAATATTTTGATATTATTTTGAATAATTAGCAAATATTTAAATATTTAAATAATATTGTATTTAAAATATTTTTATTACAAAGATATTAAGAAGGTACATTTGCATAATCAAGAAGTACAAGTGACAGGTGAGAAGAAAATGTGAATGAACCCTTGCTTGGTACATTTTTTCATGGCAAGACAGTAGCAGAAAGGAAGGCATTGTTAAAGTGAAAGGCAGTTTCTCATGCTGTAACTGAGGTAGTAATGCCTATATCAGATGATCAACAGTCTTTAAATGTTCATTAATATTCTTTTCACAGACCTGTTCTGTCATCCAGGAGTCTGGATGCTGCCATGGTCTCTCAGGCTATGGAACCAAAAATGTGTATTCTATTTCATCTGCTGAAAGCAGTTGAGGAGATGTTTTTGTTTATCTCTTGTAACTCTGGGGGGAGGGGGGCAGATGCCTTCTGATAATGGGCCAGCTGTTAAAACCAGGTGGGGCAGTGTTTCTTATCTCTTTCACCACCTGTCCTCCCTCCAGGGGGATATTTTCTGCTAATGGGCCATTAAGGCTCACCAAGGACATGACACATTCCATAATCCCACTGTGAGATGCTCCACTCAGTGGGGGGAGCCAACCATTCCTACCTAGATAAAAACTGAGACGTAGGAACACGAGGTATCTGGTTCCACTGGATTGCTGGAGGAAGATCAGACCCTTCTCACCATCACTGGACCCTTTTTCTACGGGATCATCTCTGCTCCAACAGAACCACATCTGCCACTCCAGGAGGACTCACTTTGGACTGCTTCCAACACCCTGACCAACAGGGTGTCAGGTTGTAGCTCTGACTCTGTCAGGGTTTCTAGGATTGTTGGTTGTTTGTTTGCTTGTTTGGGGTTTTTTTTGCTATACATTTGTATTGTTAATATTCCTAGTAAAGAGCTGTTATTCCTATTCCCAAATCTTTGCCTGAAAGCCCTTAATTGCAAAATTATAATAATCTGGAGTGGGTGAGGGGTTTACATTCTCCATTCCAAGGGAAACTCCAGCTTTCCCTGGCAGATACCTGTCTTTCAAAACCAAGACACATGGTTAATGGGTCTTTTGGGTGCTTCCATCTTACAGGTCTCTAGCATGGGAATGGCACATCTTTGGTGTCTCTGCTGTGACTGGATTGCTCGCTGCCACAGAGACACACACCACTCTGGAAAGATGCACTGCTCCCACAGAGCAGCAGGCAGAAGCAGGCTGACCTGAGAACCACCCTGTTAAGGTTGTTCTCAGGATCCCAAACCAGGGTCTCTTCTTTCTGCCTTGCTATCTGCGAGTGGCATGGAGACTTGAGAGTACAGGGTATTCCACAGGTTCCTTCTCAGTCTCTGAGATAGGACTGGCTCTCCTGCACCCTCCTCCTCCCTGCTGGCTCCTTGTCCCTGTGTGAGTGACAGGTCCTCTGACCCTGGTATGATTTTATTTCTTTTTTTGCCCATACCCATGCCCTGGAGGCAGCTCTGCCTCTAGCATAACACTGCTGCTCCCAGGGAAAAGTGCCTGCCTTATCGCTTGTGCTCTAGGCACTCCCTTTTAAAAAGAACAAATATCCTGTGCAAAAGGAGGACAGAGAGAACACACCAGGCACCCTCTGTCAGAGTGGTGAAAGTGATGAAAGACTTAAGCAACACAAAAAAATGGATTAGCACTTTGCCTGGGGGCCCTGTTGGAAGGTTTTTGTTTGGTCTTTGGGTCCTGAGACTGGCACTTTGGTGGGCTCCTTGGCAAGTCTGGCTTTGTGATTTAGGACAGTAAACCCCTTTTTTAAACAATAAAGATAACTGCACCCAGAACATTTCAAATTTAAGAAACTGCTTTACCAGCATTTTACAAATAGGGTGGGATTATTTCTTTGACTGTTCCTATGGAAATGAGGTGGTCTGTGTGTCTGCTTGTCCTGTCCTGAATTTCAAATGATCAGATGTGTCTGACAGTAGGGCAGTGGCCCTTAAGGTATTATGGTGCTATTGGTTTTGAGAGACTATGTTGGGCAGAAGTGGAAAGTCCCCAAACTGCATGATCAGCTTTTTCATGTCAGGGGTATGTAGTCTTGCTCGTAACGTGCCCTCACATCCTTGCTGGGACCCTCAAGTCCCCCAGGAGGAGCTGCCTGGGAGCTGATCCTTGCTCCTCGCCCATTGCTTTCAATGGTACCGATGTTCTCCAACTCACTTCAGTGCCACCTTCCTGAAAATTCATGCAGGATTGTTTACTTCAGTTTGGGCTGGGTTTATCTGAATGTCTGTCCTTATGCTGGAATCCATCAAGCATGCAAACCCAAAGCTCCTGAAGTAGTTGGCTTCTATTTCTAGCCATGACAATCAGCCAAAGATTTCGAGCTGCTTTATTTATGTTTAATATATTAAATCTGTCTCTGTGACAGACAGAAATGTTGCAGATGGGCAACATGTGTGGGAGGGGACTCTGTTTCTGGACAAACACCATCCTCCTCTGCTTCTCACCCACTTAGAGAAATCCCAGGGAACCCATTCTCCGGATCACTGACAAAAGCAGCAAAAGCTCTCACTGAGAACAAGGACAAGAGGAGTTCCTGGGATGCAGTAGCTTTTCAGGGAGCTCACACAAAAAAATTTGGCAGAATGAAGGGCAGCCACCAGGCAGACAGGGGTAGACAGGAAAAAGCTTCAGTAGCAAGACACCAGGAAACTTTTTCTCAGGAGCAGATTTCTTACCAATTCTTAAGGTAAACTTTGTGCCTCAGTGCTAACTTTTGCATGGAGAAGGCAGAAACCTGATCTGAGATTTCAGGTGCTTGCTGTCGGGCAGGAGAGAATGAGCTAAAGCCAAGCTCGCAGCTGTCATGCCAGCCTTGCAGATCTCTCTTCAGTGGCAGTACAGAGCACTCCTGCTGCTGTTTTGCTGATATCTCCCTTTCTGGAAGTGCAAACTCAGTGTGATAAATTATTTTCTTATGTTTTTACTTACTAAAGACCTTCCCAGATAAAGTAATGACAGAGATTTCTGTTTAGCAATCCAGGGATGGGGGCAGTAACACATCATAGTCAGAGTGATAGCACAGAGAGCCCAGAGAGATCAGACAATGCAGAAGAGCTCCAGGTGCTGAAAAAGAGAGTGAACTGGGGATGCCTGTGTATCATTTGTCATCACTAAGCCCCAGGCTTAGGAAGGCCAGGCAGTGATAAGAGGGCCCTTGGCTGAGGGAGGTGCTCCTGCCAGACAAGCCTCTTGTCCTGTGGAGGGCTGAGGACAGGCACATAACCACAAATCTCTCCCTTCTGCACCTTGTACAGCACTTGGCACAAACAGGACCTTAATCCTAATGAAGTCCCTGGGCAACTCTAATTAAATGACTGTCCTGACTGCAGTCATTACTGTTCATTTCAGTTATAAACTCAGGTCTCAAAATAGACAAGGGTCCTTTTAGGAGATAGTGAGTGTGTCTTATTTATTGTGTAGTGTTGCTATTTTATTTAGTGGATCCTCCACTAAGTTCTTTGGTTACTCCTCCAGTTCACTAGTGAAATGACCATCAAGAAAGACAATCACACACCTCAAAGAGCTGAAGTGACAGACAGATGCTTGGCCAAGTAATATGGGGGAAGGTGTGTCCTACAGGCATGTACAGATGGTTGGTATATAATATATGCACAGCAGAGATTCTCATTCAATGTCTGCTGTATGAAAATGTATGGTAATAAACTACATTGTCACTAATCTTAGGCTTAGCCAGCCAGCAGGGCTGTAACTTCTTTTGTACCCAATATGTGACTCATGAAGTGTATTTTCTGATAAATGTACGGTAACATTTTCCAGTGAAGCCACGGCTGTTGGTGGGAGACAGCGAAAAGAAATCCCAAATAATACAATCCAGTTGGTGCCAGGAGGTGTTGTAAGCAGATCCTATTACTGGAAGAGAGGGGAAAAAAAACATTAGTTGAAGGCCCAGGAAGGACAAAACTGTCTTTGCTGGCAAAAGTCTTTAAAGGAAGATTCTACTGTGGAAAATAGTAGAATGCAATACTATTACTGATACATGTTGTAAGTAATATTTGTGTTCTTATGTGATTTTTGACATCTGTATTGGAACTTAAAATGGCATCCTTTATCATGTAGGTAGACAAAAAAGGACAGATAATTTCAGCAGAGGAGACCCCAGTGAGCTTTTTCTGAGTGAATGAGTGGGAATGTTGAATCCAAAACTGTCACCTCATGCCTGCAATACTGGAGTCTTGCTCTTTTTCTTGTTCACCTGTCCTGGTTTTCCTCCCAGTGCCTGGCTAAGGGGATCATAAGACAAAATGGAAAGAGCTCTGAAAGAAGCAAGAATTCCAAAGCTGCAGAACAACTTCAGATGGTTTTGGATAAAGAGTTTTCCATACTGAGGACATCATAAGAGGTCTTTATACTGCCTTCTGATACTTCATTTCATAGTGATTATTGTTGCAATATTGAAGTATCAGAGGGCAATACAAGACACTATAGAAAGGAAAGGTTATTTTATTTCAAACCTGATTTCACTCTCTCAGACCAACACCCTCATAACCACATATTCATAGGCACCAGAAGGCATTTGTTCATACCATTCCATTTTCTTGCAATCACACAGAAGATTCAATTCATGGGCTCTGGATTTCTCATTATGTCTCTAGTGTTTCTCTTAGTCTGGCCACCATAAGCTCATTTTAGATGTATCTTTTGCATCCTGCAGGAGTTGGCAGTAACTGCTGTCTTTTTTGCCTCCATCCTTTCCCACCTCTGAGTATGATTAGAACTCATCCTCCTTTGTCTCCTCATTTAGGTATCTTAGAGCTCAACCTGGTTCTTTATCTTAGCACCATCACGTCCAGAGACCTAATTTTCTTTTCTTTTATTAAGCCTTAGGTCTACTCTGCCCCTTGTTTTAGGACTTACCTGGTTTTAAACTGTGATTCCCCCACCCCAGTCTGGATATCTAGAGGATCTGTTGGGATCTTAATGACCTGCTAATCCAGCTACCACCAATGTGGGATGTTCTTGTAGCCCTCCTTATGCCTTTCTTCCCAGTGCTTCCACACCCAGACCTCTTTTTTGTTCTCCAGTTATATAATTTTATTGCTTCTTTTATAATTTAAAGAAAATTGGGACCACTAATGACAAAGACACTCCTGGCAGAGTGGTGGCTTTTGGAGTTCAGTGCCATTTTAGGAAGAAGGAAATAATCTAATCTAAATATCTGATTTATCACAGAATCATAGAGTATACTGAGTCAGAAGAGACCCATCAGGATCGTTGAGCCCAGCTCACGGCCTTGAGCAGAAAACACCAGAAATCACACCATAAGCCTGAGAACATTGTCCAAATGTTTCTTGAATTCCTTTTATCTTTCCTTTCCCTTTTGCAATTCTTTCCTGCTTTATGTAAACACAACATTTCTTAATAAAAATAATCAGTTGCCAAGTTTAATACAAATAAATGATAAATATATATCCAGTGTGTGATTAATACAAAGGAAGGTCATGAAATCAAATGATTTGATTATCGTGTGATGTTAGGAATATTAATATAATTTGTAGTTACGCACAAGAAGATAAGAGTAATCAGATTTCATGCTTCAATAAATAAGAATGCCTTTCTTCTTGCCACAAACAGCATTTCACAACACACAATTATTGTGTATTTCTCTTCACTCCCTAGCCTTCCTTTGTAGTCTATCTGATATTAACAACAGGGGCCAAGACCACGGCCATGATATGCCACAGAAAAAGTTATTTGCTTACTAAAGACAACATTTATGATCCTTTAGATACTGAACTAAGATAGAACAAAGAAATGGATATAATACTTCAGGGATGCTTGTAAACACTTCAGCAGCCTTCTGCATTCAAGACACACAGAACGTAAATGTTTCAATCCAAACTTGGCTTCACAAAGGGCTGGCAGATTCAGGATCAAAGATGCTGTCCTAAGTATGTCGTTAAAAAAAAAAGAAGCATTATTGTTATTTTTTTATTTATCAAATGGATGAGAAGAGTGAAACCACAGCTGTTTTCTTATCTCTTCCCATGTCTGTACAGGAAATAAGGCGGGTAAATCTCATCTTATCCCGAAGAATTAATCAGGTCAGGACATTTTTGTGTTTATTTGGTGAAGCAAGGGGTATGGGTGTGGAAAAAGAAGAGAGATTTCTGTTCCCTTTTCCCATAAGAGTGCAGCCCAGAAGCATGCTCTATTTGTATAGACAAAGTTTGAACATTTTGCTTGCCCCGTTTTTCATAGGATTCTTGAAGTATAAGAAATGAAAATTTCTTATATGGGTTATTTAATCTCTACACAAGAGCCTCTGCCAATTTTTTCAACATCCAAATAATATCAATATTATCCTGTCTCTTCCTTCCTTCCCAGACTAAAAGAGAAATATGCTGATCAGTGTATGTGGACATGTGTGGGTGGGTGGGGGTGAAGCCAGAGGAAGCAACAGAGTTAGGTCTTAGCTCTGAAATGTTTTGGTTGCTTTATTCAGTGAACTGAATAACCTTGGTCTGACTTCTGTGAAATTTTAGTCTCCTCTGCTCATGAACTCTCTATTACCAGCCAAACACAGCTGTTCTGGGAAGTCCTGGCCAAACAGAGATAGTCAGTCTTTGAGATATCCCATGGAGTGTGCTGAGCATTGGAGTTGAAGGCTTGAGCCAGGCTCACATTTTTCCAACAAGCAGAACTGGAGAACAGTGAGCTCCCATTAGGTTGTACTGCTGACTCCAAATGCTCCTGTTTTCATAGCCACACTGAGAATTTTCTAGGACACTGGGCTTTGTTTTGAAGCTTGATGGAATGCAGGGAGTAACTTTGAGGATCACAGCTGCATGGAGTTGTGTCTGGACACTAATTTCTAAATTTCAGCAGATTAAATGAAATTTAAATTTGCCATTACTAACATAATAGAGTGGCTAAAAATCTCCCCAGTTTATCAACCAACCAGCCAACCCCTACAGCTCACCAATGATAAACTTCTCTTTATGGTCATGATTAATGTAGAGACCCAAATTCTGTAAGTCAGAGTAAGTGAAAGAAATATTTTCCGCTCACCCTCTGAATTTGTTCAGGGAAGAAGAATCTGGGCCTTTTAATGGTGTTTATTTTCAGTCCTGCTCCTTAACCCTGGGATACTGAGAAACCATCTGTCCCAGAGCCCAGACGATACCCTTCAGGCTGGACATGCAGGTGTACTCCACATCCACGGGCACGAGAAAGTTACTGGAAGTTATTGCATAAGATGGAAAGGGAAGCTTCTATACTGCCCAGAATTTTGGAGGAAGCATGAAAGAAAATAGCTGTAAGATTGGGTGGGAAGACTGACACTATCTGTGAGCTTCAGATGGTGGTTTTTGCAGCAGTCCTAAGACTACACATAGATCCACATTGCTGGAACCAATATGTATTCTCAGACTGGGAACTTTTATTTTTGCAGAAAGTTGTAGTTCTGGGGGAAAAGATTTCCTCAGGAGAAATGTCAAGACAGAATTCAAAGATGTGTTTAAATATTTTTGAAGAAAAAAACCCACCACTTTTTATGAATTTTTTTTTCCCCCATCCCATCAAGAAAGTGGAAATTAGTCATTACAGTTATTTTGAAAAATTTTTTGATTGATATGAAACTAGATTTTCCTGTTTATGTGCTCCCCCTTTCTTTTAATCTTTGGGAATTTTAAAATCTAGTTTTGAAACATTTCTTTCCTAGGTTCAACTAGCATTTGAACTAGTTTTAGATTTAATTTTGAGTAGCTGAGGAGTGAGTTGGCTGCCAGAGCTAACACACATTCAGATATGTATATCAAGTTATTTAAATGTCTTAAATGTGTTGTTTATTTTTATTTCATGGTCTTTTGACTAGCTTCTATGTTTAAAAAACACCCCCTTTCTAAAGCTTAGTGTCAGTATGCTAGTTTTCAGCACAATTTATTCCATGAGGTTGCTGACTTTAATTATATTGTGGATACTCAAACACTCTTACTTAGTGGCTCAATTATTCTTGCTTCTTGGATCAGTTCCTAGGCATTACTTAGGACTAAATGGAAAAGTAAAAATAAAATCTTGTTTTCTCGTGTGCTGTAGAACTAGTTGTTCTAAGAAGCACTTGTTTATCATGTTGAGAAATCTCTTCGTAAGCCATAGACCACGTGGTGCTTGACTAACTTACATCCTGAAACACAGAATTTGAAAAGGACTGTTCAGATTGGTAAGTCCAGTTACTTGACACTCTGGGCAACCTGGGTTTGGAAACCCTGCTCTGTTGCAGAGCTGATAGGGTTTATTCCCTTACTGGAGTGCTCAGCAGCTCTGCTGAAGCCTTCCGAGCATGAGCCGGGCTCTCGGTGAGGGAGACAGAGATGTGGATCATGGCTTTAAAGACAGAGGCTGGAAACTGGACTTCTCCTAACCATGAGAGCTGTGGACTGTGAAACAGCCCCTGGGGGGTACTGGAGACAAAATCTGACTGCTAGTTCTTTGTCCTGCTGGAAAAGCCTTGCATCAATGCAGGGATGGAGGGGCTTAGCACCTCCCATAGGCTATGGGGAAAAGGCCTGTCATTTTGGGTGACAAATCATATTGTCTTTTTAGCCCTCATCTACAGCACTTCCCTCCAGAATTATTCCATGAAAGAGGTGACCTGGGCCATGCAGAGGAATCCTGCTGAGGTCTCCCTGGTAACTTATCCAGTGGCACTGACAGATGCCCACATCAGGCGTGCCCCTGCTGGCACATTCTCAGTGGACATCTGAGAATCAGAATTCTGTCCTCACCTTTATAATTGTTGGTTCATAGTTCTTTCCTTTTGATCCCCATTTACTTCTAGCTTATGAGCTTTTAATTTACAGCAGGATTCTTACTGCTAATCCCGACGGCAGACCTCTCCTTTGCCCTACTTCATATTATTCTGTTCCTGTTGATGAAGATTTAAAGGTAATCCTTTTCATCCTGTATGAACTCTCAGACTTCCTTTTTACTGCTGTTGCCTTCTTGCTTTCTGTTACTGACAAAATTCCTCAACAAGCATTCATTTTTAAAGTCAGTCATTAAGAGAAGTAAAGTAAAGTAAAGTAAAACTAGTCCAAAGAGAAATTCAATTGGCAATTTCTCATAATTTCTTCCTTTCCACTGCTTAAGATTTTGCCCCATTTTTCTGGTTCCTTACTATCCTGCTGTTTCGGTTTTAATGCCCATTTTCTCCTATTTAAGTAAGAGTTCGTCAGATGGCACTGGGGCCAATGATTTACCAGTATCTAGGTAGATGAGGGTGACCAGATCTTCTGAGTCCTGATTTCTTTCAGGGTTCAGCATGCCATAGGGCTGAAAATTTAGATGATCCCAAAGGGTGGTAGACAAGGGCAAGAAATGCCCTCCTGTTTGCACTACTTTTCAAAGGTGGTTCCTGATCATGTGCCCTTTGCTTCAAGGACAGTTCAAATTTGCTGTTCTCAGGCTCTGAGGACCAACTGCTGCTTGTACAAGGACACAAGTAACATGGTAGGTGCCTTGTTGTCATAGTGAAGTCTGAACCTTCCCCAAACTCATAGAGCACTTTAGGAGCTAAAGACAAAACCTTTGGACAGGAGCTGCTCACTGTTTTCTGTCCAAACAGTGGTAGTTCTTTATCTCCATGGATATGCTATCATTTTCATTTTGGGCCAGAAGCCCAAAGCCTAGTCCAGCAGTCACATGTCCTGGGCTGCCCAGCACTGCTGTGAGTCTGATGAGAGCAGAGGGTGCATCTCAGGGATTTGGGTTTGTGCAAGCCAACTCCTTTCCTTGTAGCATGTGTCACTTTTGGGGGTTTCAGAGCTGACACCTTAGTTATGTGAGTTTTGAGTCTGATATTAGTCTGCCATTAAGAGGGGGCATCAATTGTAAAAGCAGCATGAAAACAGATGAGAGAAGGCTCCTGGCCTACTGCTCCCTGTGGAAGAACAGGTGCCCTGGCTAGAACTGTAGCTTGAGATAGAGCACAGCCAGAAAAGGAGGGGTGAAAGGTGGGGGGCTTCTTGCAACAAAGAAGGAGAATGGAGCTTGTTCTCATATCTCTGTCCATTCACTGCTCCCAGGCACAGAAAGGGAACCTGGATGTGGCTGTGTCCCCTCTAGCTGCTGGTGTGGTGTCTGGCTGTTTCCCTCTGGGCTCAGTTCTTTGATGTTGCTGGCTTCCTGGCTGTGGGCAGAAAGTGGTTCTGATGGTAGCCTGGGGGTGGATCAAGAGTGGGAGAGGGGAGGAGTCACTGATCGATGCTAATAAATAAAAGGTCCCTCTTCTTCGGTCCAGGGTCCAAGACGCCAGGAGAGCTGCCCCCTGAGACAAGAGCTGCAGACTGGCAGGGAAACAACAGCTTAGTGAGTATGCAGGGACTGCCTTGCTTTTCCTGGACAGCTGCCTATTATTATTATTGCCTTGCTGGTGCTTCACTGCTGTAAAATGTTAGGAGTGTTTGCTACAGCATGTATAATGTCATGATTTTCCACTCCAGCAGCAGACACATCAGGGCTGCTTTTCTGATCCCTCCTTTATTTGTGAATCTACAGAAATTTCCCTGGCATGTGCAGATTTATCTTAGCTCCTTTCTGTATTTCTAACCAGTGGATGCTGGAAGAAAGCAGAGGGATGGGGCTCACTGTGCTGCATGGTATGTTACCCCCAGGGCAGCCCACTGTTGTTGAGTAGGGGAGATGTGTGCTGAGAAAATACGGAGTGCAGGGGGAGTAGAAAGGAGTACTTTTGTGAGAGGAAGCATTCCCTGAAGGAGATTTGTTGGTGTAGGGCTGTGTAGCTGGCATGTTCATTCATCCCTTGAAAAATGTAACTCCTCTGTGGTGAAAAATGAAACATTTGGGTTAAAGTGGTGTTTGTGGCTGTTCTCTCGTGGTTGATGGCAAGGTATGCTCCAGGCATTCTGGGATCAAAGTCCTCTGAAATGGGAGCAGAGCCTTCTAGGGAGCAGAAAGCTCTGCCCTGAGTGAAGAAAAATAAAGAGGGTTTGGCTTGAAAGCATTTTGGAGTTTCCCACTGGGCAGCCTCAATTTCATTCGTAAGTACACCCAGCATCTTCCCCTCTGTGCCCCACTGCTTTCGCACTGGGGTCTGTCCTCCAGCCTCTCCCTTGTGTTTTCCTTTCTTAGCAGCTACTGTACAAGATGTTTGGGAAACGTATAAAATCCACATTCAACAGTAAGTCAGAAACTTCTAAGAAATGAAAGGGATCCCAGAGCAGAGAATTTCCCTTAAAGAGACTGAAGTGGCAGGGCACAGAGCGGCAGCAGCAAAGTCTCAGTTCGCCTTTGACCTTGTGTCTAGAGTAAACTTATGGCTTTTTTCCAAGTTTTCCTCCTCATTTCAGGCTAAGCACCGAACAGGCAAGAAGTAGATGTGTGTGGGGGGGCCTTGATGGTGCAGGACTGAGCTGTTCTCCACATGGGGTGGGATAATGGGGATGAAGAGCAATTCTTTCTCTTTGGTCTGAAGTCCCTGGTCAGTTTTTCTTCCTGAGACAGGAGGCTTCAGGAAGGGGTCATGATTTTGGCATTGAAAGGGTAAATTGCAAAGCTCAGAGTAATCATTTTCCAATGAATTTCACTCTTCACTGAAGAAGTGTTAGGCTCTGGCTATATGTCCCTGTAGTTCTTGGCTGTGTTACCTTCACAGTTTGGCCTCTGAAGGTGGTACCAGTGACAACAGCACAGTGATTTGCAGAGAATGGTCTGCACCCAGAACCATTCACTTTGCATCCTGTCTGTGAGAAATCCTGATGCCTGCATATACACATAGACAAAACAGGCAGTTTTGTCACAGCTTGGGTGAGACATAAGAATGGTTCCTGTGCCCTAGATTCTTCCCCAGGGAGAGTGTGGGGTCCCAGCCCTGTCACTGCCACTGGGGAAGAGCTGGCAGGCAGTGGGTACCCACCCTCCCTCCCAACCTTGCCTCTAGCAAACTCTTTCCTTTTCACCCAGCAGGGATAGCCATCTCTGTAACTACTTTTCTCTTTCACTGCTTTGTACTGACCCAAGAGTTGGACAGTGGAACACACAATGTTTTGTCCATCTCTGCTGCCCGTGATATTGGATCCAGTCAAACTCTTTTAGGTGTTAAAAGGCAAGGTAATTCTCCCTGAGATTGCTGACCTTGAGGATTCATCCCAGATGAGAAGCCTTACACTGACATGTGACTTCAGTGCCCAGTGAGGCAAGGACTGCTAGTGCTAGGTCAGAGAAGGAAATGTTTGCCTCTGACTCCACCAAGATGTTGTCCTCTGGGCTGCAAGAGGAATCTAGGGTCAGCACCATAGTGAGAGCCTTCTAAGAGTTCTGGGTGCTGCTGTTATTTCAATGCGAAAATCATGATCCTGGCAGCAAAGGGATTCTTTCAGGTTGCTGCTTGTTTCTCCTGAAGCAATGAAGTAAGAGATGAAATGGGACATCAGGGTTGTATTCCTCCTCTGATAGCTGGCAGGCTGGCAGTGCAGCAGAAGCAAGCTGAAGAGAGGGGGCCTGAGTAGGACAGGAATGTTTGAAGCCTCATGCTCCGTGTCTCCATCAGCAAAGCTGACAGAAGAGTTTGGACTGGTTGTATCGAGGCAGGGTATGATGAGAGCAAATAAAGTAGATCAGAGGAAAAGTCAGAAAAACAAACATTTATATTTGGGATCAACACACACCTCTGCCTTTGGGCCCCTGGCAGCCCACGAAATTCCTTCCACTTGCCTAGGCCAACTTTTCTGCGTATGGAGTGCTAGTGACATGTTTGCCTCTAGATTATGCCCCCCAGCCCTGAACTATGACAGGAAGGGGGCATGCCCCTTCCTTCCCAAAACCTAATCCAGTCTGCTAATAGAGCATGTTTTGTAATAGCTCCAAGAAGAATGTGTACCAGCTAGCTGTCACTTTGCCCAGGCTCCTTCACGGGCTCCCTCCTAACTCTGTTTTCATAATAAACATTCCACTGCTAATTTTGCAGTCAGCCCAGGATCTCCAGCTATCCTCAGTGAGAAGATAGAAGATAGAAAACACAGTGAGAAAGACAGAGTGTGAGATTCCTCCCTGCACTGGCACGATGCGCACTCTCGTCATCCTTATGCTCCTGGCTGCCTTGGTGATTGCTGCCACTTGCTATGGTAGGTGACCTTTATTATTGGCTAGAATGAAAACTCCAAACCTGCAGACATTTATGGGTTGGTTCAGATGTTTGTTATTTAACTTTGTGTCTTCTTTGCCATTAACTTGATCTCTTACCTGCTTCTGCCCTTGTGTCAGATCCTCCTAGCCCTGATGCAGAGCTGTTATCTCCAGTCATTGGAATTCACGGTCCAGAATGCTTCAACCCCTTCCTTTCTGTTCCAGCTCATCTCATAAGACTGCTCCTCTTTTTGTCCCTTTGTTGTCTGGACTATGATAAGAGTGCTAATTCTTAATTATTCCTTGTTAATTGGAAGATTTCTCTTTTTCCTTTTGTAATATCATTCCATTTTTCCTGTGAGGCACACAGTTCCATATTGGTGGAATTAAGATGCTGCTTCATGCAAGAGTCAAGTGCATTTCACTGTGCTAATCCATCCTCTAAGAACATATGCAAGCTTTGAAGGTAAATAGGTATCCTATCCACTGTAGTGTCAGGAGCAGAAGGTGAGGAACTATGCTGGAGAATCAGGCTGGATGACCAAGCATGAGTCTGGAAGCACTGACTAAATCACCAGGTAGCTCTGTATCAAACTCCTGAGCACTTTAAACTCCTCATATAAATTCTAGGTCACACCACTGATCCCTTTCTCTTCCTTTTAAACACATGCCTTAAAACCCGGCTTCTCTGATTTCTATGTGTGCTCTATTGATCTGCAGTATATGAAATACTGAATCCCATCAATACAGTGTCATGTTTACAATACATGTTTCATTCTTTCTTTCCACAGAGTCCCATGAGAGCATGGAGTCCCATGAGTATCTCAGTAAGAGACTGCTTTACTATGTTATTGAATTTGAAGAGTGCTACAGACATGTCCAAGATCATTTAGTCGTGCTCCCATTAGGGATAAAATGTGTAGAATCACTGAGCCCAGGGAAATTGAATTTACTGAGTGGTGGAGTTTCAGAATGAAAAGGGAGAGAGTTAAGATTTCATGTGTTTTGGCACAAGCTCATACCACCATTTTGCATATAATATAATGAGATTAAAATTCGAGAACAGAGCTCAGGTCTCTGTTACATGTACCAAAACCAGGTTAATTGACACTGGAAAAGGACACTGCTCAAAAAACTCTGGGATGAGCATGGAAAGAGGTACTGTAGAAGCCACATACAGAATTTATTCTCCCCCAAGAACAAGGAGAGCCTTACTCTAAGCACCTTGGAAGCAGGCAGGGTGTGTGAATAAGAGGAAGAGAGAGTGTCTCTTCCTCTTCCTTTGGCTGGAAGAGGAAGAGAGAGTGTCACAGGAAAAGCATGAAAAGGGTGGAGAGTCTGACCTCGGACTCAGCAATATCCTGAAGAGGTTAGAGAACAGGTGAATTGAAACTAAAAAGAAATTAGGACATCTGGAAGAAGAACAAAGCAGATAGTCAGCAACACAAAGGCACATGTGGAAGCTAATATCAGTGACATCCACAGACGCCTGAACTCTGCAACAGGACCGTGATGTTTCTCAAAAAAGTCAGAAGGGACTTTCAGGCCCCTCAGTCCAAAACTTCCACACAGACTTCTCAATGACTGTCTACCCTTGGAGGCAGAGACTTACTCAGGCCCTTCCTGTGGGTAATTTCACAATTCTTGTAGCTCTTCTGAGGGTGCTCAGATGTCCCATGGTCTGTGTAGCTTGGTGCCTGCCTCTTCTGGGTCAAGCTCCACTCACTCAGAGGGGCTGTGGCAGCAAAATCACAGTAGCATTCCCCTGAGTGATTTGAATAAGAGCAGAACAAGAGCAGCATTTCTGTACAGGCTGCACCAGCCACTGAGAGAGCCTGTACATGAACCAGCCAGGGGACAGGAGGGAATATTAAAAGGTTCTGGATTTCACTGTACAGGGGAGGGCAGACAAAGAGGCAGTTATAAAGGAGGAAGCTAGCTTTTTTTGAAATCTGGCATTGGAAAAGTACCATTCTGAATAACCCCTTGCCTTCTCAGACCCCTTCCTCAACAGGCGAAGGGCCAATGACTTCATACAGGCTGACACGAGACTGAGAGCCATCACTCAGGAGAGGTATGTCATGGCCTCAGGACAATCAGGTTGAGAGTGGGAAGAGATTCCTTCTTGCCAAGCACAGGCTGGCAGCAGGGGTGGCAGCCATGGTGACTTTTGAGAAGCCTTAGTCCTCTTTTAATGTGAGGTACCATTTAAGTCCCCAATTCCAGGAAAAGCAGGAATTCAGATAACAGAGAGCAGGTCCTTTGATTTGGAGACATGTCATATGCTGAGAAGACTGATTAATTTTTCTGAAGGAAGCACCAACAGAAGGAGAGAGAATGAGGGTGGGATGGTCCAAAAGAAAGCTCAGTTTGAGATCTTATTCCTGTCTTCAGATCTCATGCAGAACTTGCATGACTTTTCTAAATCAAAGGGCCACCTGAGGGCCTCCTTGCCTCATTTATAAAATACAGATATAACCAATTTCATGCCTTATTCAAAGCTCATGAAAATAAAGACTGAAACACAGAAATCATCTCTTAGTGAAGCATGAGGCAAACCTTCTTCTCAGTACCAGACAACCCCTTTGCAGAATATTTCAGGTCTTTTTTCTACATATATGTTTGGGAAAGAGCAGAAGAGCTGAAGAGACCAGGCTGGGGAAGGCTGCAAAGGGAGGACCCTTCCTCAAACTGAGGCAGGAGCCATTCCCCTCTCCTCACCACCTTACTTAACCCTTAAATAAAAAGTTGCCTGAGGAGGCAAAACATTCCTGCTGTAGTCATGTCACTCCCCGGGTGTGGTAAACACAGAAGCTGGCGTGCTAAGAACTCTGTAGCTGGGTGATGGACTCTGGTGGTGGATCCTTAATCCCAGCGGGGAGTTTGGCGACAGGAAAGGGCTGTAGACAGATATTTAAGATGACAGCACTTACCCCTCTTTTCTCCTACCACTCCAGGATCAGGGAGCGTAGTAAGGCACCCCAGGAGCACCAGAGGGAGCTCTGCGAGGACTACTACCCTTGCGAGATGTACGCCTTTCGCCACGGCTACGCTGCTGCTTACAGGCACTACTTTGGGAGGAGGAGGACTAAGTAAAGGATCACCTGTTCCCACCCTTCCCACCCTGGGGCCTGGAGTCCAGGGTATCCTCCCCAAATTGCAATGGCTCTGAAACATATTCAGTTGCTTGTACCCCTGTATGTTATCCTGCCTGCTGCTTCTCTCCCATGTAGCCATGTATTCCTACACTGTGTTAATTAGCACTGAGCTGATGTAGCAGAGATCACAGAGAGTTCAAGATATGGGTGTTTACTACAAAATAAATTGCTGGTTTGATACTATTGTCTCACGACTCATGGTATTTTGGAAGGGCAGTATGCAATTTTCCCTGAAAGAACTGAATTTGTTTATCATACATTCTGTTGCAGATTAGGGGGCAAAATGTCATTACCTTGCAAGCATATGGCTTTGGAAGAATCTATAATGTTCTTGTTCCAGGTTCTACAAGTGGCTTCTTTCAGAGGTCACCAGACAGTTTCAGCTCCCAGTCTTAAGACATCTAAAAACAGTGGGGTGCTCAGAATGCAGATGCACTTTCTGAAAATCAAATCTTTCCTCAGTTGAGGGAACAAAATCCAGAAGGCACCTATTAATCTTAAAACAAAGTTAGGATGAGACTTGGTGACAGAAAAAGCTTGTAAATTGCCTCATTTCAGCTACGAGGTCCTGATGTTAGGTGCTCCTTTAGAAAGGAGTGTGTTGTCCAGACTTAACTTGTGTTTCCTTTTGCAATCCCATTTCAAAACCCTTCCACTTGAAACTACTCTGGTAGCACTTGAAAGCTGCAGAAATCAAAGCTGGAGAAGGGCTCCTGGTGGTAAATAAACAGGAAAAAAAATCCAGTGTTTGGAGTCAGGCCCAACTCTGTTCACACAGAACAATTTCATTTTACTGTTCACGAAACATTTGAAATTAAGATGTGGCTTGACCCTGTGCACGAGTTACTGAGCCCCTCCTGGACCTCTGAGGAGTGAGCATGGCTGCTTTCTGCTTACCATCACCGGGGCCTGTCCCCAGGCCAAAAGGCACCAGTGCTGACATGTCCAAGAATTCAATGCTGCTCTGGGCTTGACAGCAGCCACAGCAGCTGGGACACCCCTGGGTGTGATTTGTGTAGGAGACATAACATCTATCTCAGCTCAACATAGATGGTTTCAACATTTGCATCTCCAGGCTTACACAGGCATCTGCAAATTATAGAAGTTGGAAAGATTCATGGCATGCAATCAAAGTCTAGGATGTATAAAGTATCAAATTGTTGACTAATCTGTGAAATTAAGTCTGAAGCCAAATCCACCTGGCCCATTAGAAACATGCATCTCCTTCCAAAACATGCTTTAAGGTTTTGCCAGATTTGAAACTGAATTTTGGAAAGAAATGTGATTTATTTATTGAAAACACTTCTGATAGAAAACTCCACCCTGACAGTTGCTAAAGTTTTTTTTCCAGAAGAAAAAGCAAGAGAGAAATAATTTTAAGGGAAAAACCCTGTACAGATTAGGTATACACACACACACTTGCTCTCTATGTTGACAAGTAGGTGAATCTTGTGATCACCAACCGGAGCAAACCCACATATGCTAAAATCTGTCTGCAGTGTCTGGGTTTGACTTGACACTGGGCACCACCACAACAGAAGACACAAAGTCTGGTGCTGTCTGGGTCTGTGTCCAGAAATATCTAGTGAGTCCAATCCCCAGTTAACCAGTACAAATAATGAATAATCCTGTAAGCAACAACCAAACAGATTTAAGAGACTACATGCTGGTTAGAAAGCTTGGGAAAAGATGGGGGGATAAATAAAGCTGTTTGGATTACTAGAACTGTACATTTATATATTTATACTATTTCAAGTATTCATCTGGAATCATAACTTTCCTAGAATACCTATTATTTTTAGATGTTTATTTACTTTTTAACTGCTGCTCTTTTGCTGGAATAAAATATATACAAGACTTTTTGCTGGACATCATTAGTATATATATTCAGCTTTCCTGGACTGTAGAAAAGTTAACAGGGACAAAAGTTGGGGTTTATTTTAATCCTGAAAATTCTCTAAGCTAAAAGACAGTGTTTCTAAGAATTGGGAAAATCCCTAATGGCTTTGATTTTCCTTGGGAGCCTCCTAAACTTTACTTTTGTAACCGTGCACATGGGTCTGAGGAGGACTGGATATGAGGTGGAGGAAGATTATGTCTCTGCTACCAGATAGAATGAGCACACTTGATAAAAAAAAAAAAAAAAAAAAAAAAAAAAAAAAAAAAAAAAAAAAAAAAAAAAAAGGCAACAACTACCCAAACTTGGTCACTTGGTCTGTTCAGCCAGGAGGAGACCTCATTGCAGTGTACAACATCTTCCTAAGGGGCAGTGGAGGGGTAGCACCAATCTTTGCTCTCTGGTGATAAATGATAGTACCCAAGGGAACAGCTGGAACTGTGTCAGAGGAGATTTAGGTTTGATATCAGGAAAAGGTTTTTCACCCAGAGGGTGTTTGGGCACTGAACAGGTTCCCCAGGGAAGTGCCTCAGCACCAGCCTGACAGAGCTCAAGAAGCATTTGGACAATGTTCTCAGACACAGGATGTGACTCTTGGGGTATCCTGTGCAGGATCAGGAGCTGGACTTGATGAAACTTGTGGGTCCCTCCCAACTCAGCTTATTCTGTGATTCTGTGGTTCCTTATGCTGTTTGTGGTATGTGCCTTTGGTAACTTGGATGGTGGGTTTGGGGAGTGTGGGGTTATTGACATAAAGCCCATGCAAGGCTCTTGTCCTACCAAGTAACTTTAGCCACTTGGGTCCTGAAGAATAAAATACTTTTGGAGTCTAAATGTTTATTTGACTTTTAGACAAGAGAAGCCAAAATAAAGCTTCTAATGATGAAGATTTCCAGGAGGAAAATATAAAGATCTTCCCTCAAACTAACTTCTGAAGTTCCTAGAAGTATAAAAATCTCATCTCTCCCAAGTGATTTGGTGAAAATGTCTGAAAAACTATTGTGTTTGCCCTGTGCAAACAGGTTTCTATACCCTCAGGGTAATGAGTCAAGGTCGGGTGGAGGAAAAGGTCACCATTGTGTTCAGCCTCATTTGAGAAACTCCACATGAGAGAGCCCCATCACGTGAAAAGGGTTGCTCTACTTCAGTGTGTGCTGGTCTCTCCCCTGACTTTCCAGCATGACTGAATGACTTTCAAGTTTGTAAGAAAAATGATTTTTTAAATCCAGTTGTTTTTCTTCAACAGCCCCATACAAAACCTCAGATAAAATCTTCTGGAAATGCCCCGAGTCATACAATGGATGCCAAAATGACTGCCAGGACCCAGTATCTCCTGGCCCTAAGGACGGGTTTTGTTTTGGAGCTCAGACACAGGAACACAAGCCAGATCCCTGGTCTCTCCAAGAAATCACAGGATATAAACTGCTGCCCAAAAACAAGCCCCGGAGAACTTCAATAACCTCCAGAAAAGCTCTGAAGTTAGGGAGACCAGTGCAGCCAAAGAAGACATGAGGAGTGTGCTGGCACTGCTGATTGTGACTCTGGCTCTGGCACTCTGCTGTTGTGAGAAAGGTAAGGGGACATCTTCCCAGGAGGGCTCTCAGAGCATTGCTGGACCCTGCAGCTTACTGTCAGCCTCCCTCCAGTCTGGGAGAGACACAGAGCTTTGGAGGGGAGGAGATGCACCACCAGTCATTGCACGACTTCAGATCTCTGTTGGAGGGAGTGTCATGGATGAGAGAGGGCTTGGGAACAGAGATCCCCATCTTTTGCTGGGCATTTTCTTCCACTGGTCCACACTCACTCACCCCTACCTCAGCTGCATATTGAATTGCAGCAGAGAAATTGAACATTTTAATATGTTTAATATTTCAACTGGTTTATAATTTTGTCTCTCTCTAAATGGTGGGTGTTAATAAAACCATTTTGGGAGAAATAGACCTTCTATGTAAGTGGGGGGAGCTGGATCTGGCCAGTCAGTGGTGGGATTCAGTTACAGAGGAGGATGACTCACCACCAGCATACAAGGACTCACAAGCAGTCTGTCTGTCTATCTGTCTGTCTTCCAGACCCCAAAGAACTCTCAGGATCTCTCAGCACTGACAGTGAGTATATCATTCTGACTGATGCTCAGCTCCATTCTCCTTCATCTGCCTTCTTTCTTTCCTTTGATAGGTTCAAGGGCTGAACAAGAACCATGCAGAGTCCCTCTCTAACCCTTCCCTTTTCTCTCCCTGAGTCTGCAGTCCCTGTGGTGCAGGAGCATGTGCAACAATCAGAGCCCTTCACGGGTGAGCCGGTGACATGAGGGCAGCCAGTGTCCCTGCACCAGCAAGGCTGGCATTGCTTGGGGTGTGCTGCTGCCAGGGGCTGAGCAGTGCCCTGGCAAGGCATAAGTGATGCAGGTTGTTAGCAGCTGGATGCATCTGCCTTCTGTGAAACAGGGTTGTGTTGGTGTAGTCTCCCTGCTCTGACCTGGCTTCTGACCTGGCTTCTGACCAGAGACCTGCCCAGAGTGCTGCATCCCCAGGCTGTTCTGAGAGCAGAAGCTGCCCACATCAATGGGTTGTGACATCCCTGCCAAACCCTGCAACAAGGAAACCCTGAAAGAGAGGGACTTCCTTGGCTGCTCCTGAGGGCTGCAGTCCCTCCTGTCAGGTCACCTGGGATGCTGGGATTTGCACACCTTGGGTTGTTCACAGCTTTTGCAGCAAGATGATCCTGGCAGAAATCTGTATGGAAAATCCTTTTTCTTCTCTCATGTCTTTCCTTTCTCACACTTTAAAGGATAACATTGCTGCTGAGAAGCATGAAAGCTGGTATTTTTCCAGTAAGCCAATACAAACACAGATTGGGAAAGAAAAAAAAAGTGAAGACTGTTCAGGGAAAGGTGGTAGTTTCTGACAACTCATTAACTGGCAGTTTCTGCGTAGTCAGTATCTTGATCCAGATTAACTTCAGTTTGCTAGAGGCAGGATACCTCTCACCTCCAAAGAGAAACACAGCCAAACACTCCACAATGATGGGAGAAGGGACAAACCCCATCATTTCCCCACAGCCAAAGGTCTTAAAATCTTTCCCCCCGCAGAGACAGCAGCAATTTGCCAGTCTCCATGCTGAAATGTGTATTGCTGTGCAGCTGCCTGTGTTGCTGCTGTGCCATCACCTGTGCACATCCCTGCTGCAGTGGGACCATCCCGTGGAGTGAGGTTGTGCTGTGCTGGGTCCTGGCTCGGGCTGGGAACTGGCTGTACCTGGTGTTTGTGGGGTCATCCACAGCACCATGGTGTTCACACAATGACAAATCAAGGGAGCAAAGAAGCAGCTGTGCAGACATGATGTGTTAGTGGAGAGCAGGGGCAAATGCTCTCATGGCTGAAACACCTCTTATGTTCTCCAGGTCCTGAATGCTGGGATCTTTGCAGATCTTGGGTGTATTTCTCACTGGGTGATGTTTACTGCCACTATTTTATACTCTTCACCTTTCACAGAACTTTGTATGTGTGAGCATTGGTATTTCTGTGAGCTGCCTGTTGCTCATGGCTCGTTGGAGGTGCTTTAAGGTCTTCTGGTTGGTATCCTACATCATTCTCAGTCTGAGTCAAGATACAGAAAGGAAACCAAGACTCTAGAACTAAGTAGGTGAGGGGGAGAGGGCACCATTCTCCCAGTTTTCTTCTTGTTCATATTTTATGCCTTCTGCACATTTTCTGCAGACTCAGATTATGCTGTGTGATAAGGAAATGGAGTTTATAACAGAAAAAGCCCTTGCTTCACTGAGATGAGAAGGCTGCAGTGAGGAGGGAGTTTTGAGTGGACAGTGGGGCGGGGAGAGACGAACAGACCACTAGGATCGCTTGGCAGTCATTTGTGAAGAAAGTAGATTCTGATTTTCAGATGTTAGACTGGTCTGTGTATTTCAGTGCTGCATCTCTAACCTGCTGTATTGCCTCTTGGCAGGCATAAAGATTAAAAAAGAAGTTGCCAATGCCTTTGTGAAGAGGAAGAAGAGATCCAGCCCTTACGAATGGTAACGACTCAGGAGCTGAGCAGAGAGCTGGACTCTGGACCTGTTCTGAAGAGGGGGTGGGAAGGCCATAGGGCATGACAAGGCATTATTTTGTCGTACAGCTATGTTATTGCCTTCATGTATTGAAGGAAAAAGGCTGTAGGAGACATTCAGTGATGGAAAATTGTTCTTTTTTCACTGAAACCTGTTTGAAGGCTCATAGCTGGACTCTAGTATTCCTCCCAGGGAGAAAGACAGCACTAACTGTGCTAGCCATGGAGACAGCAGGATACAAGTTAGAAGCTGCTCCAACCAACTGGGTCATCAGAATCAATTTTTAGGATAATAAGAATCATGGAGCCTTGGTCATTGCCTCTGGTTTCCCACAAAGGAAGCACAGCGTTGTTGCAGGAATAAGGCTGGATCAGATTGGCTGTTCTTTCTAAAGCTGCAGAACGTACATTTACTTGTGCAGAAAGTAGAAACAAAGGTTTGGAGAAATCCTAGCTATTTGAGAAATTTCAGGTAATGTAAGGATGCTCTTCATGTATTTCCTGGAAGAGGTTGCTATGCTACTTTTTCCTATACAGAAATAAAGTAAAAATTCATGAGATACTGGTGGGATTTCTGTGGTAGTGTGTACAGTCTTCAGGAAAGATTAACCAAACCTAGAAGAGGAACTGAGAATGACATCCAAAGTGTAAAACTGAGACTAAAAAATTTAGACTTTCTTAACCTGGCAAAAAAGAAAAGAAAAAAAGCTACACGGGGATAGTGCTCCTGTCTACAGCAGAAGTGAGGATAATTAGAGAAAAGTGTTTAAGCTAAAGGAAAATAATGGGTAGTGGGCAAAAACAAAGGTAAGCAGGAAATAATAAAATAAATATATAATTAAATAATAATAACAACAACAAAAAATCCTGGGTAGTCGGGGAATGGAAGGCAAAAAACCCAAACCCAAATCCTTTCAGCTTTTGTGGTATCCTTTGCTGATAAAAACTCAAGAGCAATTATTTTAAGTTGGGTTCAATCCCATATTTCCCAGCACTCATCAAGTAGCCTATCCCTGTGTAAACAGATGTTGAACTAAGCATGACCAGTCCTATGCTGGGTCACCCTGGAGGATCACTTCTTTCATGTCAGTGTCAGGTGTGTGAACTGTCTCCAACCGCATTGGCTGAAACTGGAGAATGGCATCTCTGTCTTTGTCTACTCCAGGTACTTGGAGTACTATAAAAGTCCGATGGAGCAGATGCATGAGCGCTGTGAAAACTACCCCCCCTGTGACTATCTCTCTGACCAAGTAGGATTTGCCTTGGCCTACAATCGCTTCTTTGGGAGATACTGAGGATGGGAAGGTCTCTCCACTCATTTGGCTTGGAACACTCCAAACTCCACAGGAGAAAGAAGGTTGTGGTTGGGAAGAAGGGAAGGACTGGCATCTTCTTCCATTGTCTCCCTAACCAGCTGGAACACCAAGGCAGGGATTATCCTACTTCTTGAGCTTCCTTTACTTTCTTCCATTCATCGAGAAAAGGACATATTTTGTGGTATTTTGAACTTCACCAGAAGACTCTGTCTTCCTTCTGCCTGAATCCCCAGCACACAATAGGTGAAAAATGGTGATTAGTTTCAAGAAAACCACTGCATGTCTTAGAAACATCACTAGATCTCTTATCCTCTTCTTCAAAATACAGGAGGATTATGGAATAAGAATGTCACAATGTGCGTAAATGTGACAGATCTGATCCTGGGGTGCTCACTGTGAAGAAGGAAGAACACCTGTCTCCTGTTCCAATTAGTGGGAAAGTTCAGTATTTTCATGTAGCATAATCATATTAAATATGCATCACAGTAGGATCATTTTGTAAAGATAGAAGTGTGCAAATACACTTGCATAGATAGCAATCAGCTTCTGGTATAACCTTCTGATTATTCTGCCATAAAATTTGCCTGTATAGCAACAATAAATAAATAAACCCCAAATGGTGTGTTTAAGGAGTCCTTTTAGATCAGCCCTTACATTTGTATGCTGCTTTTCATGACTGTATAAAAAGACCTCAAAATCTCTCGGTTTTTCTGTTTGTTTGTTTGTTTGGGTTTTTTTTTTTTTGATATTTTTTCCAACCAACTAGTGAAACTAAAAATATCTAGCAGAAAAAAAAATAACCTCTTCCTCTGCTGCTTTTGCATTTATGCTTGAAACTAAAAGTATCTAAACAGCTAAAAGAAAGAAAAAAAGAAAAAAAAAGAAAAAAAGCTATAAACATTATGAAATTTAAAAAAGGAAATTTGGTTCAAGGATGGATTGAAATTGAGGCAGTGTTTTGTTTATTCAAGAAAATTGGTAGCTAAATACATAGATATTAAAAATGTATGTGTATTTTTATATATGTATTGTCTTTCCTCTGCACTACTTCATTCTGTCTTCTGGTATTGATATTATACCTTAGCAACTCTCTGCATAACCTTCCTAATACACTCTGTCAGCTTTCCTTCCCTGAGAGGTGGATGGTAGATCACACACGCAAGAACAGGGACTGCTGATGCCCAGGAAACTGGCAGAGACCAAACCTCTCTGGTTACAGTAAGCTGGTGCCACCATCCTCAGCTGCTAATTACAATAAATACTGCTTATGTAAAGCAGGCTGGGGTGCTGCTTCTTTCTCTTCCTCTGTACAACTTTTACCTGTGGTAAAAGAGATGTCTGGAAGACACAGCCTGCTTTTGTGAACCCTGAGGAGCAGGAACTCAGTGCATGAGGCTTCCTTCTCCCCTCTCATGCCCCAGTGTGATTCAGAAATGATGACATTGAAATTTAGGTCATAGGTTCATCACTCTGTGACACTGAGGGAGAGGTCCAGGCTTTACCTGACTCACCATGTGCCTGGATCAGCATTTCTCTGAAAAGCCTTGTCCTGAAGTAAGGATAAAGGATAAGTCTACAGAGATGGCTGCCAGTGTGAGCTTTGTTTGGCAAGCTGCTATGGCTTGCACTGCTGATGCTGATCTTGACCAAGGAGAAGACAATAAATATTTCTGCATGTCGTGCTCAAACACGTCACTGCTTTCTCTATTGATGTAAACTGATGGGACTTCACTGCTCACAGTAAAACTCTTCTCTGAAGACCACCCAGTAAAAATTAACAGAGTGCTTTATTGAAAACAGTGATTTTTTTTTTTTTTTTTTTGCTTGGAAAAATACTGGAGAGATTAGCAGAATCCTAATATCCAGTGTACTAAAAAAATAGGGGGTTTTTTTGCTGTTGTGTGGTTTTGTTATCACAAAAAGTTTCCTTTCCATATTTGCATCTTTCTGTTAGTTTTATATTTTTTCTCTCCCTTTCAGTAAATATTTTTTTCAGGCATAAACAGTTACACCCGGAGGCCTCCATTATGTCATCTGCTCTGTGTCATCAGATCTCTTCATGGGCTGAAGTCATTATGACCTTTGGGGATCTGAGCACTCAGATCACGTTACAAATTTACTGCTGAAATGGAGGAATTCGATTTTCCCTTGGTTAATGCAGCGCTAAGCACCGACACAAATCCTCTGCTGCCATCTTACGGCCATTGTATTTGAGGTTATTTAATAATTGTGTTGCATTGAAGCGTTTGAAAATGCAAATTCCTTTCCTTCTGATTCCCTTCATATTAAACATTCACTTGAAGGTCAGAGCGGAAAACCAGAGACATAATTTACAAATGGATTATATGAAGCTGAATTGTCCTTTTAGTGGGGGCGTTTATCATTATTGCCAAGCTCCCACGGGAGCCTGTCTCAGTTTAGGTCTGTTTGATCTCTACACAAACAGAAGTGGAATTGTGTCTGAATAAATTCAAGACCCTTCCTGTGGACTCATTTTTAGCAGTTCAACAACCACTTTCTGAAATACAACCCAAGATAACAGAGAAATTCCAAGATGGAGAAGTAGGTAGTCTGCATCCATCACTTTGTAGGCACTTCATGGCATCATCTCACAACACCAGTGACTGCAGATACTGTCAGCAGCAGCAACTGCTTTGAAAGGAGCCCATAATGAGACCTTTTTTCACTTCCCACCTTATCTCAGCAATATTTCGCAGATGCTCTGTCCACACAATCCAAGCAGCTTCACAAACATCCCTTATCTCAGGGAATCACTCCATGTCTGGAGGTGCCACCCTCACCCAGCCTATCATTATCAGGCCATGGACAATGAGCTTCACTTTTCTGTAATCAGAACCAAAGCCTTGACAATTCTTGGCTCTTTTTCCATTCAGAAGAATTATCAGAGGCAGTGGGGCTCTGTGGGTAAATAACTCACTGCCAGTGTTTGGAAGGGTGTCTAGAAAGCAGCTGCTAGAGAAAGGTTTGTCTCAGCACAGAATCTGCATTTCCACACTCATTTTGCCTGTGCCCAATGTAAACACGCCAACAAGCTGCCACTCTGCAGTGGTGTAAGAGTAGGATTGGCAGCACACGAGTAGAAACCAGGGGGTGATAAGGAGGAGCAGGAGAATTAGGTTATCGCTGCTTCCAGACAGGATCTCAACCTACCCTGCATTTCTGTGCTGGCTTTATCAGTGTCAACTCTTTTAAAAGGACTTTTCAAACTCTTAATCAGGGAGTTGTCACCCTGACACATCACTCCTCAGGAGAAGTGTCTCAGACTTCTCCAAGTCAGGTTTTCATCCTTTTTGCAAAAACAACACCTAATACTTTGGAATTAAAAGAACTATCAAGGTAACAGATGCTCATGCCAGCTGAAGTTGGTGCAACCAGACACTTCCTTAAGGATTTTTGGCACATTTCTACCAGTAAATTGTCTGCTTGGATTGATTAATGACTTCTGAATTGCAGTGAGAATTTGGCAAATGATCTCTGGTTGAAGAACAGCCACCAAAACCTGAGCAAATTACAAACTGTAGAATTTTCCAGTTCAAAGAAAAACAGAAAAAAAACCAAGTGCAACTTACTTTCCTTAAAAAAATGTTCTTTACAGTGTCTTAGGTGGACTCTGGGAAGCTGGTGACACTGGGCAGCCTTCTGTTGCTGATCTTCTCACAATTACTGGTAAAAGAGGTAAATACTGCTCTGTATTTGAAATGATGAAATTGCTTATACCAAAAAAATATATTTTTCCATTTGAAAGAGGTTCTTTAACGAGTTTTGGGTTCAATTTTAAGTTTTCTGTTTTCAGTTCTTCTGTTCCATTTCTCACCTGTCCTAACTTGTTTTAGCTACTTGATTGGAATTTTCCTCTTGTTTGCAGCCAGATGATGTCATAGAGTGTTCATGAGTAGATCTCATAGAATCTTTCCTCTCCTTTTCCAGCCTGACTTAATTGACCAATACTCCTGGAGATTCTAATGTAGCACATCCATATAAAATAAGAACTGTCATCCTGACTAGTACTTGCCTGTGGTGGTGTATAGAGAATAACCTGAGGTTGCTCAGGAAGGTCTTGCTAAAGATTTGTTATCAGCCTTGCTTGCTCTGCCAATAATTTTGCTCTGCCAATAATGACAAAGAGGCAAGGAAAGGGTATCAAAAAACTTGGCTTGCATCCTCAAAGATATACAAGACATTCACACCTCTGATGCTAATCTTCATTTGCTTTTATGCTGCAGGCTGTGTCCCCCACCCTGAGGGATATGGCTCTGCATTCCTTTGATGACCAGTATCCGGGGTGCAGAGAGGAGAGGATGGACAGACTGGAGCAAGGAGACTATTTTCAAAAGGAAACAGCTGCTAACAGGACTACTTGCATCTCTGGAAGAAGGCTCAGGAGGCTTTGGTAAAGAGCCCTGTAGGTCTCCTGAGAGAAAAGCGTGACAGCCAAGCCACAGTCCTCATGGCTTACACCATGAACTGCCCCCCATGCTCACAGCTGAGCTGGGCTCCATCTACAGCAGGAATCTCTCCAGAGCACTATAGGCACAAGTTCAGTTTTAAATATTTTCACTTCCACCTAACAACTGCTATCCAGATATTGAAGGAATGGCAGAGCAGCATGGGGGAACATAAGTGCTACCAGGTGCACAGGGGTGTAAAGGACTTACACATCAAGGCCAAGGTATGCAGCAGGGGGTGATTTGGCCATTTCACTTTCACCTCAGGAATGAAGCCTGGAAGTTTGGGAATGAAACTTTGTTCACAGTGACCACTTGCCTGGAGCAGTTATGCAAGGCTTTTCTTACCACACATCTGAGAAGGAAGTCCTCATTCCCCCTTATGAGATATTTCTTGTCAAAAGCTTCTTTCAGACCTGCAGCAGGCTGCATCTGCATTCTGTGGGGAACTACAGCAAGTACCAGCTGGTAAAAGGTATTATATACAGGCTCTCGTGCAAGGGGGGCACAGTCTGGTCTCCACTGCCCCATGCAGCCCCTACCAGCTGCACCTACACAGGGCCACACTCCATGCCAAACCTGTACCTCGCCTGCTGTGTTTGCCTGTGAGAACCACAAGACCTGTTTGCTGTGAAACCTGGGGCAACCCCACAGCTCACTAAAGATGAATCAACAGCAGGTCTCAAGGCTCTTTGCAGCCCCCATTTATCCCGTGTGTTGTTGCAAGGATGTTGTAGGACTCATGCCTTTGACTCCCCAGCATTCTTATTGAAAGAGTGGGTGAGATTTGCTTGAACCAAGTAATCTATGCTGGTGTCTTGCAATGCTGTTACACTTCAAGCCTCAGGACCATTCCAGGCTTTGGTCTACTACTACTCTGGCAAGCTACTACTTCTACACTTATCTCTGGCAAGCTGAGAGAAGTGAAAACAAAGCTACTGTCTCTTTAGCAGTGACCTCTCTCCTGAGGCAGAAGGGAGAAAAGGTATCCTTTGACAAAGAACATACTGAGTTTCCTTGTTATAGAGAGAACTCTATGCTGGAATACCTCATGGGGCCTGTTTCACACCCCTACCTTTCTGTGAGTCTACCAGTCCAGGACTCTTGCTTTTGTCTCTTTGTACAGTAGTGTTGTCAGAGCAATCTTTGAGCTCAAAACCATCATTTAGGAATGAGGGTTTGTGCCTTCAAAGGCAAAATAATAGAGTTGAGAAAATGGCCTTTGTGGGCAAAGGATATGTTAGCAAAAGCAAAAAGCTTTGGGCAGTGAATAGAGGTCTAAATGACGACTCTCTTAACTTTCTTTCAGCCTCAAGAAGCAAGAACAGTGGTTATACTGCACTTGCCTCTGCCATTCTCCCTAGTGTGCTTGGAGAGTTTCCCTGTGCTTGGCCCTCAAACTCTGATTCTCTGGCTGCATCCAGATATGTGCCCTTGAATAGCAGGCAAGAAGCCTCTGGAGCTCCTGCTGCTACAGAAGGTTCAATCTTCCCTTTGCTTTCAGCTGTAACTCTCCAGCTGGGAGTGGAACATTCTGCCCGGTTCATCAAAACAGGCACTCCTTGGACCCATGCAAGTAGGAAGAAAGTTATCTATGGCCTTTCTGAAGACTAGATCAGGGATAACCTTCACTGTAGATAGCTTTCTCCTGAGGCATTCTTTATTTTTATTGAGAAAGCGCCTGTCTGGGATGCAGAAGGCACCATGACGGGAAAGTCAAGTGGGTAACTGGGCAGCTGTTCATGCCTCTTTTGAGGGCACAGAAAGTTGGTGCCAAGATGTGCATTGAGGTTGAAGAGACAGAGAATTACATTAAGTCGTGCAGATTCTGGCAGACCCTGAACAGCCTTTCTTTGCCACTCTTAAAATCAAGAGTGCTGTCTAACTCTGAAAAGCAGAGGAAATACAGAAGGCATTATTACAGGGGAATTACAGAGGAATAAAAGTGGATATATTTTTGACTAGATTGTTACATTTCTGAAATCAATTATCCAAACCAACCCATTCTTCCCCCAGACATTAGTTGGAAGAAAACACAGAAAAAATTCTCGACAGCCTTTCCTGATACCTTAGCAAGCAGCCAGCAAAATATGGTGTAAACAGCTGCAAGTATTGTTACCTGCAATCTTCAAACAAGGCAAATGCTGTAAATCAATTATTCTTACATTTTGGTTTTTTTTTAGTAAATTTGTCTAAATCCTAGAAAACAACTACTTTACGTCATCCTCAGAACTATAATCCTTTAGTTTGTATATACTTGTGGGTCTACACATAATTAAACTCTCATTTTTGGGAGGAGGGAATAGACACAGCAAAGTCAAACGCATTACATCTACGTTCAAAGGATAAAGCAACTGAAGACTGAGTAATGCAACATTTTGTCAAGCTACAGTTCCCTTAAAAGTGTTTTATATTAGTCCCTAGATAGGCGGAAGCACAAAACATACTCCTTGCTTGGGTGCCCATCATTGATACCATTTTGACTGCAAAGAAAGTTATGTCCTTCTGCTTGCACCTACGAGTTTTCACAAGACCAGCTAGAGATACAGTCCTGTGATAGTGTGCGGCTCAGAGACTGCTCCTGATGTTGCCTTTGCTTGTGCAAGAGCCCTGTAAAGCTAGACTGGCTGCAGCAGACACGTTTCATCAGCTATTGCTGAGGTTAGATGTGCAGTCAAAAGTGTTCAAGCAATTGCAAATTCCTGTCCCACTGTATACTTATAAAGACTTTTTTCAGAACTCAGTTCAACCATCTGCCTTTTCCTCCATTTCTTTCCCATGGCAAAAGGGGTCTGAAATGGCGTGACATGACAAAATTGATTTTAGCCTTCACTGCTCTTCAGAGCTGAATCTGAGCCTCCACACCACTTCTACTCTCATGGCATGAGAGACCTGGCAAATTGCAGCAAGGAAAGATGACAGACACTCCAGATCAAGTCTTTTCCTCCAATGTAATAGGCCTGAAATAATAGCTATTAATCTTCCTAAAAGAGACAGAGTAAAGCAGGAACAAAACTGCTTTCATATTGTTCAAATTATTTTCTGTCATGTTTCAAATGATGAGGGCTCTAGAAGAAAAGAATTTGCATCCACTGCAAACACTGAAGACCTGAAATCAGTTTCCAGAATCTGACACACAGGCAGTTGCCAGCCTGATCAACTCAATTCAGTCCAATATCGCACAAAGTATTTCAGGACTACATGGCATTCTCAGTGAAAAACACTCGGCAGTAACAACTAATTGACATTTCCAGAAATACAGCAGTTAAATCATTTAGTGTTCTCTTTCAGCTTATGTTCTCATGCCCACAGCTCTGATAACAAGAGAGTTTGGCACTCTGATTGTATTCATTGGGGTTGCATACAGCAGCTCAGCTTCATGGTGAAAACATGTTAGCAACTGCAGAATGCTCATTTTATGCTTCATCTTATATTTTTATCTGAGAATTCAGCCATCCTCTATAGTGGAGGCAGTATTCCTGGTGAGACCCTTGTGGGCTGCAAGTCCACCTTTCTAAGGATAAGAGCATGAAAGATGTCTAGCTTTGTGGAAGGCATATGTACAAACATGCCTTACTGGAAAAGACAAAACCTGTTTCCACTTTCTGTGATATCTATTTTTTTTATTTATGTGGGACCATTCAATTTTTCTTCTGTAATTTGCAGGTGTACAAAAGTAGTCATTGCAAAAATTCATTATTTCAAGGCTTAGGTGCAGGCATCAATGTTTATAAACAATGGAAATTTATAAATCCCAGTAAAAAACATGATCTTGTATTTATTTGAATTAGAAGTGCTGTTCTACACCTATTATGTTGTGAGGACAGCAAGTAACATTATCTCCTTTCAGCCATGGCTGTAGGTGCCAGTGGTGGCTCCTCTGCTGCAGGCAGGAGGGATTTGTGCTGTAACCATTCTGTCCAGGAACAGAAGGCCTTTGGGAGATCTAGTAATCGGGAACTAGCATTAAGCAAACTGAATTCCCTTAAAATTGGAAGGGAGAGGAGGAAGAAAATTAGATGAATCTGGGTAAACATCATGGTCTTGGGTTATGGAACCAAAAATGTGTATTCTATTTCATCTGTTAAAAGCAGTTGGGGAGATGTTTTTCTTTATCTCTTGTAACTCTGGGGAGAGGGGGGCAGATGCCTTCTGATAATGGGCCAACTGTTAAAACCAGGTGGGGCAGTGTTTCTTATCTCTTTCACCACCCATCCTCCCTCCAGGGGGATATCTTCTGCTAATGGGTCATTAAGGCTCACCAAGGACATGACACATTCCATCATCCCATTGTGAGATGCTCCACCCAGTGGAGGGAACCAACCATTCCTATCTAGATAAAAACTGAGATGTAGGAACATGATGTATCTGGCTCCACTGTATTCCTGGAGGAAGACTGGACCCTTCTCGCCATCACTGGACCCTTTTCTCTCAGGATCATCTCTGCTCTAACAGAACCACATCTGCCACTCCAGGAGGATTTACTGTGGACTGTTTCCAACACCCTGACCAACAGGGTGTCAGGTTGTAGCTCTGACTCTGTCAGGGTTTCTAGGATTGTTGGTTGTTTGTTTGCTTGTTTGGTTCTGTTTTTTTTTTTTTTGCTACACATTTGTATTGTTAATATTCCTAGTAAAGATCTGTTATTCCTATTCCCAAATCTTTGCCTGAAAGCCCTTAATTGCAAAATTATAATAATTTGGAGGGGATGAGGGGTTTACATTCTCCATTCTAAGGGAAACTCCAGCTTTCCCTGGCAGATACCTGTCTTTGAAAACCAAGACAATTGCACAATAGAAATAATGACAGGCAGGCACAGGATGCAGCTGAAACCCAGCCTCTATATCCCTAACTCATCACATGCTGCTGGAAAACACCAGGCGAGCAGAGGGGAAAGAGGCTGAAGTTACTATCCCACACACATTTCAACAGGAGCATTCAGACCAAATGAGGTAGGCAGTGTAAATGTTTAATTAGAAAAGTTTCTGTGGTAAATCTCCCTGTAGCTGGAGAAATAGAAATACAGAAATATATGTGGCCTTCCTAATTCTAGAAGGAAAATATAAAAGCTAATGAAAGTGTTAATGTAAAGAGTAAGAAGTAATTTTAGCATTAAGAGATACAAAATCTAGAGCAGCTATAAGAAGCTGAAATAACCATATGTAAAGAACAGATTCTAAAAGTCTTCTCCACACCTGTCTAGTATGTAAAATGTTTGTTGAAGTGCTATTTCTTCTAAAACAATTTGTCTTCTCAGTTTCTACCAATAAGGGAAAACAAATGACCTTACAACAAAACACCAGTGGAGTGGAAAAGTTTTAGTATCACATTGAGTCAGAGAGCAAGCCAGCAACATCCCTGAGGCAGGATTAATATGAAATCATAGCCTGCATTGTCATGGCTTTCTGTTTCCTGAAAATCGCAAACCTTTATATGTATTTTGCTCCCTACAGCTTGTATAAGAAGATGTTTTAAAGTGTTTATTCTCTTGGCAGAGATACAAGGTAAGTGGCTGAAAGAAATACACGGTGTTGTGCAAAATATTGCAGAAAAAACCTCTCCTTTTTCAGACTGGCTTGTATTTCAACACTGAGATTAAAAGTTGGCACGGGATGGTGGAAATCATTCTGGTTTTCTACTGTGACTTTGTGGGGGAGGGCATGTTTAGTAAAATACAGCTGGGTCAGTGTCAGATGATTTGCAGCTAACAGATAGTGCAAGAACTGCAAAAGACCAAAATGTCACAAAGGTATCTTTTCAAGAAGAAAAATCTGGGCAGTCCCCTACACATAACTATTTGTAGCTCTAACTGTGATATGTAGGCACCAACAGCAAGAGATTTATCTTAGAAAAATGCAAAGCACTGCACAAAAGTGGCCCAGATTTGCAATGAGAGGGATGAGAACATAAAAAGTACCAACAAAGAAATGAGTCATCCTACTCATTCATAGTTTGCTCCCATAGCAAAGATGTTTGCATATAAGCTGAAATCATGCTAAAGCATTTTCACTTTGCAGCTGGTAATAGGTTAAAGGAAAGTGACAGTGTTGGTTACAGAATCTTAGTGATGAAGAGTAACTCCATGATCACTGTAACTCAGTCTCTTTGGACTCTATATGTTGGCATGCAGTTTATGAAGAAATAAGTATCAAGGAAGGAAATACAGTGAGAGACGTGTGCAAGGTTAGGTTAGGATGGGGTTATTATGGACAATTTTACTATTCACTATGAATTCCCAAGGGTAAGCTTCTTAGTATAAGTACAGAATGCTTATATAGTTACATTTTCTCTTGAATGTTAGGAGAAAAAAGCTATATTGGCATAAAATACCCTTATTGTGACACAAACCATATCCACCAATCATCACAGTTGCTGAAAAATTGCATGCCATTAAATGGAAAAAATAGGCTGATACAAAAGAGTGCCTAGAACAATTCTTTAATCTTTAAGCCACATCTTTAATTTTGCTGATTATACGAGATTGTTCCATTTTTTAGTGAACTAGTTCAGCTTCTACCATCTTCAGTTTCCAAAGTTCAGTTTCAATTTCGATTTTCAGTTGCCAATGACCCACATCCATTTTATGGATCAGCTCACTAAATATTTGTTAGCTATTTTTGTTGCTGTGAGCATACCCAATGTCTTATAAGGTCCTTTTTCAATCATTTGGCAAAGATCCAAAACAAGAGTTAAGATTTCTACATTTACAAGCTATGCCTTGGGATTTGACCTACTCAGTATGAGAAGAATCATTAGGGCAGAGACAACACATTTCAATGCACTTTTAGGGCTATGGTTATGGGTGTTAAAGAGAGTAAGAATTTTTTTTTTTTCTCTCTTGAAGTAGCCTGTTTCTGAAGAATGGCATTGAGTGACCTCCTTTATCCAGATAATCCCAAGAGAAAGAAAGAACTGATCCAGCTGCATCAGGAATTGCTTGACTGTATGTCCACAAATTTCTATGCAACAAATGAGCTAGTTGGAGTGCTGAATGAACACCTGGGCTGTACCATTACCCCCATCGAGATGCGAGAGAGCAGCACAGTCAAGGAAAACTGTGAAATTATCATTCAAGTGATGCGTGAGATTCAGCATCAGGTGCAGAAGATCGATAGCGACATGAAAGAAAAGCTGGAGCCAGTGCTGTACCAGAAGTTATATGATATCAAAGAGCCCGAGCTGGAGAAAATTGCAATAGCCCAGAGAGTTTTTTCCATTATTTTTGGAGAAGCAACTTCAACAGCTGCAATGGTAGCTATCAAACTTCTTGGCTCCAATCATTTCACTCTCAGTGCAAGCAAGCTCATCGGTCTCCTTGCACAGATTGGGGCATCTGTTCTTGGGGGAGTTAGTATTACCATTATTGGGCTTGGCCTTGAAATGATTCTCCATGCCATCCTGGGAGCCATGGAGAGGAGTCAGCTTCTGACAGCTGTGAGAAGCTACGAGAGGCACCTTGCTGAGTTTAAAGCAGCCTCAGAAAAGTACCAGCATGCCATACATGAAGTAACTTCTTTGGTGAGACAGCAAGTTCAGTAAATGAAGCTGGAGTTCTCTCTTCTGCTGTGACAGTAGCTATTCCTGCAGAAACCTTTTTGATTCATTATGACAAATGAACTACTGATGGCTTTTTATTTTCTTATTTGTGGCAGCAGGACAAAAAAAGTGACAATTCAGGAAACTGGCACTGAATATTAATAGAGAATTGGTTTACAAGTGTTTTAGGGGGTCAATGTTTCAAATACTTTGCACCTCTTGTTAAGCTTATTTTCTGGGAAGCATTGTAGGTAACCTTGAACTGTAATTCATACTAGAGACAATAATACAGACTGCTGGACTGGTAGTGGCGAGAAAGTGTGTTTCCATATCAAAGATGACAACACAATGGGAGAAAACAATTCTAACAAGGCAATTCATGCCAGCATCTGGAGGCTTTATGAAGACATCTGTGGTTGCTAAACTCTTAGTGTGGGTTAGCGCTAAGTCTGATAGACTGAATTCCCTGCTCATTACAAGGAGTAGCTGAAGCATATTTAACTGCTATTCCTGCCCTCCCAAGGAGCCAGCCAGAGATCTTCTTTAAATAAACTCTAACCCCAGCAGTTTGGCAGGTAAGAAAAGCCTGGGCCTACACACAAACACACACAACCTTGCTCCACAACTGAGAGAAACCAGCTGCTGCGTTCCGGGTGTGCCTGGCCATGAATAACTTCTCATGCTCATAATGCTTTGCTTCTGCCAATCAACATGTAAACATTTCTGTGCAAAGTTGCTGTTTTGTTGATTGAAGTGGGATTATGCATATGTATAAATGCCTTTAGGATTATTTAGCCCTACTAATGTACTAAAGTTACTTTCAAGTGCTTTACCTGATCCTACCAGTGTGGGACTGCCAAGAATGTGCTGAGATTCTGCATTTCACAGTGTGCTACCAATTGTCCTTATTTTTCAGATTGTAAGACCAAAGCTGGAAGCAAGAACATTATTTGTAGTGTCTAGCTCTGATTTTTTTTCTTGATCTTAGTAAAAAAGGTAATTTAAGAATTAATAAAAATGTACACAAGTGTTGGAAGACCTCTCTTTTCTTGTTTCCTGTTTTTTGTTTGTTTGTTTGTTTGTTTGTTGTTTTTGGGTTTTTTTGTCTGAAAACCAATCTTAAACCAAATAATAAAAAGTATTAAAAGCTTAATTATACATGCAATTCATATTTTTTTAATCCGACAGAACAATCTAGTAGGGTTGTACATAGGTTCCTTTTTTAGTACTCGCTTCTCCCATATTAAAATCATGTCCAAATTCATAATGTTTGCTAATATTCAATATTAGCAATCCTAATTTATTAACAACTAGATAGTGCCTGTGAAATAAAGAGATGGGTGAGATTCACAGCCTTTCCATTCTGGGGTTTGGGGGATTTGTTTGTTTTGTCCATTTCTGTTTTCACTGTAATGTTTTCTGACTCCTCTTCCCTTTTATGTACAAAAGCCACTAGATGGCAATGAAACTGCTGGTACTCAACAGCTCTGCCAAGTCAGTAGGGAGAAAGCCCAGGGTTCAGAGCATAGATGGGTGCCAGGGACTGAAAAACTGGGACCAGCTGCAGACTGGGCTATGTGAGCCAGGAAAGGCACTTCAGTGATGGCAAAAAGTACTGCCTTGCCTACAGGAGGTATTGTGGTGGATGACTTGGTGACCTGAGGCATAATTTCTCCAAGATGTAACATCTCTTGTCTCCTGACACAAGTGGCACTCAGTTTAGAGGTACTTGTGTAGAGGCAAGAGACTGTCAATCAGTAGAATACCAATATCTGTGTGTTGGAGAGGTAGGAGTTCCCTGTTTTCTATGTCCAAATGTACACTCTAAACTAGGAATTAAAATCAAAGAGATTGCCAATCACTGCTGTATGACAATAGTGGAGTCAAATAAAAACAAATCCGTTATATTTTTCAAGCAATTTGCCCACATGTTCTTGAATGTAAATGCTAAGCAGTGTCAGGGGAAGTGAGGTACGCAATGAGGAACACAGAGATATACAATTGCTGCTCACCTCTAGGTATAACCTTGTTCCTGGTGGACTTAAAGGAAAGCTTTTCCCCACAACAGATTTAATTCCTGCTCTCTTTAATCCTCTGGCCAGCGTTATGTTTGGTAAGATATCATAACCAGTCTGTTGATGTTTCCCCTCTAGACTCCTTCAAGCTGCCTCTCAGTGTGACAGAAGTAGCAAGTGAAAAATGTGAGAGGACTATTGTCCTCCAAATCAGCAGGCACTGCTGGGAGAAAGCAGTCAGGGCTGAGGCAGTACCACTATCCCCACCAAGCCCAGTATTGCCAGGACAGAAGACCCCAAGCCTTGTGAGGTGCAGCTAATCTTCGAAGACTCAGCCACCCCCCTCTACATTGACATGGCACCTGACAGGAATGTGTATGACCGCAGCTTTCCATCACATCCTCTTGAGCATTCTGCCTTTGCTCAAGCTGTTTTTATGGACAAAACTGTGATATATGTGTTCCAAGTAAGAACAGCCTCAAAAAAACTGCAAACCAGCCTAAGCTGCTTCCAAACCTATGTGGAAAAGCAGTCTGGTTGTAACCAAAATCTGCCTGGCTTTACACTCTTTCTGAAGACAAGAATAATACAAAGAGAACAGGCCAAAGAGGCACAAGGTGGGGATGACCAGGCTGTGGATGTGGTTAGCAAGACTCCCTAGGCACTGAGAGCTCCTGAAGCCTTGGCTCTGAGGATGCTCTTTGACTTTGTGCAGTTTGTGACTAAATGCTGGCATTAATGCAAATGCATAATCTTTTAGTGTGATGATGTAATCTTTTACCCATCCTGCAATGATCCTTACAAATTAGCCAGCTGATTCTCCATTACTTGAAAAACTATAACAACATCGTGCTGCATGGTATGTTCACCAGGATCAGGGAGTCTAGAAATCCTGCCCAGAGATCTGGTCACCTCAGCTCCCAGGTGCCACCTGTGCAGAGAAAAATTTTCTTCCTACATCTCCTCCCCAACATGCTGGTTCTTTAAGCCTGCACCCACATTTTATTGCTTGCACATTGATGTCTCACGCATCCTCATTCTGGTTCTTCATGCGCTGTGGGCTTTTGCTGGAAACTGTACTTTGGACAATGACACAAATCAGCTCCCACCAGGTGCTCACCAGCCTCGCCAGTCCACCACAGTGGGGGCTGTAGGAAAAGACAAGTAACGGGGTAGCTTCTGTGGTCCCCGACGGCATCAAATTCTCTCTCCTTTCTCTTTGTACATCTGAGGTGCTCGAAGAACGTCATCCAGTCCCTTTTTTCCAGCAGTGCTCTGGCAGAGCAGCCGGCGCAGGAGCCCAAGGAGGGATCCCAGCCCCGCTCATAGCGGAGCAGCGCTGCCGCAAGGCCAAGCCTACACTAAACCATGGAACAGACCTGAGGCTGCGGGCAGCCCCTGCTCCACAGCGTTTGTATTCGCTCCCCATGGACAGAGGCTTCTCACACGCTCCTCGGCTCTGCCTTGTTCAGGGCACGGGGAGCACTTTGCGGGATCTCCCTGGGGGAGCAGAGGCCGCGTTGGCCGCCTTGGCAGCCCCACTTCCAGCGCCGGCAGTACGGGCGCACCCCTCCCGCACCGCCTGTGCCCGCCCGCTCACAGAGCCCTCCGGGGCTGGCTGGGAGCTGGGACGTCTGTCTGTGTCTGTGTCTGTGTCTGTGTCTGTGTGTCTGTGTCTGTGTCTGTGTGTCTCTGTCTGTGCCTGTGTCTGTGTCTGTGCCTGTGCCCGTGTCTGTGTCTGTCTGTGCCTGTGTCTGTGTCTGTGTCTGTGCCTGTGCCTGTGCCCGTGTCTGTGTCTGTGCCCGTGTCTGTGTCTGTGTGTCTCTGTCTGTGTCTGTGTCTGTGTGTCTGTGTGTCTGTGCCTGTGTCTGTGCCTGTGTCTGTGTCTGTGCCTGTGTCTGTGTCTGTGTCTGTGCCTGTGTCTGTCTGTGTCTGTGTCTGTGTGTCTGTGTCTGTGCCTGTGTCTGTGTCTGTGCCTGTGTCTGTGTGTCTGTGGCTGTGCCTGTGTCTGTGCCTGTGCCTGTGTCTGTGCCTGTGTCTGTGTGTCTGTGTCTGTGTCTGTGCCTGTGTCTGTGCCTGTGCCTGTGTCTGTGTCTGTGCCTGTGTCTGTGTGTCTGTGTCTGTGTCTGTGTCTGTGCCTGTGCCTGTGTCTGTGTGTCTGTGTCTGTGTCTGTGCCTGTGTCTGTGCCTGTGCCTGTGTCTGTGTCTGTGTCTGTGTCTGTGCCTGTGCCTGTGTCTGTGTCTGTGCCTGTGTCTGTGCCTGTGTCTGTGTGTCTGTGTCTGTGCCTGTGCCTGTGTCTGTGTGTCTGTGTCTGTGCCTGTGTCTGTGCCTGTGCCTGTGTCTGTGTCTGTGTCTGTGTCTGTGCCTGTGCCTGTGTCTGTGTCTGTGCCTGTGTCTGTGCCTGTGCCTGTGTGTCTGTGCCTGTGTCTGTGTGTCTGTGCCTGTGTCTGTGTGTCTGTGTCTGTGTCTGTGTCTGTGCCTGTGCCTGTGTCTGTGTGTCTGTGTCTGTGTCTGTGCCTGTGTCTGTGTCTGTGCCTGTGTCTGTGCCTGTGTCTGTGTGTCTGTGTCTGTGTCTGTGCCTGTGTCTGTGTCTGTGCCTGTGTCTGTGCCTGTGCCTGTGTGTCTGTGCCTGTGCCTGTGTGTCTGTGCCTGTGTCTGTGCCTGTGTCTGTGTGTCTGTGTGTCTGTGTCTGTGTGTCTGTGTCTGTGCCTGTGTCTGTGTGTCTGTGTGTCTGTGTCTGTGTCTGTGTGTCTGTGCCTGTGTCTGTGTGTCTGTGTGTCTGTGTCTGTGTCTGTGTCTGTGTCTGTGTCTGTGTCTGTGTCTGTGTCTGTGTCTGTGCCTGTGTGTGTGTGTGTCTGTGTCTGTGTGTCTGTGCCTGTGTCTGTGCCTGTGTCTGTGTGTCTGTGTCTGTGTCTCTGTCTGTGTCTGTGCCTGTGTCTGTGTGTCTGTGTCTGTGTCTCTGTCTGTGTGTCTGTGTCTAAGCCTGTGTCTCTGTCTGTGTCTAAGCCTATGCCTATGCCTGTGTATGTGTGTCTGTGCCTGTGCCTGTGTCTGTGTGTCTGTGCCTGTGCCTGTGTCTGTGTGTCTGTGCCTGTGTCTGTGTCTGTGTGTCTGTGTCTGTCTGTGTCTGTGTGTCTGTGTCTGTGTCTGTGTGTCTGTGTCTGTGTGTCTGTGTCTGTGTCTGTGTCTGTGTCTGTGTGTCTGTGTCTGTGTGTCTGTGCCTGTGTCTGTGCCTGTGTGTCTGTGCCCGTGCCCGTGTCTGTGTCTGTGTCTGTGTGTCTGTGTGTCTGTGTCTGTGTGTCTGTGTCTGTGCCTGTGTGTCTGTGTCTGTGCCTGTGTCTGTGTCTGTGCCTGTGTGTCTGTGCCCGTGCCCGTGTCTGTGTCTGTGTCTGTGCCTGTGTGTCTGTGCCCGTGCCCGTGTCTGTGCCTGTGTCTGTGCCTGTGTCTGTGTGTCTGTGTCCGTGTCTGTCTGTGTCTGTGTGTCTGTGTCTGTGTCTGTGTCTGTGTCTGTGTCTGTGTCTGTGTCTGTGTGTCTGTGCCTGTGTCTGTGCCTGTGTCTGTGTCTCTGTGTCCGTGTCTGTCTGTGTCTGTGTCTGTGTGTCTGTGTCTGTGTCTGTGTCTGTGTCTGTGTCTGTGTGTCTGTGTGTCTGTGCCTGTGTCTGTGTCTCTGTGTCCGTGTCTGTCCCTCTCTCCGCCCCGGCCTGTCCCCGCCTCCGCCCCGCCTTCCCGCCCCGCCCCAGGCCTGACCATAGAGTTGGAGCCTCCGAGGGGGAGCGAGTGCCGCCGGAACTGTCGAGCCGGGGCAGCCGCTTCCGGAGCGCGGCTCCGCGCCGCCACTCGGTGCCGGTGCAAGATGGCGGCGGGGCGGCGGTGGCGGGCGCGGGGCTGAGCGGGGCCGCTGCAGCCGGAGGCAGCCGGGCCCGGCCGGCCGGAGGGGTGAGAGGGGCGCGGCCGTGCTGGGTTGCGAGCAGAAGAGAGGCGAGGAGAAGGCGGCAGATCTCGCTACCTCATTTTCTTCTTCTTTCCATGGGGCGGGAGGGAGGGGGGGGCGGGGCTTTCTGCCCCGTTCCCCTGCGGCCGAAAGAATAATGAATTTAGTGCTTGATTTAGTATATATATATTTTTTTCCACCTTCGGCCGTTAACTTGTTGCGTTGAAACTCTTTAGTTTGGGTCCTTAAACTATGTGAAATCGAGGTTTCGGAAGTTTGTTCTCTTTCCCTTTAGCCTTTAAGTATATAAATATGGTGAATACGGGGTGTAATTGTAACTCCTACCTCTGTTTGGTGAGTTTCCCACCTAAAGAAGCGATAGTGTTTTGCAAAAGGAAGAAACAAACCCACCCCAGTGTTTTGGCAGGGAAGCAGGTTTGGAGGGGGAGGGAGAGAAGAAACATCCCTGGCTGTAGTTTGGACACTTGTGGTCAGCTGTAAGCTGAAAAATGTCTAAAGACAGGAAATAATTTTTTTTCATAATAATCCTACACATGTTGATATGCTGGATGCTGGGGAGAGATAGCAGGGGCAGTTAGAAGTCTGAGGAAGGGAGGATTTGTGGGGAAACATTTGAAACAGAAAGGTGAAAACTGGAGAGCATTTATGAGTAAATGAGAAGCTAAACTCTGATACTGCCTTAGAATAATAGGCTATGTGTTTCTCCCTGCCCTGCACCCCTTCACAGTGTAAGCACAAAGCTTATTGGTTTGAGTTGTGGTGTGAATAGTAACAAACTCATCAATAGTTTAAAATTATAACCTACTGAAGTTGTATCTATCTGTGTTTATCTAGGTATCTGCCCAGTCAGTACCTAGTTAAACTGTAGTGCTTTGTTGGGGCAGGGCAGTTTCCATATGGGTGCTGAGCTCATAGGCAGGTTTGAGGACCTTGAAGGTGTTTGAGCTCTCTGAGGTAGGAACTTGCTGATAGAATGAAGAGAAACAAGCATCCTGAAACCATGTCATCTTTTCCAGGTCCCTCCCTCTTTTTTTAGTGTTGTTTTGTCCTTGAGGCAGAAGAAAGAAGATCAAAATGGGGCGGAGATCTACATCATCCACCAAGAGTGGGAAATTCATGAATCCCACGGATCAGGCCCGTAAGTGTCCATGAAAGCTAAGCAGGTGGGAACGGGGAGTGCCTGGAGGAGCAGATAAAAAGCTTTCTCTGAGGATAGAATCTTCACTTGTGGATCAGAACTGAGTTTCTCTAATTTGAAAAATATTATCTCAGTTTTGACTGGGAAGGCTGCTTGTTCTCATGCTCTCGCTTCTTTTCAGTATCTACCTCTTGGTTTTCAGCTGGTTATCAGTGTTGGAAGGCTTTGTACTTAGCTGTTGGATGAACTGCAGGCTGCTGCCTGGGACAGAGCTAATCTGTCCCGGGCAGGAATTTGAGGAACATGTCAAATTTTGCAGGTGCTCTGTTTAGATGGGGGAGTTGTCCTACTGGTTTTTTCTCTTTTTGGTAACATGCCAGGTGTTATCAATGCTCAGCAAATAAAGTCCAGATTCCTGCAGTGGATATGCTTTATTTCAGAGGCATTCTTAAAGCCTATCTATTTTTAAAGTGTGTTGTTTGATGACACTAATTCAGCTTCTGTGCAACAATCTTTTGTGATTGCACCTATCACTATGACTTGGGTTGCCTGTTGTTCTTTTCTGTATGGAAAAAGCCCTGGTTCTGGAGGCAGGAGGACTGCAGTATCTCTATTTTCTGTACAAAAGACAAGAAATACAAATCTATTTCATGCTATATTTCTCTTTCACTGGGAAGCTGAGTTACAGTAAGTCTTTGTAAAATGAATGAGCTGTTGAAAAACAGCCCTAGTCTTGATGAAGGAAAGGTTCTTTGTTAATTTGATTTTGTCTTTCAAGTTGTTATTTTCTTTGTTATTTTCTTTTTTTTTTCCCCCTCTAGGGAAGGAAGCTCGGAAAAGGGAACTGAAGAAGGTAAATGAAGAGATTAGGGATTTCTTATACTGTGTATCATGTGTGTGATTGTAAAGGACCATGAATAGACTGCGGATATTTTGGTTGATACCCTAAGACTGACTTTGAAAGTATTATCCAAACACGTAGTTTAAAAAAACATAGAGGTCTTGCTTGGAGTAAGCATATCCCCAGCTGTTTTTAAACTTGTAATTATTTTGGAAACATTGCTGGAAGTACTTAATAATTAAAAAAACCCAAAACAACAAAGCAAAGAAGCAAGCAACAAACCAAATAAAAAAAAAAACCCCAAACAAAGCATCCAAAACTCACACACTTCTTAGTGTGTTTTACTGTATTTTGTCAGTTGGGTGTGGTGTTGATTGTAGGTGTTTAGGTGGAGTGAAGGAATGGTAGTAGCATTTGCAATTACCAAGATGGCAGAATTAAAATTATCAGAAGTTTTAATTACAGTTGCTGCTGATTTGTGCCATGGTGAACATTTTCAGGACGTTCTGAGGTGTGATTTTTTCCTTCAGACTGGAAATACTGGAAAAGGGGTAGTAGATATTTTGTGTCTTTCACCTGTGAAACTTTTCTATCTGCTTGATCTCTGATCTTAGAACAAAAAGCAGCGGATGATGGTACGAGCAGCTGTACTGAAGATGAAAGATCCAAAGCAGATTATCCGGGACATGGAAAAATTGGATGAGATGGGTGAGTGAAAGGTACCAGGTGTTGGACTTAGGCAGTAGTTTATGTAGATGCAGAGTGTAGATTTAACAGCCAATGCCGGGGACTGAAACAGAGTAATCTTTTTTCCTTTCCTGTTAGAAGGGGGGATTCTGTGAATATCTGGGGATTGATTATGGTTTGAGGTGTTGTGGTGCCATCAAAGAGGACTTTTTTCCCAGAAGATGATTGATAAGAAGAATGAGTACACTGTGTGTGTGCTGCTAATGTTGAGTTCAAGGAGGGGATTGTCATAAGGCTGAAGACTTCCTGAAAACAGGGATTGGAACTTGTTTTGAAATAGTGTCATTCATCATAGTTGTGCAGTAGAGTTTGCAAATTTTTTTGTCACTTTTTTTGCTGTCTTGGATCAGAGTTTAACCCGGTACAGCAGCCACAACTGAATGAAAAAGTGCTGAAGGATAAACGCAAAAAGCTCCGTGAGACTTTTGAACGTATCTTGCGGCTCTATGAGAAGGAAAATCCTGACATCTACAAAGAGCTGCGCAAGCTGGAAGTGGAGTACGAGCAGAAGAGAGCACAACTCAGCCAGTATTTTGATGCTGTCAAGGTAATGCTTACTGTATTGTAACTTAGAGTCTTGTAGCTGTGGTGGTGTGTTCTCTTTGCTCATTAGGTGTTACAGTTACAGAAGAAGGGAGATTTATATGAGTTCAGCATCCTGTGGCCCATGTAAATACTGATTTGCATAGTACCTCAAATTAGAGCATTTCAGGAGGACAGTGTGCTGGTTGTCAGGTCACTGCCTGTCTCTGATACGCTGATCTCATTTAACATGAAAGGAGGAAAGGGAAATTTGTATTGCAAATTAACAATATCAGCCTTTTTGTTTTCTGTATTAAAGAGAGAGCAAGCCTGTGAGTATGCAATTGATATTTCTTTGAGTTTCTGTTAAATCTCTTACTGGAAATAATGAGAATCCTTTGGCATGACTTTAAAGATCTTTCTCTAACATTGCTCCCTACCGTGCTGGAGAACATAGTGTTGTGCAAGTGCAAGGATCTGAAAGACTTTTCTTTTCCATTGGAACATGCAGCAGTCTGTGACTTGAATACTTAAAAAACACAAAAGCACAGCCATACTTGTCTGCAGCCTCTTCATTTTGTAGACTGAAGGTCTAAAAGAAGATAGAAACCTGACTGAGTTTTGACTGAAATACTAAAGATTTTCATGGGTGCATTGCAAGTGCTTTGGTTTGTATTGAAAGTTTTTACTGTAGACACTTTCCCAAATTTCTTTCATGGACTGCTGCCAAGATAACACACCTTAAGAATGGACATGTTTGACAAGTGATAGCAGATTCCATATATTCTGTATCTAAAAAAAAGTAATGAGTTTGTGCAGTAGCTTTTGTGGGAGTAACCCATTCTCTTTCTTTTTTTTCCCTCCCTTCTAGAATGCTCAGCATGTTGAAGTGGAAAGTATCCCCTTACCAGATATGCCTCATGCTCCCTCCAACATCCTCATACAGGACATTCCCCTTCCAGGGGCTCAACCACCTTCTATCCTCAAGAAGACATCAGCCTATGGGTAAGTGGAAGAAGAAACTTAAAGGGGAGGTAAAAAGGAAACACTCACATTACAGGGAAGAGCTAGAGGTAGAAGCAGAGGTAATACTGGCTCACAGAAGTTACAAATTCTGTGCAAGTGAATTGTGCTTTCTTTTAACCAAAGCCCTTTTTAATGTTTCCCTACTATTACAGCTTTTTGTTTAAATTTCTTTGAGTAATACATTATGCCTTCTACTTTTTGTCTTTTTCATGTCAGGAAAACTTAGAGCCCTACTGTTTTGAACATAAATGCACCTTAAATTGCCATATGTGTATTTTTATGTCCTGCTTGCATATTCAGTGTATATGAACAGTTCATATAAACCTCTAGTTTGCTTGGTTTTGTTTTGTTTTATTCTAGTGATAGTTTTCTTCTATTTCTTTCTGAATAGCCTTCTGTTTTCACCAACTCTGTGATCTTCTGTCGTAGGATTCAATAGTTGATTTTTTTCAGTGTTGTCTTCAGTTGCTTTCTGAGGAGCTTCTGTCTGATCTTCTGCAGTCATGTCTTTGTATGAGGTTGTAAACTCCTTGTGTCAAATCTATACTTCTTAAATGTTCGTGTTTCTTTTTGGAAGTCTGCATAAGCAGTGGTGAGAGAAGACTAAATAATTTTGCTAAAGGCACGTTTGCTTTAATTGTGTTCCTACATTTCTCATTTCCTTTATTCTTTCCAGACCACCAGTTCGGTCCATTTCTGTGCTTCCTCCCCCGGGGCTTGGTGTTCCACGTTTACCTCCAGGCAGGAAACCCCCTGGACCTCCACCAGGGCCACCCCCACCTCAGGTGCTGCAGATGTATGGCCGTAAAGTGGGGTTCACCTTGGACGTGACTTCTCGAAGGCGAGAGGAGGAGATTTCTTACAGTTCTGAAGCAGGTAAGGACTTTCCTATTGCTCTCTCGGGTTTCCCCTGACCTCTGTTTTGCTATGAATGGTACTGCTGTGAATACACTGTGCCCTAGACAAAGTGTTCTCTGGGCAATATGAGTGTTAACACTACTTGAAGGACTCTTACTAAGTGGTTGCTCCTCTGAGGTAATTCAGATATATTCATAATATCTGCAGTTTTGCTACAACTGTATTTTTAAATGTTGAAACTTTTAATTACATGTCTCAGATACTTCTTTTTGTTAGGTCACAGATTAGGTTATTTTGGATGGACCCTTAACAGTGCTGAAACATTGTTTATATAATCCCTTTAAAAAGCCCAATCACTCTCAGAGAAATCTTTTATTTAAAAAACCCACCAAATAAATACCCCCAAACTAAAACCACAACAAAACCCACAGCTGGCCCTGAGTGTGCATTTGCTGGAAGAACATAGGTCCTCTTTTTCATACAGTTGTTATATCATCCCTAGAAACTTTTGTGACTAGGTGGTTTAGCTTTATTTCATGCCAGAAGGTTTCAAAATATTTCAGTGGTGGGCAGTTGCTGAATAGAAATTAATGAATGCGTTGCAGTAGCAGTTGCCTTCACTTTTTTGCTGTGCAAATTAATGAGTGGGTTAATGTGAAATCTTACAGATTTTCCAAAATATCCTTTTAGAATATGTGCTAAAAACTAAAGGGGTGACAGTTTGTCTGTGCTGTTGCTAAGGGGAATGTTGTGACTGTAAACATACACTGGTGTGAAAGAATATTTCGTATTTGGAGTTCATGCATTTCCTAACACTTTGCTTTGTGCAGGACAGCGAGGCCACGACGATGACATGTCCAGCACTAGTGAAGATGAAGGTTATCCTGAGGATATGGATCAGGATAAGCACGATGAGAGCAGTGATGACAGTGACAGCGATAGGTCAGATGCAGACAGCGAAGGAGAGGACTTCCTGCATCGTGACAATGATAAGGAGAGGGAAGGTGGCGAAGAAAAGAAATCGGGTATGAAGGGGAAATAAGAGACTGGGAATTGATTTTTCAAAGGAAAAACTACTTGATAGAGTTGATGGTGTGTGTGTATAATTTATTTAGTCAACTAACTATGTTCTAACTCACCTAAATACCAGCTAAAGGATTTTTATTAATAAATGGGTCAGGAGGAGGCTGTCTAGAAGTGAAGCAACTTTCAAATAAACCCGTTTTCTTAAAAATTGTGTTAGCTTATAGCTCACAAGCCATTTTTCACCTGAATCATTGCATTGGTAAGATAGCATACAAAATTAAGCCTCAGTGTAAAATATGCTCACTTGCTTGGGGGAGGGCACTTGGTAGGAAATACTAGGTTAGCAAAACTTCAAACAGTCAGAAACACCAATGTTATCTCTTAATCTAAGGAGCATCATTGTGTTAGGCTGATATGCTGTCCATACCAGGTATCAATGTAACTGTCTGATTTTTCTTACTTTCCTCTCACCTGCTGTCACCCTCATCTGTACCCTGCTTTCCCCAGGTCACAGTGTCCGGTTTGCAGACATGCCTGGGAAGTCACGAAAAAAGAAAAAGAACATGAAAGAACTGACTCCACTCCAGGCCATGATGTTAAGAATGGCAGGTGAGTAAGGTGGATATACTAAGTGGTGATATGCCATTAGGCTTCCAGTTAAGGTTTCTTTGGGCAGCTTACTTTGCACAGGTTTTATTTTGTAGAGTAAATACTTCACTGTCGTAATGTAGGCTGTGCTGAGAGTATCAGCTCTCATTAGGCATAGGTAGAGTTACAGTTTGGTTTTTGCTTTTTTATTTCTTTTGTTTGTTTAGGTTTTTATTGTTTTCTAGGTTTTTAAAATTTATTTTTAAGTAATGTGTTTTGCATAGCAGAGTTGACGTTAAGAGTAGCAATTTACTGTTTTTTTTCTTATAAACCTTTCCTTGCTTAACTTTTAAGCAGTTGTTCAAATGAAATAGGAATCTCTTGGTGAAAGAGAAAAGGTAACGTTGTCTGTGTACTCAGCATATAACCTGTAAGGATTTGTACTCCCTAAAAATACCCTTCTGCTGAGATAAGTTGTCTTGGTTTGGAAAGACAAGTGTCTGCTAAGGAAGGCAGGAGCCTTCCTTGAAATGGAGAATGTAACCCCCCTTCCTCTGAATTAGTAGAATTTTGAAATTAAGGGGCTTTCAGTCAAAAATATGGGAATACAAATAACAGTTCTTTACTAGGAAAAATAAAATAAAAATGTAGTAGAACAAAAAAAGCAAACATAGAGTCAGAATACAGCCTGACACCCTGTTGGTCAGGGTGGTGGTAGTGGTCCAGTTAAGTCCTCCTGGAGTGCCAGATGTGATTCTGCTGGAGCAGAGATGATCCTGTAGAAGGGTGTAGTTTTCCTCTGGAGGTCTGGTGGTAGTGAGATGGCTCCAGTCTTCCTCTGGGAATCCAGTGGAAACAGGCTGTCCTGGTGTTCTGAATCTCAGGTTTATCCAGGTGGGAATGCTTGGCTTCTCCCACTGGGTGGAGCATCTCACAGTGGGATGGTGTAATTGTATCAGTCATGCAGTGACCCTGAATAGCTCATGAACAGAAGATATCCCCTCTCCACCCCCGGAGTTATGAGGGATGGATCATGGAAGAGATAAAAAACACTGCCCCACCTAGTTTTAACAGATGGTAATGGAATACATACTTCTGGTTACATTTTGCACTGCAACCTAAGACATAAGTTAACCAATAAAACAAATTTTGTTTGTTTTAAAAAGAAACTCCAGTACCTTTCAAAGGTGCAGAAGTTTCTTGGATACGGGGATTATGTTTATTGTGGCATTGTGTCCCCAAGCCCCTGTTGCCTCACCTCCCCACAAACTCCCTTAAGGCAGAGGTGAAATAGCAGCAGTTTAGGTTGATAGTACAAGTTTCAGGTCCCAGAGAAACACGTGATTCTTGTTGTCAGAGCTCTGTCTAGAACAGCAATGGTTTTCCTACCATTATTTTTATTTGTTTTTATTTTATGTTTAACAGTAAAAAGTGGTCAGATTTCTTCCTTTTGAAGTAAGGTTTATCTTTCTCTTGCTTCTTTTTTATTCTGTGTATTCAGTTTTCTCTGATGTTCACAAAGATGTTATGCATAGACAGATTTTATAAGTGTATCTCCATATCCAGGTCAAGAAATTCCAGAAGAAGGGAGAGAAGTGGAGGAATATTCAGAAGAAGAAGAGGAGGAGGAAGAGGACTCAGAGTCTGAAGAGACATCACAGCAACAGCAGCAGCAACAACTCAGTGAGGAAGCACTTGCAGAGACCGGGTCATCTACTGCGACTTCCCAGGCACAGCAGCAGCAACAGAGTGCACAGGCTGTGCCTGCAACTCAGATACAGGCACCTCCCATGCCTGGGCCTCCTCCGCTGGGACCACCTCCAGCCCCTCCCCTGAGGCCCCCAGGCCCACCCACCGGCCTCCCTCCTGGCCCTCCACCAGGTGAATTCTTGATTTACTCTGCTTAGAGGGATGCAGGCTCTCAGGCAGTGGTGTCAGTTTGGGAGTTTGGAAGCTGTTACCAGTTAACTACTTAATTGTATGGGGAGGAACTCTTTTTCCATGATACACTGGGAGTTTCAAAAAGATGCTTTAACTGTGTAACTGCTGCCTCTGCTTGAGATTTTCAGAAATTCTATTTAATCTGGCAGCTAGGTAGTACAGCTTTCATTCATGTGTTGAAGATCTTTATTCTTAGTTGAAGAGTTAGTTGCTGGGATCTATTTTTAACTGTGAATGAAATTTCTCTTTGTTACATGAATGCTTTCAGGAGCTCCTCCGTTCCTTAGACCTCCCGGGCTACCAGGGTTACGTGGGCCTTTGCCTCGGCTGCTGCCACCGGGTCCTCCCCCGGGCCGACCGCCTGGTCCTCCCCCAGGCCCCCCACCAGGTCTGCCCCCGGGTCCTCCTCCACGTGGTCCTCCTCCTCGTCTGCCTCCTCCTGCCCCACCAGGTAAGGGGTTCTGGGTTTTTTCAGTGCCAGGTCCCTTCTTGCTTTCTTTTTGCAGTCTTGGCTGTGGTGATCAAGCCAGTGAGGTATAATTGGCTGCCAGTTTGCCTTTGTTCCTGTCTGTGGCTGCATTGTGCTATGTGCTATTACATTATTCTGTGCAATAACAAGTAAGTGCTGTGCATAGTTTGGTAGCACAAAATCTGCCCTCAGAAGCAGAATTTCAGAGTTTAAACTTTTGCTCAGCTGGACTCTTTCTGAACAGCCTCTGGTTGCTGTAATGGTGCTCCATTAAATGAGTTGGAGATTTGAATATTTATTTTTTGTGCCTAGGTCAGACATTTCTGACTCTGAAATTCCAGTGGGATGCATTGTCAAGAAGCTATTCTCAGATTATAACTTCGAATTTGAAAAAGGGATCAATAAATAAGCTCCTGTGGCTTTCAGAATCTGAAGAGCAGCATTTTCAACCCAACATTTAGTGCAGATGTGAAAACTTTTTTTTAGCCAGTGCTGCTGCATCTTGTTGGGAGTTGTTTTGTTTTGGTTTTTGTTCTTGTCGTTCTGAGCCTGTGCACTTCCTTGCTCGAATATTTTGAAATTCCCAGATGCAGAGGCAGCTCATGCCTGCTTTTCCTCTTACAGGCATCCCTCCTCCTCGCCCAGGCATGCTGCGGCCGCCCCTGGTGCCTCCCTTGGGCCCTGCCCCCCCTGGGCTCTTCCCCCCAGCTCCCATTCCAAACCCTGGGGTGCTGAGCGCCCCGCCCAGCCTGATCCAGCGGCCCAAGGCGGATGACACCAGCGCGGCCACCATCGAGAAGAAAGCCACGGCCACCATCAGTGCCAAGCCGCAGATCACCAACCCCAAGGCGGAGATCACGCGCTTCGTGCCCACCGCCCTGCGGGTGCGCCGCGAGAATAAAGGGGCCGCCGCCGCCTCCCAGAGAAAGCAAGATGATGAGCCTGCCCTCCCGCTAACCAAAGCTGCCCCTAAGGCTGGATCGTCTGCCCCCATCTCTGTACAGACAAAGGATGATGTGTATGAAGCCTTCATGAAAGAAATGGAAGGTCTCCTGTGACCTGTCGTGGTCCTGGTCAGCTTTCCTGCCCCTCTGAACACTGAGCAGATCACTGTGGAGGGAGAAGAAGGGAAAGTCCTCCTGCAAGCAATGAAAGGGCATGACTGGAAATAGTTCCCTACCCACAGGTTAACTTGGCAGTGTGCTGTGAATAGAAGCCACTGCAGCTGAGGTGTGCCTGGGGACCTCCTTTCAGAGCCACCATGTCCACTTGGTGCAAGGAAATTGCAGTAAAGAAGGCGATGCTGCTCCCTGCAAGTCTTCCCCCTTCCTTGGAGTGAGATAATGATACTCTGGGGACAGGGGTGAATGATTATTCTCTGCCTGAATCCTTACACACCCTGAGTGCTCTGGTGAGGGTAATGGAACAGGTTTTTAAGGAGCCAGAAAAGTGTTAGCAGCATTTCATACACAAATGGTTATCCAGTTTTTATTTTCTGTTCTGGGTTGGTTTTTTTTTTTTCTGTAAATATTTTATAATCATGTTTTTTAGTTGCAGTGAGGTTGATCAATCATCTTTCTTCCAGGGTAGTCAGGAAGGTAATTTGTTGCGTGTACTGTACACTGGAATTTTGCACCCTATCCTCTTTATGGTCATCTTGATGGATTTTTGTTGGCTGGGGAAAACTTCATTTTGTCTTGTGAAAGACAATAAATGTTCAGTGTATCAAAACACTGCTTTCCTTGTGTTTTGTGTAAAACTAGCAGGCGGTGGAGAAGGGGGAGGGTTCTTCGCTCATCTTGGAAGATGTAGAGGCATTCAGAAAAAAAAAGCAATAATCACAGTGTAAATAACATATACTTACTTTTCCCCACTAAACTTATGCTATATTCTTGTTTTTAAGTTCCCAAACATCCCTTTTAACCTTCACTGGTAGTTAGTAAAAACTTAAGTTCTGAAATACTGCTACTAATTACAAAACAATTCATTTTATATACTCTGATTGGAAGATTTGCTTCATATCAAGCCTCAGATAACCACTGGGTGCATCGTTGACAGGCTACCTTAAGTAAAAATTGACTGACACATAACTTTACTTGTGGCTAGTATTAAGGTACCAGGCTAGCAGGTACCTCAAACAATACATTTAGTTGGCTGTAAGTTTCAGGTTTAGCTGAATGCATCATGTTTTGAGGTTAAATCAGCTTTAAGGAGACAAAATTATTAGCTAACCAAACTTACACTTGAAAACTTTGGAGCAATTTTCACAAATTTTGGACACAATCAAGAACATTTGCATAGCAGTTCTCTATACAGTAAAATTTACATGAACCCGCCCACCTCATGCATATTCTCCGCCTTCCTAATGCATATTGTGTGATGTAACTACACAATTATTGAAACACGAAGTTCTTTTTCTATTAAGCAACTTCTGTTGTATAAGTTATATGATGACATGAGTTTTATTTACAAAGTTGGGAAGATTCAGCCTGGAGGCAGACAATTCAGCTTGAAAACACCAATATGAGTATGATTACAGCAATACTGAAATAATTCGTCTCTAGAATCAAAGAAATGTCTTGTATTACGTGTTCCTGCCTAGTTTCTACACGTACCAGTAGTGATGGGGTTGTAAATACTCCAGAAAGTAAAGCTTCTCTTATAACACATTTTTAAAGCAGCCCTGCAGTAGCATTTCTGAGGTTTAAAGTACAGGACGATTTCTAAACACGCAGCGCTGGCATTTAGCTGCGGTTCCCCCCCGGTGCCGGAGCGGCAGCGGTGCCCGCCTGCTCCCCTGGGGCGGCCGGGGCGGGGCCGGGCTCGGAGCGCGCGCGGCGGGCCGGCCGCGGGGCAGCTCCGCCATTGGCCGGATTTGGATCCGCGGCGCCATTGGTCGGAACGAGCCGGAGGGCGCCGCAGCCAATCAGAGAGCCAGCGGGGCGCGCGCAGGAGCTATAAAAGCGGCGGCGCTGAGGGTGCGGGTTCATGTGACGGCGTCGGTTCGGGCGGCGGCGGCAGCAGCAGCGCCAGGGAAGATGTCGGGCCGCGGGAAGCAGGGCGGGAAGGCGCGCGCCAAGGCCAAGTCGCGCTCGTCGCGGGCCGGGCTGCAGTTCCCCGTGGGCCGCGTGCACCGGCTGCTGCGCAAGGGCAACTACGCGGAGCGCGTGGGCGCCGGCGCCCCGGTGTACCTGGCGGCCGTGCTGGAGTACCTGACGGCCGAGATCCTGGAGCTGGCGGGCAACGCGGCCCGCGACAACAAGAAGACGCGCATCATCCCCCGCCACCTGCAGCTGGCCATCCGCAACGACGAGGAGCTCAACAAGCTGCTGGGCAAGGTGACGATCGCGCAGGGCGGCGTGCTGCCCAACATCCAGGCCGTGCTGCTGCCCAAGAAGACCGACAGCCACAAGGCAAAAAGCAAGTGAAACACCCGAGGAGCGTTTCCACCTCCAAAGTGACCCAAAGGCTCTTTTCAGAGCCACCCACTTCCTCATAAAAGGAGCTGTACATCCTAGCGAAAAAACAATTTAAAACCCTCCACCGTCAACTTTAAACGTCGGTAGAGTAACTAAAATTAACAACCCCAACACCCCAAATCCTTTTTGTCTTAGCTCTTGAAAAAATCCCAAACCAAGCCATCCTGGACGCTTTGTATTATAGCTCTTAAGATTAAAACTTTGAAAAACCCGCTCTATAGTAAAACGTGGCTGACATGCCCAGTAAAATTAACACGGTTTATTTAATGTGAAATAAATCACTTTGTGCTGGTGGGGGTGATAAAGTCACAAAGTTTGTTAAGAGTGTAGGAAAGAACCCACAGCCCCATTGTGCCTCTCCTTTTTCAGCTTGGCCCTTTGTGAAGTTCAGGTAGTTCACAGATGTCTTTAAAAACAGCCCTGCCCTCTAAACAACTTTTAGACCCACAGATTCTGTTGGAGGTTTTTTTGTTTTATTTTGGGATTTTTTTTGTTTTGTTAGTTTGGTTTTTTTTGTTGTTCTGTATTAAAAGGCATTCTGAGTTCCTAACCCTTCTTATTAAAAATCTTAGAGCTGCTGAGCCCATTTTCTGCCTCAAATATGAAGGAGTGTGAAAATAATTGCTCATCACAAGGCACAGGCAGTCTGAGGTGAAAAGGACTGTTGGGCAGTTTTGAGTCTATCTTATACATAGTGCTAAATATAAACCATAAATATGTTGAAATAGAAACAGAAAATCTGCTATTATTGATCAAAAAACATTTTATTTTAATAATTACCTATTTGAAAATATAAATTACTTGAATCGTAACATTGTCCCGAATTTTAGTATCACCAACAGTTACAATAGCAAGAGGTAAATAGGACTTTACAGGCCTTTGCCAAAACAATGGGTGGTAGGCATTAATAATCATGTCAGAGAAAACTTACTTTAATTCTTTGTACTCTGAAAAACAATGTGCATTTATTTTTAATTGAGGCCTGGTATTGGAGAAGTGCATTTGAAGACTGTCTCCCTCTTGCTTAGGAGTGAGCTGTTTCAGTGTAGCAGATACATCAAGAAATGCCATTTTTAGTATTAATTCCAATGCAGGGATCAGTCACTGGACAGTAAGAAAATGGAACATTTAGGAAACTGCTGTGAAAGATGAATCCTAACTGATCACTTGAGCAAATTTTATTATGTTAAAGTAGTGGGAAAATCAGCTGGAGCAGTGTCTCCTCAGACTGAGATCATGACTCAGATTTTTGCCAATCCAGCTGTATCAAAGTAAAAACACTGACATATTATCAAATGATAGAGCACTGGTTATCACTATTAACAAAAACTGTCCGTTTCAAGTTTTTATGTCACCTAATTTATTAAGGAACTTATTATTTCTGTAGCAGAGGATGAGGGAACCATGTCTGCATTGTGTACACTGAGCAACACAGCACAAACTGCTCAGCTGTAAAAAGCCACCTCCTTTGGTGAGACAAAAAGCCCTTCACAGGACTGTAACCGGCTCCTTGCCTTGCAGCATGATGTAGAAATTTAATTTCTCTTAATGATTTTGAAAGAGGTAAAAGATTTTGGACAAAGGAGCTAATTTCTAATCCATATTCAGTGCTCAAGATGAGCCTGTGTTACTTCCTCCTCTTTGAAATCAAATTGCGACTAAAATATCGATTTAAATTCCTAATTTTCAGTCAGATTAAAAGAAGACCCTTTAAAGAATATTATTTAATTACTTTGAAAAACTAGTTTCCCACATCGCGGATTTTATTTAGAAGGAAAAACAAAAGTTTCTGTCTCCCGAGGTCTGTTCGGGTCCAGGACTCAGTGTTTATCGCCTCTTTTTTAGCTCACCCTTCGCCTCTTCGAAAGGAAACTTGGCCGGGGGGACAAGAGTCTTTCTTTTCCACGCCGCCGCGAGCTGGGGGGGGGTGGGTGGCGGGAATTCCGCTAAAAACAGCCGGTTTGGGCTCCTAAGAAACACAAAATGAGCGGCGAGCAGGGCGCTCCGTGCCGGGCGGCGGGGCGGGCCCTGCGCGCACCAATCAGCGCGCGGCTCCGCTCTATAAATAGCGGGGCCCGGCCCGCGCCAGGCCCAGTGGTTCCTCCGGTGCGAGCACGAAGGCGACACCATGTCCGAGACCGCGCCCGTGGCCGCCCCCGCCGTCTCCGCGCCCGCCGCCAAGGCCGCCGCCAAGAAGCCGAAGAAGGCGGCGAGCGGCTCCAAAGCCCGCAAGCCCGCGGGGCCCAGCGTCACCGAGCTGATCACCAAGGCCGTGTCCGCCTCCAAGGAGCGCAAGGGGCTCTCCCTCGCCGCGCTCAAGAAGGCGCTGGCCGCCGGCGGCTACGATGTGGAGAAGAACAACAGCCGCATCAAGCTGGGGCTCAAGAGCCTCGTCAGCAAGGGCACCCTGGTGCAGACCAAGGGCACCGGCGCCTCCGGCTCTTTCAAGCTGAACAAGAAGCCGAGTGAGACAAAAGAAAAGGCGACGAAGAAAAAGTTAGCTGCCAAGCCCAAGAAGCCGGCGGCTAAGAAGCCCGCCAGCGCCGCCAAGAAGCCCAAGAAGGCGGCGGTGAAGAAGAGCCCCAAGAAGGCGAAGAAGCCGGCGGCCGCAGCGGCCAAGAAAGCGGCCAAGAGCCCCAAGAAGGCAGCGAAGGCCGGCCGGCCCAAGAAGGCAGCGAAGAGCCCGGCTAAGGCGAAGGCGGTGAAGCCCAAAGCCGCCAAGCCTAAGGCAGCCAAACCCAAAGCGGCCAAGGCAAAGAAGGCGGCGCCTAAAAAGAAGTAAGGTGACTGAGAGAAACTGAGTCTACTCATCTAAATAAACCCAAAGGCTCTTTTAAGAGCCACCCACTTATTCTCAAAAAGAGCTGAAACACTATGGTTATATATCGGCAAACCAAAATCACTTACAAATCTCGGTAGGAGTTTACACGGGATTAATAAAGTTCGGATTTTGGGTACGTGCGCGGTCGCTGACGCCTGCGTGGGAAATTGGCTTCCTTTAAAGGGAAGTGTTTCCCTCCGTGCACTTGGGGAGCCCGGCGATAGCAGCTGCGCCCGCCCCGCCCCCGGTTCCTTGTCCGGCGCGGCCCGGAGCGGAGGGAGGCGGTGTGGGCGGCCCCGCGGCTCCGGTGCCCGGGGGAGTTTAAAAGTGCCGCCTTGTGCCGTGATCAGCCCCGCGCCGCCTTCCCGCCAGGCCCCGCCCTGCCGGGGCGGTCACCCCCCCGCAGCCGCCGCGGCCCTGCCCGGTGCCGGCCCCGGGCAGGGAGCGAACGCCGGCGATCGAGCGGCACCGCATCGGCCCCCCCGCCCCCGTCCCGCGCCCTTGGAGCCGGGGCAGGCGAGGCGGGGCACGGGGCAGGGATGAGAAACGTGCGGGCCGTGCCACGGCCCTGTCCGGCGGCAGCTGCTGAGGACATCGGCTCCCGCCGCGGCGCGGGAAGGGCGCCGGCCCAAGGCTCCGGTTCTCCCCGCCTCCCAGTAAACCTCCCAGTATAAATCACTGATCGCCCATTTTTTTTTACGGCTTTTTTTTTTTTTTTTTAATTTTTTTTTATTTGTTTCCTTTAAGAAAGAACCATCTCCTGCAAAATTTTGGGACATTGGTGTCTTAAGCCAGAAAACCCTTCATTAAGGAAATCTTTTCCTATCGAGGATGGACACGTACTTGAAAAAAAAAAAAACTAGCCAGCATTGACAAGAGTAAGGGCAGGTTAGGGTACATGCGAGTATTATGATAAAAACCAAAACATACAAACCCGGCTCAAAAATTAAGCCACCGGGACAGGAAAAACCCTTTTTTTTTTTTTTTTTTTTTTTTACTGCTATAGTGCACTGAAAGTAAATGCTAGGTCTTCCAAGTAAAAGCCATTTTACCCGTAGAAAATTTAAACAACGTCACCTTCCCCACAGCACTTGCAATTGGACAAGTCGTTGCTGCTTTTAAGTCCCTTTAAAGACGTAACCGGATTACAGGTTATGAACAAACAACTTTAAATACCACGCATAGGAAATGCAAACTTATAGGAAATTTACTGAGTACATTTTAACTTCCTAGGGCGAAGATCTACTGATTTACTAATTAATCATGCAAATATTAGCCTGTTTACGTACCTCCCCACTAAAAGCACTGATTCAGCTCTTTTACTTGAAAAATTGGTGGCTCTTAAAAGAGCCTTTGGGTTGAAAGTGACGGTCCGAGACGCCCTACTTGGAGCTGGTGTACTTGGTGACCGCCTTGGTGCCCTCGGACACGGCGTGCTTGGCCAGCTCGCCGGGCAGCAGCAGCCGCACGGCCGTCTGGATCTCCCGCGACGTGATGGTGGAGCGCTTGTTGTAGTGCGCCAGGCGCGACGCCTCGCCGGCGATGCGCTCGAAGATGTCGTTGACGAAGGAGTTCATGATGCCCATGGCCTTGGACGAGATGCCCGTGTCGGGGTGCACCTGCTTCAGCACCTTGTACACGTAGATGGAGTAGCTCTCCTTGCGGCTCTTCTTGCGCTTCTTGTCGCCCTTCTTCTGCGTCTTGGTCACCGCCTTCTTGGAGCCCTTCTTGGGCGCGGGGGCGGACTTGGCCGGCTCGGGCATGGCTGCACCTCCCCTACTGCTCAGCCACAGCGGAGTACCGCACCGCTCGCCTGCTCCTCCTTTTATAGGGCCCGTATGCAAATCTGTGGCATCAGAAATCAGCGCTGCCATTGGACAGCAGCCGCAATGACGTCATCAACAGTACGGAGCGCTTTGCTATTGGTCCTTTTTAAACACCACGCCAGGATTGGTACATGGTTCGAATGTTATCAGCCAATCAGAATGAGCTCTTTCAATCCCAGCCCTCGGTGCCGAAGCTCGGCCGCTGCGGCGCGGCCTCCCCGGCCCGGGGTCACCCCGGAGCACCCGGCCGGTTCGGAACAACGAAATGGAGTTATGGGCATTTCGAAGGGAAAAAGAAAAAAACGAAAACCGAATCCAGAACCAAGCACAGCTTGTGAGGGGTTCTGCTACTCTTACTTTCCTTTTTCTTTTTTTTTTCTTTTTCTGTTAAAAAGAGCAAACCTGCATGCTTCATAGAATAGTCTGCATTTGTAACAGCCGCAAGATAGATGTAAAAGGGAAAAAGTTGCAACCAGGAAAGATACAGAGAGTCTGGAATACAAGCACTTAATCATGTTTTCACCAATTTAAATAAGATGGAAACTGTGATTTAATTTGTAACATGAAATGATTGGATTTCTCCTAAGAGGCAACAAATGTTGGAAGTACATGTTTAATTCAAAACCATGATAATCGTAAAAATTAAATGTGAATTTTATTCTTCAGTTTGAAATTACCATGAAAAGAAAATCAAGCTGTTTCCTTGTTAATACCAGTTCATTGTGTAAGAAGAAAACATGGTGTTATTTCCTTTTGGAAACCTTAAGGGCTATTCAAAGACTTGACTTGCATGGTATCAGAGGAAAAAAGCTTTATTGTATAGGCCCATGGTGCCTATCTGGAATGAGTGAAAAAAGAGATCATAGCAAGCTGCTCTTGCTTCTGCTCTTTTTCCTTCTTACCGTGCTGAGCAGAAGCATAGATCCACAAAGATCTCTAGCCTGTATGCAAAATAATGGTGTCTGAAGGGAAGCAGTCAATGAAGGGGTGAGATAATTTTCCTTCCCTGTGAGAGAGGCTTGCTTGAAAGTGCTTCTGTTGTATTTTTCTCCTAAACTGTACAGGCAAAGCAGTGTTGAAAAGAGCAGCTTAATGCTACCTCGGTGATCCTGCTGCTCTGTTTCAATATTTGCCCTCCCTCTGTAGCCCTGCTGCCTCTCATCCAGAACAGGAATATCTGTTGGAGATTTAGATTAGTTTCTGAACATAACTTCATTTTAGTGTGCTGTAATTTTCTATGGGGAACACAGAGAAAAAAACCAAGAAGTCCCAGGAGAAGTTAAAGAACAACTTGGCAATCAAGAGGAGACAGCACATAACCATAGGGAAAATTACAAATTTGCTGATGATGAGATGCATTTTTCTTGTAGTTGGGATTATTTGGAAAATTTTTTAAGGTGCGTGATGAACCTTAGAATCACATTTGAGAAGCTGGGTCGCAAGGCTGCGGGGAGCTATTGTAGATCCTTTACTTGTTGAGACTGACATTTTAAACATAATGATATGATTTGCTCCATACTTTGTCACCTGTAGCTGCAAGTTTTCTAGTTTTGTGAATTGTTGAGTGTTGTTATAATCTGAAGACCCCCAAACTCCCTGGAGAAACATTAAATATGTCACATTTCAACAGCAAAAAATAAAGACTAAAAAGACCAAGGTGAAAGAAAAGAATAAAGAGGGGGAAGAAGTCAAGCCTGCATTTAAAAAAAAGCAACCCGCACATGTGGACACTTGAAACTACCAAAGGTGATTAAGATGATGGATCTCATTAAAATGAATGTGGCTGTAGAAGTACAGTAAATAAAAAACACTGGTTCGTGTTCAAAAAGTAATGTAAAGTGAAAAGAACCCCCAAACCAAAACGGTGAAAGGAACAGATCAATAGCTATCCATAAAGAGTGAGACTATGAAAATGACCAAACACATGCCACTTTTTAAAAGCACAGGAAGTGGTAGAGGTTTTTTATCATAGGTAAGCTGCAAGAGACATAAATCAGCTCCTTCTTCCACACATCAGTCCCATAAACAGAACAAAGCTGCCTGATAATTAAGTCAAGGACATGGGACACCCATAAGAATTTCCCCATGGCAAAAACGTGAAGTGTCACCCTCGCAGGGAACAAAAAAAATCCCAGCACATTACCCCCCTTTCACAGCCTTCGGTAGAAGAGGGTGCATTTAACGGAGAAGCGGGACCGCGGCGTCCGCTCTCTGCACTGCCCGGCCGAGCCCGGTGTCGGAGCGCGGGCGGATCGCGGCTCTCCGGCCCCGCCGTGTCCGGTTCCGCTGCCGCCCCGCGGCCGCCGGGGCCCCGCCCCCCACGGGCACCGCGAGCCCGCGGGCAGCGCCGGGCGCGAGCCGGCAGCGCGCGGCCCCGCGCGGAGCGAGGGCGCCAAAGCCCCGGCGCGCGGGGGGAAGGGCGCGCGAGGGGCCCGCCCCGCCCCGGCCCGGGCGCAGTTCTCAACCAGGTCGGACCGCCGGCAATATACAGAGGCGCGCGGGGGCCGCCGCCGCATTCGTTTGGGCACCGTGAGAGCGCGAGTATGTCCGGCAGGGGCAAGGGCGGCAAGGGGCTCGGCAAGGGCGGCGCCAAGCGCCACCGCAAGGTGCTGCGCGACAACATCCAGGGCATCACCAAGCCGGCCATTCGCCGTCTGGCTCGGCGCGGCGGCGTCAAGCGCATCTCGGGGCTCATCTACGAGGAGACGCGCGGCGTGCTCAAGGTGTTCCTGGAGAACGTGATCCGCGACGCCGTCACCTACACGGAGCACGCCAAGAGGAAGACGGTCACGGCCATGGACGTGGTCTACGCCCTCAAGCGCCAGGGCCGCACTCTGTACGGCTTCGGCGGCTAAATTTCATTAACACTTGTATTTTCTGTATCACCAAGGCTCTTTTCAGAGCCACCCACAAATTTCACTAAAAGAGCTGTATGTTACTGATCTGTACGTGTTTCTGTTACTGAGGTTTTCAAGAGGTGGAGGAAGAACTGTAGCAATAAAAATATTTAAACTGGTAAGAACGTATTGGTGACTAAATGCACTAGTAAATGTCTACTTGGTGCATTTTGCATTTTCTTAGATCCAGGACCCTAAGTGCAGCTAGGAGTTTGTACGATGGCAGCTCCTGAGCTCTGGCTGTTACAGGACGGAAGTGTCAGAAATTACGTTGGTACTTCTTACTCCAATAGCATTGAACGATTATAATCCTCTAATTTGCATAGCGCCCTTATAAATAGGGGGGGGCAGGCGCCATTTTCGATGTTGTCGTGCCAGTGAAATCTTGGAAAGAAAACATTAAGGATGCCTGAGCCGACTAAATCCGCTCCAGCACCGAAGAAAGGTTCTAAGAAGGCGGTCACTAAGACTCAGAAGAAGGGCGACAAGAAGCGCAAGAGAGCAAGGAAAGAGAGCTACTCGATCTACGTGTACAAGGTGCTGAAGCAGGTGCACCCCGACACGGGCATCTCGTCCAAAGCCATGAGCATCATGAACTCCTTCGTCAACGACATCTTCGAGCGCATCGCCGGCGAGGCGTCGCGCCTGGCGCACTACAACAAGCGCTCCACCATCACGTCGCGGGAGATCCAGACGGCCGTGCGGCTGCTGCTGCCCGGCGAGCTGGCCAAGCACGCCGTGTCCGAGGGCACCAAGGCTGTCACCAAGTACACCAGCTCCAAGTAAGAGGACTTTAAATTGTAAACCAACGGCTCTTTTAAGAGCCACCACACGTTCCTAATTGAGCTGTGATTGCAAATACGATAAGGGAATTTTTATATGAATTATGCAACGCAAATACAAGAAAATATAAACTACGCCCTGTTCTAGATTCAGCATATTACGTAACTCCTTAAAGCTACTTGTTTTCTATATTAGTGAATTCAGTAATTACAAGCTCTAGTGGTGAAATCTGTGTGTGGCTCTTAAAAGAGCCTTGGTATTCGAGACAAAATAAAATGTAGCGGTTTTAACTTAGCCGCCGAAACCGTAGAGGGTGCGACCCTGGCGCTTGAGGGCGTAGACCGCGTCACTGGCAGCAATTACCACCGCCCCATCAACCCGCCCCCCCCCCCCCCCCCCAGCGGCTCTTTACTCTCCGGGAGCCGACCTGGTTGAGGACTGCAGCAGGAGGCGGGGGCTCGTGCCCAGTCCCCGCCCGGCGGCGCTCTGCTCCCCCCGCCGCGCGGCTCCGCGCGCGCTTCCCGCCAGACGCTCCGAGCCGCTTTCCCCGCGCGGCGGCTCCGCCTCTCCCGGGCGGGGCGGCGCTGCCCCCCCCCAGCCCGCGCCTCTCTCCGCTCTCCCGCCCCGCTCCGGCCGTGCCCCCTGCGCCGTGACAGTTCCCGTCAGCTCTGAGCCTCCGCCGGCAGCAGGAGCGGGGACTGCCGCAGCCTTTTCCGGCACCTCCTTTCCCTTCCTGCCCCGCTGCCCGCGGGTCTGCGGCAAAATCCTGCCAATGCGGGCCCTCTCCCGGCGCTCCCGCCCCGCCCCTCCGTTGCTCTCTGCGCGCCCATCCCGCCTTCTGCTTTTGCTTTGGACATTGCAAGTGCTCCTTTTTAATTCTTTAGTTATTAGCATTTGCCTGCATAGACACCTTCCTCGGGAAAATTTATATAATCTCTGCCAACCTTGTCCTCTGCCACCTACAGCTTCTTTCTATTACTAAGTTCTTTTTGTTTAAAAAGGAGGGGAAGGAAACACTCAAGCCGTGTCATAGCTAGAGGATTTTTACCTTTTTTCTTTGCTCTTTTTTTTTTTTTAATGTAATATCAAATTTTTTTAGAGAGGATTAAAGCACGAACAGTTCTATGGCCTGTATTTGTTTTACTGGGGCTCGTTTGGTTGCTTGTTTCCTGGAAACACAAGCGCACGCACGTGTGTAACACGCACATATTGTCTGTCGTACCTTCCCCTATCCAGCGTATTTTTGACCGTTTCTAGGAAAGCTGAGAGCCTAGAGAATTGTAAAACAACAGACCGTAAGGAAGAAGCAATATTTTCTCAGAATGCTTCCTATAAGGGAAGTATGAGACTTGTTCTTGGTCCACACCGTCATGGAAATGGAAACTATTTCAAGTTTCTCACACTAATGTTTGAGTTATCCCCTTGCTAAACATGCAGAATTTAAAATAGGAATGCTGCTTAATTTTTTAACCATCAATCAACACTAAAATACAGATCAATGTTCTAGTACTACTAAGTTTCCTGGATTAAGGCAGAATTGCATAAACTAATAAATTTTTCCTCCCTGACACAGATACTATTTCACTAATTGAGATTAAACTCAATTTCACAACTAAAAGTATTTGGGGCCACTTGGCATTTTCCCTAATTTTAACAGCAAGAATTTTCACAAATTTCTATTGATTTTGGGTCATATTAAACAATCTTTACAGTTAATAGAGTAATATTGACATAGAAATAAATAAGTCTTCAAGAAGTCTTCTTTTGAAAGTAAGAATTTCCCAAAGAACCTTTTAGGGATTTTGTTTTGGTGTGGTTTCTGTTTTAATTTGCACTTAGTCTTCATATTCTGAGACCTCATAGCATTATAAAACATTTTCACTGGCATAATTTTGTGTAACTTCTTTGAAAAAGAGAAGAAAAAGAAAGTGCTGCTGTAATAATAACCTCATGCCCCAGCATCCTTCTTTCTTTTTAATGACTCTCATATTTTAGGGTAAGAATTTTCTCTCTTTCTTTGCCTCTTCTCACTTATCCCCTCAAAAGTGTAGCAGATATATGTTCAAAAAGGAATTTTCCGTCTTTTTGTAAGATAGACGGATTTATCCAAATTACTTTTTCCAAATACTGGAACAGAAGGAAAAAATTCTGTGTTTGGTTGGTTTTGCTGGGGTTCATTTGTTTGTTTGTTTGTGTGCTTGCTTGTCTTAATATCTGTAGTTATCTTTTAGGTCTTTTTCTATTTCACTCTGCAGACAACTTAGTTCAAAACTCTTTAGCCTTCTTTTATGAAACTGTAAATTTACTAATAGAATCTGTTTTATGACTTATGGAACTGCCTGTTTTGGAATTGCAACTCCAACATTTATGGATGTGTCATAGTGCCTTTGTTTTTCATTCTTCCCTAACATCAGGCCCTCTTGCCTTTCCTTGTTGGTCACCTTCTTAACAAGCACCAGTAGCCAAATTCTGTGTGATTGCTCCATTTAAACTGGAGTCTTCCACTGGAAAGTGCTTGATCCATGAGCACTGTGTGACACCCTCCAGCCACATGAGCCTGTTACACTTACAAAGCAACAGCAATTAGCAACTCCAAACCCCAAACCAGAACGTGAAATAAAGACATCATTAGCACTGTTTGATAAATGAAACAGCTGTGGAAAGATACCCAAGAGAAGGAGGAGCAGAATACCATCTCTTTTGCAGCAGTAAACACCTGGTGGAGGCTCATGGAGGGTCTCAGGGAGGCTCTGGGAGCTCTGCTTTATGTTTCTGAGGACAGGGGTGAGGGTGTCTCCTGCACAGTTGAGTTCTGAATCTATCCTGGCTCAGTTGGGTGAATTAGTGTGAACTTCATACTGTACTTTTAGTTAAATTGAGGATAAAAAGTAACTCAAATATTATTTATAATGTGTTAAAAAACCAAACCAGCCCCACTCCCTGAACTCTTGAGGACAAAAAGTTTTAGTACTTGAAAGCATTCTTAAAATACAACATATGCAGGTGGTTGCAAAATACTGTGTATTAGGAAATACCTCTAATATAGTCTTACAGCCATTCATTTCAGGACTATCAAACTAAATATAAAATTTATAAGGATGTTAAGAACTTTTTATTCTTCCCATTTAAAGATCCCAGTGACAGATCTTTGAAAATGTATGATGACTGCATGTACACATGCATACACACACATATAACAATTGTAATCCAGCCCTCACAGCAGGTATTCAGTATTTTCATTTTATTTCTGTGTAGGCTGCATTCATGCTGCTGCTATAAGGTGAACTCAAACTCTGTATGCACCTGCCTAAACAACCAACAAAACAGCAAGGACTGGCCTGGAAATGCTGCTGACTCTGTGACAGTTTTCAAGCATTGAATGCAGAGGTGGGGTGACATTTTTGTTCTGGAAAAGTTTCTGTGTTATATGGGCCTAGACTGAGAATACCAAAGGAACCTGAGAGTGACAAATGTTGGCAACCCCTCCATTTTTCTTTGGTGTCTGCATAGTTACCACTCTCAGACTTTTAAATACATCTCTCCTGGAAGTGGACTAGTCCATATCCATGTAACGATCTTAATTTTTTCCAAACATGTTCCTTTTTCCTATAAAAAAACCCAACAACAACCTGTCAGATGAGTCTGCCTGGAAGAACTGATGGGAAAATCAAAATTGGTCCAAATTAGGAAAATAACATTCAATTTCAGCAACCAACAGCATACTTCATTTAGGAAATAGGAGGGGAAGAAAACCTTCCTTAATGTTCTATTTCACAACATAAGTAACTTGAATTGCAGCTGGCTCTGTTGCTTAGAAGTTCTTCCATCTCAGTGTGACAATGACTTTGACAGAGCTAGTTGACTGCAGCAAAGCACTCAGAATTCTCAACTGCTTTTTATCATTGCATTGGTGCAGTGGAGATCTTACCTGTTCTTCATGTACCAGCAGTAGTCTGAATTAATTGAGGAAGTGTTCAGGCCTCAGCACACTGAATTGGTATTTAAAACACACAAACATGTACGTTTGAATTTTGCGCTGTTCCCAAAAACCTGCGCCTCAGAAACACTTACTTTGTGTTTTGTTCATTTGTGTGCCCCCCCCACTTTTTTTCGGTCGTGCTTCTTACATCATGCCTTAGGCTCTAGATCCTTATGTTCACTGATCCCTAAAATCCATGAGCTCATACAACACTGAATCCCTAAAATCCCGGAGATCATATGGAACACTTAAGGAAAAGTACATCATGTGCCCTCTGGATCAATTACTTTCCTATTGATGGCATCACAAGTTGAAGCTCTTACAGGCCAAAATTTTGTATAGCTGTACTGATCCATCCTGATGGATCAGTAACGTGCTTGGAATAGCATAAAAAATAAAAATCCATATGTAGAGAAAGTGGATACTCATAAATACATCAAATATTCATGGCATGGGCACAGCATGCAAGGAAATGGAAGATCTTCAGAAATAGATAGTGAAGAGCAAAAATAAAACGTAGAGAGAGAAGCAATAAGGTCACAGGCAATATATAATCAGGTTTTTTAATATCTTAACTACATTTAACCTCCACATGACAACAGATGACAGCACAGCAGAGTAGAGACTTGGCTGATGTGTAAGGACAAAGTGATCAAGCCCATTAATAAAAGCACCTTCATTTTAATGGACTAGCAAAACCTCACAGTGCTTAAGGGTAAAAGAGCATGAAGGAGGGGGAAGCAGATATGGAACTGAACGTTGTCAATACATGTAAACTTGAGAAAGCACCACAGGCCACCCAGCTGAGAAAGGTGAGGAGGGAGCAGCGTTGGGGCAGGGCCACCCTGCCCTTGGACGCTCTTTGCCACCCCAGTGTCCCTGGGTGTGACCATCCTGTCCCAGGTGTGACTGACACGTCACCCTAAGAGCAGCCTTGGGCTGAGGTCGGGGTGCCCAGCACCACGGATGGCCTGCAAGAGAAAGATGTGGAGAAAGCAGTGTTGGGGCCGTGCCACACTCACCTTGGCATGTCTTTGGTGGCACCAGTGCCCCTGGAGCTCTACACTTTGCAGCCCTTTGAACCTGAAGCCAAACCTAAAAGTACCTTTAGACTGAGGTGCAAGGCACCGTGGGTGGCACAGATGAATAGTGTGGAGTGAGCGAGGCTGGGGCATGTCTTTTGCCACCACAGGGTCCCTGGAGCTGCAGGGTTTGTTTCTCTGATCCCTATCAGTCATCACAGACTGGGGCTGAGGCCCCCAGTCAGAAGAGCTTACATTTTTTATGTACAAATGGCTTTAATTCAAACTCAGTTTGCATTATTTTTACAGCATACATTAGTGTTCCTTTAGTTTGTTGTCTTTTTATTACTAAACCTGGGTATTGCCATAACAGCTTCCCTGAGAACAAAGCTTACCACCTTGTGCTACTCCATAGTATTACACAGGAAACTTTCATTAACTGTATTCTCATGATGTATTAAGTAGTTTAGCATTAGTGGCTGAAGTGGGTGTAGCATTAAGCCACAAGAGCTGACCAAAATAAAAGGTTTCATTAAAAGCTAATGCTGCTAATGTACAACTAGCCCAAAGCAGAAGGAGAAAGGTTAGGAAGGACCAAGGAAACAACTCCAAGAACTGAGGTAATGTCAGCTGAAAAAAAACTACAAAAGAAAAACCAACAAAAGAGACAACTGACCAGAAGCAACTGATGGGCTTGGGAGTTGAGTGCTGGCTGGCCTGTGTGGGATTGAAGGTTGGTTTTTGGTGTACCAGTCACTCTACAGACCCACCCAGCTCAAACTGTAACCTGAGAACTAATAAAAGACTAATTGGAAACCTTAACTTGGAAAAGTGCATTAATCAGCAGGATCCTAGGGTCAGACCTTGTTATTGTGGCCAGTGTAATTAATTCCTAATAGGAGTAGCTAACAAAGTACTTTCTAACATATAAGATAAAATCCTAATAAATGTTGGTACTGTTGTGGCAACGTTGTTTGCACATCTACAAGTGAAACAGGCTGATACCCGCCTTGAAGATGCAAGGTGACTTGAAAGTGGGAGTGAGGAGAGAGGCAAAGATGCAGCAGGGCAGCACTGGCCAGGCCTGTAGCAGAGCTGCAGCTGGCCAAGTTCAAACTTCACTGTTGGTGGTTACTGAAGACTCCAGCCAACAGGGGATTCAGCTTGTGAAGAAGCCCACAGGAGGGACTTCCAAATGAAAACATGTTTAGAACCTATCTTTGTATACTGGCTTGCAACCACCTTTACAAAATACTTACATAACAATAGTTAATGGAAATGAACCTTCCTTTCATGTGGATATATATCCGTTCAAATATTTTCAGAAATTAATAGCTGTCAAGTAGGACTGATTCAAATATTTTTGTTCTATAAAGATGCTGTCATAAGGCCTTCTATGTATTTGTATGAAATTAAGTATTTCACCAGGATGTCAGTAGCTATGCTCTATTTTAGCCATTGGACAGATCATAACATTCTTCCAAACCATGATTTTAATTTGAGCCAGTTCATCCATGGAGGGTGGCTAAAGGGGCAGGAACAGTCCTTGCTAAATATCTTGCTGAGCATCTAAAATTACCTGCAGAAGCACCTTGATTACCAACAGCAACTCTCAAGCCAACCCTCAGCTACTCAGCAGAGGTCTTGCTCACATCCAGCTCTGACTTGGCAGCATTCTTTTATCTCAGGCTCCCTGCAAAAAGCAAAGAAACGCAGCTGAAGCTTGCTAGCACCAGAGGAACCTCCACTTTCATTCTCACTTGAACTGAGGGAATCTTGCACTCTCACCTGTGTCTATGTGCCACCCTCTTGCTGTGTATTACAGCCCAGAACTATTTCAGACTCAGGCATTATAATTTAGAGTTTATGTAAGCCCTGAAAAAATAAAAAGCATTGCACATATTTCTTTCTCAGCTGATTAAGTGTTAACTTTTGTTTACAATTTGAGCATGCAGCTCTCTCTGAATGAATCCAAATAACATAATTCAGTAAAACAGTATGAGGTCTTCAAAAGACTAGGGGACAAGTGACAAGAGATTAAGGCAAATAAAACCTGTTTCCCTGTCCCACTGCTCAAAAATTATTTGTTTCTTGAACATGCAAAAAAAAAAAAAAAAATCATTTCTGATGCTACATTTTGCTGGAATGTAACTACCCTGACCAATGCCTTATATAAGGTATTTGATATCTTCTAAGTAAACTATTAGAAAAAGCTATTTTACTTGATGTAATATTTTTTTTTATTATAAGCATATGCAAACAGGTCCTGGTAAACATCTTTGGCCGTCTCAGTAAAATTAAATGAGTTACCTTTCACTAAAACTAATTTCTGCCATCCCGGCGGTAATCAGTGTGAGGAAAAAAAACCCCACAAGTCCTATGTCAATGAACACATCTGGGGGATGAATAAACCACAGCAGAGACTTCTTAATTCCCAAAGCATTACCCCCGATGCCTTCCGCTCTCCCTTTTAACCCTCCGAGGCTCAGAGACAGAAAATGGCCGAAAGGGAGAAGAACAGAGGAGACAAAATGGTGTCGAGGCTCTCGATTGGTCAGATTTTGCTGCAGAGTCCGAGTTTCTGACACGGAGAAAAATATTCCTGAAATGAAACCTAAAAGCAGTTAAGAGTAAAATAAGTCTTGCAATCTTCGGCTTTCTAGGAGAAATATTTCCTCTAAGCATTTCTCAGTGACTCCTTGTTTCGTAGTTTAAATGAAGGCTGTGTCTGTTTCAATCCAACCGCTTCCTAAAGCCGCGGGTACTCCTTTGGAGCATCGAAAAAACCAACGGGACACAATTTCCAGCAACTCAAGGGAACAGCAGGCTCCTCAAATTACATAAAACTACCGTGAGTATTAATATATATAAAGGTGCTGTAAAGTCCGAAATCATTTTAGAAATGCACATTTTTCAGGCAACTGCAGATCTATTTACTAGGAGAGCAAGGGGTGGGGGGTGTGACTGAATTTACAGTCAGGGAGAAATCCGTTTTCCAGGTAGGCTCATGAAAATAACTGAACACGAATAGGGAACAGCATCTATTTAAAATTTATTATAGACTTGCTTAGTTTTCAAGCGCAGTACTTCTTAGAGAACACTTTGAGGTAACTTCAAGAATTCTTTTTTAAGAACCTCAACACTGACAGAAAATTGATGCAACCTACAATCTCTATTAAAGACGTGTGCAGTCCTAGGTAAGACACCAGCAAGGAGCACACCGCTTGGAAAAGGGGCTCAGAAAACATCCGTGCCTCCACGTTACATTCCACCCCCCCGTTTTGGAAATACATTTATCTCGGGAATAAAGAGCAGTGCTTGAGATGGGCTGGGAGAGCCCGCGGGACGTCGCTCACCACCAGGAGTGAGGAAGCACCGAGGAAACTGCGGAGTGAGAGTCGCTTCAGGGAAGGCGGGAAAGAAGTTCCTGGGCCTTAAGGAACAAAGCGAGTCCCGCCAGCCCTCCCAAAGAGGGGGGGAGAATACAATATTGCTGCTGGCAGAATAAAGCAATAAACTGGAAAACAATGAAAAGAGAGACATAAAGGCAGCATATTTACAATACACAGAAAGCACTTAGAGTGCATTTAATCTCTCTAACCATGAGAATAAAATTCTATAAAAGTTTCTTGTTTTACGAATTCGACCAGCTTGAAAAAAAGACGTATACTAACAGATAAAACCCACTCACACTAAAGTGATTATCTTCCCTTACAGAAAAGACTGTTTTCTAAATATAAACACGATATGGGGAAAGACATGTAGAAACCCGCTGTTCACCCTAAACAAAAAAGTTTCAGTAAAATTACTTTAAAAGAACTACATGCGCTACAGTTTTGCGAAAAACGGGATCCAGTTACTACGAAATATAATTTACACGTTTTGTTTGGTACTTACTCGACACGCAAAATCCTACTGATTGTAAAGTCACGCAAAAAACACCACTTCCCACTGACTAGAAATTTACAGCTCTTCAGCGATGTTGTGGTGGCTCTTAAAAGAGCCTTTGGGTTCGGATGGTCTGAATTTGACGCTTGCCAGCACCTTAGGCGCGCTCTCCGCGGATGCGGCGGGCCAGCTGGATGTCCTTGGGCATGATGGTGACGCGCTTGGCGTGGATGGCACACAGGTTGGTGTCCTCGAAGAGCCCCACCAGGTAGGCCTCGCTGGCCTCCTGCAGCGCCATGACGGCCGAGCTCTGGAAGCGCAGGTCGGTCTTGAAGTCCTGCGCGATCTCGCGCACCAGGCGCTGGAAGGGCAGCTTGCGGATCAGCAGCTCCGTGGACTTCTGGTAGCGCCGGATCTCGCGCAGCGCCACCGTGCCGGGCCGGTAGCGGTGCGGCTTCTTGACGCCGCCCGTGGCCGGCGCGCTCTTGCGGGCAGCCTTGGTGGCCAGCTGCTTGCGGGGCGCCTTCCCGCCCGTCGACTTACGCGCCGTCTGCTTCGTGCGCGCCATCTCCGCAGAGCAGCCCCCGAGCCGAGCCAAGGAACACTCACGGCACAGCGGCCACGGCGGCCGCTATTTATGGCCGCCAGCGCGCTGTGATTGGCCAGCGCCCGGGGACGCCTGCCATTGGACAGCGGGCAGAGTTTGAAAATCCCGCGCGTTGGGGGAGCGGGGCCGGAGCCGCCGCCGCCGCCGCCGCTTCCCGCCCCGCCCTCCGCCCCCCCGCTCCCCCGCGGGAGCAGCCCAGCTCCCTTTTCCCTTTATCCCTCAGCTCCGTGCTGCCGAGCGGGGCTGGCGACGGCCCGGAGCGCTCCCACAGCTACAGCCTGCTAGTTGACGCGGAGTTTTTATTTTGGCTCTGCAGCAGTTTTCTCGCGGCCTCTGCCCGGGACAGCCAGGATTTAACCCCCTTGTAAAAGGCGTTTATCCAAATACAGCCTTTTCTGCGGATCCCGAACTACCTGAGGCTCGTTAAAGCGCTCATTTTCGCGGTTTTTTTGTATGTGTGTGGGGGTTGTTTTTTTGTTTTTTTTTTGTTTTGGTTTGTTTGTTGTTTTTTTTTTGTTTGTTTGGGGTTTATTTTTTTGTGGGTTTTTTTGTGTTTTTTGTTTTGTTTTGTCCCCCCCCCCCCAAGAATCTCATATTTACTCGTAGTTTCCTATTGTGTTATTACTTATGGATTTAATTCCGCCACGGTTCTACTCCGTTGGAGACGTTAATAAAGTACACCACGTCCTTATGAAATCTCTAGGACTAGTAAAACTATGCTGCTCTCTATGCCATTATGCATCTCCCGTGCTTGCCGCTATATTGGTTTCAGAAAACATCGTTTATTATTACAGGCTAATCCCTAGTTTCCGAGGTAAACGACCTACTTTGGCTCATGCCCAAGTCACTTCAGAATGACATCTGTTATTTAAAGGGGACAATACACTGTGATTGTGAATAAGTAGAACGATTAAATACTCTAAAACGAAAAAAAAAAAATCTTCAATAGCTTTAAAACTCATTAGGCGCTTAATATGCTTTTTATTGACCTGCGGGGACCAACTATCAAAATAGAACAGACAAGAGACAACACAAATACTTCCGGATACTTAAACACGTTAAAACATTATTTTTAGTCCTTTAATAGCATATTCTAACCCAGCGACTAAAATGCTACCAGATATAACCACCACTCACCGAAAAAAAAAAAAAAATCAGCGTGATCGACTCTTTCACTGATTATATGGGTGGCTCTTAAAAGAGCCTTTGGGTTGAAAGTGACGGTCCGAGACGCCCTACTTGGAGCTGGTGTACTTGGTGACCGCCTTGGTGCCCTCGGACACGGCGTGCTTGGCCAGCTCGCCGGGCAGCAGCAGCCGCACGGCCGTCTGGATCTCCCGCGACGTGATGGTGGAGCGCTTGTTGTAGTGCGCCAGGCGCGACGCCTCGCCGGCGATGCGCTCGAAGATGTCGTTGACGAAGGAGTTCATGATGCCCATGGCCTTGGACGAGATGCCCGTGTCGGGGTGCACCTGCTTCAGCACCTTGTACACGTAGATCGAGTAGCTCTCTTTTCTAGTCTTTCTACGCTTCTTGTCACCTTTCTTTTGAGTCTTGGTGACAGCCTTCTTGGAGCCCTTCTTGGGAGCGGGAGCGGATTTAGCTGGTTCCGGCATCTTTCGGGTCTGTTAACACCTGGCGAGCGCAGGAACGACAAAAATACCGGAGCCGAGTCCCCCGTATTTATAGGGGCGGTATGCAAATGAGAGGACTCAACAGTGTCCTTGCCCATTGGACAACTCGGGTTCGTGACGTCAAACGCGTTGCATCTTCCATTGGTCGACTTTCTCACCTGCATTCTCATTGGGTAACTTCACAATCCTTGCCTCCACCAATCAGAAGTCCATTGCCCCTCAGAAGGAAGGTATAAAAAGGCAGGGTTCAAGTTCTGGCTGCATTTTTTCTCTTCCCCGGCGCTTTCTTTGCTCTCGCACGGCTTTTCGATTTTCTCGGCTCTATTTTTTATTTTTTGCACATTGAGCCATGTCGGGCCGCGGGAAGCAGGGCGGGAAGGCGCGCGCCAAGGCCAAGTCGCGCTCGTCGCGGGCCGGGCTGCAGTTCCCCGTGGGCCGCGTGCACCGGCTGCTGCGCAAGGGCAACTACGCGGAGCGCGTGGGCGCCGGCGCCCCGGTGTACCTGGCGGCCGTGCTGGAGTACCTGACGGCCGAGATCCTGGAGCTGGCGGGCAACGCGGCCCGCGACAACAAGAAGACGCGCATCATCCCCCGCCACCTGCAGCTGGCCATCCGCAACGACGAGGAGCTCAACAAGCTGCTGGGCAAGGTGACGATCGCGCAGGGCGGCGTGCTGCCCAACATCCAGGCCGTGCTGCTGCCCAAGAAGACCGACAGCCACAAGGCTAAAGCCAAGTAAATCTCATCTGACAAACAACCCAAAGGCTCTTTTCAGAGCCACCCACATCTTCCTAGAAAGAGCAGGAACACTTGACCCCAGGGTACATGCTAGATCAATATACCTGGAAACTTGAAATCTCCCGGGGAGGCGTATAAAACGTGATGTATATTTATATTCTACCTTACTGATCTGTAGCTTCCTGCCTTTTTTCTTTATCTTAAAAGTTAAGCAGTTATGTATGCGTGTGTCAGTTTCCCTTTTTAAAAAATCAATAAAAGGTAGCGGCTGCGACTGCTTAAATCGATCACCGCGGTATGGTTTAGGAAGAGCTGTGAACTGTGCCGAGGGTGCGCTCGCTGCCTGCCCCCCGGTGGGTTCCGTGGGGGGGAAGCGCCGCTCGTTCCCGGGGCGGAGGGCCGGGGCGGGCCCGGTGCCGCCGCCGCCCAATCCGGCCGGAGCGCGCCGCTTTCGAACCGCGGGGGACGCGGCCCCTCCTCCCTCCCTGCCCGCCGCTGCCCTGTGCTGGGGGGGAGAGGGATCCCAGCGCATTGTGCTCGGCGGTTCCTGCCGGTTTCTGCTTTCTGTGGTTCTCCCTTTTCTTATTTGCAGCTTAGAGCTCTCATGGAATAGCAAGGAAACCGTAAGTACTTCCCTGGAGTGCCGTCCAGGAGGGTTTCCAAAAAGCGGCCTCAGGTATTCTGAATTCAGTGATGGGTGGTGGTCGTTGCAGAACTGGCTGGAGTGTTCAGGTAGAAGCCCTATGGAAAGTCACATGCACACGGGGAAGGGAGTCATGATGTACTAGTCTGGACTTGAACTGCTGCTTTCATTCTTTCCCCATCCTGGCAGAGCGAGTGGTGTTTAAAAGTGCTCTTGGCGTTTTTCTGCCAAAGTTTCCTTCACTTATACACTGTGGTCTCCTGGGTACTGCTGCCTTTGTCTTAGCTGAGCTCTCCAGTACCGCTTTTATAATTTGGTAGCCTTAGTTGTCCTTTTTGGGGCCCTTGGTGGCTACAACTGCCTGGGCCTGCTTGACTGTGGGAGCCCCTTGCGCTCTGAGACGGGGGCACTGCCTTGGCGATGTGAAAGTTGTCTCTGAAGCCGCCAGCCACTCTATCCCTCTTCTTGTGCTGTCAGGGGCTTATAAATCACGACAATAGGCGAGGGATCGGGATTTACAGGGAGGAGCTTCTCCGCCATTGGTGCCTCCAGGCGGCCGCGCTGCCGGGAGACGGCGACAGCTCCTCTGCTCTCTCCTCTGAACAGGTTGATTTGGGGAGGGGGGGTGCTTTTTTTTTTTCTTTCTTTTTTTTTTTTTTCCCCACTATAAAGAACACCGCGTTCCCTCCTTTGTTAGAAGTAGATAAATGACGCTTTAGTGTGTTTTTCGTTCAGTAATGTTTTATGCGGAAGAAAAAATTGCCCGAAGGGAAGGCAGGAATGCAACGCCTGTACCCTCCGAGTGAGGCTGCGAAGGGCTGAGGAGGGTGTTTTCTTTGTTCTTTAAAATCGTCCCTTGAGAACTAAGGCGAGGAAAACGCTGCTCTTCCCCACCCCACCTCCCCCCCGCCTTTATTTTTTTTTTTTTTTTTTTTTTTTTCTTTTTGCTGTACTGGCTCAGGAGGCGGAGGAGTGAGTCACTGGGGCATTGTGTTAATGGAAAATATTTTTCAAGCGGGGAGAGATAACGTGGGAGTGCCTGGCTGAAATCTTGCTTGGAAACAAGATGAGAATCGCGGGTCTGTTTCTAAGCGGTATATGACTCTTAAATAATTTTTATGTTGAGTTGTTTTCCTTTTTTTGTTGTTGTTGCTTTTTTGGGGTGTGGGGGTTTTTTTGTGTTTTTGTTGTTGTTGGTTGTTTGTTTGTTTGTTTTTATGGTTTTTGGTTGTTTTTGTTTTTTTTTCCAAAATAGGCAGAGGACTTCCCCCCCCCTCTTTTTTTAAATCATCTGTGTTCTGCTGCAAGAAATAAGAAATTGCGTTAGATATTAACTACCTATTATTCAGAGTTGGACTTTGAAACAGCAGCAACTGCAGGACTTTATCAGTAACCATTCTGAAATTTGAGACTAGAATCAGACTTAAACACTTCAGGATTGTTTGTTTGTTTGTTGTTTCATAATCTCAATTTATCTGTGTTTTGCATATTAGGCAAAATAACCTTCTGTTGGTGTATATTCAGTAGAGAAGGAAGAGATTAGGCGGGCCTGGAGAAGGGAATTGATTTGCACAAGGTTCTGATTGGGCCATTTGAAAACATCCAAAGCAGAGGCCTTCCGGGTTTCATCTTCACCCTTGAAAACCCCGTGTGAGGAGAGAGCATTTCTTTTCAAGGGTAATGTTCGTGCTTCCTTCTCAGGCCCTTCAGTATTTAAGTTCTGCTTCTCTTGGAAATTGCTTGTTGGCTTTTTTTTTTTCTTATTCCCCCGCCCCCCGCTGATGTTTTAAAACACACGTATTTAAACAGTTTTTGAATAAGATATGGGTAGAATTCAGTCTATTGTTTGTTTTGTTTTTCTATTATGTTCCTCGCTAGAAACTCGTTAGGCTCAGTATTGTAATTCATGAAGATAACAATTTCATTCTCTGCCTTTCTAGCCCTGTTTCCTCCTTGAGACAGCTTATGTAATGAGCTCAGTTTCCTTATATAGAGATTTCTAAATATTGTTGCCTTCTCTACGCCAACAACAGGATTTTCATAATCGGTTTAAGTATAGTTTTGTTAATACAAGAGAATTGAGGAATTCTGTATGCTGAATCCTCTTTTTCTTCAGCTAAATTATGCCTGGAATGTTTTTGTGCAATTGCTGCATATCCGTGTTTCTCCTGGCCAGTCATTCACAATCAATGAATTAAAGAAAGGCAATATGTTATTTTATCTTGGGTAACTGTTAGTTATAAATGAACACATTCTCTGTCTGCATACTGCAGTTAAACAGAAGGTTTTTATATATTGAAATAGAAATGTATTTTATGACCTCTTTGAGTACGAGACAAATGAGGGTTAAAAGTGGTGGTTTTTTGAAAGCACGATACTTTATTTTGTTGCAGATGTGGAATTTCCCTTCCCAAATTTAGTTTCATCTCCCCTTAATCAGCCTTAATTCTCAAAAAGGAGGAAGGCTTTAGATTTAAGAGCAGTGCATCACAGATGCTTTTGGTCATGAAATAAACATTTAATATCGTATGACCCTAATTTATTTTTGAACACTGAAGTCCACACCAATGCATTATCCTTATGCTGTAACCATAACACAGGCAGTGCAATCTCTCAGATTGCTTGCTCCCAAGTAAACGTTACTTAACCCAATAGCTTTTTGTTTTTCCATAAAGCCAGGAGAGATAATGTGCAAGACAATATTAAAAAAAAAATCAAACTATGCTCAGTTGCAGAAACATTCAGAAGGCTGCTGAGAATAAAGCTTAAAAAAGTGATGTTATAAAAGAGCATTTACTGTCAGGCTTTGTCTTAGTAACCATGGAATGCCAAGAAAAGTCCTTGGATATTAATTTCCTTCCAAAAATCCTATTCATGTTGTTTTGGTTTGGTTTTTTTGCTGCTTTGGTTTTGAGGGGTTTTTTGTTCGAATTTTTTAGTTTGTTTTATGAGAAGCCTATCTATTCTTGATTTTTCTCTAGTGACCTGATTGAGGACAGGAGAGAATTACTGTTCCAACTTTCTTGGTAGTAAGCAGTCTTCCAAAGGCTTAGAGGAAGATGTGATTTTAATTTCTTCCTTTTTTTTTTTTTTTTTCTTTTTTAATGCGAATTTGCTATCGGTTAGAAATCTTATTAACAATGTAGGCTAGCTAGAGTATTTACCTAGAGCAAATGTGAATAGAATATACCAATTCTATCCCCACAATGCTCCGAGCTCTTCCTTGTAAAACTTAAATGAAAATTTAGATCATATAGTCTATGGAAAGGTTAAGCTTTTATAGTTTTTTAATTGAATTACTCTCATATAATTTCACTCAAATTTTTAGTTTCTTTGATATCTTTCTGCAACCTTACATAGCGTACCAAAATCAAATATGGTTGGAACATCTTACAAATACAGCGTTATTCTGTACTAAATAATTTGAATAATACCATTAATAATTTACTTTTCTTAAACACTTAAACCCAGATCTGCTTAGACACCAAAAGTACTTTTAAAATAAAAAGTTACTCTTTATTTTTCTAAAATACACAGCACAAGATCAGTTTAGACTTGGGTAAACATGTAAGGAATTCACTTGTCTCCATTCACACAGCTTTGAAGGCATCGATGCTGACGCTCGGGAAGTTTGTGCCGAAGTGGAAGCTTTCAATTGCTTTTCAATTGCAGCTTCCACAGCTGTGGAAAGGCAGCAGAAAACTGCGTTTGTTTGCAAGGCACCAAAAATGCTCTGAGCGTGTCTAAGGTGACGAGAAGGGCGGGCTGCCGTGGGCCGCAGCCGAGCCCCGGGGTGTCCGTGTGAGCCCCGGGGTGTCTGTGAGCCCCGCGGTGTCCCTCCGAGCCCCGCTGTGTCTCTCTGAGCCCCGCTGTGTCTCTGATCCCCGCTGTGTCTCTCCGAGCCCCGCTGTGTCCCTCCGAGCCCCGCTGTGTCCCTGTGAGCCCCGCTGTGTCCCTGTGAGCCCCGCTGTGTCCCTGTGAGCCCCGCTGTGTCTCTCTGAGCCCCGCTGTGTCTCTGATCCCCGCTGTGTCTCTCCGAGCCCCGCTGTGTCCCTGTGAGCCCCGCTGTGTCCCTGTGATCCCCGCTGTGTCCCTGTGAGCCCCGCTGTGTCTCTCTGATCCCCGCTGTCTCTCCGAGCCCCGCTGTCTCCCTGATCCCCGCTGTGTCCCTCTGATCCCCGCTGTGTCTCTGATCCCCGCTGTCTCCCTGAGCCCCGCTGTGTCCCTGTGATCCCCGCTGTGTCCCTCTGATCCCCGCTGTGTCTCTGATCCCCGCTGTGTCCCTCTGAGCCCCGCTGTGTCCCTCCGAGCCCCGCTGTCTCCCTGATCCCCGCTGTGTCCCTCTGAGCCCCGCTGTCCCTCTCCCTGCCCCTCTCGCTGTGGCCCACCGCCTGCGGGCCGCCCCAATCCCGGCGCCCTCCCCGCAGCTGGGCCCGGCGGGCAGCAGGCACCGCCCGCCCGGGCTGCAGCAATTTCCGACCAATCCCACCCGGGAAAGAGCTTCCCCTCCCTCCTTCCTCTTTCTTCCTCTCCCTCCCCCGTCCCTCCCTCTCTGCCTCCCTGCGGTTCCCTTCCCTGCCTCCGCTTTCCGGCCTCCCACCACCCGCGCCCCCGAGTCATTTTCCTTTCCTTAATCCGCAGTCAAAGAGGATGAATCTGCTGGGCGACACCACGATGGGCGACGAGCATCTCGCTCTGGCTGCTGTTAAAGCCAGCCTGTGTTTTGAATGCTCCTAGTGTTCCTTTTATCAGCTGCTAGTTTGTGATTTTTGACTGTCGTTTATACTGTGGCTGCTGCCCAGGCTAAGGGGAGGGGAAAAAACCCCAACAGCCAAGCAAACGCAACCCTAAACAACCCATCACAAAACCAAAACAACCCAAGGAGCAGCTGGAATGTTCCAGTTTGGTCTGTTAGAAAATACTGTTTTGGTTCTGCAGGCTTCAAAGCTGAGAGAGCAATGGAGCATCCTGCATGATAAAATACTTCTGTCAGGAGCCCATGTGATGATGACATCCTTCCCCTCCCCTTGCCCATTCTATCCTAGAAAGCTAGATGAGAAACAACCCTGCCATAGTAACGAGGAGATGCAAACACACGATTTTTCCTCTCCAGGTGGCACCTCTGTGTATCACATCTTTGATTGTTTCAGGCCTCTGCACGCTGCATACAAATGGTCCCTCTTGTGTACCGAGGGCTTTCAAATACAAAACAAGTCCTCTTTCTATAGAAGCTACAGGTTTTTCCTGTCATGGGATTCCTCTATGGCCTTCACAAGTAGTTTCTGAGATAATCATAAGAATACCAGCACAAATCAGGATGTGAACTGAAGCACAGGAAAATAATAATAAAAAAACAACAACAGTAGTTAAACACTGGAATAGGAGCTTTTTTCTAGGGTCAATTTTTTGTTTGTTGGCTTTGTGTTTTGGCTGGGGTCAGGGGACAGGTAGAGTCACTTTTTTGTTTGGGACTGGTGTTTTTGGGGGAGGGGATTTGGTTTTGGGGGGTGGTTTTTTTGGTGTTTGTTTGTTTTTATTCTGTGGAAAACAAAACTTGATCCTCAGGACATGCTTGTAATTAAATGGATCAGTTTATGAAGTATTTACTACCGGTGTTAGGACTTTTGCAAGCAGCTGTGTAGTCCAGAATTGATTTCTTTGAGGAAAGAGATTGGCACCAATTTCTTCTTTCATCATCTTTCTCTCTTCCCTCTGATTTGAAAAAAGACTATAGAGTAAGCATCCATTTACTTAAGAAAACTACCTATGAAATTGACAGCATTTCTGATATCAGTAACCTTTGGTTATAACTAATTATCCTCTCCATGGAGTTAGACAACTTCTGTAATGTCTTGTCATGCTGATCATCACTCCTGGCAACAATCTGTCTCTATTTTTAGCTGGGCTTGTATATTTCTTATGATAGTGCTCTGTGATGCTCATCTCCCTAGGAAGATGATGCAGAAAAAGATTATTCCTTTCCCTCACAAGTATTTCATCTAAATAAAGTAGCACTACCATAAGCTTTTGCTTTAGGAGATGAACCAAATCTGTATCTCCATTTTTCAGCTGATTTTTAGCTGATTTAAAACCATACCACCAAGACTTTCTAAGTTAATATTCATTCTCCTAAGGATGTGAAACTACATGTGCCGGCAGATCCACTGAGAGATCAGTAAATCCTTCAGCTCAGCCAACAGCTTTCCTGAAAAGGAAAGCAGATCATTAAAGAGAAAACAAATTTGAAAATCACATTACTTCAACAGCATCCTCAAGGGGATGGTTGTCTTTTGGGAAGGACAGGAGTGCTGGGAGTAATGTCAGGATGAGAGGCTGAAAGCAGATGCAGAGGGGAAGAGAAGTGCTAAAATCTGCTGACCCTCCTAGAGTGGGCAGAGAAGTGGAGTCACTCTCTCACTCATCCCTGCCATCGCCCAACCTGTTCCTGCACTCCAGTGTGCCCTGCCTGCCTGCCCACATCGCGGGACACAGCTCAGGGCTCTTCCAGCTAATGCTACCTGATCAGGAAAAGCTTTTATCTTTGCTCTTCTCCTCTTGTCTCCTCTTGTCTTGGTTAACAGGAAAGGATAGATGGATAGATAGATAAAGACCATATACTCACTTGTTGGTTCTGAGTAAAAAAATAATCCATGTAGGTGAACCGCCAGGAGTGAAGGATGAACACTGGCCATTAAATGTGAGACTGGCCATAAAATAAAAGATCTCAGATAGGAAATGAAGTGTTGTTTTCGAATTCAATGAATTCAGGTTGTTTAAAACTTTTTTATCTTTTCCGTAACATTGAAAGGTTTGAGTTCATGTAAACAGGTTGTTTGCTCCTCCTTTATTTCAATAATATACACACTTACTTTGTACTCACAGATGTTAGAAAAGCAACACATAAATAAAGCATGCCAAAATAAAACCAAGAAAATTAAGCTACCTGGTGTGGAAAAGATAAATTTGGGTAAGGATTACTTGGAAAACCATGAAATAAAGAATATTTCCTCAAATAACCCAAGCACACTTTAATGCATGAGTCTATTCTATGTACTTGTATATTGCTGCCATATCTACAAGGATTCTATGTAAAATTTGCCATAATAAAAATTTACTCTAAATAATCTGTGGGGTTTATTCCTTTGAATCTAAGGTATTGCTTAGGAACAAATTACACTGATACCTGTTGTAGTTCTTCATAGGAGTTTGTCTTAAGAATACTTAAGTAATGGATAATGATAAAAACTTGATTATTTAAAGAGGTCTAATACAGAGAAAATCAAGAAAATATGACTTAAAAGTAAGCAAAGGCTAATTTTAATGGAAAAATATTAACTACACAATAAGCACTACAGATAGAGTTCTAGTGGACTAAAAAGCATCAAGAAATGGATTCTAAAAGAGATTGTGATGTTTTGACAAAATGCCAGTTAACACTGGGCAAGGGAGGTGAACCAGGCATTTTTCAAGATCAAATAAGTATTCTCATTAAACAACATTTAAAAAAGTTTAATTGAATAACCTGCAATTAGCAGCTATACATTTGAAATGAAATTAAAGCTAAGCCACAGAGATGTGCCAAAAATAACCTAAATAAAACCAAATGCGCCACATGAAAAGGGAAAAATAGTTTTTACAGGAGTCCTGAAGAGACCAAAAAAGGTCATCTGAATGTAGATAAATAGAGAGAAAGCCACACTCACCACTGCCAAGGAAAAGGTATGTGATATTTGATATCACCTTTGCGATATCAAATGTGAGCAGTAATAGGCAGGGAAGAATATGTTTTGTAGTTATGCAGAAATTTTACTGAATTCTCTATTGTGTTCTACCTATGTTGTAACTCATAAGTGTGGTGACAGTGGGGAAAAGACTGCACATAAATATTTGGGGCTTTTTCCTTGAGTAAGTATAAAGATGAATACTGTGCAAAGACAGGGATTCTAACTGTCTTGGTTTTGGCTGGGTTGGAGTTAATTTTCTTTGCAGTGGTTTGCTTTGGGCTATGTTTAGAATTTGTGCTGAGCACAGGTTTGATAACACAGTGATATTTCTGTTATTGCTGAGCAGGGCTCAACAGAGAGCCAAGGCCTTTTCTGCTTTTTGTGCTGCCTCAACCAGTGAGGAATTTGGGTGTGCCTGGGAGATTGTGAGAAGACACAGCCAGGACAGCTAACATCAGCTGATCAAAGGGATAATCCAGACTTTATAACTTGACATTCAGTATGTAAAGCTGGGGGGAAGAAGGAGGAAGGGCAAGACATTTGAAGTGATGGCATTTGTCTTCACGAGTAAGCATTACAGTGGCTGGGCCTTGCTCTCCTGGAGGTGGCTGAGCATCTGCCTGCCCATGTGAAGTGGTGAATTAATTCTTTGTTTTGGTTTGGTTTTCTAGTGAGTGCAGCTTTAGCTTTTGCTATTAAACTGTCTTCATCTCAATCCTTGAGTTTACTTGCATTTACCCTTCTGATTCTCTCACCAGTCCTACTGGTGGAGGAATGAGCAAGTGCTTGCATGGTTCCTGGTTACAGGCTGGGGTTAGACCATGACAACTGGAAGAGTTTCCTCTGTCCTACAAGCATCATTAATGTTGATATGCAAAGATAAATATGTATTTCCTATACCTGTAGAACAAATAATTTGGTATTAATAGATATAAAATGATGTAAACAGTGGCTGGCTATCTACACATGAAAACATGTACTACAGTGGTGGCCAAAAAACATACATGCAAAAGGTGCACAGAGAGAGAGAAGTAAATCTCAAAGTCACCATTATCATCTCCCCTGAGAAAGAGAACTTTTCTGAAAAGGTAGTGAAAAAGGACCAACAAAAACAACAACAAAAGAGTGATGCCTCAAATGCAAAAGTGTGCGAAACTACCAAGCAAAACCTTTTCACATTCCAGCATTGTATAGTACTGGGCACCCATTGGAAATAGGGAAAAGATGGGGAGGATCAAACAAATTGAGAAACACCTGATCAACAAAAAACCCCCAAACCTGTGTACTGCACGCAGATATAATTAACCAGAGGAAAACTGCCAAGAAAGGTGGTCTATAGTAACTGCATGGGATAGCATTTATTTGACAGTCCTTCCAGAACAAAGTAAAAATACCTTAAAATTCATGGTAAATTTAAAGAATAACTCAGAAAAAGTAAAAGAAGGTGTGCGCCTGCAAAGCTTGAAGGCTTTCAGGAGTCACTGCAGCAGAAAGGACTCATGGAGCTAAACAGGCAACCCAGCACAAAATAACACATCCACACCACTTTCTGCATTCAAAAAGTAATATAATGTGAAGAAACAAACAGTGAAAGGAATGCTTTATTAGGTTTCAATAAACAATAGGAGTATGAAAATGATCAAATACTTGCAACATCTGTAAAAGTGCAGACATAGTCCAGATTTTTTCATGGGTACATCGGTAAGAGACACAAATCAGTTCCCTCATTAGTACATCGGTCCCATAAACACAAGGTAGCCAAGTGATCATTAAGTCAGAGATGTGGAACACACGAGGCTTCCCTTAACAGCACACACATAAAATAAAATAAAATAAAATAAAATAAAATAAAATAAAATAAAATAAAATAAAATAAAATAAAAATTAAAGCGTTTCCCTCAATGGGGAAAAAAAAATCCCAGCACATTACCCCCCTTTCACAGCCTTCGGTAGAAGAGGGTGCATTTAACGTCGAAGCGGGACCGCGGCGTCCGCTCTCTGCACTGCCCGGCCGAGCCCGGTGTCGGGGCGCAGCCCGCTGGCGGCGGAGCGCGGGCGGATCGCGGCTCTCCGGCCCCGCCGTGTCCGGTTCCGCTGCCGCCCCGCGGCCGCCGGGGCCCCGCCCCCCACGGGCACCGCGAGCCCGCGGGCAGCGCCGGGCGCGAGCCGGCAGCGCGCGGCCCCGCGCGGAGCGAGGGCGCCAAAGCCCCGGCGCGCGGGGGGAAGGGCGCGCGAGGAGCCCGCCCCGCCCCGGCCCGGGCGCAGTTCTCAACCAGGTCGGACCGCCGGCAATATACAGAGGCGCGCGGGGGCCGCCGCCGCATTCGTTTGGGCACCGTGAGAGCGCGAGTATGTCCGGCAGGGGCAAGGGCGGCAAGGGGCTCGGCAAGGGCGGCGCCAAGCGCCACCGCAAGGTGCTGCGCGACAACATCCAGGGCATCACCAAGCCGGCCATTCGCCGTCTGGCTCGGCGCGGCGGCGTCAAGCGCATCTCGGGGCTCATCTACGAGGAGACGCGCGGCGTGCTGAAGGTGTTCCTGGAGAACGTGATCCGCGACGCCGTCACCTACACGGAGCACGCCAAGAGGAAGACGGTCACGGCCATGGACGTGGTCTACGCCCTCAAGCGCCAGGGCCGCACTCTCTACGGCTTCGGCGGCTAAACTCGGTTCCTGCTGCAGCTTAACGCTTCTACAACACAAAGGCTCTTTTCAGAGCCACCCACAAATTTCATAAAAAGAGCTTAAGGTCGCTGATGGTGTATTACTTTGTTCTTGGGGTTGGAGGGAAATGGGAAGGGATTTTAATTTTCCTGGCTTCCCCGAAGCCCACAGCTGCCTGCCCCACTCCTCCCGCGTTCCTTATTTCCTCATTCTTCACACGGAGCACCACCCGCTCAGTCTAGACGCTCTTTCGAAAGGGCTTAAGCAAGGCATAGACAAGCGAGAGAAAAATAAGGGGGGGGGGGTTGGTTGGTCGGGGGCGAGCGCGATTGCCGTAGCGTCTCTCGCGGCACCAGTTTCACCCCGCGACAGCCTGGAAGGGGAAGCGAAGCTCCTGAAATGGCGGCTCTCTCCTCTCTGCCGTTCGGTGGGCGAGACGGAGCGGGAAAAAGAAACAGCAAAGAGCGCCCGTCAGCGCCCTAGGAGCTGCACAGCAAAGGCGCTGCGAGCTCGGTGCTCTAAAGCCCTCCCGCCCCCGCCCCGCCCCCCCTCTGAGGCTGCCCGTGCTCTGGGTGCCGCTCTCACCCTCACTCACTCACCGCAGCCCCTTACACCCTCCCAGCACCGGCGGGTTTAGACCCTGAACCCTCAGAGGACGGTAGGGCTGGACACTACGCGAAGGCTGCACTCCGCCCCAGTTACCCCAGATCTAACACTGCCTTGGGCACTGCAAAGTGCTTTGCATAACAGAGACAACAGCTCTCTCCAGTGGCTTTGTGGTGGCTCTTAAAAGAGCCTTTCGGTTTGAAGCTGGAAGGGCAGGACACTCAGGCGCGCTCTCCGCGGATGCGGCGGGCCAGCTGGATGTCCTTGGGCATGATGGTGACGCGCTTGGCGTGGATGGCACACAGGTTGGTGTCCTCGAAGAGCCCCACCAGGTAGGCCTCGCTGGCCTCCTGCAGCGCCATGACGGCCGAGCTCTGGAAGCGCAGGTCGGTCTTGAAGTCCTGCGCGATCTCGCGCACCAGGCGCTGGAAGGGCAGCTTGCGGATCAGCAGCTCCGTGGACTTCTGGTAGCGCCGGATCTCGCGCAGCGCCACCGTGCCGGGCCGGTAACGGTGCGGCTTCTTGACGCCGCCCGTGGCCGGCGCGCTCTTGCGGGCAGCCTTGGTGGCCAGCTGCTTGCGGGGCGCCTTCCCGCCCGTCGACTTACGCGCCGTCTGCTTCGTGCGCGCCATCTACACAGCCCGGACAGCCCTGACAGCCACAGCAAGCACAGCCAACTGGCTCACGGCACCGCAGCCCGCCAGTTTTATACCCGAGCGCTGCGCGCTGATTGGCTGATGGAAACGGCCGCGCTCAGCGGGACGGTTTGAAAATCGCGCGTTATCCCGCTCCTATGCTGAGCCCTGCTCCCAAATATCTAACCCGAACCAGCATTGTCTCTTGCTCTTCCCTTTCTTCCGAGCCGATATTTCTGCTGTTTAACCACTTGCCTTAATTAAGTAAATTACTCTGCTACTTAAGGTGGCTAAAAATAAAACATGATTTTCGTAGAATCACCAATAAATATCGTGTTTGTAATCAGATTTACTTACTGATAGCTTCTTTTTTGCGTAACTGGGCGCTTATATTTCGTCATCTTATATTTTTATGGAAGTAGTTTACAAAGGAATCGGTTGCTTTTCATGGAATCTGAAACTAAGTCTTGAATGGTGGGGGGTTTTGTTCTGCTTGGTTGGTTTTTTCCTTTTTTATTCTTATCTGGTTTTTGTTTCGTTTGGTTTTTTGTTTGTTTTGTTTGGTGTGGGGTTTTTGGGGATTATCTGTCACTTAAAGCACTATATATAATTGCATGGCTTAAAATACAAACCCGTAAGTACCATTCGGAAACAGCTTCGAGAAAATGAAATACAAGAAATAGACAGAATACAACAATAACATTGGCAGATGTTGATTTCCACTAACAAAAACCAAACAATTCAAGATTTATTTCGGTAGACTTGGGGCTCGGAGAGGCTTCAGTTTTTACCCAATGAAATTCTCCGCTTCTTTGGCCAATCAGCGGCGGGGAGGCGTGGCCACAGTTCAGCATAAATGCGGCTCGCAGCGCCGGCTCCGTGGTTGTTCAGATCGGGTTTTGTGTGGTTTTGCAATGGCGCGCACGAAGCAGACGGCGCGTAAGTCGACGGGCGGGAAGGCGCCCCGCAAGCAGCTGGCCACCAAGGCTGCCCGCAAGAGCGCGCCGGCCACGGGCGGCGTCAAGAAGCCGCACCGCTACCGGCCCGGCACGGTGGCGCTGCGCGAGATCCGGCGCTACCAGAAGTCCACGGAGCTGCTGATCCGCAAGCTGCCCTTCCAGCGCCTGGTGCGCGAGATCGCGCAGGACTTCAAGACCGACCTGCGCTTCCAGAGCTCGGCCGTCATGGCGCTGCAGGAGGCCAGCGAGGCCTACCTGGTGGGGCTCTTCGAGGACACCAACCTGTGTGCCATCCACGCCAAGCGCGTCACCATCATGCCCAAGGACATCCAGCTGGCCCGCCGCATCCGCGGAGAGCGCGCCTAAGTGTCCTGCCCTTCCAGCTTCAAACCGAAAGGCTCTTTTAAGAGCCACCACAAAGCCACTGGAGAGAGCTGTTGTCTCTGTTATGCAAAGCACTTTGCAGTGCCCAAGGCAGTGTTAGATCTGGGGTAACTGGGGCGGAGTGCAGCCTTCGCGTAGTGTCCAGCCCTGCCGTCCTCTGAGGGTTCAGGGTCTAAACCCGCCGGTGCCGGGAGGGTGTAGGGGGCTGCGGTGAGTGAGTGAGGGTGAGAGCGGCACCCAGAGCACGGGCAGCCTCAGAGGGGGGGCGCGGTGGGGGGGGAGGGCTTTAGAGCACCGAGCTCGCAGCGCCTTTGATGTGCAGTTCCTAGGGCGCTGACGGGCGCTCTTTGCTGTTTCTTTTTTCCGCTCCGTCTCGCCCACCGAACGGCAGAGAGGAGAGAGCCGCCATTTCAGGAGCTTCGCTTCCCCTTCCAGGTTGTCGCGGGGTGAAACTGGTGCCGCGAGAGACGCTACGGCAATCGCGCTCGCACCCGACCTACCCCCCCCCGCCCCCCCCTTATTTTTCTCTCGCTTGTCTATGCGTCTAGACTGAGCGGGTGGCGCTCCGTGTGAAGAATGGGGAAATAAGGAACTCGGGAAGAGGGGAGCAAGCAGCTCTGGGCTTCGGGGAAGCCAGGAAAATTAAAATCCCTTCCCATTTCCCTCCAACCCCAAGAACAAAGTAATACACCATCAGCGACCTAAAGCTCTTTTTATGAAATTTGTGGGTGGCTCTGAAAAGAGCCTTTGTGTTGTAGAAGCGTTAAGCTGCAGCAGGAACCGAGTTTAGCCGCCGAAGCCGTAGAGAGTGCGGCCCTGGCGCTTGAGGGCGTAGACCACGTCCATGGCCGTGACCGTCTTCCTCTTGGCGTGCTCCGTGTAGGTGACGGCGTCGCGGATCACGTTCTCCAGGAACACCTTCAGCACGCCGCGCGTCTCCTCGTAGATGAGCCCCGAGATGCGCTTGACGCCGCCGCGCCGAGCCAGACGGCGAATGGCCGGCTTGGTGATGCCCTGGATGTTGTCGCGCAGCACCTTGCGGTGGCGCTTGGCGCCGCCCTTGCCGAGCCCCTTGCCGCCCTTGCCCCTGCCGGACATACTCGCGCTCTCACGGTGCCCAAACGAATGCGGCGGCGGCCCCCGCGCGCCTCTGTATATTGCCGGCGGTCCGACCTGGTTGAGGACTGCAGCAGGAGGCGGGGTCTCGCGCCCTGCCCCCGCCGCGCGCGCTTCTCGCGAGACGCTCCGAGGCGCTCTCCCGGCCGCCTCCCAGGGTCGCGCGCGGCGGCTCCGCCTCTCCCGGGCCGGTCTGAGCTCGTCCCGCCCTTCCCGCAGTCACGGAACCACAAATTACTCTCAGAGAAGGGGAGAGACCTACAAGGATCATCAGGCGCGACTCTTAAGTGGTTGGCTCATGCAGGGATTGAAATACAATATTGCTCTTTTTAGCACCGGGTTCTAACCGAGTTATTGTCGGGCTGCACTACGCTGTCCTTGCCCGCTGTCAGCCCACGCGCCCCTTTGCTACTTTCCTGTCCCGCACCTGTCGCCCTCTGCGCTGGAGACAGTTCCACGGCAGCTCTGGGTCTCCCTCAGCAGCAAGAGCGGGACCTGCGCCCCTCATCCCGCGTTTCGGGCTGCGGCGCCCCTTCCTCGTCCCTCCCCGCGGCTCTGCGGCAAAATCCGACCAATGTGGGGCCTGGCTCGGCGCTGCCGCCCCTCCCCGCCGCCCTTCCGCCCCCCGCTCCCGGCCAACTCGGCGGAGGAGCCTTTCCCGAGCAGCGCTGTCTTTGTTTAATTCCACCATGGCGGTTTCACGTTTCCTTTGTCTGCGCGGACACCCCCGCGCTGCGCTCCCCTCCGTGCGCCGCCGGGCTCTGGGCACCGGGCGTTCCGCGCTTTCCCCTTCGCACCGAGCCACGGCAGGGCGGCTGCGGGGGGATCAGGGAGCGGGGCCCCGACCGGCAGGGAAATGGTCACTGAGGGGCTCCGGTGGGAAGCGTTTAGGGCGGAGAGCCCCGAGGGCACCGCGGAGCGGCTCTGAGAGCGCGGACGGGACCGTCCCGCCCGCCGGGCCCGCCCCGCCGAGCCGCAGGGCCCTGGGCTCGCTCCCGGCCGCTGCCTACACCGGGAGCCAGCAAGAGAAAGAAAGCATTGCAGATATCGCAAACAACTGTCTGGATGACATCTGAAGAATGAACACTAGCAAAGCAATTTTTATTCCAATAAGGAATCCAGAAATTTTGCCGCGTGTTTCACGCTTGCAGAAAACACCACACATGCCGCTTTATAGTGTGTTTGACTGTATTTGTGAATGAATAAATGCTGAGAGATTTATGAGACTGTAGTTCTGAATTGAATCTGTGAAGATTTTAAGTATTACTTGCACAGAATAGAACTGATATGCCTAAGGTGCTTGCCAATTCTTATATTATTGATGTATTATGTCCTTTAAACATGCCTACTGCTATAAAAGTTTTAATATCCTTTAAAATTTGTGCAGCTATTCCTTAATATAACGTAGAGAATCTTGGCAACGTCTCGAAAATATTTCTGGAAATAAGATATTCCCTAAATTCAGGGGAAATGAAATTGAGATAGTCATGTGTTCAGTTACAGGTGTCAAAAAGGTACAAATCTTGTTATCACTGTGAATTCCTTTTACTTTCAAATTAAAAGAATTGCCATTCACATATACAGTATAAGAAGGAAAATATATCTTTAATTTAGATTAGGTTTGCTTTTTTTGACTGAACAGAATGAATGAACTAAGACTATTTTTAGAGTAACTGGAAGATCTGCCACAAGTGGACCTGCCAGGCTGGTGCCTAACATTCCCATTTGGCTCCACAAAGCCAGCTTTGTGCTTTATCTCCGAAAATCTGTCTAGCTATGTTTCCTGAGGCAGTTATAAACAGCATTCTGATTACTTAGGACAGCCAAAAGAAATTATGCAAAGCCTTTTGGTATGTCAAAATAATAATTTATTACTAAGGCTTTCTAAATGTAGAGTGAGGATCCTAGTATAACTTCCTTCCAGCACTACAACCACTACAAGACTTGGAAAATCCCCTCCCATTTCTGCCAGAGGTAGGTTATGGAGAGGCTGAGACCAGTAGCTTAAAGTAAATAAAACAGCTGCAAACCCCTTTCCTCAAGAGGTTTAGTACATTAGATACAATTTAACGTCAGGACTTCTAGAAGGCTGCCTGGCCTATGTGTTGCTCCAAGTGTGCACGGACCCGTTTCACAGGTGTGTCTGTTAGGGATATATTCAGTTCTTTCATGGAGCAGAGCATTTTCTTAGGCAAAAAATAATTTTTTTTAGAAATTGCTGCTGAATATAATCCCTAATAAAATTGTTTCTTCTGTTTATTGGTGATAAATTTTTTGGATCAAAGTTTAGTGTTCAATCCACATATTATAGACAGATTTCCCTCAAGTATTTGAGCACACAGCACTAGGGGTTAAATGAGAAAGGAAATCTTAGCAAAAGTCAGCTCCACTAAAAAAATTAAAATAAAAATCTGTAGCTTTTCAAGTGTGCATTAATTAGGACAGTTCCCTAGTTCCTCGTTAAACTATAACAAGGAAATTGCATTTGTTTATTATAATAAGGCAATATCTCACCATGACTGCACAAGAGTAGATGTAATTAGTAAAAAAATCATTACATCAGTGTATTATAACCAGCTTCAAAGATGCTCATCATTTTCTTGTGACCTTAAGTGGCAACTAAAATCCATATCTGCATCTGCAACAACTGTCATAATAGGTATAAAAATATGCAAACTAAAGTAATGTAAGAGCTGCTTAACAGGTAATTTTTTCCCAGCATTGCAAGCAATATAGATGAAAAGGGGTAGAAAAGCTCTTTGAATTTTTAACTATGCAGTTTAAGTCTTTTGATATATAGAGTGACACTACTGAGTTACGCCAAAGCATAACTGTGATATTTGAGGGACCTTGGTTGCAGGGTTCTTGGGAGTTCTTTTGCCACAAATTCTTTAGAATGTGTAGGTGCATTGGAACCCAACGACACAGCTGAGGTACCACGTGCTCTGGATTTCCTCTTTCCTAATGCTTGGTGCATAGGCAAATGAGAGAAATTTGTTTTTTCAGACTTGCTTGGCTAGATTCCTTCATCCACTGGAATTTGCTCGAAAGCTGTCTTTAGCACCAGGAGATTTTTCCAGCGCTCCTACCTTATAATCCAGGTGAATTACCAGACTTTTACATCTGAGACCTCATCTCTGCTGAGGCCACACTGGGTTAGCAACTGGTGAGACCACTGCTGGCTAAGACAAACCTAGGGAGTGCTCGGGAGTGGATCTAAGGAAACTCCAGGTACAGAGGTGAGAAGGAAAATGAGTGTAATAAGTGTTTGGAATGAAATTCTGAAGCAAATAATGAATTCCTGGTCAGATGACAGGAAGAATTCGGAGGGATATACTGGACTTAACTCCACAGTCAGAGGGTGGGGGCCTCTCTCGTGGTACCAGCCCTGAGCTCCACACACAGGGGCTCGTTAACAGAGAGAGCAAACTCCTTCTTAGATACCTCTATGCCATGGCCTTTCCCTGGAATTCCAGTGCTTGGATCTAGAGATGCACACCTGTGGCCCAGAAAGCCCATCCTAACGTGGGCTGCATCAAAAGCAGCCTGAAGAGCAGGCTGGGGAAGGTGATTCTCCTGCTCTGCTCGGCCCTCCTGAAACCCCACCTGAGCACTGCATGCAGCTCTGGGATGCTCTGGCATAAGGAAGACAGGAATCTGTCAGAGCAGGTCCAGAGAGGGCCACAAAAATTATCAGAGGGCTGGGTCACCTCTCCCATGAGGAAAGGCTGAGAGAGTTGCAGTTGTTCAGCCAAAGGAAAAGCAGGTTCTGAGGAAACCTTACAGCAGCCTTTCAATACAGAAATATTTCTTTTCAGGCCTCTAGGGACAGGAGAAAGGACAATGATTTTAAACTGAAAGAGGCTACATTTAGAATGGACATAAATAAGGATTTTTTTTGCCAGGAGGCTTGTGTGACACTGAACAAGGCTGTCTGGAGCAAAGGTGGATGCCACATCCCTAGAGGATGTCATCCCTAGAGTCAGGCAGGATGGGGCTTCAAGCAGCTTGGGCTAGGGAAAGGTGACCCTGCCCACAGCAGGGTTTTGGACAAGATAATATTTAATGGTCCCTTCCAACCCAAACCATTCTGAGATTGAAATTTTTTGACAAATACATATGTAGAAATCGCTTCTGGAAACTAAGTATAGAAGGCTCATGCGTTAAAATAAAATTTTAATTACCATTGCAGCTTTTAAAAAGAAATGCAAGGGCCAGGAGATAATTAGCTGTAGCAAATAATGACCAGTAAAACAGCATAATAAAACCACTACAACCCTAAAGATGTCCACTTACAAACAAAACCTTTAGAGACAGATGGCATGGCTATAAAGATTAGTCTGGAGGAGGGCCATCACCTCAATGCAGTGTGCTACAGACCATCAGATGAGGCTCCTGGGAACATCCCAGCAAGAGGAATCAGCCAGTTTTTCTCATAATTTCAAATAATTTATAATAATGAATATGAAGAGATTCAACACTGTGCTCCTGGGTGATATTTGTGCCAACAACACAGAAAATTCAGTAATACTGTCCGCTGTTAATTGATGTAACAAGAGGAGCAGCAACGAATAGTGAGAGAATTATTAATAGAAATTTTGAAAATGCCACTTAATATGGGAATATACTACCACTACAAGGTGCTCCTGGAAGTGTTACACTGTTGCTATTGAATGGTCTAGAGATGTAGATCAAATGCTTTTTTGCTAAGCATTTCCTCATTTTATTTCTACATAAATTTAACATTTAGGGAACATAACATCTTTTGAAGAATGAAGGCCTTAAAAGGGAATGAAGAAATCCTTTTTTTATTGTTGTATGTAGCTACAACTGGGGTTCAGGATGGTCTCCTTTTTATCTTCATGCTGCCTGGCTTTTGCCACTCCCACCAATGCTTTAGGCACCATCTCATGTTTTACACCCTAAGAAAGCTGTGGAACCATAAAAGGTGAGCAGAATCCTGAAGAACCAGTTCTTCGCTGTTACAATTAAAAAAACGAAACGTTAAATCACTACAATATTAACATTCATTTAAAAACACGGGTTAGAAACCAAATGTATCAGTCCTCTTCAGTGGAAACAATGTTTTAAAACACCGCAACACAAGTTCCTTTGAGTTAAAGTTAGAACTGTTGAAGAGTCAGCACCAGAGCGCCTTTGTGAAGCAAGCAATACAACTCTTTTCTGAGTACGTGGGTGGCTCTGAAAAGAGCCTTTGGTTTAAAATGTTACATCGCGCAAAGTCTGAGTGGCCTCGCCCGCAAAGTTTACTTGCTCTTGGCTTTATGGCTCTCGGTCTTCTTGGGCAGCAGCACGGCCTGGATGTTGGGCAGCACGCCGCCCTGCGCGATCGTCACCTTGCCCAGCAGCTTGTTGAGCTCCTCGTCGTTGCGGATGGCCAGCTGCAGGTGGCGGGGGATGATGCGCGTCTTCTTGTTGTCGCGGGCCGCGTTGCCCGCCAGCTCCAGGATCTCGGCCGTCAGGTACTCCAGCACGGCCGCCATGTAGACGGGAGCTCCGGCACCCACCCGCTCGGCGTAGTTACCTTTCCGGAGAAGCCGATGAACGCGACCGACAGGGAACTGCAGCCCGGCCCGCGACGAGCGCGACTTGGCCTTGGCTCGGACCTTGCCTCCCTGTTTCCCGCGGCCGGACATGCTGGGAGCGCTGGGCAGAGCACGGAGCGGACACGGAGCGCAGAACCGGGACACGCGGACTGACGCAACCGCCGCTCCCCTTTTATCCCTTCCCTGGGCGGATGCACCCTCGCCGATTGGCTGCAACCCGGCTCTGCTGAAGGAACCAATGAGCGGACGGATCCTGTTGTAACCAATCGGCGGCAAGGACACGCCCGGGACCGGGAAGGTCCAATCGCATTGCGCGGAGCTGAGAGCCGACATTTGCATACGGGTCTCTATAAATAGCGGGCGCTGCGGCCGCGCAGTGCAGCCAACTCGCTCCCGGAGAAAAGAGCTCCCAACAATGCCCGAGCCGGCCAAGTCCGCCCCCGCGCCCAAGAAGGGCTCCAAGAAGGCGGTGACCAAGACGCAGAAGAAGGGCGACAAGAAACGTCGCAAGAGCCGCAAGGAGAGCTACTCCATCTACGTGTACAAGGTGCTGAAGCAGGTGCACCCGGACACGGGCATCTCGTCCAAGGCCATGGGCATCATGAACTCCTTCGTCAACGACATCTTCGAGCGCATCGCCGGCGAGGCGTCGCGCCTGGCGCACTACAACAAGCGCTCCACCATCACGTCGCGGGAGATCCAGACGGCCGTGCGGCTGCTGCTGCCCGGCGAGCTGGCCAAGCACGCCGTGTCCGAGGGCACCAAGGCTGTCACCAAGTACACCAGCTCCAAGTAGGGCGTCTCGGACCGTCACTTTCAACCCAAAGGCTCTTTTAAGAGCCACCCACTTACTCTGTAAAAGAGCTTTTACACAGTAGTGCCTCGGTCTTCTTGGGTATGGGAATTAATAATTAAGAAATCGTAGATAGAATTTTAAACGTTTAATCAGTTTATTCTTGCAATGATAACTACGAAATCCTTAGATATTTTACAACTTGGAGGTAATTCAAATGCACTCACTATTCGAAAATATAAACGTTCAAATATGTTTTCAATAACTGGAAACAGTATTGAGTCTTCTTTTTAAAGTAAAGATGGGAGACAATTCTAATTTGTTCCATCCAATTTAGGGAGTTTCACAGTTCAATTAGCAGGCATGCTTCAAGAAAATAAAGACATTTAATAAATATTTTTTAAAAGCGGAGGGATAAATAATCGACTCTTCCTTACTTTTTGTATTGATATTTCGGAATTGTCTTAAGGCTGAAAAATTTTGCTTTGTGTATACGAAAACATGGACCACAGGACTGGGGGAAGGGAGAACCCCCCTGAGCTGGAGTAGACGCTTTAAGGGGATGAGATCCCACGGAACGCGGGGACCCGAGAGCTCGGGTAAACTGCGAGCCAGCGCGGGTAGCGCTCCGGGTCCCCCCTCCCTTTCTCCCTTTTTCCAGCCCTTCCTCTCCCCCTCTTTTCCCCTCCCCTTCCTTCCCCACCCCTTCCCCTGCAGCGCGGGCTTTTCCAAATTTCCCAGCGGCCCAATGAGCGGCCGCGGCCTCTCCCGTCGGGCGGGCACGGCGGCCCCGGTGCTGCGCGGAGCCCCCGGTGCTGCGCGGAGCCCTGCGCCGCTCCGCCCCTGCGCTGCCGCCCGCGGGCTCCGGGACCGCCGCCCGGCCGAGCCCCCGCCGCTCCGCCCCAGCCCGGCGGGGCGCGGAACGGGAGCGCGGGAGATGCTACCTACCCACCTCCCGCCCCGGCAAGCGCCTCCTCGGAAAAGTAGGTCGGTGGAATCACGCAGCAATGGAGACCTGCCCCAGGCCGGCGCTGGCAGGCGGAAAGGTCATTGCCAAGGGAGCAGTGGAGCCGTGCTGACAGTTCCCTGCTGCGGTCACCGAGAGGTGTGGCAGTGGCGTCCGTGCTGTTTAGGGATCGCGCTGATTTAGAGCGACGAAAGGAACCTGCACGCCCCAGAAAGGTACCCGCCCTTAAGCAGTCTTTTTAACACATACACCCGCTTGCGGTACTCAAAAAAAAAAAAAAAAAAAAAAAAAAAAAAAAAAAAAAAAAAGGCAGCCTTTAGCAAGCATTTTCGCCGGGAATGTAAACTTTTATTTTTCCAAGTCTTAGTGTAAAACCACGGTCTGAAGTTTAGCGTCCCATCCACTCCACAGACGAACGTCCCACCCGGATAGTGGCGAATAGTTGGCTCTGCTGCAGGCACGGAGCTCGGTGACGGAGTGTATCAGCCCTTTTGGGGACAGTAGTGGGTGGCTCTTAAAAGAGCCGTTGGGTTTAAAAGTATTTCCACTTCAACACCTCATTTCTTGGGGGCTGCCTTCTTTGCTTTGGCTGCTTTCGGCTTGGCCACCTTGGGCTTGGCTGCTTTCGGCTTGGCCACCTTCGCCTTAGCCGGGCTCTTCGCTGCTGCCGCCGCTTTTTTCGGCTTGGCAGCCTTTGTCGCTTTCTTGGGGCTCTTGGCCGCTTTCTTGGCCGCTGCGGCCGCCGGCTTCTTCGCCTTCTTGGGGCTCTTCTTCACCGCCGCCGCCTTCTTGGGCTTCTTGGCGGCGCTGGCGGGCTTCTTAGCCGCCGGCTTCTTGGGCTTGGCTGCAGCTGTTCTCTTCTTGGGGGCTTTTTCCTTCACTTCTCCGGGTTTCTTGCTGAGGCGGAAAGAGCCAGAGGCGCCGGTGCCCTTGGTCTGCACCAGGGTGCCCTTGCTGACGAGGCTCTTGAGCCCCAGCTTGATGCGGCTGTTGTTCTTCTCCACATCGTAGCCGCCGGCGGCCAGCGCCTTCTTGAGCGCGGCGAGGGAGAGCCCCTTGCGCTCCTTGGAGGCGGACACGGCCTTGGTGATCAGCTCGGTGACGCTGGGCCCCGCGGGCTTGCGGGCTTTGGAGCCGCTCGCCGCCTTCTTCGGCTTCTTGGCGGCGGCCTTGGCGGCGGGGGCCGCGACGGCGGGAGCGGCGGCGGGAGCGGTCTCCGACATCGCGGCAGAGACTTCTTCCTAATCAAAAGAAAGTAATTGGGCTACAGTAACCCCGATGCCTGAATTTATAGCGGAGCGGTGATCTGTGATTGGTGCTTTGCAGAGCCCGCCTAACTGTTAGCCAGGAAGAGCTTTTCCTCCTCCGAGTCTGTGTTTCTTCCGAGTTATAAATTCATATTTTTCGTAAAACGAGTGCAGCAAAATCACCCGAGTTTCTTCGGAGAGTGAAGAGGAGACGGTGGACTTTCATTCTGGCAAGTTTCTTGCTGTTTGGACCACAGATGGGAGAGAAAAGCTGTTTTTAACCCCGCGTTGTGAAGCCAGAGAGACCCCGGGAACGGCAAACTTTTGTTTTTCCTTCTAAATTAAAATAAAACACGTAGGTAAAAAGTCTCCTCCGTAATGCAGGCTTACTCTTTGGGGGGTTCTCTTCAGATTAGGACAGAAACCGAGTGAGCAGCTTGAGTATTTTTGTCGTAAATTGATTTCAAAGACAAGGAAGTAACACAATTTCATGGCCGAGCTTTGAATATGGATAAAGATTCGGCTCTCTTAACCATATCTTTAACTATTAAGGATACAGCATTTCAACGTATTTTCTTGTTTTGGGAAAGGAAGAGACCTTCAGAGGAATATATATGCTATTGAAAGGTGTTTGCAACTTGCCAGTGTTATGCTTTTTTGGGGGGGTTTTTTTGTGTTGTTTTGTTTTGGCTTTTGTGTGATGTTCTATAAGTGGATGGAAAGACGGACATTTTTTACAAATAGTCTGTAAAATGAAGATGTTAATGCCTGGTTAATGTCTAGAAATCCCAGATAAACTGCTAGTTTAACACTTTCTCAGTTACAGTGGTGGATGCTATTCTCTATGACTTACAAACATCAGAGGCAGACATGGAGATGGAAAATGTCTAACAGGTATACACTAGTATGTATCATATTTAAACAATTACAGAGCCAGCTGAAACATTAGTTATCATCCAGTAATAATGTGGAAATCTTGCCTTCATGGATAGAATGCTTCAGTTTCAATATAACTTACAAATACTTGGACACTGACTGTTGTGGTTTTATGTTTTGGTTGTTTGTTTGGGTTGTTATTTTTTTTTTCCCCATAGGTTTCATATTCCTCCAATTCTTTTCTTTAAAGGAAAAAACTCGCTATTGAGGTTTCCATCCCAAACCTGAGAATATTGAAATAAGTTTCAGACAATCCTCATAAATCGCAATCAATTTTAATTACCATAATCCCACTTAATTATTGACTCTCATTAAGTGACAATAGAAATTAGTTAAAAATTCTAAGGTCTGCAATGAATTGTTTGGGGTAATTTTTTATTAAATAAGAAGACAAAAGCCTCAAACGGTTTCTAATTAAAAAGCAGTCAGATTTTTTCCCCCTTGGTTTTAAAGAACAAATTAATATCAAAATGTACTTTGTAAAAATTTCTCATGCAAAATGTCAGTGGGTTATTTCAACAAAGGAATGTCTTTTCTAGCCTGGATAAATTTGAGATTCAAGACGACATAAGGTATGTTACAAAGGGCCCTGAGATGTGTTTTGATACACTGAATGTTGAAGTCACAATAAAGTTATATTTGATAGCCAGCAGTTTCAATTTAAATGAGACAGATTAAAATGACAATGATACATTTGATACAAGAAAATGACAAGGGAAAACCATAACCTGTGACTCTTCCATATTCAGAGAATATTTATTTCTCTTTTCATTTTGTTGTGCTTGCATGCAGGAGAGGTAATAAATACTTTGAAGGAGAGGAATGAAAATCGGAGATGGGAAAAAATTAGGCTCCACAGTACAAAATTACTCCACAGTACAACAAAAACCAAAAAACACAAAAAACAAAAAAAACCAAAAACAAACAAAAAACCCAACCAAACAAACAAAAAACCCAAACAGACTGAAAGGCATATTGAAGTGGGCTGTGAAATCTGCCACGCTTCTCGTGAACGTGATATTGATCCCACATAAACAACTAGACCAAGTCCACAGTAGCCATAGATTTTGGAAGTTCTGTGTGGCAAGTCTTATGAACAGTGTGTATATGTCTGAGAGGTAAAAGAATAGTTGGTTGTGGTAGGATGAGGGCGTTATGCATATTTTCCATCTAGATGAACAAAGATAAAGCAGAATCTGACTGCAAGTGATAGAGAAGAGAGCCAGGAAAAGTTGTCACCTACCCGGGTCTGTTTAATGTGATGTACATTCTTCAGAGAATAAGGACTGCACGAAGGTTAATGTGCTTTAGTACCTACAGGCTTTTAGGGTTTGGTGTTAGAGCTCTGTGACGGGTTTACAGCACTTGAAACTGGTGAAGAGACTGGGAGCAACTGGGAGTGGGCAGTAGCTGCTCCTGCAGGAATGCAGCCGTAGCCCCAGGGGTGCCTCCTCTCTGCACCTCCCTCACATTCACACGTTTGGGCATTTCCCCCCAGCTTGCTTTTAGTAAACCTGTTCTCAGCCCATCAGAAGAGGAGAGGTTTCCTTCCCTTCCCCCCTAAACAGACCGGAGGTTAGAGATAAAGACACGAGATAGAAAGTGATGGGAGATCTTAGATCTCGCTCTCTAAGTAGCCCAGTCATTAGAATTCCACCTGCAGCAGATAAGGAACTGCTGTCCCTACTCTATCGTAAGTTTTAAAGGCACAGGAACGCTTCTGGATGGTTTTTAGGTTTCTTTGTTTGCTTCTGTTTTATTTTTGAAAGGAAAGCGTATGAAGAAGATTGTGAAGGTTGTCATGTAAAGTATTTCAAGGATAGAATGTAGGACTTCTCTCACTTTTAGTTCTGGGTGCATCTTTGTGAATCCTCTTGTTCCTCGCTCCCTACTTTGAGTTGCACTTCTGAAGTCCTTTGCTTTTTCCTAGTAGCCTGAAACACAGAAAGTCTTGGCAGCTGGCCTCCGGCATTGTGTGTCAGCATCCTTTATTGTATCTTTTCCTCAACCATCACACTGGCTCTTATCTACACAGAGAATTATCCCTGGCCTACTTCTGAGAAGATAAAATGTTCCTGATTTCACCATCCATTTCTGGGGAAAGCGATTTTTTTTTTTTTTTTTTTTTTTGTGTGTGTGTTAATAAAGTGAGGCGATTTAGAAATATGAGGTGGTGTGAAAAGGGGAGGATTTTAGGGGTTATTCCCATACTCTGGGCCAAGTAATGACATTTTCTGCTTAACTGGGTAAAACGAACTTGTCAGGAGCTTTGAGCAATTCTCAAGTTTGCACTGCTGGAAATAGCTGTTAAATGCAACACTGAACCACAATGAATTCTCACATTTTAGAGACTGATCCTTTCAAATAGCACTGAGATTGCCCTGGGTGTTTTACAGATAAGATAAAAAAGACAAAGCAGAGCAAGCATCTGAGCACATAACTTATCAAATCAGTGGTAGATTAGGGAACAGTTTTCCACCAGAGAAATTTTCTTCGTGTTGAACAAAATTACTTGAAAATAAAAAAAAAGTTTTGAGAGTGAGCTGGTAATAAAAATTGCTTGCAGTTTCCATGTGAAGAGATGATATTTTAAATGTGACTCATTTAATCCTTAATTAAACAGCAAACAATTTTCAGTATTCTCCCTGATTTCCTGTCCAAGTATCCTGTATAGCTGTTGTCTCCATTTATCTCTTACTGAGGAACTCAAACCAATTTTTATGTCCTCTTTACATGTGCAACCAAAACACAGCCTCGTTCCCTTGCACCATCACACACATGCTCTGGCTTTCTTGCTCAGCTACATAGCTCCCAGTGCAGATTACAGAAAAACCTGCAAAATGACAGAGTATTTCCTACTGCGGGGATCTTCAAAACAAAAATAGTTATATATAATGTAAGAATTCCTAAAACTGTAGAGTAGAGAAAACACTTAACTTCTCTTCTTGTCAGGAGAGAAGCTTCTCAAGGAGGAAAAACAGATTAGACATTAGACAAATAAAGGCAAATAAGGCATTCAGACTGTAGAAGGAGAGCAATCCAGATAAGCTGATTAGACAAATTTAGCTGAAAGCCTACACTCACTTAATTACAATTACTATAGTTAGGATGGGGAAGATGCAGAGAAATTGACAACTTTTAACTGAAGCATGCTGTCTTCTTCATAAATAACAATTTTGCAGTCACTGAAGTAATCATCCCCAATATTAATAATAAAAACATCTTAACAAGATCAAAAGACATTAGTCAGGTCTCTGCCATGCTGAAATTATATTGACAATACTGATTCAGCAACTGTGAAGTAGGGAAGATTCGAGGTGTCAAAGAGTGTTCAGTAGTAAAGAAGCCTATATCCTTTTAGTTATACTTCAACTGAACTAACAAAAATATGTGGACAATTACTTCAGTGTTTGGAAAATCAAATTAAAAAAGTATCTTGTCTTTTAATCTCACACTTAATGCAGTAGGTCCTGGCCATGCTCAAAGAAGGATCAGCTAGAGCACAGGGACACTGAAACCTCTATGGGGAGCATGTTCCAAAAAATTATTTCTTACATTTAAATAGAACTTCCTGTGTTTCAGTTTGTGCCCATAGCCTCTTTTCCTGGGCAGGCTCGGAGAAGACTCAGATCTGCATCCTCTATTACCCCCACAGGATATCTGAACACAATAAGACACTCCTCACGTGAGAGATGCTCCAGTCCCTTCACTGGTCCCACCCCAGTCCTGTTCACATTCCTGTTGCACTGGGAAGGCCAGAACTGGACACAGCACTCCAATTTCTCCCACCAGTGCTGAGTGGAGGGAAACTATTATTTCCCCTGGTACCAGTTTGCACATAGTCCTTCTCTGGGTTAACTTGTGAAGCCTCTGTATAGATTAGCCCTGAATGACACTCTCATGACTTTTTAAACTTTGGTAGTTCAGAAGAGACAGCTTCAAAAATCACTTTAACCTCTCACATGGTCCTTAGTTTCAAGGCTTGTCAAGATGAGTTTGAGCAACCCTGGTTTGGCTGGGTGCTCAAGCTGTATATGACTGAAGGATTTGTTAAGGCTAGTTAGTCTCAGTAAAACTTAAATTCCTACAGTCTGAAGTGTTCAAAAGGTGACTGACTGATCAAAGAAGTGACCCTTCTACCATAACTGCTGAATGTTTGCCAATCAGTGATAAAGGGCTGTGCATTTTAATGAATGACCCCCCAAACCTTCTCTTTTCCCCCATATAATGAGAGCCTAAAACATCAAAATATTCCTCCTAGCTTCTGAAGGCCTTTGGATCAGAGATCCTCTTCTAACCAAATTTTACTTCATCCATCCACAGGACTGAGAATTATTGTTAGTAGTAGTAGTGTTAGTATGCTTAGGAATCTCAGTTATGAGCAGGATTCTTTGTTTCTTTGTTTTGGGGAAGAAGGTAAGTGCAGAAAGATGAAGAAATATAGGGACCTACATGCAAAAATATGAAAATGTAACCCTACCTGTAGCTTTTACAGAGGGCCTGAAAAGAACTAGAATATGGTATTGGAAACTATGTGACGTGCTGTCTGTCCTCCTAGATACACAACAGCCAAATTCTTTTTATTTTTTCTTTTTTTCTGATGGACGTTGTAAATACTGATTGAGTCAGAAATGCAAATTGAAACCACGCCATCAATAAAGAAGAACTCAGCCCTACCCCTTCAGTGAGACCCAGGATGTATGTGTTATTAGATGCCATTTCCTAAGATATCAAAGGTGGTCCCAGCCCTTCATTCTGAGGGAAATCTGTGTGCACAAAGGAGGAATGCTGTATGCAATATACTTGACATTTCATTATATTTTTGGAACCATCTCCCAAGTGTTCTTCTTTAGGATCAGGGGGACTACAGGCAGGATAAGCAGGCTCTTTGATATTAGAAATTTTTCTGTAGCACAGGGCCAAAGGGCTGTAATTAACAACTTAGTGTCTGCAGACATCCAGTAATCAAAACAATGCTCCAGGGTTGGTATTATTTAGTGTTTTCTGGAACAACCTGGGTGATGAGACAGAATGTACACACAGCTAGTGTGGATAGCACCAAGAAGAAGGCTGGACAGGGTCAAAAGTAATGCTTTCAGAGAAAAGGGACATTAATGAACTTGAGGTGTGGGGCAAGAGAAATCTTGTGCAGTTTGTTGAAGAGAAGTGTCAGGTTCTTCACATGAAGATGCTTGCATGGTCCAGGTAATGACTGGTCTGACCTGGGCAGGACCTGGACATTGTGGTGACTTTCTTAACTGCTGTATCCTTAAGACAAACTGCTTTGTCCAGAGAATGACCATGAATAAATCCCTGTAAGTGGCTGGGGTTTTCAACTGGAATTTTTCAGTTTTCCAACCAAATATGGTTGTAACAAAAACAGAGCACAGCAGCAGTGTCTGGAGCCACTAATACAAGGCACATCACCATTTTTAAGAGTTGGCTTCCTCCAGAAATGCATACCCCAAGACAATATTCAATAAATTCCTACAGGAATGCTCACATTAGGTTTGCACTTGGAAAACTATGCCCCAGAGAGACCACTTGGACAAGGCAGTACCTCAACTGCTTTTAAGTACTTACAGCTCTGTAAGGGTTGGTAGTGTTCAGCTGAAAAACTTACTGCCCAGACCAGCTCTGCACTGAGCTCAGGCAACAAGAGGAGCTACTCAGTCTCATCTGTGCAAAAAACGTGGTGCTTACAATTCTTTCTGGATTCATCTTTCTAGCTTAATCAAGGGACAGTGCAGCCTGATACCTGTGTTGCTTTGAATGCCAGTTTAGAAAGAAGAGAAAGAATTTGAGAGAAGCAAAGCTCCTGAGCTTCTGTGTCAGCTGGGGCTGCTGAGTAGCTGTTTACTGTGTCTGCCAGAATGCAGAGCAGATTTTCATCGTGTGATACTGAGCTCAGAGCTCCACAGGCCACCCTGGAGCACTTGTTAATGCACTCTTTGGTGTCTTCCTCAGAGAAGCCCAGGAATGCTATGGCCATGGCCAGAATTTGCTCAACATTGTTGCCCTTGCCCCCCTTTACAGGTTATTGACCCTGTCCCTTCTTTCCCTTATCCTATAAAAGCTTAATGTGAAGACTGGGTATTTCAATAACTTCCCAACACCACAAACCTCATCTAAGAGCCTTTTTCCGTGGGCCTATTCAGCTCTACCAGCTGTTCCAGCTGTTCAGTGAGCCTGCAAGGCTTTCTCTTGTGCATGAGGGTGAGCAGGTGAGGACCATGCAAGCCTTCTTCACAGCAGTGACTCGGACAACATGCCCGCAAGACAATTTTTGGAAGATTTGGCCTCTCTGTGGATCATCTGATCTGTAAGCCACTCTGTGTGAATGGCAAACTGCATCCTCAAAGGTCAGCCTAAGATGCTGAACCACAACAGTGGTCTTTTCTTGTCAGTCCCTGCATAGTTTCTGAATTTGGCAGCAAGAAGGAAGTTGGAAACAGCCCAAACCAGGACTATTTCCAAGCCCAAACTCTTATCTCTGACCAGCAGGAGTGGGTAAATAAAAATATGAAAATGGATATCTCCACCTCTGAGTGTCTGAATTAGCAGGGAAAGCTGGGGAAAATACTAAATTAGCTATCAGTGTACCAGTCATTAAACAAAATTTGTGGTATTTGCTAGTTTTGCTTGGACAGCATAAAGCATTTCTCCATCTATGCTACTGCCAGAAGATTCCCTTCAAATGGTAAATCCACACATGCTAATATTGACTTTTGTGCTCAGTCTCAAAATCGGAGCTTTCTGTGCTAAAAAAATTCTTACCAAAATTATGTGGGCTGCTCTATTTTAGTGAGCTCAGCTTTCCTAGTAAGGCTTACTTGCTGAACTGAAGGTGGGGTATGAGAGCACAGGGATACAGAGAACAAAGACCACTGGGGCAGATTTAGTAGCTTAAGAACTGCCAAAGAATCAGGTCTTGTGCAGTTTACAGTCCTATGTAGAGGCAGGTCCCAGCTGATCCCATCTCCATGCTGTAGGAGTTGAATACTCTCCATCCAAGTTCTTTCAGATATCACTGTGAGGAGAGTTCAATGTTTAATTTCAAATTTTCCTAATGAGCATATTTGATGTCACATTGTATTTTTAATTGGCAGAAGGATACCGTACTGAAATCGCAGCCAAACATAATAAAGCATTTGCAATATACAGTTAAACCACCGTAGAAACAAAATTCTCATTACCGAGAAATCTTACTCTATAAGCTCAATAGCAACACTGTCCCCCTGCCAGTCCCTGTGAAGAATATGTTAGTTGAAATAATTTCAAGCCTGTTGCTCCAAACTTTTCTATTTCTTCTCCCGTTTTTACAAGTTATATTGGGCTGGTTCACATGTACTCCTCCCATCCCCCCCGACTCCTCATTTTCATCTGGCTTGCTCAGGAAAACTTCAGTCTTTGTTAACCATCTGAGGAAATCTGATGATTCACTGGTGCAGCTCTCTTGTCTAAAACCATGGTAACCCCTCAGTCTCCCTGATGTGGATAGAAGTGCAGTTTTCTTTACAGTGAGTTATTTCTCCAGCTCATTGTGGTTTTTGCCCTTCTCCTCTGAGCTCTCCTCTCTTGTGGGACTATGCTGCTCCATCAGAAATGCTCAGGTTTTCAGTACAAGGGAAGAATTTATTTCTGTCCTCCAGATGAGATCTCTGTTTTCAGCATGGCAGATCACAAGAGCATGAATACAGTGCAAAGCAGGGATCTGAACCTGTCTCATTGACAGAGGTCATTATTGCTTCTCCATTCTTCCTTTGAGAGTGACAAAGAATATTCTGAAGAGGCAAGGAAGCACTAGCTGCCAGTGGGTGGAAAACAAGGAATATGAAAACTTACCCAGTACTTAAACTAAATTCAAAACTACTAGTTTAAAAGTACAAATATGTTTCCAGAATTCTATTATTATATATTCTTAAAATATATCTGGCATTTTTTTTATACTAATGTTGACCTAAATTCAAACCCTGAAGTCCTAGTAGCAAATAATGAATTATTCTTTTAACTTTAACACTTTAGAAGAGTACATAGAAATTATGTTTGCCTTTCATACATAAAAGGAAAAAAATAAAAGTAACGTTATTTAGATATCAGTTTTTCAGTTGTACGAGCTTAAGATGTTTTTACTTGAGACATTTGGAAATCTTAAGACAAAGACCACTCCTGACTTTCACAGAAGATAATTCAGAATATCCTTTGTTTCCGGTATTGACATAGATACACACACAAACATACACAGTAAAAAAAAAAAAAAAAAATCTATAGTGAAAGACAGAGTGATTTTTTTACTAACCAAGGAGCAGAAATTTTAGTCAATTGTTATAGTGAATGTCATTTTGTAAAAAATTAAAACCCAGAAAATTACGCCACTGCAGTAACTCAAAATGAGCAAAATTAGCAGAAGTCACAAACTAATAAAACTTTAATAATATCAAACAGATTCTATTCCACCTTCTGCTTAATATGTGTTTACAGACAAAAAGTTGATGATGTAGAATTGGCATATTTAAGAAATGGGAGGTGGAAATCAAAATAAAGAAACCAATAAAAGAAATATTGTGAAAATTTATTTAAAGGTGTTAAGAAAACTCAAAGTATTAAAAATTGTGAAGCATCGTTTATAGCACTTTGAATACAACTTAACCAAAAGTATTAATGAACAACTGCATGAAAACAACGAGAATTTGAATTCACACCAGCTCCTGCCAGTGCAACAAAATATAATACCCGCACATATGTAAATGGTTTATACAGGTCTAAGGAGGGGGAGAATGCTTTCCAACTCTACGAACATGAACACCGTTGGAGCTTTTTTCTTGAAGGAGGGTTATTCTTTGTTTCACTGGCAGGACTTCACAGCCCCCAATAGGTGACAGCGAGCGACGTTTCATCATCGGTGACGCAAACGGGAAATGGCGGGAACGGCCCCGCCCGCCATTGGCAGTCCTCAACCAGGTCCGCACACACCGCATAAAAGCGGCGGCGCGGGCGGGGCGGGCTCAGAGCAGCGCAGTGCTCGGAGCGGGCAGCGGTTGGTTCACCATGTCCGGCCGGGGCAAGGGCGGCAAGGGGCTCGGCAAGGGCGGCGCCAAGCGCCACCGCAAGGTGCTGCGCGACAACATCCAGGGCATCACCAAGCCGGCCATTCGCCGTCTGGCTCGGCGCGGCGGCGTCAAGCGCATCTCGGGGCTCATCTACGAGGAGACGCGCGGCGTGCTGAAGGTGTTCCTGGAGAACGTGATCCGCGACGCCGTCACCTACACGGAGCACGCCAAGAGGAAGACGGTCACGGCCATGGACGTGGTCTACGCCCTCAAGCGCCAGGGCCGCACTCTGTACGGCTTCGGCGGCTAAAGACTTGTCCTCCTACCGAGTCGTCGCGATAAAAAAACCCAAAGGCTCTTTTAAGAGCCGCACACCTGAACAAAGAAAGAGCTGGGTTGCTTTAAACCGAAACTTCAACTTCTAGTTAAAGCTTAAAACTCACTAAATTCTCTATTGATACATAAATTTACGAAGACTTACGTTTTAAGCATTTGCTGACTAATTAATTTCGCTGTTAATATCCCTGTCTTAGTTCAAATTATGGAACATAAAATGCAACAGTTTTCAAACGTTTTATGTTTAGGACTAGTGTACTTGCTACCTAAGCTACAAAAAAGCAAAGCAATCTGAATGTCTCCTGTTTCTAGCTGACGGCTTAAAGGCACGTATCTCCCCTGCGGGCATCTCTGTTGGGGGGATTTTGAAGCAGTGGATATCTATTTATATTAAAATTAAGGCAATGTCTATTGCAATTCAGAGGTATCAGCTCCCTAAGACCCTTCTCAATGTTTATAAATGATCCCCTTTCTCCTCTGAATGCGGCGTGTAGGAAATTGTCCGTTATTCGTGCTTCCACTGTGTTTAAGGTTAGGAATACACTTCCCTTTAATTTGGGGTGCCAGAGGTGTTCCCCATACGTGGTGTCAGTACCCGCCTTCCATCTCAAAGCCCGTCTGTGGCCGGGCTGCAAGGACAGCCCACCCGAATAGGGAATTACTGCACATTTATACAGTGAGGAAAATGGAAAACTCACCTTTCACCTTGCTGTACTTCACCAGCATCCTAAAGGATACTTCGCGTGCTGAATAATACACTCATTTGAAAGCACTCTCCGGACTAGAAAACTTTTATTTGCAAATAATTTTGACCTTAAAGCGTTTACCCTACCAGGTGAAACTTACACTATGTAGAACCCAGCCTCTCTCCCACCCAAACTCCCTCACAGTACACAACCCCAGGCACCCCATAGGATCGAAGATCCAAGCCCCAAAATATTTATGATTCCTATTTAGCGGAGGGAGGGAAAAAAAAAAAAAAAAAAAAAAAAAAAAAAAAAAGGGGCAATCAGAGAAAAAAATGTCATGAATTTTCCATGTATTCAGCTCAGGATAATTTGCAATTTCTCATTTCCCGTTTGAACATTTCTCCGTAAAGGTGTCATTATTGAGGGAGACTGTAAAAATTGTGATAAGAAAGAGCCTACCCTTAAAACAAAAGCGGCAGGGGCGGGATCGGGGGGGGGGTGAGGGGCGGCTGAGACTGTCTGACGTCGGTGAAGGCGCGCGATTTCGAGGCGGGCTTTTCGAATTTGAAAGTTCCCAATAGAAGCGGCGCATTCCCGGCAGCCACTCAGAGAGTGGGAGCAGCCCATAAATGGGACCGCGGACACGGCCGCGCAGGGCTCTCATTTCCCCGCCTCGGTCCCGGGGGTTCGCTGTGCGGCTCCGGAGCCATGGCGCGCACGAAGCAGACGGCGCGTAAGTCGACGGGCGGGAAGGCGCCCCGCAAGCAGCTGGCCACCAAGGCTGCCCGCAAGAGCGCGCCGGCCACGGGCGGCGTCAAGAAGCCGCACCGCTACCGGCCCGGCACGGTGGCGCTGCGCGAGATCCGGCGCTACCAGAAGTCCACGGAGCTGCTGATCCGCAAGCTGCCCTTCCAGCGCCTGGTGCGCGAGATCGCGCAGGACTTCAAGACCGACCTGCGCTTCCAGAGCTCGGCCGTCATGGCGCTGCAGGAGGCCAGCGAGGCCTACCTGGTGGGGCTCTTCGAGGACACCAACCTGTGTGCCATCCACGCCAAGCGCGTCACCATCATGCCCAAGGACATCCAGCTGGCCCGCCGCATCCGCGGAGAGCGCGCCTGAGTGTCCTGCCCGGGTCCACCACGTGAGCCCGAAATATTTTTCCCACACTCTAAAGGCTCTTTTAAGAGCCGCTACATCGCTCAGGAGAGTTGAGACCACACCTTTCTTAGACTTTCTTACAAAACAGTGATTGTGAGTTTCTTAGTTGTAATGTAAGTATGGCAGTGCTTTCAGGTATTTACCTCAAGCTGTTTCCTTGTTTAGCCAGTGTTTCAGTGAGGTGCTTGCTACTCTCCATTCAACTGTACGGAATAAGCAAACTACAAAGCAAATGAGTGTTTAGATATGCAAATGAAAAATATACCAAGACAGACAGTCCACACTTAATTTTTCCTGCCCCTCTTCCCTCCCTCCCATCCCCAACTTAATGCTTTCTGTAAAATAGTGTATTTGGAATACTTCAGGTTTTACTTTAAAGCATTGTGGAAGGTACAACCTGAGTTAGTATTGGAAGAAAAACATCACATTTCAAACAGTTTTTCATTAACTATTGCACCCTAGAGTTGCTTTTACTGTGATGTACTTTTGAGATTGTAACTGGATACCTCAGAGCCCTACCTCTATCACACGAGTAAAACAGAAGTGCTAAGATTATAAACTTGATGATAGGATTAAAAATTGAGAAATTCAATAATTTAGTCTTTTTTTTTTTTTTTTTTTTTTTTTTTTTTTTGTGTGTGTGTGTGTGTGTGTGTGTGTGTGTGTGTGGTGCTGGGGCAGTTGTTTTATGTCTGAGGACAGGCTGGAGAAGATGACCAAGGACAACCTGGAAAGGCAAAGAGAATCCAGTGGTTGTTTTGTGTCTTCTGTTTGGGACTACATCTGCTGAGGAAAAGAGATCTGTCAAGGCTTTGCAGGTTTAGCCACATTTTTAAGCCTATAGGAAATAGGCTTATACTTTTTTGAGGGTTAAGGACAAGTCTTTTGTATCTGATGACAAGAAAACTGAGTCAGTACAGGAAGATCCATGGGGAGATCAAAGGCCTACACTTAGCAGAATTTAGTTCATTCAATAACTTTGTATTCAGGAAATTACAGTTGGCCTTTAGTTCAATTTTTGGTTGTGCCAAGTCTTAAAGACTGTCACTTTTAATATTTTAGAGAGGTCAAGTTTTCTACAAATTCACAAGTAAAGCGCTGAGATTTCTATTGGTTTTGCTTCTTTGCTTACAACATCTTTTCCTCTGTTCTTCTGTAAATGTTACCAGCCAAATTGTTCTGAAATTAAAATTCAAGTATTTTAGTATAGTGTGTGGGAAACCCTGTAAGAGGTTTCATATGGTATTTTTCTGAAACAATACACACGAGCTAAACATGGTATATACAAGAAATGTTCATAGCATAGTGATGTAGGTATGAAAATACTTATAAATGCATATATGTAAGTGTTATATACCTGTAGACACACCTTCTTATGCTCTTTTTTCATTCACAAATTTTATTTCTTTTCAGATCCATCCATCCATCACTTTCTCACTCCCCTCTGCCTCAGCACCATCTGGCATGTTTTTATGTAGTTCCAATATCATATGGTTTATTAAATAATACAAACTGTTTCATAGCTGGCACTGGATTATCACATTAAGTCTCTTTTAGTTGAAACGGTTCTATTACATTTTATTCTTTCGTTTGTACATCACCACTTGCAGAGGAAGGGGTGAGAATTTAGTGGCAGTGCTTCTGCTGGAAGAGTACAGGGACTGTACCTAAGTGCAATTTAAAAGGAACTGTATTATTATAATATTAAAATTAACAGAATATCTGCCTATTCTCTAAGACTTCAGTGGCCTCCATCCTGATACTACTTGTTGCTACACACTTGCAATTTATTACTGACTAAAACTTCGTAACTAGGCCCAAACTTTCAGGTTGGCAAAGCTTAAAAGGGCTAAAACCTTAAAAAAGTGTTACAATTGTAAATAAAGGGGCAATAGTCACTGATGCCAGCTCATTGTGCACACACAGGCTCTATAAAGATCCTTCCCTGATGTGAGTCCGTGGAATCTGCTCTCAAAAGCAGATGGGGAAATTATCCCTTATGACTGGCAAGTTGTTAATATCTCCTCTGTGTTCTCAGGTTGTATGTCAGTGATATCAGTAAAATTGCTAAAAGGGACTGGGTAGGATCTTACAGCATTTACATGATGCTACTTGTTAGAAATAATACCAAGCTTCTTTCACTGTTTTTTCTAGTTAGTGTTAAATATGCTCTATTACAACTGAGGCAGAAGAAAGAAAAAAAAAAAAAGACTGATGTTATCCTTTTGTTTATTCTTTTCTCTGACTTTTAAGAGAACATGGAACTTTTATGGCCTACTGAAGTATTTCCTTCTCTCTCCAGTCTGTTAGTTAAAAGTTTCTTGGGACATCATGCTGCTTGATCAAGACATTTGGAAATCTTTGTCATGCTACAATGTACAACTCTCCATCCATTCCAACCTTGTTCCAAAATCAGCTCATGACGATCAATAAATTCACTCAGGGGGGCTTTATGTGGGAGGAAGAAAAAAGAAGGGAGAAAATAAAAAAAGATAAAAGGCAGAATCCCCCAAAGAAATCTTTATCCTGTCTGTTTGGTACACTCAGCAAGTCTTTCTATTTTCTTTTCCCAACCACCTAAGTGCTGTCTGACAGACAGGCTCTGTAGCACAGCGTCTCCAAGCAGGGCAAGTAGTTCCCAGAAGCCCCTACTGACAACAGACGGTCACTCTGCCTTCTAACAAAAGCCTTCAAGCACTCTCCAGTCTCAGGGCTGTTGCATCCCAAGTACCACATGTGAATTTTTGCAGATGGAAAGAAAGGGAGACAGTTCTAAAAATAACCAAAGAAACATCAGCTACTCCGAGGTCCTTTTCTCCTCGAAGCTGTGTTACATCTGTCAGCCACAGGCACGTAAACCCCTCCAACCTGAGCCTCAGACTCCCTAATCACCCTCCTTTAATAAACTAATTATCACTCTCCTTACTTCATATTTCTCCCACCCAGTTTGTCTCCTTCCCTCATCGAGTGTTCATAAAACACTTTTAGCAGTGCACCCCAGATGGATTTCGAGGGCAATTGAAAGCAGTGCTACAGCTCTTTTTAATGTGCGTGTAGTGGCTCTTAAAAGAGCCTTTGGGTCTAACGTGGGCTGCGGCAGGACACTCAGGCGCGCTCTCCGCGGATGCGGCGGGCCAGCTGGATGTCCTTGGGCATGATGGTGACGCGCTTGGCGTGGATGGCACACAGGTTGGTGTCCTCGAAGAGCCCCACCAGGTAGGCCTCGCTGGCCTCCTGCAGCGCCATGACGGCCGAGCTCTGGAAGCGCAGGTCGGTCTTGAAGTCCTGCGCGATCTCGCGCACCAGGCGCTGGAAGGGCAGCTTGCGGATCAGCAGCTCCGTGGACTTCTGGTAGCGCCGGATCTCGCGCAGCGCCACCGTGCCGGGCCGGTAGCGGTGCGGCTTCTTGACGCCGCCCGTGGCCGGCGCGCTCTTGCGGGCAGCCTTGGTGGCCAGCTGCTTGCGGGGCGCCTTCCCGCCCGTCGACTTACGCGCCGTCTGCTTCGTGCGCGCCATGGCTCCGGAGGCGCAGCAGACCCTCTGAGCGGCAGCGCCCGGAACGCCGCTATTTATAGAGCTGCCGCGTTTCTGATTGGTCCCCGAGCAGCGCGATCCCATTGGCCGCGGTGCGATCCGGGCAGGCAGCTCCAGACGCGGCGCTCGGAGCCCGCCCGCTGCTGCTGCTGCTGCTGCTCCGGCTCTGCGCCTCGCCCGCCTCCTGACAGACCGGAAACGGCCTAAAGGATAAAACTTAGCAGGTACTTGCACTTTGTTTTTTTTCTTTCTTCGTGTCCTTGTTTTGTTTTGCTTTTTTCTAAAATGATGTGCTGGTTACAAAAGGAAAAGCTTTCAATGCAGTACTGAGCTCCTTAGGTGAATAGGCACGTTATTCCCGAATACACAAAGGACTGATGGGCAGGTACCTTGAAACAGAGGAGCTCAAAAAATCCAATAACACAAGTTCGTATCTATGATAAGTACGTAACAAGCTGTAGCGACTGAGACAGTTTTTAAGCTACTATTTTCACATATTTCATTTTTTAATTTCACTAGGAAATTCTGAAGGAGAAGCTTTACATATCATCAGGCAACATCGTGCCTGATTTTTTCAGGCCTAATTTTTTGCCTTTACATAACATCAGGCAACTATTTAGGCCTTTTTTTTTTTTTTTTTTTTTTTTTTTTTTTTTGTGTGTGTGTGTGTGTGTGTATGAAATTAATTGCAAAGGAATGTGGTAGTGGTCTATTTAATTTTTCCCCTACACACAAAGGTGTGAGAAAACCAGACATGACCACAAATATTTTTTGATATCATTGTTTTCAAGGGTCAAATGATTTTCAAAGTTTTACATAAAGTTGAAATAGTTTTGGGGTTTTTTTTCGGCCATGAAGTACAACAGAAATAGTCTTGAGTGACCTCCAGACTGGAGCACTCTTTATATGTGAGAATGAGAAAAATGTTAACACAAGGCTTCATTTGAAACATTTGTTAAAAATGTCTTTCTAGCTTCATAATTTGCTTTTATTGTCCAGTCCCCTCCTAGCCCTTCCCTTTCCCCCTCCCAACCACCCCCCTAAATGACCACTAGAAAACCGTATTAATTTATTATTTTATTTTTAAAGGAAATAAGTTTTAGACAAGGAAACGAAGGGGAAAATAGAAATATCAGAAAGAAACGTCATCTCACAGCAATTTTCCAATCCTTCCCTAGTCGAAAATATCGTTCTAATTTCTTTGTACTGTTAAACACAAAATTAAAAATCAAGACATGGAAGAACACTTTACATAATTGCTTATACCGGCGACTACTGAACGTTTTTTATTACAGAGCATTAGAAGGGATTTTATAAGAGCATTTGGAATACAAAAAATCCACCTGCTAAGGGAAAAATGAATTCCTTGTCGAAAGCGAAGATGCACATTTGTTAACATTCCTAAAGTCTTAGTATAGTTGCTTTAGGTTTTTAGTAAGGTTTCAAAGTAGCATCGCGTTTGTCTCAATTCACATCTCTGCAACATTGTGACACAGCCTTTTCAGTGGAAGTGTGCGGCTCTTAAAAGAGCCTTTGAGATTTTGTGGCGATGGTTCAGCAGGAGCGCAAGTCTTTTAGCCGCCGAAGCCGTACAGAGTGCGGCCCTGGCGCTTGAGGGCGTAGACCACGTCCATGGCCGTGACCGTCTTCCTCTTGGCGTGCTCCGTGTAGGTGACGGCGTCGCGGATCACGTTCTCCAGGAACACCTTCAGCACGCCGCGCGTCTCCTCGTAGATGAGCCCCGAGATGCGCTTGACGCCGCCGCGCCGAGCCAGACGGCGAATGGCCGGTTTGGTGATGCCCTGGATGTTGTCGCGCAGCACCTTGCGGTGGCGCTTGGCGCCGCCCTTGCCGAGCCCCTTGCCGCCCTTGCCCCTGCCGGACATGGTGAACCTCTCGCTGCTGCTGCCGCTGCCGCTCTGAGCCAGCCCCGCCGGCGCCGCGCCTTTTATACTGTGCGGTCCGACCTGGTTGAGGACTGCAGTGCAAAGGGGGCGGGGCCTGGGTCCGGCCCCCGCCGTCTCCCGCTTTCCCTGCCGCTCGGCCGGAGAACGGAAAATCTCGGGATTTGTGTCACTTCCCCCGAGGAACAACGGGTTCGGTGCCTCTGTCGCTTCTCGGTGAGTTTCTCGTGTTTCAGATAGCAAGGACAGCGTGTCTGTTTTAATAATGATTCATGTATTTTTTAAAGCTTTGATATATCGTGATCGTGCAGAAGAAAAAGTTCATTCAGAAAAAGTTACCCCACTTTTTGATTCACTTAAATTATGGTCTGATTTGCTATTTTCAAAGTGGTATGTCTTATGCATTTCGGTTTCACCTGCTTCTATGGATTCTTCTGTGTGGCTTCTCTGTTTATGCAGTTACTGCCTTTTTTTTTTCTTTAAGGATAATCTTAGAGCAAATCATGTCTAATTGTGTTTCTGAGAAATTCTACCCATCCTCATTTTTTTTTCTCCACATTTTGAATTCCCCCCGTCTCTGAATGTTATCTCAAGGTGAATTTAACAGTACAGGTATGTTAACCTATATTTTACATGTTTCATTTCTTAAGGTAAAAGTATTATTTTGGGCTAATATTTTTACAGTATTTTTCAGTGTGCTGGTGGCATAGACAAGAGCGAGGCTACTTTTAGAGTGAATGAAAAATTAAATACTTTAAAAGAAGGGTGGTTTTGCATTTCTTGGGTATTTATTAATTCTGTATCTGTTTTCTTTAGTGGAGGAAATTGTTCTGAAGTTTTGCTGTTGATATCGAGCACTCTTTAGCAAAAATTATTCAGTAGATTGTTTTCGACCTGAAAATTATCTGGAAGGATAAAAAAAGTTTGCTGTATTGAGTGCTTGCTGCCCTCTCATGGATGTTTTATGATTGCATGATATTTTTTTTTCTTAGTGGCTGGGCAGCTTTATGTAATGTGTGCTTTTGTGAAGATACAACAGAGGATTGAACAATAAACAATCAAGTCCATAGACCACAGAGATGTTGCACCTGTTAGCAGAGAAATCGCTGTCCAGTGACCCCTCCCTCACTGACACATGAAAATGATGGGATCTGTCATGTGCCCATGTACCATTTTTCAGCACAGGCCCAAAGGAAACTGAAATGTGGCAAGACAAATACCAAAACTCTGAAAGAGATCCTGAAATTTTAAACCTCTAACAAAGGCTTTGTTCCAGAAGGAAGGTAACAGTGTTCTCGTCTGGGCTATGGAGACACTTCGGGAACGCAGTGGGGACGCCACGGCTCAGGTCATGGTGTTGTCTTTCCTGAGGCCACTTTGCTCCTTTCAGGGAGGGAATTTCAGGGACCATGACTGGACCAGGCTGTCAGGAGAAACTGGGCATTCTGCAGTCAGCTCCTCTGTCACTTCCAGGAGATTTTGGGAGTAAGGAAGGTATGTCCTGTGCTGGTAACGATACACGGTGTCACTCTTGCAGCAGGTTTTTCATTCTGAATACACGGGCGAGTCTCCAGGGCGTTACCAACTGGGCAGTTCAGCACTTCCTGCTGCAGAACGCCCTGAACTTACTCTGCTATGAAAATCCAGATCTTCAGTATGCTCAGACTTCAGGGACTCTGAAGTCTGACTCTATCACAGGTCTTCCCTAGGAGTTGTTACCACTTGCAGATGCCTGCATGAGGCTATTACAAAATCCTGGGCAAATCACATACCTAAGAAGCTTGTGATGCTCAGTTCTGTAAAGGAGAACTTTCCTTTCTGCTTTTCTTTTTTCTTTTTCTTTTTCTTTTCTTTTCTTTTTCTTTTTCTTTTCTTTTTTTGTTTTTCTTTTTCATTGGAATAAAATAAAGGTAAGACCTCATAATATGAATCCTGCTCCATAATGAGTTGCTTCTGTCCAAGGATCTGTGACCACATGTAATATTTTCCTCTGTCTCTTGCTGTCTGTTTACTTTGCAAAATATCAGAAACCGTTTGGAAAATGATTTTTTTAAAATAATAGATACATGTTTGTTCATAGCCTTAGCTTTTTAACTCATGACAGAACTACACAACTATAAAGAGGAGCAAGTTTTGAGCTGAGTTCCTTCTCTTCTTTGCTCACAGCTGATTCTAAATAATACACCAAATATCATCTGTCCTGTGAAGCCTGGTTCATAAAATTAAAACAGTAACTTAAGATCCAATGAATCATTTCCATTGGAAGAGACATTCAAAGATCATAGACTAACCTCTGTGTTGCATTAGTAGTATAGAAACTTGACAGAAAATGAACAACCTTGCATTCCAGCTGGTCCTGAGATCAGAGGGGTTGGCTGCAGCTGGCCTTAATTTCCGATTCATTCCCACAAATTCAGCACTGTAAGCCTGGTAGTGTCAAATAACAAGCATGAGCACAGATTCACAAATACTCCAGTTTAAAAATTCAGCTCTATAGATCTGGTTGCATTCAATAAGGATTTCTGTAATCACAGACTGGAGAATAGTGTAGTTTATTGAAACAACAGAACTACAGATTTAGAACTGTCAACGCTAAATGCACTATGATAGAGCTCCAACAAGAACAATAATGTTGTGTTAACCCAGATATTGTTACCATTATCATTATCATTATCATTATCATTATCATTATCACATGAAGAAGCTCACCAAGAAGGCCTGCTCAGCTGGGAGGAGGGAAAGAGAGTAGGCTGCTGACTGTCTCCAAGGTCTTTTTGTCTTCCTCCCAAACAGGTTAAATTTCTACCCTCCTTACATATAGCATAATCTTATCCCAGTCTCCCTCTTATGTGTGGCATGATCTAGGCAGAGAATTGAGTAATATATTCATATATGTGGTAGCACATACTTCATAAAAGTTATCATATGTAGTAGTGTGTAATTTAATATACAACTGACTTTATCAGGCAAAAGTTACTTTTTTGGCCATGTGTCCTTCAAAATTCAGATCATGACTTTGTTCCATTTGTGCTGTTCTTCCCAGCCAAAGCATGACCATCCTATCTGCACAGGAGCTCCCTCTTCAACCCAATCATTCTCTCTTGACACCAACACCACATCAAATCTATCTGTGTTAACAAATAACACAGGAGGTGCAGTGCAGGCCATAGAGTGTTAGCTACAGCCCTTGTCTTAGCCCGTGGTTGTCATCTCATACCTCTGTGCTGTAGGTAGGGACTTCTTTTACTAGATCAGGTTCCAATGTTTGATGTAAGCCATAATCCTATTATTATTTTTTTACATCTCAATTTTTCCACAGCTGCTGGCAGGCCAATCCTGAAATCATTGAAAAAAGATTCCTACAGCCATTGAGGTTTACTGATGTCTCAGCAGTTCATGCAGGACTGATGAACAAAACTCACATGGGAATGGAAATGCAAAGAGATCAACAAAACACCATGTGCAAAATGGAAGTCAGAATGCAACCTAACTCCAAATCTAGAAATAATTGTCCAAAACTGAGTATGGAGAGTGAATGGGGACCCCAGGAGGAGCCACACTGGTGACTTCATTATACTTTGGAAACATGTCATGTGGAGGAGAGATCTCAAATTCCCACAGAAAAAAGTATTTGATTACCCTTTGTCCAGCAGTAGCCTGGGTCATTGTGATCTAGATAGGAAAAAAGAAACTTGTGGAAAGAAAACTCTGTTGTGTAATCTTACTCTGTCAAAGGTGTCTAGCTGAAAATCAGTTCTGTACCCAAATTCAAGCTGGTTCGAATCTGCACTGACATGCAAGCAGCAGAGGCACTAGTGCCAATTATGTTGCACTCTTCCAGACTCCACACTGTCTGTCCCCAGCTTCCTGCCCATACATTGTAGGTGTTTCACCACTGAGCTCCTTCCTTCTGAGCACCTGAAAACTTAGTCTTGAAATGTACATATCTTACATTTTACAATTTATTTAGTGCAGGATAATAGGAAGGACTTTTTCTCTGCTTTATTCAGCTGTCATGGTTCAACCCCAGCCAGTAACTAAGCACCATGCAGATGCTCCCACACTTGTTCCCAGAGATGGGGGAGAAAATCAGAAAAGTGAAAAAACTTTGTGGCTTGAGATAAAGACAGTTTAATTGGTAAAGCAAAAGCCATGCGTGCAAACAAAGGAAAACAAAGAATTCATCCCTTCCCATGAGCGGGCAGGTGTTCAGCCACCTCCAGGAGAGCAGGGCTCTGTCATGCATAATGGTGACTTGGGAAGATAAAAGCCACCACTGGAATACTCCCCTCCCTTCTCCTTCCCCCCTACTTCATCTGCTGTGCATGCAACTTTACGATTTGGAATATTCCTTTGGTCAATTGGGATCAACTGTCCTGGCTGTGTCCCCTCCCACCCCCCTGTGCACTCCCAGACCCCTCATGGGTGAGGTGGTGTGAGCAGCAGAAAAGGCCCTGGATCTGTGTAAGCACTGCTCAGCAATAACTAAAACATCCCTGTCTTATCAACACTGTTTCCAGCACAAATTTTAAACATCTTTGTGCCTGAACTAACATAGTTTGCTTTCTGTGGAAGTCTAGCTTCTAATTTTCTCTATAAACACAATAGATTCCTTAATAAATTAGTAGAATGGTTTCACTTGCAATAAAGCTTCACCTTTGATGTTTTTAAGAACTGAGTCCCTAAGGGAGACTTTTTTATTGTTTTTCAGACATGATGAGCCATGCAGAATAAATTCTTTCACCTGACAACAACTACCATAAAAGCTGTAGAGATTCACAAGAAGTATGGGAATAACATAATCCACAAAGAGAGAATGAAGACATGAAGAAACTTAGTTTGACATTTGCCTGGTTCTGTGGTAATCTGGCAGGCTCTGTGGTTACTAATGCTGATGAAAACAATTGTAACTCCATCATAAAAAAAAGTTCATCAATAGAAAGTGATTTGTTATTCTGGGGGGAGTAACTTAAACAGAATTCTTCACAGTTCTGCTATATGTAGACTTTTATCTAATTCAGTTGTTTATTTGCATTTATAGGAACGTTGCCTTTTGATGCTGACATTTACTAAGTAAGTACATCTGTGAAATAAACAGCTGATCCTATCGAAAACAATTAAAAGCAGGTATTCCTTGTAATAAATTGAAATGCTGAACCCTTGGTTTTTAGTTTTCTTTTGTTTTTACCTTCCTTCTAAACATTTGGGGCAGCTTAGCATTTAATCATAAAGCATATCCTTCTGGTTTTTGTCCAAGTACGACCAGATACTAAACACCAGCACATAGCACACCTTAGAAAATACTGAACAGAGCTCATACATTTTCTTTCTTTTGCCAGTATCATGAGGCATCTGAACATGTTTGACAGAAGAAATTAATGACCGTACATCAAAAAAAATATGAAGAGTGAGATGCGTTCCCTCTTCACTGCAATCATAATCACATAATTGAACCTCGGCCTAGTAGGTTAGCTACAAATCTGAGCCATGATAGCAAAATAATGTCACCTGAGTTTTTCTTAGGAAAACAACTTTTCTTATGTCTGGAACAGGAATCTGCATATTGGCTAGAGAAGCCTCTTGAAGGAGACGTGGAGTCCTGGGGGACACACAATGATCAGAGGCCATGTCAGTGGCTTGGTAATTTAACATAAGCTGTTTCTGGGGGACAATCAGACTGGAGTTGTGTGCAATTCTCCCACAGCTGAGACGAGATGGCATCTGCAGGGCTGGCAGTGCACAAGCTGAGGGGAAAGGTGGATGAGAAATGATGAATTAGGGTTACTGACTGATATGCCAGTGGTGCAATTGGCATAAAGATGACATTACACTTCTCCCCGCAGTATGGAGTTTTCCCGGGCCAGTCTTGGTCTTTGCCACTCCCCTTTTTCCAGTAGGTATTCATGTTATGCTGCACAACTCAGCTTGACAAGTTTAACAGGAATTTTTGGTTTGATGGTAATTTTGTTCCTGTACTGGACAGTATAACCCCTGGAGCTTATATAGACTGCATTCAGTGTTCCTGCACACATACACACTTTCTTCTTGTGTGGAACAATTTCTTACAATATTTAAGTTATCTCTTAATTGAAAGATCAACTTTGCTCGAGCTTTGTGCTCATTAAGAAAGTAAATCCCTACCCATAGGCTATGATAGGCTCATACTCACAATAAGCCACTTCCACATAGAGCAATCGCAGTAAAAAGAAGGGTGCACTGCATCCTTTAAACCGAGACAGGAGAATTGCCAGTGACCAGGGTGATAGGTTGTTACATGTGCAGAAAACGCCAAGTTTTTACGGTTCCAAGTTGCAAAAATGAACACCAGGCAAAGAACAGAGCGCGGTAGCTCCAATGAGCCAAGAGTTTGAGCACCGCAGGACTCAAAGCAAGCAGCGGCAGGGCAGCTCGAAACGTCCAACTTCTGGGGTGCCGCTGGCCCTACGGTTCCCCAAGCGGGCACAAAACCGGACTGGAAGTGAAAAAACCCGAGGGGATGGGGGAGGTGGGAGGGGCGGTACAAACCCTACCAGGGAGCTCGTAAGCCTCTTCCCCCAAGTGAACGCAACGAAGAAGGTGGAGTCCCTTTTTAACCCGAAAACTGCTGGGCACTAGAAAAGCCCGAGAGCGACGGCCAATCTTTGTGTAGCGCGGGCTTTTCGAAATGTGCCGGGCTCTGGGGGCGGTACGAGGCGCTCCCTGCGCAGCTGCCCGCCTCCCGGCTGATGGGAGATTAGCTACGGTGAGCAGCAGCATCCCCACCCCCACTCCCCCTCTCAAAAGCCGAGGCACCCTGAGCGGCGCCTTGCTACCCTGAGGAGTTACGGTTCGCACCGCGATTTCCCATGGCGAACGGGAAGGTATTGGCACCGACGGACGGGGGTTTTTTTATTTTATAGGAGATGTGCCGAGGTGAGCTCCGCTGCCGTGCTGCTACTCACCGGCTAAGAACAAGAGCGTAAAAATGTTACCAGGTAAAAGCGACAGCAACTGAGAAAAAAAGTTTAAATTGCACACGCGTTACACCAAGAAATTTAAAGAAATTGAGTTCTAGCTCTTTTTGTGAAAATTTGGGTGGCTCTTAAAAGAGCCGTTGGGTTTATCTGCAAGGCAGACGAGTTTTTTCTGCACCTTTTATTTTTTCTTGGGGGCTGCCTTCTTCGCCTTGGCTGCTTTCGGCTTGGCCACCTTGGGCTTGGCTGCTTTCGGCTTCACCGCCTTCGCCTTAGCCGGGCTCTTCGCTGCTGCCGCCGCTTTTTTCGGCTTGGCAGCCTTTGTCGCTTTCTTGGGGCTCTTGGCCGCTTTCTTGGCCGCTGCAGCCGCCGGCTTCTTCGCCTTCTTGGGGCTCTTCTTCACCGCCGCCTTCTTGGGCTTCTTGGCGGCGCTGGCGGGCTTCTTAGCCGCCGGCTTCTTGGGCTTGGCTGCACCAGTCTTTTTCTTGGGAGCTTTTTCCTTCCCTTCTCCAGGTTTCTTGCTGAGGCGGAAAGAGCCAGAGGCGCCGGTGCCCTTGGTCTGCACAAGGACACCCTTGCTGACAAGGCTCTTGATGCCCAGTTTAATGCGGCTGTTACTTTTCTCCACATCGTAGCCGCCGGCGGCCAGCGCCTTCTTGAGCGCGGCGAGGGAGAGCCCCTTGCGCTCCTTGGAGGCGGACACGGCCTTGGTGATCAGCTCGGTGACGCTGGGCCCCGCGGGCTTGCGGGCTTTGGAGCCGCTCGCCGCCTTCTTCGGCTTCTTGGCGGCGGGGGCTTTGGCCGGGGCGGCGGCGGCGACCTCGGGCGCAGCGACGGGGGCGGTCTCGGCCATCTCGGCTGCTGCTCGATCCGGGCGAACAATGGGAGCGCCGCCGCCGCCGCCGCCTTTTATAGCAGCGCCGCGCGCGCTGATTGGTGCGCGCTGCCCCGCTCCGCCGCCCGCCGCCGCGCCCGTTGTGTTTCTTGGAGCTCCAAAAAGGACTTTTTCTGCGGGAAATTCGCCGCCGATGCGCCCCGTTTCTTTCCCGGAGGGGAGGGGGGTGTCTGCCCTACAAGTTAGTGGAGTTTCCCGTTGGAAGGAGCGTAAACGAGGGAAACGCGACCGCTGAAACCCGGCGGCGGGCAGCCGCAGAGACCTCGGCAGAGAGAAACCTTCTGTTTATATTTTAAATTAAAATTTTACCGTGAGCTAAATGGGCACAACTGGCACGAAATCTTGTTCTTTAGAAGGTTCTCTACAGAGTGGGTAAAAAACAGAGTGGTTTGAAGGGTTGGTCTCAGAGTAAATGGGTATTAAATCCGGGCAAGTAACACAGTTTCGCCCCACGGTCCCAGATGCAGCTGCAGAGCTGACTCCCTCGGCTGAGCCGCTTCCCTCCGAAATCAGCCTGCTCCCTGTCTCCTCAGCAATCACCGTGTCTGAGCTACTCCTCCTGGGGAGATGCTTGTGCTTTAGCACCCTGTGTGAAAGAGGATGTCTTTTTTGTTATGCTTCGGCATTCCAGTGGAACAGAACACCGACTTCCCCCTCTGAAGACTGATGTTCCTGTCATTTCACTTTCAATGTAACCTTAACGAAATAGCTTTTGTTTGTTAAATTCGGAAATCAGGATACCTGCAAATACCGAATATCTGCTTTTGTTAATACGTACAGTAATTTCACCTTTGTCTCGTAATTAATTAAAAGTGATTGGGAAGCAGAATCTGGAGTGTAATGAATTTTGAATTGTACGAGAGTTAAACCTGAAAATTCGTCTTTTGAGAGTATGTTCAGTAGCCAGGACACTTAAAGCAAAACTGATTTCTCGGTGTTAATGAATAAATGTCGATTGTGTAAGTTTTTATCTTTCAAAACACCATCTGGTGATTCACCACTTCGCTACTTTCCGAAGAGAGGAGCCTACACCTTATCAAGAGGATTCCCTACCCGGGAAGTGGCAGCTCGATATTACAAACAATGAACGGATTCTCTTTTTGTACTTCTTCGCTTTCAATGCAGGGTTGGTTTCTTCAAACCCCAAACAGTTAACAGTCTGCCTGCAATAGTATTGTGTTCTGTACCCCCATATCCGGGCTATCATCAGCTCCTAAAAACCTGTGAGGAGCTATATTTGGAGCTAAAAGGAGGTGTGAAAAGGTGAATGAAATGTCGGTAAAAATGTAGAGTCCTTGCTGTTTGATAATGTGAAAATAAAGAAACACTAGTTTGAAACTGTCACGTACTTTTCTTATTACCCATGTTTAATTGAAAAATCTGAACTGCAACAATCAGGGGAAAAACTGGATTTATTCTAGTAATTTGAATTACCTTTTTTTCTCTGCTTGAAGATAAATGTTAAAAAAAAATTACCTCACAGCTTTGTGAGGTCTCCCTTAGTAAACCTATAAAACAAAGGTAAAAGCACATTTTGAATGACCTGGCTGCAATGACGAGCATAACAAAACTGCAGTGTGACCCTGCCAAATGTTGTATTGTTTCTTGATTAAATACAGAAATGAGAAAATTCATTTAATGCCCATTTAATCTGATAATTATTTCCTATAGTGGGGGAGGATTAAGGCCCTCTGAGACACTACTCAACACTATCAGAATGCTGACAACATTTTTTTCTAAACTAGTAGTAGCAACCACATAGCCAAGAACAAAGTTCATGACATTCAGAGGCACTAGTGCTAAAATTTGTAGTTCTCTAGTCTCTCGATATTTGTATATAAGTGATTTGCTTGTATCAAGATAATCACATTAAGTAGCAACTTTCTGTCAACTTTCTGGGCTTGTACACAAAGTGTTGTAATGTTTAACAATCCTTGAAAGACTTGGTAATCCTTTTAATTTTTTCCTACTTCTTTATGGCAAAAAGGAATTCTGAGATTCCTGGAAATATAAACAGAACGTTAGTATTTTTCTTTATTTTCATTGTCATGATTGTATATTGGTTTACTTTGAAACTGGAAAGCGTTTAGAGATGTGATTCTACTCTCTCAAGCTCATCTTTCCTTCATTGCTTCATCTAAGATATCACTGAGCCCTGGAGATAATCTCTACCCACTCTGAGAGACCAAGAAATGAAAGATTGGTAGTATCAGGCAGTGGGTTCTCATAGGAAATGAACCATTATGAACTCCCATTCATGAACTCCTATTCAGTGGAGACCAAAACAAAGGTCCAGAAGACAGGAAGGGCAGACCTGAGTGTTGATTCGAGTCAAAGATAATTTGCCTGACTTTTTTTAGCTGTGTTTTGCTTTTGGGCATTCAAGCATAATAGCTTAGAATCATCAAGTATTTGTACTGTAATCCAGTAAGTGGGTTTTAATTTCTCGGCCACTGTAGACAAAAAATTAATTTTTTCAGTCACTCTAGAAAAAAAAAAACACAAAAGGGCAACATGTGATCAACACAGCAAGTTGATGCATTTGCATATGTTCAGCAGGAAGGCTTCCCAAGACTTTGATACTCCATCATTTCTTCACGTAGGTGTGTTTGGGTAACATCACTGCATTCACCTTCCTATATTTTTAAAATCAGCAAATGTCAATAGAAACACCAAAATATATTAGTTAAATGTCGTTGCTTTCCTTCCAGGGAAGAAACATGTTTATGAATTAGCACAGGCCTCTACAGAGATTCTACAAATATTTTTTTTTTAGAAAGTTAATAGAGGAGGAAAAAAAAGAGAAACATTCTCAAGTGGGTTCATGTTAAGCACCAAAAATCTCAGACATGCTGTAAATTAATTCAATTTTATGCAGACTGCCTTTAGAAATTGGACATCTACCCTTGCTCCTGTTCCAAAGATGAATGGGGTAGGTAGGAACAAATGCTTGTTTTTCAGTGTTTTAATGAAACATTTCAAAGCTGATGTCTAGCACAGGTATTCTAATATGTAAAATAAATAATGAATCCCTGCTTCTTCTGCTTAAAATAGTCATAGGCTGCCATTATTTTGCTCTGTGCCTACTGACATTTATTTTCCTGAATGACTAGTAAAATGAAAATATCCTACAGCAAATGTTCATTTGGTATTTTCATTATCCCATGCCTAAATGAACAGCACCCAATTTCATCACCAAGTGTTATGTCTTCCACAATGGTGAGGTTCTTGGCTTGGTTGTACTGCAATCTTATTTTATTTATCTGATAATTTCTGGATATAGGCCAAGGCTCATGGTGAGATATGCACTTCAGAATGTTAAAAAAGTCTCTATTCCACATTCGAAAGACATATAAATTTTATTTATTTTTTTTTCTCATGCAACAGAACATTCTTTATGTTCAGTAAATGAAACGATTTTTAAATCACAGAAATTCAAATTCACAATATTCAAATACAGACGGAAACTAGATCACTGTCTTTCAACCTTTGTCCACTAATACTCCTCAGAGGACAGAAATCCTCTTGCTCAGCATGCAGAAACACAAATATACTGTAAGTTATTTTTCCTCTTAAGTGGAACACAAGTAGTATCTGACACAGCATTAGACCTAAATCTGTTGCTGGAGCTGGTAAAAAAAGGGGCATTTTATGCTCAGTCAACAGTACAGTTCTGGTAGCAAGTATGGACTGGAAACAGCCACTTTCCAAGTCAGATTCCCAAAGCTGAATGAAGAATGTTGTGACCTACAGTGTTTGCTAAGAACCAAGTCAGAGTCCTTCCCAGAATTGTAGGGGTAGGAGGCAGATGAGGCCTCCTGGTCTACAAGCAGTGAACAGGTATTGTCCTTTGGAAACTCAAGCTATGGCACCAGCAGATGAAGTGTTCATACAGTGTAGTGAGGGAAGTCAAGGATGTTTGCAAAATTTCTAACCTCTGTGGATTATTTTTTCTTTTCCTCCATATGGGAAAATCAGTTCATGGAGTTCCCCAATCCCACTGATAGCAGTTAACTGAATTCCTATTGCTGTGTAACAGACCAAACTCTGGGGGTTACTTTAACAGCACTCCAGGCCTTTCTGTATTGAATGGAATGTCTGCCCACCTGTTTCAAAACTTATTAAATCAAAGTTGTTGTTTTAACAAAATACACCTTGCATTGTAACAGTAAAACGTACAGAACTTTTTTCCCTTTCAGTTTTCTAATAAACCAAAAATATCAATTGTTTCTTCTAAAAAAAGAGACTTACATTCCTCCTTTACTTTTGATATTCCTCTTGTTGTAATAATGCCACATTAAAATCTCTTTACCGAGTATTTACAAAAGAGGAAGCTATTTTTAAACCTAATTATGTAAATTGCAGATGGATGATGCAAAGCTTTCATCAATCCTTCAGCCCTTGGAATTTTGAGTTAAGATCTGAAATTCAGGGAAAAGTATTTCCTTGCTGCTTTGCAGTTTTGTGAAGATTTATACTCTTCCACAAAAAATGAGATTATCAGGTGGATTCTTCAGCATGCATTGAAGTAGGTAAAAAGGGGGAAGATAGCCAGACGCTTCATAAGAGTGGAAACGTTATTAACAAAAACACAAAATAAAAATAGTGACCTTGAAACCTTGCTTTCTAAGGCTGTACATATCTGTAAATGTTTAGAGGCATATAAAGCCCAGAGTAGCCATTTCACAGCAATTTCTCTGGTTTCCTGTGGCTAGGAGTCACTCTGAGATTCAGCTGACATGCTCACATTTCAGGTATTCAGTGCTGTTCCTCACTGGTGAAATATAAAGCCATCAGCTTAGTGTTTGTAACATACAAATTATAGTATCTTCCACATAAAATATTTTCTTCCTGATTTTCTGAAATAAAAATCCAAACCAAGCAAAAAACAAAACACCACCAAACCCATCAGAAAAACATAACACCCCCAAAACAAACCACATCTAGGAAAACTTAAATAGGGGAAATAAATTAAGAAAAACAGTAGGAAATTCTTTCAGAATTTTCACGATTAATAAACACAATACTTGCCATGGTTAGCCTGTGGCTTTATAAATTAAGTTATTCATTATTTTGTGGGTTATATATATACATGGAATAAATAAACATACATGAAATGCATATTAAATAAATATATATGGAATGATGCTTAAAAGGATTCCAGAGCATGTGTAGGCCCAAAATCATTATCTTAAAAAGGAGAAAGACTAATGAAGTGGACATACACTTTTCTGGCAATTATTTTTACTGTAAGCTCTACCTGGTTGTATTTCTTTATAAAGTACTGTCATATAAGTTCCCAGTATATAGTGCACAGCATCAGAAGAACAAGGATTAAGAGGATTTAGTGCTAATCATGAAGGGAAATAATAGAAAATTGAATCCTAAGATCTGTGCCCATGCTTGGAAAAAATTAGTACTTACAAAAGGTAGGTTATTTATGTACAAAATTGTCAAGTGAAAAAAGTATATGTTGTGCTGTAGGTAAAACAACACAGTAAGGTAGTAAGGTAGAAAATATTCACTGTAAATCTGAAAGAGCAACAACAGGAAGACAAATATTTCTAAAGACAGATGTTTCTAACTGTGGTGTCATGTGGCAGAAAACATGACGTGACAACGTAAGAAGGAAATTACATGACACGCAGCAGGTGGTAGGAGAGAATAAGGCAAAGTCCAGAAAAGTAGCTCCTAATGCTTTCGAGAACATACTCGGAGACCAGAGGCAAACACTGGCTGCACAGCTCCGCAGAGCCGGGAAAGCAGGCCGAGCCCAGCGCAAGGGCGCGGGGGACAGCAACCCTCCGAGTAACCTGACTTTGGACACAACGAAACCAGACCGACAGCACCGCAGGGACCTGTCAAAATTTTAAAAGCAGATATAAGGCCGTAGCCGCCGGGGCGGAAGAAGCAGGGACAGCGAGTTGGGGAACCGAGGGTGTGGGGGGCTGCGGGCGAGGCGCGGGGGCAGCGGCGGAGGCGGGGACAGGCGCGGGGAGCGGCCGGGGCGGTGCCGCAGGCGGGGGAAAGCGGCGGAGGCGGAGGCGCAGGCCCGGCCCGGCCCGCCGAGCCCGCCCCTGCTCCCAACCAGGTCGGGCCGCTCCGCATAAAGGGCGCGGGGCGGGCGGGGCGGGCTCACAGCGCAGCCTCGGCAGCAGCGGCGGCAGCGGTGGTGGCAGTGACAGCGGGAGGCTCATCATGTCCGGCAGGGGCAAGGGCGGCAAGGGGCTCGGCAAGGCGGCGCCAAGCGCCACCGCAAGGTGCTGCGCGACAACATCCAGGGCATCACCAAACCGGCCATTCGCCGTCTGGCTCGGCGCGCGGCGGCGTCAAGCGCATCTCGGGGCTCATCTACGAGGAGACGCGCGGCGTGCTGAAGGTGTTCCTGGAGAACGTGATCGCGACGCCGTCACCTACACGGAGCACGCCAAGAGGAAGACGGTCACGGCCATGGACGTGGTCTACGCCCTCAAGCGCCAGGGCCGCACTCTGTACGGCTTCGGCGGCTAAACTCGGTTCCTGCTGCAGCTTAACGCTTCTACAACACAAAGCTCTTTTAAGAGCCACCCACGTTTTCTTTGAGAGGGCTGTATTGCTGTGTGTTCGGGTTTGTTTT